>JAYRBT010000093.1:42063224-42094200 GCA_036023395.1 Myiotriccus ornatus | reverse complement strand
GTACCTCAGCCTTCTCTTCATCTCTATTAACTATGTTTCCCTCCAAGTCCATCAAAGAATGGAGGTTTTCTTTGCCCTTCCTTTTGTTATTAACGTATTTATAGAAGGCCTTTTTGTTATCCCTAACGGAAGTGGCCAAATGCACTTTTGTTTTCCTGATTTTCCTTCTGCATGATCTAGCTGTCTTCCTAAGTTCTTCATAAGTAGCCATCCCTTTCTTCCATAGTTGGTAAACTCTCTTTTTATCCCCGATTTCCTTCATAATCTCCCTGTTTAACCAAGCTGGTCGTCTTCCCCACCGGCTTGCCTTTTGGCACACTGGTACGGCCTGTTCCTGTACACTCAAAACTTCCTGCTTGAAGCACATCCATCCCTCCTGGACCCACTTGTTTTCAAGGGTTGTTTCCCAGGGTATGCTCTGGAGTATATGACAACTATAGAACAAACTTCTGTAGTTCCTCTGATATTGAAAGTCCCTTGTGGGACTCATTATAAAGATGCTTAGAAGTTCATATTTTTGCACAAACTTCATGAAAATTCTGTCTACATCCCAATTATTTTTTTATTTTAGCTTAAATTTTTTTAAGCTTTCAAAAAATGAGTCTTAACAAATGCAGTATCCTAGTGCATTTAATATATTCAATGTAGTACCACATAGAAACTTTTAAGTAAAGTGCTGAGATATCATTAGGGTAGACAGAGTGTACTCTGGGTTGAGAATTGGCAAGACTATGAGGATCAAAGGTCTATGAACAGTGGCACAGTCCAGCTGGAGGCCAGTTACAATAGGACTCTGCTACAGAGATGGTCTGGGATCAGTATTATTTCATTAGTATTTAATCATCTGTTTCATTTTCTTAATTACAACCTAAATGATTGGATGAGCTGCACCCTCAGCAAAACTGTGGGTCATACCTGTCTAGATAAGTGGTTGGTCAGTACACTGGGGGATAGAGCTAATGTGGAGAGGGCAGCAGAGAGGCTGGAGAAGAGAGCAGAAATACTCCATGAAAATCATTTAAGCAAAAGCAAACAAATTCCAGCCCCTGGAACCCTGCCGCGGAAAGGGCTGGGGGCAGCTGGCTGGGAGCAGCTCTGCAGAACTGGCTCTGAGGACACCAGGTTGGCAGTGTCCTCGTACAGCGGCATAGCCTCCTGTCTAGGGTTGCACAAGCAGAGATGCAGCCAGCAGTTCTGGGAAGGCATCTTGTCCAGCAGTCTGTGCCCTGTGAGACACTCTTGAGTGCTATGCTGAGCTCAGACTCCTCTGCATGACAAAGGCACTAACATACTGGTATGTGTTCTACAGAGGCCACTGAGGCAGTCAGGCTGGAGTATTGGACATTCAAGGGGACACTGCAGGATCTGGGTGTATTCAGCCTTGAGGAAAAGAAAGGGTGGTAGGGAGCATGATTGCTATCTTCAGGTATCTAATATGAGAGTATACAGAAGATAACTTCTCATTCCACACTTACTGAGTGGAGGAACAGTGGGTAAGTCAGACTCACGACTACTGAAGAACATGAATGTTCATAAATCTGTAGGGCCCAATGAGATGCATCCCAGAGTCTGAGGCAATTGACTGATGTCATTGTCAAGCCACTCTCCATGTTATTTGAAAAGTCATGGCAGTCAGAGGAAATTCCAGGTGATTGATAGAGGTAAAATATTGTACTCATCTTTGAAAAGTGTAGAAAGGACAACTGGGAACTACAGACCCACCAGCCTTCCCCTCTGTGTCTAGCAAGAACATGGAACAGATCCTCACAGAAACTATGCTAAAGCCCATAGAGGACAGGGAGGTGATTTGAGAGCCATAGATGTCATTTATCTGGACTTCTGTTAAGCCTTTGACAAGGTCCCCCACACCAGACATCTCTTTAAATTGAAGAGAGATGGAATTCAATGGGTGGACTGTTCAGTGGATAAGGAATTGGTTGGACAGTCACATCCAGAGAGTAGTGAGTGCTGAGTGTTGGCTTAGAGTTCTAGATGGACTTCAGCCACAGATGGTGCCCCTCAGGGATCCATACTGGGACCCTGGCTCTTCAACATTTTTTTTAGTGAGATAGACAAAGGGACTGGGTACATCCTCAGCAAGTTTGCATATGAGACCAAACTGAGTAGTGTGGTTGACACGCCTCAACTACAGGATGCCATGCAGAGGGACCTTTACAAACTTAAACCTCATGAGAATCTCGTGAGGTTTAACAAGGTCAAGTGCAATGTCCTGCACCTGAATTGGGGCAACCTGCAGAATTGATAAAGACTGGGAGATGAACAGACTGAGAACAGTCCTCATTGAGAAGGACATGAGCGTGATGGCGGATGAGAGGGTGGGCATGAGCCAGCAATGTGTACTTGGAGCCCAGAAAGCCAACCACATACTCAGCTGCATCAAAAGCAGTGTGGTTAGCAGGTCAAGGGAGGTGATCCTGCCACTGTACTCCTGTCTAGGAAGATCCTACCTCGGGTACTGAGTCCAGCTCTGGGCTCCCCAGCAGAAGAAGGGTATCAACCTTTTTAGATTAAGTCCAGAGAAGGGTCAGTAAGTTGATTTAGAGGGAGCACCTGTACTACAGGGAAAGGCTGTGAGAATTGGGATTGTTCAGCCTGGAAAAGAGAAGACTTCAGGGTGACTTAATTGTGGCCTTCCAGTATTTGAAGGGAGCCTACAAGGAAGATGCAGAGAAACTATTTACGAGGACATGTAATGAGAGCATGAGGGGGAATGGCTTTAAACTGAAAGTGAGTAGGTTTGGATTAGATATTAGGAAGAAATTCTTCATTGTGAGGGTGGTGAGGCACTGGAACATGCTACCCACAGAAGTTGTGGACTCCCCATCCCTGGAAGTGTTCAAGACTAGGTTGGATAGGGCTCTGAGCAGCCTGGTCAAGTGAAAGGTTGGAGGCAAGGGGATGGAAAACCGAGGATTTTGAGGTCCTTTCCAACCCAAACAATTCTATGATTCTGTAAAGATGGCGCTGTACAGTGATACAAGGAGAGAGGACATACAAAAGCAAGGTTTCACCTTGGTAGCAAAAAAATTTTTTTGCACATTAGAGGTAGTCAGAGATTTTAACAGGTTAGCAGAAAGTCTGTGCAACCTCCACCCTTGACAGTATACAAAAGTAGTTGTGCTTTCTTTGAAGACGGGACCAGATGACCACCAGAAATAATTTCCAAAGTATATATTTCCATGATTCTCCATTACAGAAGGGATATCTCCAGTATGGTTATTTTATAGTTTGTCACACTGTCTGGAATTGCATCTACATCTAACAACCACATAATATCTATTTTTTTCCCAAATAATACATTTGTCCTAATTCTTTTTCAAAAGCTACTTCTACTGTGCACACATCCATCTGGGACTAAAGCCACTCATGATACAGGGTTCAGAAATAAAGGAGATGCAGTTTGTCTATTTTTGTTTATATTTTAAATGTTATGGGGTTTATTCCATGACATACTTTCTCAGGCACTCCTGTCTGATTGTTGCAAGGTCAGCAACACCCTCAATACCCAGGATGTTTACTAATCATGTGAATTCATAATGAATAGCAAGATTACTCATTTTGAAATAGAGTAAAATGCATTTATATTTCAATACCTAGTTTCCTGACAAGAATGAGGCAGACAAAATTGTGTAACATGCTGCAAATTCAAAATTTTAGGTATCTCACAATCTTTATAAATTATTAAGTAACATTATAAGCTTCTTTTCTTATTACCAAAACTAAAGTCTAATTTAAAAAACAATGAAACCACAGATAAACTTCCCAGCTAGAGACAATTTTTTCCATTTTGCAAGGCACTTGCTCTAAAAAATCCTATCTAGACTAAAAAGTCAAAATCACTGTACAACATAAAATGAATTCCCCAAGTTATAATTAAGTACTCCACTCATTGATTTCTGTATTGACAGCTCAACTAAAATAGGATCACATAGACTCTTCCTGTGATTACCGTCGGGTGCCCCTTTGCAACATACTTTCAGCACACTGCCAGCCATTAATCAAACCAAATCATGTCAAGGAGCTTTTTGAAGTATCATAAAACAAATGAACTTGAAAATTTTGGTATTTGGTGGGGATACGAGGCCTTAAAGGATTAAAGGATATTAGGCAGACAAGAAGAATGAAAGACAAGAGGATACACACACATATTGAGGGGAGTGAAACCCTTGTCTGTCCCACTGTGTGCAACTTATTTATATATTACATTAACTCTTCACTATGTTTTCTTACTTCCATGAAGTTTGTTTTGGGGGAAGTGTTGGGCAGTATCAAACTCTTTATGCTATTACTAATCAAATGTAAGATATGTTAGAAGAAATGCTGACAAAGTAATTAATGATTTAACTCACTCTGTGAGTTTTTGATATATAAAGAATAAGTGGAACCTTTACTTCTATTGCAGGGGAAACACACATTGACAGCTGTATTTTGCTGCTGGAAGTTAAAAGACTGGGATGTGTGCTCTCTCCCTCTCTCTTTCTTTCTCTCTCTGGAAGCAGCTTAATGAAATGAAAACAACAATGGCATCACTGTTGTCTCCCTATATTGAAATGTGATACTGAAAAGTTTTCTTCAGGGTATTTCAATACTTATTTGGTTGAATAAAAGATGCATGGTGTCAAACACAAACCTAAATCACCTTGTGTTCAAGTGTCTTCTCTCCTTACTGATCAGCAGCCTGTGAGACAGAAGAAGAGCTGTGAGAGATATCTGCTGAAAAGTATTTGCGGCAGAGGTCTATTTTCCCTGGTGATTTTGCACAACAGTTTAGTAACATTTTCAAGCATTTGCCTTTCCTTATGCAGAATTTCTTTCAAAGCTTCGGCATAGCATTGTTCTTACTTTACACCAAAGGACAAACCTCTTGTGATTTGAAGCTTCTGACATCTTCTTTTAGCAGCCCTGTGATGGTGATTATTTTGCATCACAAAGGGAGTCCATATTCATTATAATTTATACTGAAGGCTGTATCACTGTCTGTGGATTTATATAGGAATTTAAAAATTCAGACTGCTCATAGGAAAAGCATTTCATGGACTTAATATACCATATCTATAAAGGGAAAAATCCTAGCAGTTTAGAGCCACTGGATATTTTTTACCCACATTTATAGAAAACCAATAGATTTGCCTCCCTAGGGGAGGTGAAAGAGATTAGAGGACAGAGGAAAAGGAACCTATCAAGAATACCTTTTCACATCAGAACTTGAACAATATTTTTTCATAGGACTTCTGCCCAAAAAGCATAATAAAATTTTAAAATATTTCCTGCGTTTCGGCATTTTAATTAAATTATATTTAGAATCTCTGCCTTCATCAACTCAAGCTAATATTTTATGTCATGAAAACTAAACCAAACCAAAACAAAAAAATACCATAAAAAATAAAAATGGTCCTGAAAATGGCACCAGTGATTGGTGGTGTGAAAAAAAACTTGCATAAACTCTGTACTGTTTTAAATACCATCCAACATCTCCCAAGTTAGTCTTTGGTATGCAAGGTGTGAAGTTAAAAAGCTTACATAAAAGAACATTCATGAAAAAAGAAATTCTGTAACAAGTCAAGAGATTATGCTGTTGCGCTGAGACATTTCTTTACAAACTGATATACTATTTATTGAATATGAGATAGGATTAGGTTGCTCACCTGCTTATAGTGTGAAGTGACTGAAGCATCAGCTAGTGCAAATGAAGCTATGACCTATTTTTTAAAAAAATGATAAAAGAATTATGAATTGAGGAGATCATTTCCACGCTGTTTTGTTTAGAAATGAATGTAAGCTGATAGATGTCATCCTAGCATTTGCAACAAATTACTGCTTTTTATCAGGCTAGTGAAATTACATGTCAGTATGGTATTTGCTGAAGGTAAACAAAGCAGCACTCTTCCAATACTATGATTGCCAAATGTTTCTCAGAAATTAGGTAAAAGTAAGCTTCTAGTAAACATTGTATAGAGAAATTACAACTATAGCTTATTTTAAATGCAGATTTTAAATTCTCCATAATTCTAATGAAAACACTTCACCCAGCCTAACAGCACAGTGTAGAATTCTATGCTTTTATAGCAAATGCTTACAGGCTGTCTGCTCATGTGTAATGTCCTCCATTTTTCTTTCTTCCCTTTCTCTTCTGCATCTCAGGTGCTCATACAATTCAAGAAATAAAAAAGCAAAACATGAGAATATTGAAATAGACAGGGGAAAATGGAAAGGTGTAATTTTACACATTTCTAAGAAAGGCTGTTACAGCTCTAACACAGCAAACATGGCTGCAATAGTCTGAATGTCAGCTAGGCAAATGAAGGTAAACGTTTTGATCTGTCTAAACTCTCCATTTTGTTTAACATTTTGACATTTTCTGACACAAACTAAATATTCTTATCACCCTTTGATCTGAGGAATTACTTCAGGCTTGTGAAGATTTTTATTTCTAATAAAACAAGAAGGTGGAATACCTACGTCTCTAGGCAAAGTGGACAACAGTTAAGTGTGAATAAAGACTTCCTGCTCCACCAACACATGAAATATCAAGTTACAGGTGTCATTCACTTTACTACTGACTCTAACGATATCTTTTAAAAAAGTAGTTTATAAGTAATTTTAGTCATGATTCTGTGCCTTGTAATTCTTCACTCTCTCTGCTACTGGTAACTTTTTTGGTGGTGGTTTTCCTGGTCGACCTATCACAGAATCACAGAGTGACTGATACTGACCACTTCTTCGTGTTTTTTAGACACGTCCTGGCAGATTTCAGTGTCTCCAAGGACAAGGATACCACAGCCTCTTGAGGAAACCCATTATGTTGTTTGGTAACACTCACAATAAAATCCTTTTTTTCTTCTGTTCAGAGTTATTTACACATATCTCAGTTTGTGTGACCTGCTTCTTGTCTCTGAACACCACTGAGAAGTTTGGTTCCTTCTTCTTCATTCAGTGCCCTAAGTATGTATATACCTGAAGATTATCCTCATGAGCCTTTTTTTCTCCAGGATGTACACTCACAGCTCTCTCAGCTTCTCCCGATGTGACAGATGCTCCAGCCACTTTATCATCTCCACAGTTTCCCAGGGGACTCGCTCTAGTAAAGAATCGTAGAATAGTTTGAGGTAGAAGGGTCCTTTTAAAGGTCTTCTAGTCCAACCTTCCACCAGTGAACAAATAGATGAGGTTGCTCAAAGCTCCAAGCAAACAGACCTTGAACGTTTGTAGGTGTTCTAGCTTTCTCACAGTTGCTGAGAGAGAGCAGAGCCTGGAGGCATGTGGGCACATCTGGGTTCCTGTCCTCTACCACCCACATTGTTGCTGGGCACATGGCTTTGTGGGGAAGAAAAGACAAGTGCACAGCAGAAGCAGTGTCATTTTTGTTCCTTTTTTATTCAAGGAGAGCAAAGGGAAAAGCAGAGCTGGTGGTGTACGATGCAGGCATGGAGCAGAGCAGTTGGTTGGAGTGGTCTGGGTGTAGCTGGGACAGTGCAGATGGAGAGTGGAGTGGTTGGTGCAGGCAGAGCGGAGTGGTTGGTGTGGCACAGCACTGTCCAGCTTGTCACTGCTTTTCGCTCTCTCGGGCTTCGGGGAAAAAGATACTGGCTGCAGTAACATCTGTCATTTTCTCCTTTGTCTTGGGACACTGCATGCCACTACCAGACTGCAGTAGCATCCACCATCTTCCCCTTTGTCTCAGGAAAGGGCCTTGAGACCATCAGGGTGTGGTAACCCCTGCCATCATCTCCTGTGTCTTGACGGCCACTTGAAGCTGGGCTGGGGTGGCAAGTACATTTTGGTATGTAAATCACTCCCTCTTTTGTATACTTTTGTTACTACTATTGTTGCTGTTACTGTTTGTTTTCCTGATTTCATTACTCTTTTTCCAGAATTGTATAATTACAAAGCATAATCTCTGCCTTTTTGTCCATTTCTCACGGGAGGGGGCGAGAAGAAGGGAAGTGGCTGCTTTGAGTTCCAGCTGGTTTTAAACCACAACACTAAGGAGGGGGCATGTACCACCTCTCTGGGCAACCTGTGTCAGTGCTTTTCCACCCTCATTGTCAAATGCTTCTTTATTATATTAAATTTAAAATAAATCTCCTACAATTTGAAGCCATTGGCCCTTATCACTACAGAACCTTGTTAAAAGTCCCTCTACAGCTTTCTTATAGGCCTCCTTTAGGTTTTGGGAGGCTGCTATATGGTCACTTTGGAGCTGTCTCTTCTCTAGGCTGAACAACCACAGCTCATTTAGCCTGCCATCATACAGGAGGTACTCCAATCCTCAGATTGTCTTTGTGGTTCTCCTCTGGACTTGCTCCAACAGGTCCATATCCTTCTTATATTGGAGGTGCCAGACACAGCACTCCAGGTGGCATCTTGTGATAGTGTAGGAGAGGGTGAAAATCACCTCCCTCGACCTGCTGGCCATGCTTTTTTGATGGACACCAGGACACAATTGGCTTTCTGGGCTGCACATGCACATTGCTGGCTCATGTCCAGCCTCTCATCCACCAGCCCTCCCAAGTCCTTCTTGGCAGGGCTATCATATGAATTTATACTTGGAATTTCCCCAACCCAGCTGCAGGACTTGAAACTCAGCTGAGCCTCGTGACCTTGCCATGGACCCACTTCTTCAGCTTGCTGGGCACCCCTGGATAGTGTCCTGTTCTTCAGGTGTGTCAGAAGACATTAAACAGTTCTGGTCTCAGTACATACCGTGGAGGAACATCCCTTGTCACTGATGTCCATCTGGAACTCTAAGCCAATGACCACTACCCTCTGGATGTTACTGTCCAACCAATTTCTCATCCACTGAGCAGTCCAGCCATCGAACCCATCTCTCTTCAATTTGAAGGGAAGGATGTTGTGGAGGACCATGTCAAAGACATAACAGAAGTTAAGATAAATTACATCCATAGCTCTTAAATCACTTCCCTGTCCTCTATGTGCTTTAACATAGCTTCTGTGAGGATCTGTTCCATGCTCTTGCCAGACATAGAGAGGAAGGCTGGCAGGTCTGTAGTTCCCAGGGTTCTCCTTTCCATCTTTTACAAGGATGGGTAAAATTTTTCCTTGTTTTTCCAGTAACTAAGGATTTCCCCTGACTGCCATGACTTTATGAATATTTTGGAGGGAGGCGAGGCAACTACATCAGCCAGTACCTTTAAGATTCTGGAATGCATCTCACAACGTCTTACAGACTTACTATGTTCAGGTTCCTCAGCTGACTATGAACCTGATTTTGTCCTGCAGTGGGAGGATCTTTGCCCCACCAGCACCCATCCTGAGGTCTATCCACTGAGGAGGTGTAGGAAGAGAGGCTGCCATTGAAGAATGAAGCAAAAAGTTTTTTGGGAACCACAGCCTTCTCCTCATCCTTTCTTACCAGTCTGCCTGCCTTGCTCACAAGGGGTGTCCACTTTCTTTAACCTTCCTTTTCTGTCTGACACACCCGTAGAAGGCATTGCTGTTATGCTTTGCATCCCTTGCCAAGTTCAGCTCCAGGTTTGCCTTGGCCTTTCTCCCTCAAACCTACAAAACCAGACTGTGTTCTTGTACTCTTCTCAGTATACCTGTCTCTGCTTCTATTGCCTGTGCCTTCGCTTCTTTCCCTTTAGTTTGACCAGCAGATGTATCTGTGTCTCTTTTGCGAGGCAGCTCAGCACTGAACACACCACCCAGATGAGTCTCACCTGAGCTAGTATGCCTCCTTTGATCTGCCTGCAGTGGCCCTACTGATGCATCACGATGGTGCTGACCCTCTTTGCTGCAAGGGCACATTGCTGACTCGTGGTCAACACTGTTCACAAAGACAAAGGGTGTCTCTCTGCCAAGCTTCACGCCAGCTGATGGGCCGCTGACATGTACTGATGCAGGGTGTTATTCCTTCTCAGTTGCAGGGTGTGACACTTTTGTTGAATTTAATGTGGTTCCCCATTTCCCAGCCCTTCTAGATCCCTCTGAAAGACAGGGCACATACCTCGTGTATCACCTGCTCCTTCTAGTTTAGTACATTCTCTACAAGACTGACATCTCTTTCTAGTATAGCCAGTGACTTCATCTCAGCAATTGCTGCCTTACTTCTCACAAAAGCTTTTTGTATTGTGTATTTCAGCTTCTACCTAAATACATGAGCTTGTGTTTTCACTTATGGTTATTATAGTTTCAGTTGTCTCATTACACAAGATCATTAAATTGCTTCTGCTGTTTTAAACTGACAGAAAAGACAGATGTTATGCTACCAACCCTGATGGAATTGAATCCAACTCATTCCAAATGAGAACCCACTATTTTGCAGCAGTATTTTAAAATCTACTTGTATCTTCTGAACAAGTCTGAGAATGAAACTAAAAATCTTGGCTTTGAATTTGCTTGCATTGAATTTAACATCTTATCATTAATTCCATTGAAGCAGCTAAGCCAATGGTAAGGGCTTAGGAAAAATCCTACCATATGTGATTTTTAAATATTCATAACTCAGAGAAATAGAAAGGTATTTTCGCTTGACGATTGTGTTAGTGTTTGTTGTTTTTTTGGGGGTTCTTTTTTTTTTTTTTGTGCGTGTGTGTGTGTGGTTTGTTTTTAATTTTTTTCAGTGAAGGCCTAATTTGCCCCAATATTCAATATTAAAACAGAAAGCTTTTCACCAATCTAAGAATTATCAGAATATAAAAATTTGTTTTGCATTTTTTAATGTTTAAGAAGAGAAAACAGCTTTACATAATTTCTTCTTTCAAAAGACAACAAGCAAAAAGTGTCAGACCAGAAGTTTAAGGGTTGAGCATGAAAGTGGAATTTATATCAGGTGTACAACATATATAATTGTATAGGCTGGGAACACATTCAAGACATAGGTGCAATTTCCTTCTCTATCCTATATTTTTAGAAGAAATCTGGCAATCTACTGTGTCAATTATACACAGAGATTTAAAAAAAAAAAAATGTTTATAGTATACTTCAAATAAATAAAGCCCAAAAATTTTTATAAGAAATTGTAATGAGTGTTTATCATTTCTTTATGTTTTATTTCATGTTACTTTTATTCTTGAAGCAAGAACTGAAAAATTAAAATTTTCAAATTTTTTGCTTAAAAGGATTTATTGTAAGAATATATTTACTTTCAACATTTGAACACTGAAGAAATTTTTGAGTATCAGAATATCTTATAACTTATATTTTGAGAATATGATCTGATTGACTTGTTGACAGGAAAACAAAGTAGGATTTTCAGACCTTTTATTCTCCTACATCTTGGGAGTCTGCCTTATTTTGCTTGAGGAATAGGTACAACACCAGATATTCATCATATTCAACAAGTAGTTCACAGGCATTTAAAAAAAGCCCAAAAGAATATTTACTGAAATATGAATAGAATGTCATTATGGTCTAACCAGTCTCCAAACAGAGGTTACTGGCAATAACTACACTCTTCCTTTCCAGCCTCTACCAAAGCCTACCAAGGAAAGATCAACCTTTGCTGATTTCTTTACATGGGTCTGAGGGGCATGCTTTTATCTTGAGGCTGAGTTAATAGTAACCTTTACTAATAAAATCAGAAATGTCTGACATTAAAAAGACTTTGTTCCATATTCTTTGTTTTAGGAAGAGGGCCTGGAGTCTATATTTACTTATATGTTGCTTAACATCCAACCAAAATAAAACTGCATTTTATTTCTCATAACCATTGGTTCAAACTGGTGCAATGTCTATGGAAAGTGTTGTCAGTTTTATACATGTATTAAAGGGACAGATAACATCTGCATTCCACTGTTAGTAATTTTAAAGCAGTGTTGCTTTTTCGTTTTCAAGTTTAGAAGAGAAAATCAGTACATCAAACTCCCATAATATTGCAGAATTATTCAATATTTTTGCTTTCTGTGTTCCTTGCCTCTGCTTATCTCAGTGTTTTAGTTTTGCTGCCATTTGAAAGTATCCAGTTGACTGATATAAGGCATGAAAGAATGTGACAAAGTCATCAAATGCCTTTATATCAACATCTTTACCAGATGACAGGCTAAAAAAGGTGTCAGGAATTGAAGAGAATATATAATCTGCACTTACATTTTAGAAGTTTTGCATTTTGTAGAAGTAACGTCTAGTTTTAAGTAGTCCTATTCCCTTAAATTTTGACTTCTTTCCATGTCTCGCAGTTTCTCTTTTTCACAGTCCTGAAATAAGAAGAATGAACAAATATATATTTATTGTGTTTGGTCGATTAAATGACAAAATTTTGATATATAGGGGGTGATAATTGAGATGCCTTTGTGTAAACTGGGAAATAACAAGTTCTTCAGAATTCAATAAACACCTCAGCCTCTTTTAAATGCAGTGCCAATTTTTTCTCTTTTATATTTTTATGCTATGCTGATTATTGTTTACACTGAAGCTTTTGCAAAACAACAAAAATCTCTATTTTAAACTCTAGGTATAAAGAAAATGTGTTCAAATGAAAAAAAAATAGCAGCTTGCATGAATCTGACAATGTTCTTTCATATTGTTTTGGAATAAATAAACACAAAGTGGATATACTTTGGCTGCCAGCAGACTAAAGCACTGCCTGTGCCTGAAGCTAGCATGACAGAAGATTTGCAGTGTATATTGTACTGCATAGACAGTAAGTAACATCACTACCAGAGGTGCTTAAAGTGGTGTATAGAAAGGAAAGATTCACTGTGGATTCAGACAAGGAAAGATGTAAAGACTAAATGGCAGACATTTTTTAGTTATGCTGCAGAGTGACATGTACATGCCTCTCAAAGTACCAGTCACAGTTGACCAATCACTAGCAGACTTCTTTTTTTTTTTTTTTTATATAGATTTAATTTAGTTAAAAAATTTTTAGGTGATTGGATATCAGATGGCAGGCAACAGAAAACTGTTAGTCATCACTATTCGATTATTTCCTTATACGTGGGTGAATTTTCCTTTTAAAATGTTGCAAAATCTTGCCTTATGGATTATATAAGAAATTATGATCTCTGCTTTTACCTTATCAAATTTGTCAGTGCTGTTTTGTATGTCTGACCTTTTACTATTCACTTGCTTTTAAACGTGTTCCTTCATACTAAGGATTGGGTTTCAGTTGCTGGCTGACTCTAATACCTCTGCAGAGAGAGGTTGTCTTTTACTGGTGCTGTTTGTGGCTCTGTAATTCTAATGTTTTCTCTGTATTGTTTATGCAACTCTCTGAGCCAACATAGCTCACTAACTGCTCAGAATACTATGTCAGAAAAGACTAAAAACCACTTCATTGTTCTGAACACAATCAATAGTAGATATACAAATACTATAATCAGAACAAGTAAGGGACAGTTGTGAGTAGGGAAGATTATAAAAAGGGAAAATTAATACTATTTTCATCTTAGAAGAACACTCATATTGATCTTACTTGCTAGCTTTTTTTTGCACTCATGCCATATAATTACCTAGTTCTTGCTGAGAAGAAGTAATTCAGTAGGTATAGGCCTCTTAGACTAAGAAATCATGGAATAGTTTTGTAATTGCTCCCCAACCAAAGAATGAGCAAGAAAAAGACAGATATTCCAAGAAATATGAATTACTTTATTTGGGAGACATTTTTTAATAATAATGGGATTTACAGCAGAGTCTTGCTCAGACAAAGACAACAAAAAACATGTGTTTTTGTATACATTTATGTGATTCAAATGATCTTTGTCAGCTAAGTAAAACTGCTTATCAGGGGGTTTTGACTCTGTTAAGAGCTTTTCTAGATTGCAATACACCTGCTTTCTCAGATATTTTACATGGCTTCTGGAAAAAGAAGTCCAGAAGATCAAGGTGTACAATGGACAAAAGAAATTCTGGAGAGAATGTGCCCAAAACATCAGAGATGTATTCCAAGCACAATAAAGCATTCATGCTCAGTGAAGAATGCATTTGCTCCCTGAATTTTACACTCCAGGAAGGGGATAGCTATAGAACACACTCAGTAAGACAGTTTTGTGAGATTTAAAGTCAGTGAAAAATTTGAATCCCACAGAGTTAGAAAGCTAAAGGGGTAACTGGAAAAGGTGTTGCAAACCAACAGTTGCATCATCTGAAAAGATTCTGAGAATTCCCAGAGGATCAAGTACTATTCCTGAGGTCACATTATAACTGCCATATTTATTTTCCATTGTTTTGCATATCTTGATTTTTAATAACTTGGTCAGCAGCATATCTGTAAGTAGTCTTAGGAGCTACTTTGCTATTATAGAACTAAAAGAGGTAGTTATGATAACATAAATTTATCAGTTCTAAAGCAACTGCAGTGCAAAAAAATATTGCATTATTTTCTTTCGTAATTTTAAAATATTTTTTAATAATACAGATTATTTTAAAAGTTTTGGCAGTTTATATTCTCTGAAAAGAAAAAAGAGATTTCAGAAATGCATGACCTCAGTAGTAATCCAGTCCATTGAATGATATCAGACACAGAGCAGATTGTTGTGACAGGATGTTTCTGAACCCTACATGGCCTGAGATAAAAAAATATATGTGTAACGCATACCTTCTTGTATAAAATTTCTTTACTTTTATACTGTATGTAGACAAGGGCAAGAGAAGTGAGTGGGACAAAAGTGTTTTGTTTCATTTTACTTTGTTTTTTGAAGTCATGATGTGAGTGTGTGGAATACTGGAGATGAACACAATTCATGAATATCCTAGTAAAATGAAGAAATAAGCTATCTCTGAAGTGATATGAAACAGATTCATGTCAGCATACTGACAAAAATGACTAGAAATCATGTGAGGACAAAGGAGAACACCTTACACACCGTAGAGAAAGTGTATTTTAGAGTAGAAAACTAACGTCATACAACTGAACAGAAGTGGGATATATATAAATTGTTGCTGTAACTGGTGACTTTCATTTTTTCCTTCATACTACTTTCCAATAAAATCTATGAGATTAAAAAAGTAATGATTTATAAGTATAATATCTAGTTTCTAAATAACAAATAGAGATTAGGTACTTGAAATACAAGTGTACACTTTGCCAACCAATTAGGATTCGAAACAAAAATCCTTGCTCAAGGTTTATCACCGTTTATCAGCACAGGCAGAATTTCACTCCTTTATCTCGAAAAAAAAAGTAGAATATACTAAAAACTGTTTGGTACAGATTATAAGGACAGAATAATATGTATGAAGCTTTTCACAGAAAAAATATAATTCTACTATTCTTTACCTTAAGTGCTTCATTTTTTAGTAAGGAAGTTCAGTGATTGTAAGGCAACTATGTATTGCCATTAGGTTAAAGAAAAGATATTTTAATTTATTAGTGACCCCTCTTAATTTATTTCTATTTAATAACACTGTCAGTGGGGTATTCACTGACATTAGTATATAATGAATATTAGTTAAATAAAATCTTTTCACAGAAAAAGTAAATAATTTTCCTTGTTCTAAATAGCCTAACAGGGTACAGTTCTAACACTCTCACTGAATTTGGTATGTTCTAATTTTATCAAAAGACTGATATTGGAAAAGATGTGCTTTTTCATAAAACAAATGCAAAGAACAACACTGAAAAAGATTAATGATATTAAAATGATCAGCCACACTTTTAATTATAGTTTCAAATACTTTGTCCATATTCATCAGGCTACTGGCTATTCCACAATAGGTAATAGTGTTGAAGTAAAAAAATATTACTACTGAAAAAAATTCCTTTACTTTATTTGATATACCAGATGCACAGGTATTACATATTTCTTTGAAATCTTTTAAAGGACTTTGGCTGTTTTTTTGTTTTGTTTTGAAGTGGAACAAAAACTACTCTGAAACCATAGTGGTTCATTAGAGGAAATGAAGTTTCATGTCTGCTGCAGGGAAAAGCCAACAAGTAAACAACAAACAAACAAAAAAACCAACCAAACCCAAAAAGGAAAAAAAAAAAAAAACAACCCTGAACAAAACCACCAAAACCACTCCTACTCCTGATCCAAGATAAAAATCAGCAGCTAATTTTATGCACAAAAATTCCTACTACTAAGGTGTACAGGTAAGTGAAAGACAGAATCCTTTGAACAATATATAGAAAACATACTCATATATCCTGAAAGTGCGTTAAGCCGATGAATAGAGACAGAAAAAGTAGAAAACCAGACACAAATAAAATCAAGGAATGACAAGACATAAGAAGAACAGCAGTCAACTGAGTTAAAGATGATGCATTCTCTGACCTGTGAATAGGAACAAGTGACTTGGTACCAGTTACTTTGGTGTAATGCAATGGACCAAAGTGAGACCAGAACATCGAGGATGGGACTGTACGGAAAACAGCTGAAATGCCTGGTAATGCATTATTACTTTCTGGGAATATATGTACAACACATCATACATGTGTAGCTTCTGGAATCTGTATTGTTAAATAGTTCATCTCTGAAGCTATTGCTCTCTTCCTGATGTAAATCAAAGCCAAATCTCTTATTAGCTTCTATGACATGGAACTTAAGGGTTTTTTTGCATATTTGAATTTTATGATATATCTGTAGGTGAAATATATTAATAAATGGGCCAGAAACAAGATTAAATAAAGTAAAGGGATCTCTGTGGATGTTTGTATAGTGTTCAGGGATTTTTTATTTTACATTCATTTAAATGTTTATATTAATGGGGGGGAGGAGGGAGAAAAAAAAGGATAAAGAACTCTGAAATGATTTTGACTAATCTGATTGTATAACTTAGTAAAATTTGGCAGGAAGCCACCAGAAATGGCCTGAACACCTGTGCCATATGGGGACAGAAAGGCTGCTGTGGACCATATGTTGGGGAAATGGCCCAGGAAGGATTACCAGTAATTGGATAGGCAGCATTAGGAGCTATGCAAGCAGAGAGTCTATCAACCATGGCCACACAACCCAGAATTATCAGCATTTGAGCTAAGTGCTGAAACAGCTAATAATCTGGTAAGGAAGAGAAGCCTATCTAACCAAATAGTGTCTGAGTACCTAATTCATAGACTTTAATTGTGATCACTGCACTCAATATAGTTTATAATAACTTTTAAGCTCAAATCAACTACACATGAGCTAAATAACAGTCTCCCTACAAATTATGCAAACTATAAAATATTGGCATTACTTGGGGGATGGATAGGTCGAGGATGAGGGTGAAAGAAGAAAGGTAAAGAATTCTGATGCAAAGACTGCAAGTCCATTTGCAGTCTTCGAAAATGGAAGCAGTCAATTCTATGCAACTGAAAAGGTAATATTGACTTCTTTCATTCAATTATAGTGTACTCTTAACTATTTCGTGCAGAATGCTGTAGAATTCTGTTAAATAAAAAGAATAATTCATAAATAATGTCACAATGAAGTCATTCTTTAACTGGAGCTTTCCCTCATGCTCCTCTAAAACAGTTTTTATTGGCACCCAAAAGAGTCATGCAAAAAAGCAAAGGATTACATGTCTGCTGACAAGCACTGTAAACTTGTCTTAATAAACAAGCCCGGTCAATGGTACAAAGCTTAAAGCAAAACAACAGGAAGATTATAAACTCTTGCTCTTCTGTATTTAAATGCAGTTTCTTTATTGTCTTAGGCGCTTGTAATTAGTTTGGCTCTCTTTAACCCTAAATATATCACAGCCTTACAGATTACATGCTAAAAAGACCTTTTTAATAGTATTAACCAAATTTGCAGTTTCTACAAGTAAGTCTGAGAATAAATTGAGAAATGGTGAACCTTACAAGGACAAATGATGACATTCTCAGGAGCATCTTTTGACACCCTTCTATTATTAATCCACATTTTGTACCTTTATGTTAGACAATGCATAGGAAAAAATTATGTTTTGCTTATTTTCAAGTAGTGTTTACTTCATTTAAACTTTCTTTATCGATTTCTTACTAGTAAAAAAAAAACCAAAACACCAAAACCAAAAAAAAACCACCAAAAAACCACAACAAAAAGAAACAAATAAACACAAAAAAACTCCAAAACCCATTAGCAGCTACTGTGACAGGAAATTTAACCTTGCCTGTAATGCAAATAAATTATTGGCCTGTGAAACTGTGGGGTTGTTCTTAGATGTGATCATTTAAGAGAAATGTGAAGATCTGGTAACGGGAATCTTCAGTGTCTGAAGCCTAACACAGAGTACCAAGTACAGTCTGTCACCTGACAACCACATAAACTCTGAGGTGCAGATGCACAAAAAGCAGCTGAATGACCGACTGCCACTGGAAGTTGAAGGACAATTACATCCATAAATCAGTCAGGTATTTATAAACTTCAGTATTCATTGAATTTAGTGATTATTGAATGACACAATTCTTTCCTTCAGAAACATTAATGAGGAAATGTCTTTTCATTTGGTATAGAAATAATAATTTAATCCTCTGCCAATGTGTGGATGATTATGGAAGGGACGGAAATGTGTTTGCTTTCATTATGATCATGCCAAAGGGAAAGCGTCTAAAAACCCACTCACCTCATGCTATTAAGTAGCAGAAGGAAACTCATAAATCACTATTCATTTTGAATCACATAAAATAATCATGCCTAATTGGGACCTTATTAGTTCATTATTCGTCTTGTTTTGTTGGGACCAGTCCAAATATTAAGTCATAATATATAGTCTATCACAGAACACTCTGCTATGTGCTGGCATATCTATTGGTTTCAACAATTTCCTTCCTGTTTTTCATCTGAATACTAGCGATTTTTATTTTAAAATAATTCACTGAAAAACCACCTCTGCTGTGGACAATAGTGTGTTCTGCATGGCCCTTCAACGTTAAGTGTCTTTTGTTGTGGACTTTAAGATTATTTGATATTGTATGAGACTTCCATTAAATTATTCTTAGCACTTTGGAATACAGGACTTATAATGCTTATATTTGCATATCCTTTTTTATAAAATGTTTTAGTCAATTTCACACTCATTATTAAACATTTAAAATAAAAGACTGCATTTGCTTCCGTATGGAAAGTTATGCTGTCCTCTTCATTTGTCTGTGACTTGCAGTGAGACATAAGAGATTGTTTCATAACCCTTAACTCCTACTGTGGTTTCTGAAATCCTTAATTTCTGCTTAAAGTCTTCTCTCTCTGAATGCAGCTTTTCCTCCATATTATAAATAGTCCATTTCTGAGCAGCAGCCCTCAGACCCTTTATAAAAAGCTGGCCTATATGTGCTGAAACTTCATGATCCTTTTGAAATCTGTTCCTCAAGATCACTAAGAGCTTGTTTCTTAAAAGAAATGTTTTCTTATAGTCACTGGTTACAAATTATTTCCCTTGCACCAGATTTTCTTGTGCAGAACAAATGACAAAAAGAGAGAAGATGCAGCAAAAGTGCTCAATAACGTTCAGCTAAAAAGGACAATAAGTACTATTTCAGCAGTCACAATGGAAACTAACAATAATGCCCATTAAATACCCTCAATAGAAATGCAGAAAGTAGTTTCACAATTGATATAAAATTGGCAGAGCTTCACTGAAGTCAGTGGAGTTGTGCTGAATTACATCACTTAAGCATTTGGTTTCCTGATTGGGCGGAATGTAAAGTATTTTAAACTTAAAATAATAATGGATTTTTTTTCACAAAGGACAATAACTTTTCAATAAAAATGTCCTTTTTTTTTTTCTATAAATGTCAGCTGAATCAATCAAGTGAAATGTTCTAGCTTGTAAAAAGTTAAAAAAGATGCTGAGGCAAAAGTAGAACAGCCAATTGTAAAGCCAAATGAAGTTTTCTTTTGGAAAAACCTAAATGGCTTTCTATACCTGAAACATCCTTGGTTAGTGTGATAACTGTTGCAAAAAGAAAAGAAAGAAACTACAGAACTAAAGGCATGTAGAGGGTAAATTAATTAATTAATAAAATAAATCAATTAATAAAAAATCACCATGAAAAATTAAATTCTCAGGTAAGGTAGAAACTTCTTAGGGATGGTGAATTTGCTGCTGTATCTAGCAATTCATATTGCAATAAGTCATCAAGTGAATTCAATATCACTTAAAACCAAATTATCAAAGTTGCTTTTTAAAAAATATGAAGATGAAACCATTATGTATGCTTCAAATTCATCTCCAGGAAATGTCATGTGGAAAAAGATCACATAACAAAGTGAAATGTTGTACCAAATATGTCCGTAGGCATATTTGGTTGTTAAAATAATTGCCTGATCTTCCATGGTAACATGAACGATGTGGTGTATCTGAATTTTTACAAAAAATCTAATATGCTTCCTGAAGCACTCTGTAGCTGTGCTTGACTTTTAGAAGTTAAAAAGCCAGTACAAACCAAGGTACTTAGGCACAAATGTCCACTGGAAGAATGTTGCATATTCCTTATCAGTCATCATACAATAAAATATTTCTGATGTTTGGCATACTGGAGTTCTACCAGATAATGTGACAGTCATTTCAGGGACATACTTACTGTGGCACAGACTTTTCCGAGGCCATAGGAACTTCATGGTGTTTTAGCACAGTCACTTTGAGTTGTACTGGCTCCAGAATGGACTTATTCTTGGACCACAATCCTTGCAGAGGTGTGCTTGCTTTGTTATGTGCATAACCACGGCCACAGACACTTCGAAGTGCATCTCTTTCCCTGTGGATATATCCTTTAACTTCAGTTCACGATGGAGTTCCAGCCTGTCCCGTATAGCAGCATACAAAAAAGCTGCAAAGCCCCAGCCGTCTGCCAGTCCAGGCAACCTACTTCTAATGGCCCCAGATGCAGTAGAATAGAAGGCAAAGAAGAAGAAATCAGTGAAAGCGAAAAGCACACACTAAAAAATGCTGGGCTTCAGTACACAGTAAAGCATGGCAAGCACAGGAACCTTTCAGTTAGCAGCTGAACAGCTATAAATTTGGTCTAGCACACTCCAGTCTAATCTGTTGTTATCTCTAATCCTTGAGCCCCATTTTAGGTTCCTAAAAAGTACTGCTATGGTTTAAGCCCCCTTGACAGCTAAATACCAGACACTTATTTATTACCCCCTAGCTTGTTGGGATAGAGAAATGGAAGGGTAAAAGTCAGAAAACTCATGGGTTGAGGCAAATAAGTTATTAGGTAAGGCAAAAGTAATGAATTCTTTCGCCATTTCTCATTGGCAGTCAGAGGTTTAGTCATCTCCAGGAAGACAGGGCTCCATCAAGGGTGACTTGGAAAGACAAATTCCATCACTCCAAACATGTCCCTCGTTCTTCTTCATCCCCAGTTTTACATAACAAGCCTGATGCCACATGGCATGAAATATCCCTTGGGTCAGATGGGTCAGCAATCCTGGGTCTGCCCCTTCCTAACCTCCTGTGCACTGCCAGCCTCTTCAGTTGCAGGGAATGAGAATCAGAAACAGCCTTGATGCTGTGTATGAACTGCTCAGCGGTAACTAAAACACGACGATGTTATCAACACTATTTTCATCAAAAATCCAAAACACAGCACCATGTGAAAAAAATTATCTGTATGTCAGCCAATACCAGTAAAACTAGAAAGAAAGAAGTGATAGGTAAGATACCATGGCTTGATGATATATATTCCACTTGGACCAATTAAACAGAATTTTTTTTTCCACAGCAGATCAAGATGCTGCTTTGTTTTCAACTTTTGTACATGCTCTATAACATTTTCTGTGAAACTCTGAGAATTAAAGTAACAGAGGAAAATTTCTAGCTGGAGGAGAAACTATCATTGTCAATGTCAAATCTCAGTTTTCACATTGGCAGTTGATCAAGATACTGAAGAATGGAAAGAAGCAGAACTGGCGTATTCACATGTGGGATCAGTATTTTCTGAGAAAAACTTTAGGGCACAAGATATGTTTATTGAACTGTCTCCCAGTTAGAGTCAAAAGAAAATAGCATGAAAAAGTGCATCTGGCTGAGATGTAGTTCCTTTCTCCACAGTAGCCCTAACAGTGCTGTGCTTTGCATTGGTAGCTAGAGAGATGTAAATAACACACCAATGTTTTGGCTACTACTGAGCAGTGCTGGTACAGCATCAGCACTGTCTTTCAACATTCCTTCTCTCCATCAGTAGGCAGGAGTTGGGCAAGATCCTGGGAGATGACACAAGTAGGAGAGCTGACCCAAATTGGCCAGAGGTATATTCCATACCATCTGATGTCTGCTCAGCAGTGAAAGCTAAGTGAGAAGACTGGGGGTTGTGGGTAAGGGAGGCGGCATGTGTTACCATGACATTTACCTTCCAGGGCAACCACTATGCGTACTGAAGTCTTACTTTCTGGGAAGTGGCAGAAAACACCTACTGATGGGAAGTAGAAAATAAATATTTTGGTTCCCTTTGCTTCTGCACACAGCCCTTATTTTTTTCTTTTTTTAAATTGACTTTAGCTTGACTCATGAGCTTTTTCCATCTTATTTGCTCCCTGCCTGTGCTGCTGAATGGCTTGGTGCACACATTCCATTCAGACAAGGTCGATTCAGCACAGTATCTCAGGAAATACAGACATTAATTTATTAGCAAAAAATTTAGCTCTGTAAGCACTGCAAAGGCAATATATTGTGTTGTTCTTTTCTATCCACTATCACAATCTGCCTGTTTAGTTTTCATTCCAGAATCTTTATTGTGGGTGATGAGGCAGGAGACAAGAAGAACTCAGTTTGACTTTTAGAAAGGACAAGCTTGTATCTCTGACAAAAAAGTCTGGGTTTCACTTACCAATGGAAGTCAGTGAAGGAAATAAACACAGAAAAGCAAGTTGTAATTTTAGAGCAGCTGTTCTCTCAATATCAGGGTTTAGAGATATCTAACAAATACTAATAGTTTTTGCAACAGAAATGTACCATAGAAAATTACTGTGTAACCAGAGCCTCAAATTAAAGAAACCAGCCAAGTAAGGTGAGGAAACAATGAAGAAGGGAGCTGAAGCAGCTGAACGGGCAGTGCTGAGTTCATGAATAAACAGGAGTATTGTCTTAAAGAAATTCATAAGGTAGTCACTAAGGACTTTGGGGCATCCAGACACAGACAACCACCAGAGACACTTGGTGAAGCCCCTCAAAGACCTTATCAGGATATATATTTATGTGTTAATAACTACTGGGAAATGTCATAAATATGTAACAGGAATGCAGGGAACAAAAATGAATAATTAGATAATGCAGACATATAAGCTGTAACAAGGATACCTCAGTGTGCAGTTTGGTGAACTGATTCCCAGGGCAACCAGCATGCCGAAGTCATCCAGCGTGTTGTAATAAAAGAATGGCTGCCTACAAAAACTAACAAATTGAGTAGTGGAGTTTTCTTTTAAGTGGCGATTTTAGGCAACACTTCCCTCCCTCTGTCTCTACCATGCTTGATTGATAACAGAAAGTCTGAGTGCCAGTTTGCCCTTTCCCTTGTGGCTGCCTATGACCAAATCATAGAGGGTTGTGCATAAATATTAAGAAAATGACATCATGGAAAATGAATGACAAATACAGCTGCTGTTCTATCCAAAGGATAAATGAGAACAGACACAGCTAGAAAAAGATAGAAATATACAAAATATGAGCCCCTTAAAAAGGGCTCATATTTAATAGTCACTGATGGTTTAGAGGTTTTTAACTTTTTTACTTCAAGTAGAAATTAGAGCACCTTAACAGAGCAGCTCATCTTCGTAAGGCAGTTAGGTATCTAAACAGTGGACTGCAGTGTGACAGTAAGACAGGTTAACTAGCATAAGTTCGACAAGAAATCTAGCTATGACAACAGGTAGATGAATTATACTGTACATTATGTGTTGTTACTTCTGCACTGCTTTCAGTATTCGGGCTGGTGTATAATTCACTGGACCCTGAAATGGAGAGACCTTGAGAGCATAGAGGCAGGGAATAATGGCAATTGTTCAATTCAAAACAACGCCAACTGAGAAAAGACAATCTTCTACACTTGCTCAGCCCCTGGCAATCGCACAGTGCAGCAGAGATATTAGAATAAAATAAATATGTTCATAATAGTGATAACTTTCTTATGGTTCTTTACACTGATATGAATGTTTCAAATTTTATTATAAGAAATGTGAGTAGTTCTCACAGGTCCTTAATATAGAAGGTTTAAGTAACATGAAGCAGCCTAAGATCACTGAATGTGTGAAAGCCTTCTTCCTTTTCTCACTGTTAAAGCCTGAAATTCCATGTTCCTATTGCTACCTAAATGAAGACAAGTGTTCTAAAAATACCCTTCTAGGTCACATACCTTCATGAGACCTTTGCTACATGAATTTTTCAACTTCAAAATTCTGGAAGTACAAAAGAAAGGTTATGATGCAATTAAATTTGTTAGAGGCCTAGGAAAGAGATACAGAACAAAATATATGCAATTGTAATTGCAGGCAAGATATAAATATCTTATTCGTGACTTCCTGAGTGAAGGACTGTAAATTTGTGTCTTGCTTATACTCCTGTTTTAAAAGTCAGAATTTAACAAAATTGAAGTTTGGGAAACGCACTCTGACTTTCAGAGGTGATTAATTTCAACTATGGTCAGTTTCTTTAGTGGTAATTCATTGCCTTCTCACACTGAGTTCTGGGTATCATGAAAATACGCAGCAGTGACAGAGATGTTAAGGTGATTTACACACGCACAGTAAACCTAACATATTTGGGACATTCCTGATACTGTCACAGTG
The DNA here is from genome assembly GCA_036023395.1 of Myiotriccus ornatus. Taxonomy (NCBI): domain Eukaryota; kingdom Metazoa; phylum Chordata; class Aves; order Passeriformes; family Tyrannidae; genus Myiotriccus; species Myiotriccus ornatus. Next base: position 42,069,592 of record JAYRBT010000093.1, on the reverse strand, counting down.
TATGAATATCTAGCATCTTATTTTTGATTTCTCTAGTTTTACCTCATATAGTAGTCTGAAATGCCCAGGTTTCTACTACCATTGAGTGACAGAGAAACACCAAGTCATCTCTCCATACACAAACATTTTTCTTCCGAATATTACTGGAGTACTAAGAAATCTAGGCATTTAAACAACAGTGCTGTGGAATTCCAAAAGTACTGGTATGCAGCACACACAATAAGACTGCTCTCAGAAACTAGATAATTCAAAGCTATTTAGGTTTATGGTATTTGGTAAACAAATGTTTTTCTAGATAATCTTGAGCTGAACCCCTTATTCTTCATCTATTTGCTTTCATTGAAGTCTACTTTGAAAGATTCAGACCTTAAAAACACGGTTGTACTATAAGAGTTTAGGACCTCTTTGTGATTCTTTATTTATTTTATATTGTTTGTTTGTTTGAGATAAATATCAGGCATCACTTTAAATTACACCTAAAGCTAATCAAGTAAAACTACAAGTGAACATAACTTAAATGCAGGCACTGTGAGTTAAATCAATGAATGACAGATAATGATAAGATGATAAGGTGTTAACAGTTTCTTCATACTAAACCACATCCATGTCCCACAGAGTTAATGAAACAGAGATTTTAAATGATTCCTCTATTCCTCTGTTATGAAAAAATTGTATGATTTCTAAAAAATGAATGAATATCAATAATGAAAATTCATTCCGCAGAAGTGCATGAGATTAAAAACCCTAGCATGATTTCTTTTGGAGATGGCATTCATATGGTACATCCTAATTCTTCAATAAATATCAAACAGTTTATGAACAATTTGGGAAAATTAGCCATCGTCACCTAAACAGAGGAGCTGACAACTCCAGTTTAATTGAGGTAGCTGAGACCTAATAATGAAGTAGTGGCATTATTCTATTGAATTCTGATATAACACCTGACATGGGGCACTGGCATTACCTGTGAAATATCTGACATCATTTGGAAAACCAAATGAGTAATTCAACACTTGCTCCTTAATTTTTTATTTCATTTTCCCTAAGTCCTAACTTATTTCCCTAACCTATCTTGGTTACTGATAATTTGTGTATACATTTAATAAATTTTAATTGCCAATAAACAAGTTAATCATATATTTTATGAAGCCATTACTTGCAACTATGTTTAAAGATTTACATTTCCATCTGTATGAGTTATATACAAGGAATCTCTTAAGAGCAATGCAGAATTCCGATAGGCAAAAGAAGTCTTCTGTTTACCACTTGCTGAAATTAAATCAGGAACACCTGAAAAAAGATCTTATCCCTTTAATAAGATTATTGCCCATATTTTACAAGAAGAGTGCAGACTTAAAAAGGGCAGCTCAGTAACATTTTCACTAGTCACACACACACGCATATGAACAAAACAGGCAGTCAAAAATGAAAGCAAAAAAACAAAGATGATACATTTCAGATCCACTCCATTCATGCATTATCAAGTACAGGCTTGACTGATTTGTAGGTTTAGGAAGAGTTTGTGAAACTTAATTATGGAAAAAATCATGTATTTTTATCTCTTTTTCAACAAACCTTGAAATATGACAATCTGTTCCCATTCCTCCTTTTCAAAGCTTTTGTACTTTTTTTTTGGGGGGGGGTGCGAAGAAATGTTTAAGTATTTAAGTGAATTGAATCAAAAATTTATTTAAAAGTGACTTAATGGTAGCCTCAGGTTCTAGATCTGAATATTCTGTTTCTCATAGCGATCACAGGAAGAGAGCCACAAAAGAAAGAATGTGCAACATACTGAAATATTTTAGCACATGATTATTTTTGACACACTTGTGTGTATTAAAAATTGTCTATACTATTGTTTATCTCACTTTTTGGACTAAGTGATTTAACACTGAAGTTAGGCTACATTGTCATATCATCGAATCTCCACAGGGAAACATTCTCATTGAAATAAATGCACATTGATTTAAGATGAAAATGAGAAGTGGCAAAATATTATGTCTTATGATGTTATTGCACTGAGGGAAGAGAATGGGACTTTGAAACTATTTTGTCAGAAATTTGACAAGGTCTTACTGCTGGCAATATATGCACAAATCCTGCCTTCAAAGTGTAAATGTATGTGATGTCAGAATTTAAAATGTAAGAGCAATATGTATAAAAGATAAAAATAGGTATTGAAAGAGAAAAGGTATACAAAATCAGATACAGTGAATTTGTAAGCATTTTTAAAAATCACTTTTTGCTAGGAATCAATAGGTCTTTATATAAAGACAAAAGTGTTACCCTCTCAAAAATATAAGACACTTTTAATTCATTCAAGGGGTTTTAGCTAGATGGTCAAATTCAAACTTCTGCAATGAGATGACTGACATGAAATCAGCGGAATATCACTGACAAAATGCAGCTGGTGTTTGATTTATAGGAAAAATATCTCAGCCAGAGATGAGATTTTTGACCTCCTAATTCAATACATTAAACTAATAAAAGATTAAAAAACTGGCTTCCTTAATGATTATCACCATTAAATAGTAACACTAAATGTATGGTGCTCAGGATTACTTAAGTGCTTAGTTGATTATGAGGCACTGAAATATCAGTAGTTAGACACTTTAGGACTCATTTGATTATAACAAATACTGGATGGAAAAGCATTTGCAAGTGATCGTACACCTGCTTCACAGGACTGGTGGTTTTTGACTGTTCCAGCAAGAAATTGGATGACATCTCCTCTCAAATCTGAAGATGATACCCTTCTTTGGGAATAAAATGTGCTGATATTACACTTACCATTCTATTTTTGTCTCAGAGACACAGAAATCTGACATCTTACTGCCATTATTTGTGCAGCAGAACTTGAATTGAATTTTTCCAAAACAAATGATTAATGTATAAGAGTTTGCAATTTAATACTATTTTTTTTTCCTGCACAAGCATCTTGGATCCTGTTTTCAGCAACTGATTTAACATATAAATTGGCCAAACTTGGCAAAAGTCAAGAATATTTAATAGGATACAGATGGTACAACAGAAAGCAATATCTAGAGATTTGGGTGACTTGAGTGCTCTTTAGCCCTCTACCAGCTGCTTTGGCTCAAGTGTGAATAAAGACCTTTTAAGAATCAATAAGTGTATCTTATGTTGTGCCTGAGCATTGCTCATCCAACCAAACCGACACCAAAACCAAAAGCAACCATATGGTTTTAAGTATATTAATGAACAGGGCATTACAGCTTGATACTCAAGATTAAATATGTTAATTTAATACCATCAATTGCTTGCACATTGCTAATTTCATTGGCCATCCAATACAAAGAAATGTAATTCTTTCCAGATTTTCAGTTTTAATGGTAACAGAAAATAAGACAGACAGCAATTGCCTGAGGTTAGAAGAAAATGGAAGAGACACTCAATTTCTTTCTTTACAAACTATAATAAAATCACAGTCAATAGATTTTAGTTATTGGAATCATAAAACAACACTAGCTGCAGTTAACGCTTATGTCCTTTGGGGCTGTAAAGGCTCTATATGGTGTTTTCAGCTTGTAATGAATGATTACTAATTACAAGGCTCAGATTATATTGCAGGCATTTAAGTGCTGATGTCCCAGTATAATACAGCAGAGAACCTCAAGCAATGTCCTCTTTTTTTCTTTTTTTTTTTTCTTTTTTTTTTTTTTAATGCCGCCGCAGCCTGCATTTGATGAATTGATCTTCAAGTTCCTAATAAATGCTAAAACATAAGTGATGGAGTGGATTCCAATTGTAAATGGATTCCTAGGGCATTAGATCCTGGAGGCAATATCCTAACAATATTCCATGCTTTCCTTTAGCATTGACTCGTTATTACACTCAGAGGCACTTGTGGTTGCATATATCAAGAGCTGTATCACTGCCACTGTTCAAACTATACACAACTGTGAAACCTTCTTGGACATAAAAAACAAAAAAACAAAAGAAAAACCAAAACAAAAAAGATACCAATCTCCCTCATACAACAGTGCCGACAACCATGACCAAACAAACAAATAAACAAAAACTCATTGGTTCACCCATGTAAATGTGTTAATTAAATGGAGTTGTACATTTGAATGCCTCAGCGTAAGATTGCTGCATTTTGTCTAAGATGTAGTAGTCTACAAAAGCTGACACAGTCAAAATTGAATGAGGTGTTGGCATCAAAACATCTTTCACATCATATTCAAAGGAGAATTCCACTTTTTGGACAGGAAAACGGGACCAGGAAGCTGTTCTGGCACCTTCTTTTTACCATCCCATTACTTTATCATTCCTTCCTCCACCATTGCTACCTTTGAAGTAATCTATAGTTTCTTTCTTCTACTTATTCCTACTGAACATTATTCTTAAGGTCTCCTGCTACTCATACTCTCCCGCTTTTTTCTTCATCCATATCCTCTCTGTATTTGCAGAAACCTAATTCCCTTCCTTGTTTTAAAGTGACTACATTGAATTAATATCAACATAATGAGAATGCAGAAATGGAGGACCCTTTGGATATGATGGTCTTGTGGTTGAGTATCTGCTGCTTGTCTTATATGTGTCACAATATCATCCCACAGTGCTGCAATGACAGGAGTGGCATTAACTTGTATGATGTACATAGTCTGATTTCTATATTCTATATTTCCTGTCACCATCAGAGCTACCAGTATCTCCCTCTGACTTCATTTTTCTGTCTTTTGAAAAATCATCCTCTGGTGCTTTGTGGGTTTCCAAAAATAATCTATTCTTTACCCATCTAATATTCCCTGACTATCAAGGCTAGCCATGTTAACCATTCTAACCTTTTACCTTAAATGTAATAGTGTAAATGTAGTGATAAGAAACTTCTGCAAAAAACAAGTCAATAAAAATGCTTTTCTGTATATCTCTATTCACATTACTGTAAGAAACAAATAATTACCAAAGAGAAAAGAGGCCTCAAAATAAGAATATGCTAATTTAAATGGTTGAACATGGAGGAAAACTTTGCCATTCACTACATAGAGGTAAATTAAATAATTAAGAGATGTGACTATGGATTTTGCTTTGGTCTATAATGCGAGCTGAAAGCTTTTCTCAGTTAAAGGAATTTACAAGAGAAATTTCACCAGATTTGTAGTGTGGGTAGGAAGGGATCTTCAGGGTCACCAACACCAGCCCCTGCTCAAAGCAGGTCCAATGAGAGAAGATGGCTTAGGGCTGTGTTCAGTCCATCTCTGAGTAGTGCAATATTCAATCACCTCCACAGTTCCCTTTCCATGGGAAATTCAGCCAGTAACAGACTGTTCATTCCTCTGTACAAATCTCAGAGGAATCTATCTTTATCTTCTTCACACTTCCCTACTGAATAACTCGAACAATTAATAAAGCTGCCTTGAAGCCGACTTTTCTCAGGTGAACAAATTCAGGTCTACAGCCTCTTCAAAAAACCCAAGTACCTTGTTTGCCTCCACTGAACTTGCATCAGTACATCTGCCCCATTTCTTTCAATTTGCACTAATCACAGCCCTTTTTATTGACCCAATAGTTCAGTATTCATGCTATTGTCAACCTGTCACATCCATATCCCACCTATTTGGTCATGACATTATAAAACTCAAAAGTTATAGGACTTTTAGTAGTTTAAACTCAATTTAGGCAGAGTCACTTGTTTTATGACCACACAGAGTGTATGTAGCTGCACTGTATAAATATGTAAGTGTACTGACATATTTTAATATTAATTTAAACAGAATAAATATATTATTAAATTAATATAAATATGAAAGTTATGAAAAGAGAAATTTAATAAATAGATCAGTACTTTTTGATTTCATTAAATTTCTATGTTATGCACATAAGTAAATTCTATTTCATATAAAATGGCTTCAAAGAGTTAGTATTAACTTTTTTCAGAAAATGTGATTAAAAGTGTATAATTTTAATCACAGCTTGTAACTTTGCAAAGATCAGTTAAAAATGTCTGAGCAGTTAAGCAAAACAGAGTCTTTGGATAGCTAAAGCTGGAAGGGACCTTTCTGTATTGTGGGATCTTTTCCTCACATCCAGCATGAGTGTCTTATATTTCAGCTTGTTCTCAATGACCCTCACTCTCCTGTCCTGCCCCACTGCTTCTACGCAATATAGTTAAAAAATCATGTGCATTTCACAATAAATACCTTCATCAAAAACATCTAAGCTACATTTTAAATATCTTAACAAGCTAAAGCAGATACTTGATATCCTGTAAGATTTTACTACAGGGTGGAACAAGATGCTTTTATATCTGACTGTTTGGGAAATGGGTCTACATAAAAGAGTTTAATACATCTCTACAGCTAAGGAACACCAATCTCAAGTAGTCATCCTCTTTTTCATTTTCCCTT
>JAYRBT010000093.1:41973025-42030326 GCA_036023395.1 Myiotriccus ornatus | reverse complement strand
CTCACAAATATGACATTACTTCATTCACAATTTAAAATTTCATGATTATTTGTATTAAAGAGAAAAAGAGTTTTGTTCTGTTGCTCTTTCCTGAACTATTCAATATGAATATTTTATATTCACTGTAACTGGTCTTCAAAGATACACTGTACTTATTCTATGTTATAACTGAAAGGCCTAATGCTTCCCCACCTCAAAAAAACCCACTTTTTTTTCAACTTAAAAAAACCCCTTTTTGCTTGTTTTGGGTATTTTTTTGTTAAAAAAAAAAAAGTGATTTTAAAAATAAAATTACTATTGACCAATTGCATTTATTTCTCACCTAAAAAATAATTTCAAGGTGAAGCATGGCCACGGACCTTTGCAGAAATGGTTTGAGCTGCAGAAAAAAATTGCATGGTTTTTTTGTATAAGAGAGAATCCTACAGAGCCTCTAACTTGGTAAAATTACACTGAATATGTGTTTATAAGACCCTTCCTAGTTAAAATATTAGCTTCTTCACAATGACAGCTCATCTAATGACTGGGTAGCAATATGAAAAGAAAGTAGGAGCAAGAAGCAGATTTCTATAGCAATAGGTTATTCTTTTCAATAAATGTGGAGTTCATCTATTCCTTTGCTCTGCCCCCTCCTCCTTGAGCAGTTTATCTTGAACAGGCTTCCTGGTTACCACTGGTGCCTCCTCTTAAGTAAAGCCATCTTATGTCCTGTATTCCAAACGATGGAATACAGACAATGGCAAGGATACCTTTTGTAAAGGATAAACAGCACAATGTGGTGTTTAAGTCATGCATTATTGAAACTGTATTTCCCAAGGAGCCAGCCATTTTAAGTAATTAGCAACCAGTTTGTTATTTTTCCCTATCCTGAGACAAAGCTGACAATGGATAACTATCTAATAAAGCTGCTTGTTATGGAAGTGGTTGTTTCCATAGGTTTTATTATGAAACCTTAATTGTTTGCTGTAACAGTGTTTCATTTTTGAAGAGTGTGGGCAAGAAGCATGAGAGGTGCAGCCATGGGGAACCAATTATGATAGAAAATTGGTTATGTTTACCAGCATTTACAAATTGGTTTTCTAGTACTCAGAACAAACAATATTTTCTATTCGAGAGATTATTAATAAGTTATGTAGCTTTATCTTTCCCGTTGCTACATAACATTTTATTTTCTTTCAGTCATTTATGTGTTTCATGTACAGACTGAGATTATCTATTGATGGTCCATTATTAGTTAACCATCAGCTCACATACTTCCATTCTTACCTGGTCTAAAAACACAGGGCAGAAGGCATAGTTAGGGGTAGTTCCTTATGTTAAAAAGCAATTTCACATTTTAAAGACTTATTATAAGTACTCAAATCAGTAAAATATATCTAAATAATCCATTATTTAAAGTAATGTTTTGTCAAGCCAATGGATGAAACGATGAACTGAATGAAAATAAGTATGCTAAAGGAGAAAGGTACCAGTATCTTGCAGATTAATTGGTTCATTTAACTATACTTAAATATCTGCCCATACATTTATCATAAAAAGAGCCATATGGTAATATCATAGTGTTCTATGGCAATATGACAAAATCAGGTACCCATTCTATAACAGGAAAATAAAATAATGGAATTTTTTTTAAATGTTCTGAGAGTGTTGTATTTTTCACTTTTATTAGTCATGGTATAAATTAATATGCACTATAATTGTAGTTACTCGTTGAGGCTGACACCAGCCTTTAGTCAGTTGTTAACCTTTCATATTCTAGTGTGCTTAGGAAGTCACTGACTTCCCATTTTACAAAAGTTACCTAGTTTAAGTGAACACCTATATAGTTAGGACTAAACCAGGCAGTAAACTGCAGAAAACAATAATGAAAATAATGGGATTGTGAGTAAGTATTCATTGGCATAGGCTGATGTACAAGAATACCGTGAAATTTTGACAACTCCGTGTCTTTTTAATTTCCTTCCAGAATGTTCATGCCAACAACAGTTTTGTCTGTCAAAGGAAAGTATGTGTCATCACAGCCTCTTGTAGAAATAGGTTTCTCTGTGTGTGTATGCATATATATACTTAAAAATATGAAATATAAATTTTCCTACAAGTGTTTCTTTTTTGTGTTCTTTATGCTTTCTCAAGGTTTCTTACATCCAGTGAGGAAATAGAACAATATTTACAGATATCAATAACAAGATATTAGGAAATATATATTATAAATAGCATAGCAAATAATTCATAAGCATTCACTGGCTAGAATTTGTGTACATAAAAAAACGAAATAATTTTTTTTAATAATCTTTTCAAATATACAAAACAATTGAAGAGGTTTCACATGCAAATTTTTAATAGGAAAGACCACTAATAATTTTTAGAAGGTCAATCACATTGAAGCAGCAGTCCACCTAGCTGTCATAACTGTCTGTCCTCATTTCCCTGTGATTAGAACAAGCATGACCAGAGAAACCTATGAACTATTAAGCTGATAAAAGGCAATGTAAAATTTAGACTCTTTTGAAGATATGGCTGTGCTGCAGGAACGGGACTTCTCATAAACAGCTTTTATGTTCAGGAAGACAATGAATAGGCTGCTCAGGACTGTTTTTCCTTCTACCCAGCAGCTAAAAGCAGGAACATCTTTTCTCACACTCTTGCAGACACCACTTCTCAAATTTGCCTGCCATATGTGCTGGAAACTTTTTTTTATTTGCATTTTACATAATCATCCAGTTTCACTAAGGGCAATCTGCTGTCAGCCTAACCCTTTGCTATGTATCCTACTGTTTTATTTTGAAGGGATTGGCTTAATTTTGATATTCTGACATTAATCCATATTTGGAAGCTTGGAGGGGGTAACTTTAATCACCAGGGTAAACTGTACATAATTTTTTTGAGTTTAAAAACTGGACTAAATTTTATGTTTCTCGTACATGTGCATTTTTTTCATTCATCATGGTTCCTGTTGACTATAAATGAGCACCCCTACAGTACCTACAAAAGCATAAAAAATTATAAGCTTTTAGCTCTCATATCAGCAGTTAAAAAAGACAGGATTAAGTACATTTAGAAGGATGAGGTTTTTCTTGTAAAACTGTGTAAGGAGTATCAGCCTTTGATATTATTGACTTTACTTTCTATTATTATTGGAATATGAGTATTCTTCGGAGTCTTTGTTTAATTTGCCCCTCAAAGCACTACAACCATGGAGACATTTTTCTGCCTTATTAAACCATGTCAAAAAAGGTTGAACTTCTGGGTGATAGTGAGTCCTGAGGTCAAATACGCAACAGGGTTTTTGTATTACAGCTTACTCTCTGATTTGTTGACTTAGGAAGTAGATCTCTCCCTCTCATGCATTTACAGTCTTCGATGAAGCCAAGTGGGAGCTGAAGAAAGTAATTCTAAAATTATATTCATTTGTTCCGTGTTTGTATGTGCAGCCTGGTGAATATATGCTCTACAGGGGACAGCACAGAGGTAACGTTAAGATGGTTCAGATGTTCCTTGGATAGCTTTGGAAGTAAGAAAGCAGGTGTCTGACTCCCCACGGTCAAAGATATCATTCTTGCAGTTGATGAATTTGGATGCTAGATTTCCCCTCCACCCACCCACCCTTTATGATTTATTTCTTTTGAACAGACTTTTTCTTTCACTCTGGAGATAACCTATTCTGGTCCTATTACCTCATTGCAGTCAAATAAAATATAACAATTGTTATCCTCTACAGGGTAGGATGTCTCTCAGTCAAGGAAGGAGCTGATGGTTTATAGAGAAGAGAACCTGAAGGTTCAGTAAAGTATCAGGCAAACAATCTCCAAACTTATTGTGTTTACGTCTCACATACACATGGACAGAAAAATCTGCCAGCATTAAAAATACTTCTTTATAGACGTAATTTTATTTTCCAGGCTCTTCTCCATTTGTGGAAGGAGGACTGCCTCAGTCATTTTATGCATTGTAAGCAGCCATATTATTTAGTGGTGCGTACCAGACAGATTTCCAAAAATATCCCTCTGCATATTTTCTTTCCCACTAGCATGAACATCAACTGAGTGAACTAGTAGAAAGTACAACAATCATGATGAAGAACCAAGAATGGTCTTGGAGTTCAGTACCTTCAAATCTCCCAGAAAAGAGGCCCTCATTCTAAATTGCCCAACTGTAAACAAAAACAGGTTCCCAGTGGGAACTTCCAGCATATCTGTGTGCCTTACTCCCCCTAACACTATGCTGAGAATTAGAGCCTTCCATATTTTGAAATTTCATGAGCATCTACACACTTTTTAAAATCTTCCCCCGGATCCTTTAGGGTCTAGCTCTCCACAAGCTCCCCAGAATACTCATAGCAAGGACTTCCAAGAAAAAATTTTACATGTATTTATTCAGCACTTACTGAGAGAAGATTATCCAGCAGTTCCTCATTCAGATCAAGATGCTATTCTGTACAGCCATCCAAAAATGTAAAATCATCCTGATATAACTCCTCTGCATTTGTTTCTCAGTCTATAGGTCTGTGGCAGTCTTCCCTGACAGATAATGGTGCCCTTTCCTCTAGCTGTGCAGTAGATTTCGTAGGTAAGAGGTTCTCAGAAAAAATCTGTAGAAACTGGACATTTTCTTGTGCAGAAGATCATGTTCAACATTTCTGATCAGTGCAAAGTGAAGCACTAGAGGAAGCAGAATTCTCTTAGACTACTTGGCTCTGAGTAATCATGAAGAGCCAATGGTGCCAGGAACAAATCACATGAAGAGAAATACTTTGAGCACAGGAAAGAGCTGTGAAAACCTCACTAGAATTGGAATGCTCCAGAAACACTGAGAACAACTGGAGAAGGTTTAAACAGCACTCAACTTCTGGCTACAGACCTAGAATTAGAGAATAAAGGTGTTACTGCAGTTTTAGAAAGCTACAAAGCATCAATCCTAAATGACTGTGTGCTCCTAGTGCAAAAGGCACTAAAATATGTTACTGTAGCAATAGTTAGAAGTAAAACAAACAAACCCCAATCCATTTCCTCCATATCTGAGCCATGCAAATTTTTTGAGAGGCAATTTGGGGATATGCACTGAGGCATATACATACGGACATGGAAATACAGCTCACCTGTCAACTGTGACCACTGTGTCACCACCCCAGTTACTGTAGTCTGTTGATCTAGACAGACCTCCAGCAGTGGAACCCTGGGAAGACCTCAAAAGATAACGTAAGATTTCACAATACCTGATTTTGAAGACATTCCATTTCTTAGAGTTTCCCAAGTTATTGCAAGTAAACTCATTATGAAATTATTACCTGGTTCTATAAGCAGAAAGTATATATGTTAAACACTTAAGAATACAAGGAAAGAGCATGAAAGACAACCAAGAAACCACAACAAACACATCAAAAAACCAACAACCCACCCCTCACCAAGAACAACAAACCCCATTTCAAACAAACTAGGAAAAAAAAAAAAAAAACAGCCAAAAATTAAACAGTGAAAAGGAGAGAGTAGAGGTCCAAACTTGCCATTTTGAGCCTGATCAAATCCTATACATATATATGGAATACTTTCTTTGGAAATTTTTACTGTATACCCAAATGATGGGAAAACACATATAGACATTTGATTAAACTCCACCATATTCTGCTTTGAATACATCTGAGTGAGGGGGGAAAAAAAGCGAAAGAAAAAAAAAAAAGGAGATTTTTCTCAGTGCCAATCAAATAAAATTTACAAACTTGTAAGTTTAAAACTCCTCAGTCCTGAGGGCCTGACATTGGTAACTGCTTGTGGCTTTCATTCAGTGGATGCTTAGCACTCCAAACTAAGAAATGAGCTCAATCGTAGCACTGTTTTTCAGCATTCTCTATAAAGAGGATATAAACCTATAGCTGAAAATCCAGTCTTGGCATTTCTGAGGGAAAACACCTCTTGCTGCTTTTCTTTATGCAGCTGAACAGTGCTAACCATTCATTTAATGCAAAATTGTACTTTTGTATGATTCCTGGTAAAGTCCAGTTATAAACTGCAATAATTCTGGAGTTGCAGTTCAATGAGATTTGGTTTTCTAAACCAAATCAAACAGAAAACAGTCTTTCTATTAATTTCTGTCCTGACAAGGTGTTCACCTGAAGGCACTTCAGGGATGGACAAATGAGGAACTGGTAATGGTATTTTATTTGAATGGGTTTTAAAATATGGAAGTAGTAGTTTCCTGAAAATAAAAAAATTACTGCTTAACAGTAACATCAGATGGATAATGGAGCAGAGGTTCTTTGGCCTTCAGATATTAGCATTTATAAAACAAATTAGGAATAAACCCTAAAATAGTGTACATAAGAAATAAAAGAAGATGTATCAATTTCTAAAAGTTTTTTTTTTCCATTCTGTTTTATGTTTCTGTCCAGTTGCCAAGGTTTATATAGGACATCTGGATGAAAAGTAGAAAAGTTAAAAGTTCCTTCCTTCCTATTCTTTATTTAGAAAAGAGGGGAAATAAAGTTTGAAATGAGAAGGCTGCTGTAAAAAACAATATTATGTACTCATAACAAGACAGAACAGGTTGTCTTAGAATAGATTCTTTTTACAGTCTGTTGAATTAGGAAATATAGGGTAGAGACTTTATATTTAATTGTAAGTGCTTTGTTGATTTAATTTCTTGTCCAGAGATTTTAAGGAGAAAACAAATTATATGTATATACATTTTTCTGAAGACTTTAAAAAGAAAATTAAAATGAACTTAGAATGGAGAAAGTATATGTCTCCTGCAGATGCTTCCTTCAGCTAGATAAAATAATGTTGAATGATTTGCAAAAAAATTATTATCTAAAGAAGATTAATAGTCACTTGATAGTTTAGACTTTATTGTTATCTGCAAAATAAAAACATAGCTGTATCTTAAGAGAAGGAAGACTAGAGACTGACTGTCAGAAGACATGTACGCAATTTCTAGCTTCTGGAAAGCACAATAGTCCATCTACTAGTTATACCCAGATATTATCCACACACATGTTGCAGGAACCTCATAAAACACAGTAAATACCAGCTCAGTAATGGCATAGTAGAGACCAGACACTGTAGAAACTGTCTTTGGTTTTATAATGCCCAATACTGGAACAAACAGAAGATTCATAACTTCAGCTGCAGTTCTTAGCCAGGATAAGAAAACTTTTCTTCATGCCACAGCTTGAAACCAAGAAAAATTATGAAAAGCTAAGGCAGAATATTTTGTTTCTACAATTAGGACAATATTCATGTGAGTTTCCAGCTGGGTAGAAAGATACAATGTGGTGCATGACTGTCCCTAAGTAGACACTCAAACAATATTCTCTACAAAAACCCTATCTCAGTTCTACACCTTCTTTAGCATAGACCCTTAGATATTCAACACTTGCTTCTTTCATACAAAAGTTATCACTCATCAGTATTGTTCACAGACAAGGAAAGTGACATTGTTCCAGTCACTGCACTGGAGTAGAGTGACCACCAACATTAAAAAAAGTGCCAGCTTTTAAAAAATAGACAGCCCAATGAAAAGTTGCTGATAGGATGACCATTCACTGTTGATGATTTACTGCTTACAAACCTCCAAATTCAGGTTGTCAAGCATTCTGTGCTTCTTCCAATCTTGACATCTATCACTGTCAGAGGCAAAGGAATTTTAAGTGTGGTGCAGCACCTATCAAAACTGTTCTGATGCTTCTGTTCTTTGAAAGTGCAAATTTCAGCTTGTTGCTGCCATATACACCTTCTTAGTTCTATTAAAAGAATGAGGACACATGCCAGACTGCAGATTAGAACTGCAAAGAATCCATGAGAATGATTTAAAACTAGGAATTTCCACCATGGCTATGCTCTCCATGTTGTCTTGAAACCAAAGATCTATGTGCAAAACAGGAAAAAAAAAAAAGAATCTGGAGATAATCCATGTAAAACTCAGTCATTTCATAAAGTAATATCTCCAGTTCCTCCAAGGAAAATATACTGTGGGTAGCTTCCATTTCAGTTTATATACAAGTATCTGAAGCACACAGAGGTCACAGGAAAAGGCAAATATATACCAGCTGGAATCACAGGGAATGGTGCTGTGAAGCATGCATGTTGCTTTGTCATCACTTCTTGATGAATGCGAACTGTGTGTACTTGTGATGTCTCTGCAGGAGTCTAATAATATTTCAGTCACTAGGATATCAATGGTAAAGAGGACTACAACATTTAAACTAAAACACTTGATTTTCTTTTAGTGTCTGTGCTGAACTATGCAGGTAATGTTTGAAATCACAGTACACGAAAAGCATTAAACACGCATTTCAGAGATGCCCAAAGAAAAATGGAATCTTTTGCAGAGATCTGGCAGATAATGCAAGCTCTCCCTTCAGCTTTCAAATAGGTGCAGCCTAGAGGACATTATTCCTTAGAAACTGTGTCCTTGACAGCTTACATACTAATATCTATCATGTAGATACCTGCTGTCAAGGACTGGCAGGCACAGAAAGGAAGATGTTGAGATAGCTTATGATGCTTCTGGCAAGTATGAAAATATTTTGGTTTAAGTCAACTGAGCTTTTCAGCAGCATTCACAGTACAGATAATGCTGACAGTACAAGTACTTGATATTATAATCATACTAACACTTATAGATCTTCTGGTTCCATAAAGCGAACTAAAGTTGAGGAAAGTGTTATTTAGGTGCTTTTGAGGCGGGTGTCTTTGTAGCAGGTCTTCACTGAGTACCATTCTCTCACATATATAGATTTCACAGAATCACAGAATTGTTTTGGTTGGAAAAGACTTCTAAGACCATCAAGTTTGACCTTTGACCCATTGCCACCTTGTCAACTAGACCTTAACACTGAATGCCAGATCCAGTCATTTCTTGAACACTTCCATGGATGCCTGAGCTGCCTGTTCCAATGCTTAAAAACTCTTTCAGTGGAAAAATTCTCCCTGAGAGACTCTGCAGAGAGAAAGTACTATTTCTCAGTTTCTCATGTCCGTAGACTTAATTTGGTGTGAGAAATCCTTTCTTTTAATTTCTAATGTTGCACCCCAGATCCTATTGGTCTAGACAGATGTTAAAACCCCTTAGTAAATTACTGTCTGTAATCTACAGAATCAGAACTTACCTACTGTTAGACAATATCACAGCAACATTGTATTAATTGTACTAATTCAAATTTCCAAAGATTTCCCCAAAAACATTTTTTTTTTTTTTGTATTTAAGGTTCAGTGCTTCTAAATAGTGTAATCATTAGACAATGTGATTTGTTAGGTAGAAATATTGTTCTTATAAATCATACTACATACATGTAAAATCTTTTTCTTTTCATTGTGTTTTCAGTGCATTTCAGTGTATTCAGAATTTCTATAGAGACATTTTGAGTTACAGAGATATTTGGTGACTGTTTTTTTGGCAGTTCATTTAAGCTCTAGTGTCTAAAGAAAAGTGATGGAGGTCAAAACATTTGAAGTTAAATGGACATAAAAAGTTCATTTAGTCTAGTTCTGTTAGAAAAAAAGTCTCAAGTACAAAAGTGCTTCTTCAAACTCCATAAAGGTTTTGCATTTGCTCAGTGGATTATGTTTAAATAATTTTATATAAATCTATGTTTTTTCAGTGAAGATGGTATTTTGAATATATGTATGCGGCTCTCAGTATTGCAGCATCTGAGAAACAAGATAGAGCATCTGGTTTCTATGATTTTGCTTATTCAGTCTGTTCAATGATTACATCTTGTGGTTCGCTGTAAATGTGAAATTCATTACTCTAATCCCATACAATTACTAGAATCTTTAAATGAAGCAAACTTTATTCTCCTGTAAATGATCATTTCTGCAAGAGGTGACAGAAGTTGCAGTAAAATATGTTCTGGAGACTTCTAATCTTTATTTATCTCATTGCAGAAGCAATCTATTGGAGACCTACTCCAGAAGTAGAAGCAGGTTCAGTTAATAGTTCCTTCCAGTATTTCGAAACTGATTGATTTTATAAAAAAAGCTGCATGTCTCTAATCTTTCAACTGCCACAGGGTACTAATACCAGGAGAAACTAAAATTGTTGCCCACATTGCTCAATTTGCTGATGGTGACTAAGGCTGTATCACCAACTGGATAAGGTTTAAACTACGTTTTCTACTTGTCTCAGAGAAAAGTCAACCTCAAAAACATCCTCTTTATCAGAATAACTGTAAATCAAAATAGATGGGAAAATATGACAAATAGCACTACACAATCTTCAGTGTCTTTGCATTTGACAGTTTCTCTATGTTGACCATTTTTGACACACTATTTCTTGCATACATAGGGTATAGCTACAAATATTCAGCAAGAATAAAAACAGATTAGGATTTGGAGAAATTAAGATCAAATGTTTTATATGGAAGTATTTATAGTGTTAACAGGAACACAAAATCCCCTCTTGAATAACTCCTTCCTTTTCAGCACACTTCTGCAATCTGCTGCACACAGCTTCCTGTAAAGTAAGAAAATTTATATGTCAATCTCTTTCAATCTTCAGGTGCTCACAGATATATTCTTATATTTAAAGACCTTTAAAAGTATTCTCATACTGTGTTCTCCGGGAAACGTAATGATGTATACATCTCTCTATACATGATGAACCTGAGGCAATTGACCCAACTTGTACACTGGTATAACACTGGTACAAACTATAAAGTTTTTCATTTTTTTGTTTCATTGTTTTCATTTAAAATGATTTTGGAGGACAGAGTGGAAATCTTTTGTGACAACTTTCTCTGTTGGGCTTGAAAAATGAAAACTTTAATTCTGACCAGCCAAAATGGTGCAATGAAGCCAAGACCATGGAACTCAGGTTGCATGTTTCAAGGACATTTCCTAATTACTAGAGGACATACTACGAGTCTAAAAGCAATAAAATAAATAAATAAATAAAAACCAAAACAAAACAAATATTATATGCTTGCAGAGAAAGCTGGAAAAGGTAGAGGAAACAAACACATTAGCGAAGAGGGGAGTGACACCTGGGGGCAGAATTACAAGGAAGAATGTGCTCTCAGTGCAGAGATGTCTCAGTGCAGATATGAAGGTATAGACCTTATAAGCTTCTCACTATACTCCCAGCCCAATAGCTATGAATATATGAATACAGGGCAAAAAAAAAAAAAAAAAAAAAAGAGAGAGACAGAAAGATAAAGAAAAAGGTAGAACTAAGACTCAGGACAGATACTCAGGAGTAAATCAACTTTTTGCAGTTGAATAGAGAGCTGAGGAATTAGAAAACAAGGCTGCTATGGCTCACTGCCAGACCACAAAAGCCCTGGGACCTAAAAGCAACTCTAGTTGATGGGCACTCAGTAGTAAGAGACCACAAGTGTCTCTTTTAGACTTATCCAAGTCCAGTTAAGAGGCAATTAGGTTAATTAATTAGGTTAAATAATTGCCTTCTGCTTGGCAAGGTTTTCAGAACAAAAAGAAATTGCTCAAACTAATTCAGAACAGGTTTGTAATTTCTCAAGTTGTACAAAATCTTGGGGCTCACCTCATTCAATTTTATGGATGATCCTTCATGCCTCATACTTACCCTGATCCTGCTAGCTACCTCTATAATGCAACCACAAACCTTTTAGTACAGTATCTTAATTTTCTTCCTTTACTCTTCTTCTTTCACCAGTCCTCTGAGACCATATGTAGGACATTTAAACAGAATTCTTCTACAATGATCTATGATCATCTTCTACAATGGTCTATGATCAGGCAGATCTAGAAATAAGTTTACTTAAATGTTTTACTGTTTTGTAGAGAAATACCTACCTGACAAATTCTTGATTAAACTGCATATATTTAGTCTTCTCTTAATGTTATTACAATTCCACCAGCCTTATATGTGCATCGTCTATAAATAAATTTCAAACTTTTCTTCATCATTCTCTCTGTGATAACTTGTTAAGTTAGTTTTTCTAGAACGAAACGTTGAGATTCAAGAGGCAGTTCAAATTAATTGTATATTTTTATCAATGTAATTCTACATGTCCTGTGGACTAAAAATTATGCTGAAAACAAATGGGAAGCTAGGGCTTTTACAGAAGGAGAAAGGTAACATCAAGTAAAATAGGAGTGAAGAGTGCATGAAGTCTTGCATTCTGCCAGCTTCATGAGAAATGTTTACCAGGAGTGGGGAGAAGAATTGGTGCATCCCTGTTTACACCTATTTTGCTGTGCGAAATAACTCTTTTGTTTCTGAGCAACACAACAATGTTGCGACTATGCTTTCTCTCTCCTGTTCACCTCTGTGACTAACCAATATGGAAATTCATTACACATAACTCTCAACAGAGGTAAAGGACTTCTTGGCACATACACAGTGGAACTGCAAACTTCTGCAGACTAGCACATCCACAATGAGGAAAGGTGAAGTGAGATGCAAGATGCTTCTTTGAACTTTGATAATTATTAACCATTTACATCTTATTTGGATCTGGTCCTTGATCATTGGGGGAACTCTATTCTACTTCTTAATATTCATCGCATTTTACGAGTCAAGGGAATCCCTTTATCTTCCATTATCAGAGTCCAGCATGCATTCAAAGTCATGCCTAAAATATGAGTTTCAGTATAAAGACTTTTATATATACACACACACACATATACATATTTGAAATGACAGAAACATTCCTCTTTCTCCACCAACTCTTTCTAAGTGATATTAGTCAGACACTATCATAGCAGAGAACAAGTTTCATCCTGCAGTAGCTGCCATTTAAGGCAGTTTGACAGTTTGTAGGTTTGCTTGGTTTTCCTGATCAAATCAACCTGGTATGCAATGTCAAACATTTGGGTCACATAATTTGCAATGTGTAAGTTTGATAGACCTGCAAGATGTGTGGTAGATAGGCTTTGTAACATAGCTATACTACAGTGTGTAATTTTATTTTTAGATCTATGACTAAGTTTCACAAAATATTTCAAACCTCTTGTCAGTCTATACATGATTTCTCAGAAATACTAGACTAAATTTCCCATGCTGTCTTCCGAAGAAGTCCCATAATTGGACCAACAGTTTCCAACCTTACGTTTATTCAGTTAGCTAAAAACTGCATGCAGATTACTAATGGTGAATATATTCAGAGAGCTACAAGCTAGGTGTAAATTTTAATCAGCTTCAAATTTGTTCCCATTCCATGGAAAGAAAAATATGAGAAAATGAAGTTTCTGATATATGTCTAGTTAATTTCCTCTCCTCATATATAAGCATCTATGTGTATATATATATATATATGCATACATACACACATACATACAGAGAACTTCACTAGGGAATTCTACTCTAGGTGAGTTCCTAGTGTAGACTCCATGGACGCATTGCCTTTGCTTCTCAGGTTTGTAGCAGTGTATCTGAATGGCAGATCAAAGATCTGAAAGCTACTGTTTTCCATCAATATTTCTGAAATTCACTTTTGTTTTTGTTTTTTTTTCTACACAGCTATTCTTCCCAAAATCAGTCCTTGTAGAGGTCTATATGATTCATACTCTGAAATATGTTATCTTGTTTATTCTGCAGCGTAGTCACAGAACAGGGCTTCCTTTCCCCCCAAAGTAGAAAAAAATTCAAGTTTTGAAACTACTTTTCCTAAATCCTACCTAGCCTTTGCATTTTTAATCTATTGTCCCATGTCTTCTGCTAATTGGATATCATAAAAACTAACAGCAGAACTCTATAAAAATACAATGTCCTTTCTAATCCTTATGCAAGTTCTCAAGATTTGTTTTAAAGTTTAGGATTTGTAAACTTATGGCTGAAAAGCTTGAGATATGGGATTTGTAACAAACATGAACGTTTAGCTACTATTGCCTTTTTTGCTTCAGGGAAAGAGAATAGTGTTACAAAGTGTTTTTAAGGGACTACTTTATCAAATATTGTGAATATGAACTAACTTCACTTGACTATTAAGAATCATGAGATTGGCATGCTTTTACCTCTTGTTTTCTAGATCTTGGAGAACGGTGCGCTATATGCTTTAGGAGCAGAATTCCTGCCTCCTTCCCAAGATAGATACGTAGGTGTAACTCCTGCTCTGTAAGTCTCATTGATTCATACAAGACAATGGTCAACATTAAGTGGTAATCAACGAGATTACCACTTAAAAGACAGAGCAAAAAAAAAAAAAAACAGAGAATTCTTTTTCTTCTTTCTTTCTTTCTTTTTTTCAATAATGTATCGCAAACTCCTACTCTGGAAGAATTTAAGTTAATCCTCCAAGAGTCCTTAAGAAACACAGATTGTTAGTGCTTTATGTGTCTTCTCATTTAGGCAGTAGATATCTTCATTTATTTTAAAGACAAAATATTCTGGCACTTGGAAGTGAAATTAACTGTCCAAACTCACCTGTCTAGGGCAAAGCTGGGACGATGAAGATGAACCTAATTATTTTACACTAGATGTGCCTCCCGTTTTACTACTCAGCCATTAGCATAAAATACAAATTCTAATACATGCTGAGAATAAAATAAAATGTTACATAGTCACCTAGTTAGTAACTTCCATGTATTTTAAGGCATCCGTAACAGCCTGCCCTCTACCCCTAGTCTAATAAGTAGCATTCATTCTCGGTAAGGCAAGTGCTAGAGCACTTTGTTGTATCAGTTGTACAAAGAGAGCTGAACTTAATAATCTGAAAATTTTGACACAGTGTGAATTGATTTCTCTTCTTAATATTTCAAGACCAACAAAGATAAAAGATGACCTCATAAAAAGTTTGATACAAGAATGAAAAAAGAATGTTAGCATTTTGTTAAAATTGGAAGCATGGGAAAATGAGATGCTTGTGTAATTCCATGCACTACAATAGCAACTTTCTGTTGTGGTTTTATGCTGCTGCAGTGCCCTCTGTCTTCTAATGTCTCTATATACATTTAGTTATCCCATGAGGTACAGTATTTTTGTTTCTTCAGAATCAGGACAGCTTTGGCTAATATTTCTGTTCTTCAAGGTAAGTTCTTCACCAAAGAAATAATCATCTATGAACTCTTCCCATAAACTGTGATTCTTTTCCTATCTTCTTACATAAATTCATGAAGCCATTTTTTTTTTCCAAGACCCTACTGGTGAATTTCTAATATTCATACTACTGTAGCTTAAATGTACCCACATCAGAAAAAGAGAAAAGTTGTACAGAATGGAAAAGAAATTTCATTGACAGTGTTAAATTAAAAACACCACAATTTCTATTAATGTAGTTGAAGGATCAGTGCAGTTGATAACTACAATAGTGTTCAGGAGTGTTATTACACTAATTATCACTTAATAATTAATGTTGTTACCATGAATCGAGAGAGCTTTATGTTGTTCAGTATACTTCAGAGAAATATCTACCCTAATTGGCCCAAATCACAAACAGTATTCTGAGGATTTCAAATTCTGCTCTCAGTTATCCCATCTGCAAGATCTTGACAAAATAATAATTGAAAATACAGAGCACCAGGATAGATAAATTATTTGAGGCAAGAGCCTGATTTAAGTGTAGAGAAGAGGGGTCCCCTGCTATATATGGAAAGGAAAAGGTTAGAAAAGGCAGTGCTGAAAATACTTCAAAATGGCAACTTTCTAAAAATACCTATGCACTTTGCTTTTCCATAAACTGTGAGCTTTGAATTCTCTTAAAAAAACATATGGTCCACTTTTGCTTCAGAAGACTCTGTTACTGTGTCAAAATGCTGCATGCTGTTTTGTGCAAACCCTGTGCTTTTGTATGTAACACATACAGGTGATATATACAACATGACACCAGTTTTATGCTCCTTTTTTTTAATGGGAATTCATTCTTTTTCTCCTCCACCCTTTTGACTCTCATTTCCTCAGTATCGCAGTTTCACCCAAGAGAGCTCTAAATGATGCATGGCTAGAACAAAGGCAAGGGAATCTAGGGCACTGCCGTAAGACTCAAAAGCCTTAGTTTCTTCTGTAGCATGTAACAATGCAGAGTATTAAACACTTACACATCTGTTTGTTATCAGAATTGCTTATCTTCTACTTTTTTAAAAATAACCCTTTTGATTTTAGTGTAGCATGCAATCTGCTTTTAGCAGGAAAGAAATGCAGAAGAAATGTCTCCAGCCCCCGAAAATCTTTTTGCTATAGAGAAGTAATGTGTATACATTTAAAAACAAGGAAGAGAAAACTATACAAAAAAAAGTGAAAAAATGTAGGTACAGATTTTTCTTCCTTCTCATTCTTTAAAATCTGTTTATACAGGAGTGTTTGAAAGAATCGTGCAGACAGAAGAAAATAGCATAAAATTTGAGAAGTTCTATGTCTAAGCTTAAATGATCTTCTACAGAATTTTCTGTTTCCTGAAGCATTTATTTTTAGAAGTATTAAAGAATGCTCATTGTGCAACATGCCAAACAACAGAAAAACATCTCCCTAGCACTATTGTTCCATTTTCCCATATGTCTTCAAGACATAAGGTGACAAATGAAAATTTGAAAACTAGTGTCAAAATGCCTTGTGACAAGATATTTTCAGCATTGTCCCAGCAGAACTAACAAGATAAATAACTAGACCACCTATTTGGTTGGCAAATCTCTCCTACCATGACAGAGGGGGTGGCAGTAGTGATTTACTGCATGGTTTTCTTACCTTTGTGATAGTAATGAACTAATGGCATCATACAGTACAGTGTGATGCTGTGCTAAGACAGGCAGTTAGTTACTTTGGAGCAGTTAGTAGCTGGAACTCGTCTGTCAGGGAGTCCGGGATGCTTTCATATCAAATGTGGATACCACACAGGACAGAATTCTTTCAGCAGCTTGCATTTAATTGCACACAAACTTTTCTCTAGAGTACAAGTGTTAATCTGTGCTGTGGAATTAAAAGTTGTGTTACTGTAAAATGAACTCTCTCCTAGATGCAGCCTTTAGATTCCCTCTGATTCCATCACCTCCAGGTGTATTGTAGAGCAAAACAAGCCAACAGAATGAGAATGTCTTCCACATCTGCCACAGCTTAGGGAAACTGATTTAAGTCCACTCATTCAATTTAAACTGTTAGTCTAAAATTCAAGGAAGAAAAACAAAGGCAATATAGCCCTTTGAGAAGCTGACAATGCTTGAACCTGAACAGAGGGATATCAGAGTACATGGTCAGTAGCTACTGATGAGTGAAAGATCAATAATATGATCCAGTTCTGATATCCCTACCTGAATTTTAAAATTTCAAGAACTCCATAAGATTTTATTTCCCTTTGACTATAAAAAGATATCAGGTCAAAAGGGTCATGCTGAATAGTTCATTTTAGATATTGAAGTTAAACTTAAAATACTCTCTTGTGCCTAGATTTTCTTTCTGGTCAGTGTCTCCAGAAAAAACAAAACAAAACAAAACACAAAACCAAAAACAAACAACAAAAAACCAAACAACAACCACCAACAAAAAAAGTTGAACAAAGATGTGGCAAAACGTCTCAAGTGATTGTGCAGAATATGTGTTGATAATATAAATTTCCAGTCGTTAAGAGCCTTCTTGCTCAAATATTTTAATATCTTGATAAGCTATAACCAAACAAAATCACAATTGCACTCAGATTAAAGAAAATACAACCTCCTCTTAAAATAAAGTTTGTTTACAACAGAGTTTGCTTCAATATCCCTTTAACAAAACCACTGCAACTTCACTGTCTTTTCTTGAGTTGTTTCCTCATCCAGATGCAATAACAGAGAAGCAAGCCAAGTACCTGTGACAAAAAAAAAATAAATATTCAAGGTAATTTGTGTTTTTCTTACAGTGTTTGCTACTATACTACTCTAAAGAAAGACCAAATATTGGGGCTTTTTCCCCTTAAAAAAAGATTATCTAGCCATAGACACCCCATTTGAGTTCACCTTATATGAATGTGAAAGAACCCATTTTCTAATCAAAATGATTAATTATAATGTCATTTCAGAAGCAAGTGTTGAAGTTCAACCTCTAGAAAAGTCCACCGTTAGCCCTTTGGTTTCTTGTGTTACTAAATGGAAAAAAGAGTGTATTTTTTACTTAGACATGGTGAACTGTCAAATATCTTCATTTAAATGGAGTATCTTTAAACTGTTTATAAAACAGAGCTCAGGGATACTGGCTCCTTTGAGCATCAGGAAATAGAGGTACTTTATTTTGTAGAGTGATGAAGTGAGAGACAACACAGTGAGGAAATCCATAATTGCTTAGGTCCTCACTGAATTATGGTTATATAATAAAACCAGAAAATATCCTTAGACATGTAATTTCTCATCAGTAACAGGGAACGAATCCTGAACTGAAGACAGTCACCTTGCACACCATGTCAATGGGTACAGAGCACCTAACATGGTAACTCTCTTCATATTCACCAGTGGGTAATGACAGGTAAACATAAAGATTGATTGTACTGGGCTGAGAACAGTAAATTGCTAGAGTCAAGACAAATACTTTGAAAAAACTGGATCTTTCCTTTCTTTTGAGGAAAGGTTCTGTGGTAGAGTAGAGAAGATGAATGAAGTAACAGATTTAAACAGAAATCATGACCTGGTCAAATTGACAAGGAAGGAATGGGCTTTTAGTGGCTGATTTGAGTTTATCGTTTGTACATACTTAAGACTGGTGCCATCAGGATGTAGAAGTCATATGACTATCAGTTCTTCCACTCCGACCAGTTTTGGATTTCCCCAGTTCAGAAATCAAAGTTTCAATTGAAATATTTCAAAAATAAATTTATTTTGATGTAACAGAGTTGTATTATGAAGGTCAGACTCCTGTAATAGGGAAACAGAAAAGAAACAAATATCAGAGGAATTTCAACCTCTCTTATTAAATGTTATATTTTTACTTTGTCCATCCAGTGATGTTCCATTTTAAATGTTTTATTTTTTGCTAACTGAAAGAGTAAAAAGCAGTGAGTTTAGTTCATTATTTTTTTTTCTCATTTTGTCAAAAAAAAAACAACGTGTCAAATCATCTGGAAAGAGCTTTCAGTTTGTCCAACACACAAAAAAAGATGAAATTATTTTACATCTTTATTCTTCACGAATTCAAAGTCTATTCTGACATCAGGCTGTACTCTGAACTTATTGAGAGTTATAATTGCAAAATAATTAATACAGGCATATGTCAGAAACTATCTTCTACCAGCAATTGACACGATAGCTCAGTATTTGAAACTCAGTCTCAACAAAGATATGAGCATGAAGGCAATAAGGCCTTTAGCAAAATGAACTGAGATGCACTGCAGTCTGTTCCAGGTGTTTTTGTTTTGGTTACTCATTTTCTTTCTTTTTTGTCTCCAAAAGCTTTTCTCTTTTTCCAACAGATATCATTGCTACAGTCCTTGAGGGTTTTGAGTCAAGGTCATAGACTGTCAAAAAGAAATGGAGAAGAGACAAGGGTGAGGGAAACATTATGCATCAGTGAGACCAAACCATTTATGGAAGCACAGGACCAAAAGCATTTGCAGAGTCACAGACCTGCGTAGTCTGTTACTGACATGCAGCAGCAATTCATCAGGTACCTGAATTTAGGCAAAAACTTTCTTTCTTCTTCCATAACTGTGATTCCTAATTTTCACTATCTAGATAAACTTCTTTTATTTTAAAGAGTATGGGAAATTTAAAAAGGTCTATCTCATATTATTTTAGAAAACTTTCAGATTCTCCAGTGCATTGAATCATCTGTTAATGTTTCACAGATAGTATTCATATTGATATGTATTGACCAGCTTTTGAATGTCCTTCCCACTTGCCATGTTTATTTCATTAGTAAAACCAATTTTATTATATGCTTGTGAGTTGCTATTCACTATAACTAATCCCATTTCCACATCACTGTATTGTTGCAACACATTGACTCTAAAACTACCTATCTTCATTTTGTTAGATTCTGCTGGCTCCTATCTGTGCTAAAGTGCCATCATTTTTTTCCTCTATTAAGTTCCTTGTTATATTCTTTTATACATAATTATAAATATAGAATTGTGTATTTTATTAATAAATAAGTAATTACATAATTAATTTAGATGCTCATATATAAGCACATGTACTATTATGAAACAATAATTGATTCAATTATAATGAATTTCTCCTTGTTCTTTCATTCTGTGGTATGACTCACCAAAACAAAGAGAGGGGAATAAGCAGCAGAGGTTTTCCACCAGAGATGAATGTGGACAGTTGTGAACTAACACCACAAAACCCTTTCAGGCCCCTAGGACTATTATTAGTAACTGAAGCACATATAACTACTAATTACAACCAGATGGTTCTCTCTGCACCATGACAGGCAAACAGTGAATTATATATGAAGTCCAAGCAAGACCAAGACAGCTGTAAAACAGTATTTTGAGTCTGGTTTCAGGGCTCTTTTTTTCATATTTATTTTTTTTCATATGCATCTCATTGCCTTAGTTGCCCAGTAAAAAAAGAAAACCAGCACAATTGAGTCACTGAGTAATATTGCCTTCTTGCTCACAATTTATCTGTTCTCTCTATAGCAGTTTTGATTATGCAGCTTTAAAATGCTCCCAAATAGTCCTGTGGGGTCTGGCAAGAAATTGTACAGTACTTTCATAAGTTTTATTTTACAGATATGTATAGAATATGACCAAGAAGACTAATGATTTTAACAAGCCAAATCCCAAAACTGTTCTTCCCTCAGAATAGGCCCTGGGCCAGACTCTGACTGGCATTGCTACTGGAGAAGAGAGGAAGATCACAACGGTATTCTCTTCCTACGCAGTTCTACCCATGAGTCTCAGGCAGAACTGCAGATCCTGTGTTAGGCAAGATCAGAAGCATGAGCTCAGTTCTATGGGAACTAGTATGGGAAGTTATTTTAAGAAGGAAACAAAACCAGGGCATTACCTGTATGTCCACTTTATACTTTGTCCATCTAGGTTGCAAATTCAGCTGGAGAAAACATCAGACTATACATGTATCTACGATGTTCACTTCAACAGAACACTGATCACTCTGACAGCCCTTAGAAAATACTGTGAAACCATTAGTAGTCATATATTCCCCACCTAAGTGACCTCTTGTATTCCCCTTTGCACTTCTGCAGTCAGGATTCTCATCTGTCTACCCAACAGCCTTGAGAGTGGAGCATTTTTTATTTTACTGCGTGAAGGGATGTAATCCTGAAGTGGTTTTGTGAAAAATGATTAATGTGGAGACATACTGCTTCTTGTAAGTGCAGGTAGAAGAGGAAAATTACCTGCGGGTTCAATGAATTCTGCTACTACTTGTGGGTTTAGGCAGAAACAAGTAGCGTATTATCATACTGACAGAGTCATCAGTACTTCAGGAAAATACTCCGAAGAAATTTGCTGAAAATAAACTAATGTCTACTCTAAAATATCATATATTTTATTTTTCAGGGTTTTTTTGAGAAGGGGTAGATTTTCTTAAGGTTTGGGAGGGGTGGGGGAGTGGTTGATTGTGGTGGGGTTTAATTATTGTTGTTTAATTCTTTGTTTATTGCAAATGAACTCTAAAAATTAAAGAAATTGATTCAGTTGAGTACTCCAGTTTTTCTTCCATGAAATTAAAGGAGTCTGTTTACTTTCCTCCTCAGGGGAAAATGAAAAATAGAATCATGGAACTGTTATTCTGTCTCCATTACAAAAATATCTGGCATAGAAACATTGATGCAGGATATACAGATGGAAGATGCAGTGACTAATTCACCTAGCATCCCCTATCACTGGAAGCTAGAATGCCTGACTCTCACAAATAGCTTATTTAAGGGAAAGAAGGCAGGGAACAAAGTTATGTACTACTTGGTGTGGATTCTAGCAGGACATTGAGAGAAGGGTCTGAGCTAATGAGGAATAAAGGTGCCCCCAATCCCAGTAGGAAACGAGAGAAAATTCTTAGTCTACTGTGAGTGTACTCTTTCTGGGAACAAACAGAATAGCAAAGCCACATACACAATTATTCATGTGTGCAGCCTGTAAAAAAGCAAGATTTTTCTTGTTTGTTTTTTTTTTTCAATACTCTTTCTGCTTTCTCTCCATTTTTCGTTTCCCCCTATCTTTTCGTAGTTAAAACCTGAAGCCAGATCCTTATCTTCAGTTCTACTTTCAGAACAGAGCTGACTGCAGGCTTCTAGGACAAGCTTCTAGGACAATGAAAAGACAAACTGGCTGAGAGGACTTTTTTCTTTATTTAATAAACCAAATTGATTTCCAAACATTTTTGTTTGACCCTGCTGGAACAGAAGTGTTACAGAATTTGAAGGAGAAATCAATTTTCTGAAGTGACTGTTCTGAGAAAGACATCCACACTACTTTTTTTCTTCTTCTTTTCTTCTTATGACAGGTTGGAAATATATAAATTCTGAACCAGATGAAGATCAACAACTTATGTCTGTTTTCTCCCTCTGTAACACAAATATCTATTCTCTTGATTTACTATTACTAACAATTTTCAGTATATGGAGTTTAACCTCTTCTCTATACAGAGTGCTAGTCCCCAGCCAAGTGGAATGGAAGCTTTTAACCACAAAATCACTTATCTCACAGAAGATAGAATATCATTCTCTTATAATTACAATAAAGTATGGGAGTCTGAGCTGCCTTATTAAGTTAGTATTTCTGGAAGATTGCACTAGGTCTATACATGCAGATATATCAACAGTTTTTTCAAATATTTATTAAAGCACTCCCCTCTTTTAATATTACTGTGAGATAATCACTGCACCTTTAACCACCATAATTTGCAATGCAAGGTAGGAAAGAAGCTTCTCTTAATAATATCTTTTAATTTCTTCATTTAGTTCTGCACAAGCTGATTTTTATACACAGAACAAAAATTGTTGTCGCTTCATCAATGTCTAATTTTTCTCTTAACAATGAACTAGCAGTGATTAATTTCTGAAGACTAGTAAACAAAAACGTAGCCTCCAAGTGATTAAAGCTTAATTGTAAAATATGTGCATGCACATATTAAAAAAATAATTTTGAAGCACTGCTTCAAAAAGGAACATTCAAATGGAAGGGAGTACGCAACAGTAGCAGAAACTGTGCCATACAATGATGTTCCTTAGAGACTTTCATTAAAGCCAAGTATACACAAATATGACCTACTGAGAAGTAAGAATCTTCTTTTGAGTGACATTGAAAGGTAACCATAGGAATAAATTAATTCCTAATGAATTTGGTGCCACTCTGCAATCATAGAGGGTAAATTTCATATGAGCTCGTGAACCTATGTTCGGCTGTTGCAAATATATTATCCTAAGTAACTACAGTGACACTTATTCTTGTAAAGTACAATCCTGAAAAGACAGAACTTGTAAGGCTTTGTGTACTTCTTGATTCCCAATATGAGCTGAATATTTTGAAGTGTGGTATTGTCAATCTCAGCAGTAACCGTAGTACTTGATAAAATGTTATTATTAAAGAAAAGATTTATTTATAATGTATGAGGTGGTTTCTCTACTGTGTCACATCTAGTATTTCAATATTGAACCAAAACTTTGTAAGATGTAGTGATTGAGAACACAACATCCCATTTGATTTCATACTGTCATGAACAAGTTGGAGTTGAAGGTTTAAGACCCTGAAGAGTCTGTAGATACAAAGAGAAAAGAATACTGAAGACATTTAAGGAGAAATACTTAAGTCCCAGTGGCAGTATTCTGTACAAGTACAAGCTGTGCTGAAAGAGATAGTGAAGTGGAAAAACTCAACCTACCTCAAAAAACAGAGCTGTAGCATCTTTTTTCTTTTGAAAAGACCGCAGAAAACTTGGTCTTAACAAGCCTTTGCGTAAGTTGTACATAAGCTTCCTATGAAAAATTAATAGGATTTAGCAAATTATATATTGAACAAATGTAGCTGAAAGCCAAGCTTCTTTTGATTTCTGCTTCCAATGATCTATACTGTCATGGAATATGTAATAAATGAAGAATATAAAATAAAAATTTTGTTTAAACAAGTCAGTGAAAATAATAAGTCATACAATAAGAAAGAATTTTTTTCCACCTCACATTTCAATAATTCTATATCTTGTTTTCTGTTGTGCTTGATTAGATAGTCTTGATATTTAAAATTAAGATGTTAATATATTAACAGTCATGTTTCTTATTTTAAAATTTGCTCTGTATTATTAGGCAGGAGATGTTATAATGTATGCATAAAAATAGAGAATTTGATCTACAATAAAGTAAAAATCTACAATAAATTAGTATTAAATTTGGATCTTTCATTCCAATTGCATTATTTTTATTATTAGTTTTAAAGAAAAACGTGATTATTTGAGAATTTCTCACAAATTTTGGGTGATTGAACACAATTTAGAATCTTTTGATGAATCTTGTCATTCAGGCAGATATTCAGCTAGAGTGGTGTCTTAGATACAGATGTAGATATAGAATAGGTGGTAGAGGTATATTTATAGATGTAGATGTAGATATAGATGGCATCTATAACCTGTATCAGAGACCAAAAAAAACAATCACCTCTATAACAGATCAGGAACAGATCAAGAGAAAATACTTTATTAGAAAGTCTTTGAATTGTGAAATTACCTTTTTTGAAAAAAAAAATCAAGTAGAAAAATTACTTTTATCAAATATCATTGACCAACATCCTTATTTTTTCCTTTTTTTTTTTTTTTTCTTTTTTTTGTCAAAACCCACTGTATATTAATCCCAAACTTCATGGAGAAGAGTAAGTTTTCAATTACATGTATGAGTATGTTATTCAGAATTTTTAGAATTGTAAGATCTCAGGGAGCATTCCCAGTACTTAGCAACACAGCTGCTCAGGCACAATACACCCACTCACATATTCTACATAAGGGATTTTTTTTTTTTAATTTCCCCCTCACATCTCACCCTTTTTAATTTTTTCTAAGAAGTAATTAGTTTCAATTAGTCATCATGAGACTTGTTATCATAGTTTAAGTCAAAGACTAAAAAATTCCAAAAACATAAGGATTGTACAGAAATTAATTATTGAATATTTTGTATCAGTTCCAGTGTAATATATTTGAACATTCTAGGCTGAAATACAGCAGTCAAGATTCAGCTTTCTCATAGAAGTGCATTGCCTGGTTTTTACTTGGCTATTACTTTTTTCCATTGGAAATGAATAATTTTCTGTAGTCAAAGATTCAACAAAGAACTCCTTGAGGCTATATATGGCACGTTTGCAAAAAGGTATAAGCTGTATCAGAAAGAAAAAAAAAATAATTTGGAAGTATAGCAAATTCAGGAGTATTCTGAGTAAGGTTATATAATTTACTGACAATGTAAAGGCTGCCTCCTCATACTGTTCATCCAAATTAGAAGCTAAAGAGCAACCTACTATGCCCCTTGTAAGAGATGTGGGACAGCCTTCTAGTTAATTCATGTCTTCTCTGAGACTGTCATACAGGCTTTGCCTTTTGGCTAATTTTCAATATTTCTGCACTCATAGGTTTCTTAGAGGACTGGTTTGCAATATCTTGACTTGTGCATCCTTACATTCCTCCAGACTAGTCTGGGACCATTTTTTTTCTGTATAATAATTGATGAGCCTAACTTTCTTCACTATACTTTGGGTATTCAGTAGTTACCTTAAACTATGAATTCCTGAAAGCCCTCAAGCCACAGAAACACTATCCTAGCAGCTATTATGGAAAGGAGCAAAGTCTACCTAAATCCCAGCTTTGTGCTACAGTTTCTAGCTTTGCAGATTGTAAATTCAATCACAATGCCTCGATCTTGCTTCATGGCTTATCATCAAAGAGTCTGTGAAAGCAACTTGAAGCTCCAAGACAAATGTCCTTTCCATAATAGATCTGATTTGTGTACACACAAATCTCCCTGTTGTTGGAAAAATGCATGCGTTTCTCAGGAAAAGTCAGTAAAATCGCTGTGCATGTTCCATCTGCAAATGGCGATCCATCTAACTAGCACGATTGCACAGTAATGTTCAGTCTGCACCCTAATGAGTCCCAGATCAATGGCTGTGACATCCCTGTTTCAATATTGGTGAGCTTGACCCTGGAGCTGCTGCTTATTTACACTGTCTTAAGTGATGCTACTGTCAACAGGACTGGCAACAATCAATATTTCATTAGCAAAACCTTTGGCTTTTTCTGACTGGTTAGGAAACCCAATGGTTTGTGTATTGAAAATATGCTTTTTTAAATTATCTTTATGATTTGGTACCTTGAATTTTGATCTATTCAATATAAGGCAGCTATAACTTCAACTGTCCAGGACTTAATGCCTAATTTTCAGGAGTTATGAGTACTGCAAATATGACATGATATCAAGGAGAGCTACAGTTATCTAAGGCATCTCATGCTGAAAGAAAATAGTGGAACCTGAAACAAACAAACAAACAAAAAAACAAATAAAAGCTAAAAATGTCTCTGCAGGAAAAATTCAATAAATTAGCAAGCATTTAAATGCGTGTCCACCCATTTATTCAAATATCAACAAATAAAACCAGAAAATAAATATGCAAATCTCAGTAAGTTTTCACGCTTTTATACTCCTCTTTCACTGCTTGCCTTCTTTTCATTCATTGTAAGAACTGTATTTTGGTTTTAATCTTGGTATATTAAAATCAGTGAAGCCGTTACCACTGCTTTTGCTTTTAAAATTACCTTAAAAAGCTGGAATCTACATTAATTTCTTCATGAGTTTTATGTTGAGAACTACTTATTCCTCAGCAGTAATAACAACAAACATTTTCAGATTGTAAGTTGGAGCAAATGTATCAATGACACGATCATTCAAACATATAGAATTAAATTATTCATTATATATGTGTTATCCAGTGGATTTAATCTCTGGCAGATTACAGAATAACCTAATTATCATGGAAAAATCTTGAACTTTTTCTATGAAGAATTAATATGAAACCTTTTTTTCTTGTCTAAGGTATGACAAGAAAACACGTACTGCAATTATGAAGTACGTGTGCTGTGATTTTAGAATTATGTGTCTTAATTTCAAGTAATCAAACAAGAATAAGATGCCAAACCCTTGAAATAAAATAAAGATGAAAACATATTTTTTATGCGTCTGTGGGATGAATTTTAGAAAATAAAAATAATTTTTTTAATTTTTTAAGACACCATTAAAGTGAACGAATGACTGAAGTAAATAATTTTAAAAATGAAGGCAATATTTATAGAAGATTATCTGTTTGTGTTCTTTTCTATTTTTGATTACTGAGGAAAAAAAATTATGTAGCTTTATTCCATTTCTTAGTATAAGACAGTTTGTATTCTTTGTTTAAAACTATAGATGAAACAATCTGATTTCAAAATGTACTTAAAACATTTGCATCTGCTGGGAAGGATTTTTCACAATCTTTAAAATAGTAGTCTAGAAGTGTAAAAAAAAAAACAACCAAAAAACCAAACAATCAAAAAACCAAAACAAACCAAACCAAACAAACAAAAACAAAAAACCAACCAACCAACCAAACAAAAACAAACAAAAATCTCAAACAAAAAAAGAACACAAAACACCCAAAAGCTGCCATTCTTTCCCAATCATGAATTTGAAATTTAACTGAGAATGTGCAGGGTGTTACGTCTTTCTCTAAATTACAGTTTTTCGAACTTTGTCAGCTATTAGTGCATAATCATAACTGCTGATCTGTAAAGCACGAAACAGAAATGAGAAAAGGGGCTGTAAGAATTATGTGCTCCTATAGGAGTCTTTCTGACAAATATGAGGAACACAAAACAACAGAAGGAGTTGATTTTGTGCACCAGCAGTCGTAATATACATGATGCAGGAAGGAGTAGAAAAACAATGCAGTAGTAGGAAGTAATACAGTAAAACTTAAACAAAAGAAAAATTTACTCCATGATGAGAAAGAGAGGCCAAAAATAAATATGTTATATTGAAAATAAGGATAAGATACTAAGGCTATCATAGAGCCAATGTTCAATTACTTTTAACAAAAAATGTTATAGGTTGTTCTTTGAGAAAGTGGTGAGAAAAACAGTGAAGTTCAACACCTATTTGGTTTAATTGATAATTTATAATTATTGAAAGGACAAACCACATGAAGAGAAGTCATTTGAAACAGCAGTGGTGTATGTCCAACAGTTGTGATTGTACCCTGATGGAGTAAATTATCTTAAAATAAGAAATCTAATTGAAGATTCTTTGATAAAGAGAGCCACACCCTATGTATGTGTTTTGTGGAAGACAAAGCAGTTAGAATAGAGCATGTGCTTCGGAGAGCAAGGAAGCACTAACCAATATAACCTTAACATTTTCTCTTTTCTTTTTCAACAAGGAGTAACACCTGAAGGCATGAAATAGCAAGTCTCCCTTCTATAAATAACAAACCTGTTTTCTTTATCAGATGATAATTGAATCAGACAATAACTGAATTAAAATGGATAGCTCTAATTACTTATCTTGAAAGTTTATCTTGGTATTCAGTAACACAATTTACACATATATCTCTAAGATTTTCACATATAGCTTCAATGAATATAAACAGTGAAAGTAGGTCACATTTAACCAAAGTCATGAAGCACATGTAGATAGTGCGTTAACAATGTATAACATCTAACATTATGACACCCTGTCTTCTGACTCCCTCTCTGGACCAGTATCAGCATCATAGACACACTGCCAGCACAGTTCCTTCTAACATCCGGTCTGCTGACTGACATTGTCAAGAGAGACAAGATGCTGCCCACATTGCTCATGTAAGGTAAAAACGGTTCTTTCAGTCACACTGCTGTTGGTAGAGCCAAGAGGTGGCACGACTCCCACCTGCATTCAAAAAGTTTTTGCATGATTGACTGGTGATCTCAGTGATCCTGGACATTAAGTGTCCCTGTCAGTCCACCAGAGCCATGACATCACTTATAATCCTGTGTTTCCTAGCAGTGATCACTGTAGGGTACATTGCTGCTCATCTTTATTTCTGCCTCAGTAACTGTTTGGGTTCTAACACATTGTCCGGTTCTATTACTGTTCAGACCATATCTTAAGTGGTAGATCTTTCTTGACAAATAACCCTTTAAAAGAAAACCTGAGCTTAGTAGTTTCTGTGGTGCATTGGTCTGGATTTCATTATGATCTCATGTATCAGACTGTAAGACTTAAAATTCCCATGATGACATGAAAAAAGTTTTCCATAATAATCTGAAAGGTATTTTCCAAGGGAGGATTCAGATTTGGCTAGGCCTGTTTACTTGTGTCTTTCCCATCTGTTTTTTCCTGAATGGCCTCCTTTGTTCCTATCAGCATGAAGATTCCAATTCGCAATTGCATTTTACACAAAGCTTCAAATAAGAAGAATATTAATTTCTTTGCTTTTTTTAACTCTGAGAATAGGAATCACAGGCCTAAGGAACTGCAAACTGATTCTAGATGGCAACTAGATTTACAAGAACAGTTTGGCTGCTGATGAGCTATGGTGTTGCTACTGCAGTTTTTTGGCCACACCAAAAAGAAAATGGATCTGATTTCCTACGTTTTAGCTACCATTTCTCTTTAAAATGGCACAGTTAATGTTACAATTGTTCGATTGATCAATTTATTTTTATTTTTGGAAAACATATTTTTGCATTATTTATTTGCTGTTTACCAGCCAAGCACCACAACGTATTTTTCAAGTTATTTGCAAGGAATATAATTATGATCGGAATCAAATAGCAGTAATACATTTAGAAATATTACATTTGCCCCTAGCAGTGTTGAAAATGTCTTCAGTGTCAATATCTAAAAACTAAGCCATTTTAGTAATTTTTTTACTACAAGTTCTTTGTATTGAAAGTGTGTCTTTTTCTTTTATTCTAGAAAAATTGTGCTGAAGCAAATTCTCAGCTGCTCAATAGAATACTGTAACTTGACTTGTGACCAAAATGGACATTAGAACGCTTAGAAATCAGCCATAAATTCAAAATGGAAATATTGACGGAAAGATAAGAATGGCAGGCATCTGATGTAATTACAATTTAGAACTTCATTTCAGAGTTATCTGCAGCAATATCATATCTTTCCTACCACAGGTAATGACACAATCCTTAACCCTAACAGGAAAAACATCTAAGTGTATACTTGACTGTTAGCATATAATCAAATACTCTTGACATCAAAAGGATTTATGTCTGTTCAGTCTGCTTGACTGAACCAGGGTACAGTGAAACAACATTTAAAAAAAAAAAAAGTCTGTAATATATTTGCTATGCATACGCCTCAATATAGAAGAAAACATCTGGATGTGAAAAATTTGGTCCTTTTCTGCTTTGTGTGATTTGTAACTTTGTCACTGGTCAGTAATGCTGCTCAGAATCAAAAAGTGATTCATGGGATGTGGCAGCTCAGTGGAACGTTCCTCTCCCACATCAGCTTAATTCCTTTTTCCCCATACACAGCTTTGAAAGAGGTTCTTTCTTTACAGATCACAAATGAGCTCCTAATACTATGACGAGGGTATTCAAATGATCTTGTAACATGGTTCCTGGAGTGCAAGTGGATGGACTCGCCATTTTTTAACAATCTATACTCTCTTTGATGCGTGAGTGCTGTTGTAAATAAATTATAAACTAAATAAATTATAAGATTGCCTATGACATAAAGCCAGTGTCTATTCTTTTCCCTCTCTGTGACCTACTTTTTCTATCTATTTTATAAGCTCACTCTACCATAATTCCTTTCTCTCTTATGTTTATTTACATTCTATTGGCATGGTATTTTTTCCTCACACAGAATATTTATTTTAAGATATGTCTAATTTTTCTGTTGAAGTCACATTTAATATCTGAATTTTTATGATACCACCAAAGGATCTTGAAAAAATATGGCTACTTTAGCTGAATAATTCTAAAGACTTTAAAAGTCTTTAGAACAACAAAGCTCCAATACGATATATTGTAAGACCTATAAATATTGGAATTCTATAATCCATACTGCTATATCTTGTGACAGTGGTGTAAGGCCACTCAATATGTACTTAATTACTCATTATTTAATTCTGAAAAAAAGTTCACAGGTTTTAACCATGGATTCCCAATGTACTTCGAGTTAGAGTGAAGAATACAAAATAATTAGCCACCCTATAGTCCAAAAAAAGGGCAAGAAAAATAAAATACAGAACTAACATTGTCAGCACCTATACATTACAGATTTAGCTCCTTTCTGCTTATTTGTTCTTTACATCAAAGTGAGAGAAAACTAAAACTTTCTGATTCAAGGTACAGTAGTAAAAAAATGAGCTATATCCAGTTTATAAAAATTTGCAAGGTATATTATGACAGGGTAATTTAGTTCCTCCAAAATTAAGAAATAATAACATCCCACAGGTTACAAACATACAATATCTGGCAACTCATCCCTAACAAATCAGTTTTCATAGCAGATGAAAAAAGCAAGAGAGTCTGAGTTCTTTGTGCAGTTTTCATTGTCATGTTATATGAAGTACATTAAACTGTTAAAGTGTCCAAAGAGCCATGAACACAGTAAAGGGCATAGAAAGGAAATTGTGTGAGGAGCACATGATGTCACTTCCCTTATTTAGCCTGGACAAGAGAAGACTGAAGGAGACCTCATCACAGTCTGCAGATTCCTCACAAGGGTAAGAGGAGGGGCAAGCACTGATGTCTTCTCTGTAGTGACCATTGATAGGACCCAAGAGAATGACATGAAGTTGTGTCAGGAGAGGTTTAGGTTGGATATTAGGAAAAGGTTCTTCACCCAGAGAGTGGCTGAGTACTGGAACAGTCTTCCCAGGGAAGTGGTCACAGCACCAATCCTGCCAGAGTTCAAGAAGTGTTTGGACAATGCTCTCAGGCATATCGTGTGATTCTTGAGGTTGTCCTGCGCAGGACCAGGAGTTAGACTTGTGGGATGATCCTAGTGGGTCCCTTCCAACTCAGAATATTCTATGATTCTATGATATTGCAGTTTTGAAGGTGATTTTCAAATAAAAACATTTAGCTAAATATAAATTAATAGTTCAACAGAAATATGGTTTGTGTTTCTTAATTTTTCTGTATTTTATAGAAGGTTAGATATCTCCCTCTACTAAACTCTTATAAAATAAAGCACCTTTGAAATAAATGCTTTCCTCAGGAAGGAGTAGATATATCCAGTTGCACAGACTATGCATCTGGTAGGTTGTATCCTCATTTAAGTAGAGCTTACCATTCTTATTCAAGTATACACCAAGTCAATTTTCAGATTACTAAAAGAGTTTTATCATTCCTTCAATGAACAACATATAGACAAAACATGTTAATGTTTTGGTATGAAGGTGTTCTTTATGGGTTAGCCAGATTGGAGCTAAAAATATTACAATTCTTCCTAAAACCTAGAAGACATAAAGGGAAAAATCTACTTCAAGGGAAAAAAAAAAATTTTACTTTTGCAAACATTGTTTTTTTGGTTTTTTTTGGTTTTTTTTTTGTTTTGTTTTTTTTTTTAATCAGAGCTGGGTTTACATATTCAGTCCTAATAATCACTTATGTCTTTTATTTACCTTGAACCTATAGATTTTTCTTCCTTAAAATTTTATAGTGCTCAAAGGAAGAAAGAAGATATTTTTAATATTTTAAATGTTGTGAGTAACCCTAAAATAAATCTTTTAAGATGCTAGTTCTGCATAGTGCTGACATTTTTTTTAACGGCTCCTATGTGTTGGAGAGTTTTTGTTATCTTTTAGACAGTGAACAAGTTCACAGGCTCTTTCATGTGTTCCCATACAACCTTCCTCAGATGCCACACAGAGGAGGCATAGTGAATGTCAGTCTCATGCACCAGTGCAGTACTGCAAAGCATCCTTACTGACAGCTCATTATGGAAGGAAGTGGCGCTGCGCTGTCACCCAATGATGAGTTACTATGACAAAATGAAAGAGAATGGTGTCACTACAAAATACAGGCAACAGTCCACTGTACTGTGCCTGAAACACTCTATACTCTGAAAGGCTGTTGTGCTTGGGGTTTTTTTGTTTGGTTTGGTTTTGGTTTTCTATCTTAAAGTTACTCCATGACTTATGTGGCTCACAGACAAGGTAACATCTCACTGTCTCAGTTCACAAAATTGCAGTCTCTATGTTCACAAAACAGTGCATCAAAAATAATTTACGTCCAATTAGGTTTCATTAAAGAGTCAAGGTCTTATTAAGCTGGCTACTTCAAGATATGTACAGAAAAGGATATCAGAAATTTCCATTAAGCAGTAGGAGTGGTGTAATCCTTCCACGAGCTGAAATAATCCTTGAAAAATATTGAGGAGACTGAAGTGATCAGGAGTCAATTGAATTCCTCAAATTTCCATGTTTATACATGTTTTTCCAGTTACCACTATTCACAATAGGCTTTTAAACAAAGAACTGGTTATTTCATCCAACAATATTGTTAAAGGATGAAGACTGAACCAATCTAAAGATTATTTTCATCAGGAGTGAAAATGTAACCCTGTTCTTCCTGATTTATTACTAACTAATTCTAGATATCATCAAGATTTTACTAAATTGATCAAATATATTTTTTTAATGATTTATCTTTTATTGAAATTAACAGTAAATTTTCCTTTGACAGTCAGGGAAATAAGGTCAGATCAAGAGAAGGGGGTGTAATTTGATTGTTTTCTTTTAACCTCTTATAGTAGTTTTCATATTCCAGCTTGATATAATTACTCCCATCTTCCTTAACTGGTTTAATAAGTGAAATTAAACTCCACTGTTTCCATCAATTCATTATTTTCACCGATTAATCATATGGTTTAAAATTGCTTTAAGTTCTCTAAAAAACAGAACTCAGGAGAAGTGATGACCACCTTGACACATCACATGATAAAGAGGATCTTACTTAAGTACTATAGGGGTCTGTCTTTAAAGAATTGATCTTCCATTGCAGTACTATCCTTGCTACACTGATTGTTTGGGTAATCATTGTAAAGGTTGTTGCCTCCTGGATATGAACAGCAATATAAGTGACTATTGAATTTTATTGACTAGTTTAAGGAAAAATATACCGACACATCTCATTTTCTTAGTCTTTTTGAGATCCTAACTGTGTCTACACAAAAGTTCCATGCTTATAAGTACTTTGTTGGTTAGGTTCATAAATATTTGGGCAGTACAAAGGTGAGAAAAACATAACCTGCAATTTTTATGAGAGTTGTGAAAACCTGTTATTATACATGAGTCATCTGCCTGCAATGAAGTGATAGTAACTAACAGAAAGAATCCAGGTATCGCAGTACGATAATGGCATGCTATTGCTTTCAGTTCCTGGCTCTTACTACAATATCTTTTGTACTGCAGACAATTCCTACTTCCATTTCCTGGAATGCTTACTTTTCCTGCTCCTAAAGTCTACTAGTCTACTACATTAAGCACAAATACTTGCGTAAGAACTCACCTTGTCTTTCAACACCAAAATTAATCCACAACAATATGAAAGGTGACAACATACTTCCATATAGTGAAAAGATCTATGGTTATATCTTACTGCAAATGGGGAGAGAATTTTCTTTGCTTCTCATTTTTGTTTTAAAATGATCTCTAACTACTTCACTAGTGCATATGCAGGAGGGAGAGGGTGCAAAATTGCAGTCATAATTGCTTTAAGGATCTCACGCAGGATCACTGTCATAGGTGGCAACTCAGCACACACCTGTTTTAATAGCAGGACCATTCTTTGGTAGCCCACCATGTACATGAGCAAATTATGTGCTGCAATCTGCTTTGTTTCCTCCTTCTACATTTCCATTTTAACATAAGGGAGTTTGTTTGCTTTTATCTTTCTCTTCCTTTTGCTTCTGTTTCTACATCCTGTCTGCTATTACTCTTTTTCACCGTTAACAAACTAACACTGGAAACTTCATACGCATCCAAATGAATTGCCAGTATTGATCTGCATTGAAAAGTTCCTACATAACGTCACCTCAGTGACCACTGTATTCCCACAATAATAACCAGCTACATTTCCTGAGGAAACATTTTTATACTTAGTGGCAGATAGAAGCTTTAAATACAATACTTTACAGACTGTGATACTCTTCTGTGATGCCTTTAGACCACATAGCTGGCTGAAAAACTTACAAGCTGTACTCCAAGATTTGCAATGTAAAATGCTGTGTTAATAACCTGGAATTCTGAAAGTTTTCTAGTAATCTTACTGTTTAAGTAATCTTAATGTTCTAAATTCAAAGGGGATTTTACTTGCTTATTACCTGCTTTTCCATATTATATTGGGGTAATAAGAGAAGACTACTGAAAAATTAATCCTCCATGTTACTGTACACCTAATCATGGCAAGCGTGCTTGATGACTATTGCTAAGAGTTACTAAGAATGGATTCAAATAATACAGGTTGAAGGACTAAGTTATTAGAAGTAAAGGAAAGGACAAAAGAAGTAAAAAATTACTGCTGAGGATATTCTCTGGGTTCCAGTTGCTCAGTTCTAATTAAACAAAAGAAACAAGCTAGGGGTAAAAAAGGATTACCACTATGTGGAGAGACAGAAAACTTGAGAATGAGAATATTGAGAGCTCTGAATTTATTCACAGATGTGGGTCCTGTGAACTATGTCTGACTAAAGGAAGAGTACATTTGGCTTCTACTTAATAAATAGATATTCTATGACAGGTTGGCTGACCTAAAAAGCTAAACATTGCAAAATAGTCAAGAAGATAGGACATCATCACAACAATTAAGCCCTTTCCCAAAAGAGTGAGCACAACTCCAGAACAGCTTTATAGACTGTCAATAGCAATAAGCAAGTAATAAGATCTCACCATCATAAATTCTGAGTTCTTCTCAATTATCTTGGTTCAAACCATTGCAGTGCAAACTGCAGTACAGGCTGGTGAACTGGTGTATTGATTCCAGCCCTATGGTGCCATGTAGTGTCAATAAGATTTATAGTTACTACCTGGAGATGACCAAATTATTCACAGCAGTTTCTACAGAAAGTTTATTTCCTTCTCTCCCTTCACGAGAATGAGATATTTGTAATTTCCTTGTAAGTATGTGTTACGCATGGCTAACTTCTGTGTTCCTTTCAAAGTGTTTAGATGCAGAGATAACAGTGTGTTTAACTAATTTTTGCCAATAAATCATGTATATCTGATTTTCATACTATGAAAGGCCACTGAGAGATAATAGCTTAGCGTTTAAATATGTACAGGTAACCATTCTTAAGGCCATGATGACCCTGTCAGGTTTTTTTTTCCTGACTCAATATACTTTACCTTTAGAGACAGAATTAAGATTGAAATAGTAAATTATATGTTTACACTTCACATAATCAGGCTACAATATTTCTTTGAAGCAAAGCCTATTACAAAATTTATACAACTCTTAGCCTAGAAATTAAACAGAATTTCTTTATTATGGATACTCTTAAGAAGCTGTGTTTTTTGTTCTAATTCTCTAAATAAGGCAAATTTTGGGAGTTCTGCTGACCTTTATTTTAATATGTATTTATTTCAGTATTTTATAACTGACCTTTATTTTAATAATTTTTGGACTTAACCTCCACATTTTAAATTGACTGAATATGTCTTTATTTCTAGCAACTAATCAAATTAAAAAATAAAAAACTCAAGAGAAAGTAATCTAAATGCATTTTTTACAAAACCACAAGAAACTTCCTACAGAAGATATATGGTTCTGTTTTGCATACAACACTTTTTCCAGAGTTCTGTTGCCAACTTTGTTTAATTATTGCTTGGCAGTGATAGATCCCAGCTGTTACATGTCTTTCCAACACATGCATTGAACTCAGCATATACAGACCTTATTATTTTTTTGTCAGGCAAATGAACAAATAATTTGCAAAATGTTTTTTAAAAGTAATTTTTAAAGTAATTTTAACAAGAAAAGTGGATAATGTTGAAGAATCATTTTAATTGCTTCATCAAGGAAAAAAAAAGAAATTTGAAGCCATAAAGAAAACAGACTTCAAAAACTTGTATTTTTGTTAGTAGTATTGTATATGTGACTTGCATAAAGTGTACATCATTTCTCAACATTTTTAATTCAAAATCTCTCACTAATTCACCATGAAAAATGAATTGAAAATGGTTCTAAGATCTGGTGAACAGGTTTTCGTTTCCTTCTTCATTAAACATATTCCCAGAGTTTATTCGGTTTCTGAAGACTCCCAGGCTTCTGTCAACCTTAGGATTTTATCAACCTGATCTACATTCAAGTCTTCTGTTTTGTTGTATATTGTGTTGTTAGTAGAAAAGCAGGCTGGATACCTTAGAAATCTGTGTTAAGGAGTTCCCCAACAATGTGTATTACACACAGCACTGTTGTTAAGGGGGTACTTATGGGCTTCTAAGTCAATAACTGAATCCAGGCTCCATATGCCAAATATAACCCTGCACCAGCTGGTTGAAAAGCTGTTTCTCTCCCTCTCAGGGAGAGCTCTGGGTAAAATATTCATGGCTTGAAAGGAGGTCCTGGAAATTATTGTTTTTATAAATGGAAAGGAAAATTAATTCTATGTTTAAAGCATGAAAGAATCCCTGTAACTTTATGTTCTCCTTTTTCCCGTACCAGCTTCATTCAAA
This sequence comes from Myiotriccus ornatus, assembly GCA_036023395.1. Classification (NCBI taxonomy): domain Eukaryota; kingdom Metazoa; phylum Chordata; class Aves; order Passeriformes; family Tyrannidae; genus Myiotriccus; species Myiotriccus ornatus. The sequence continues at coordinate 41,992,858 of JAYRBT010000093.1, read as the reverse complement.
TAGTCATTCCATAGCTTCACACTACTCTTGTCACTTGTCCAGAAACAATCTTCTTTTTCCTCATAATTTATGAAATAAACACCTGTGTGGAATTCAAATATTTTGATCAGAATACAAGAAGCTAGTACTACGTAGGGTGAATCTCTGAAGATTTGTATAGTATTCAGATCTGCAGACACTTCATTACAAATGTTTAATCTACTAGACAAGTAGCAACCTGGAGGATAAAAGTGTGTTTGTGTGTGTGTGTGTGTGTATTTCTGTTTTTGAGTTTTCAGTTCCTCAAACAGTAATACATCACCCAACACCAAATATTACTTCACAAAGAGGCAGTTCTTATTTTGTGTTCCAAGTAAGTTGCTTATCTGACCAGTGGAAACATGAAGTCACTGTAAGGTTTTGATTTATTATAATGCTCCCTTTTCAAGATTGCTGTTTAGAAGAGCACCTCATTACTTGGCCAGAGCATAGGAAATGAATAAAAGCTTTCATAATATATCTCTAACCAGATATACTGCAAGGTCACATTACATAGGAACTGGGGGAGCAGGAGGAAGGCAAGGTAATTGACATAACCTTAACAGAAGAAAATAACTTTAAATATAAAAAAAATGAGTTAACCCCCCCAAAATTTTGATGTGGGTATGTGTTTTCTTCATGTATCTTCTTCTTTTTTTTTTTTTTTTCTTAAAACATTTTTTGTTAAAAAAAAGTCATTATAAGAAAAGATTTTTTGGGGGACAAAATAGTTAAAGTTCCGAAAACTGTTTATTCTCTCAAGAGTCCTAATTTTTATGTAACTTCAGAATTTTCTTAAGTCCAAAATGCAAATAATTTATTCTAACTAAATATTAAAAAACAACTGTTCTGCTGGATTGTAGAATCATCAAAGATCTGCATACAGTAAAAAACCTCGAACAAACAAACAAACCCAAAAAGCCCTGAATATCACATACAACAAAATTAACTCAGTATATTTCCATCAATGAATGCTTTTCTTTCACCCTTTAAGTGCCAAATGTTTTAGGTCTGAGTATTACTATTACCAGGCCTCATTTCACTTAGTTGCGTAAAACATACGCCAGTGTGATACTATATTTATTTCTATTGTGGATCTTTGAGATAAATTCTTAGACATGTTTTAAACTATAAAACTATTAAAGGCCCAATTTGCCAACCACTAAGTGCAAAGCACTCTATGGCAGAAATGATATCTTTCACTAAACACAAACATCCTACAATTGCTTTTTACCTTGTGAGGCAATGCTTTGTTTTCAGTGGCAAAAGCAACACTGTGGTCCATCACCCCACTGTGCATGCTGGACCACAGAGTCACCTGTTGGGGTGTCTGGTTAGAGGATGGGCACTGGTAAACCATCCTGGGAGCTATAGTTTGTAGGTACTCTATCACACACGTGCAGCTGAATACTTGTATAGGATTGGCTGACAAGGTCACATGCGTTGTGAAGTGTCACCATTTGAAACCACTATATAAGCCTTTGCCTCTTGCAGTAAAGCATTGTGTTTGTTACACACCACATTGGTGTCACTGCCTGGTCCCAAGGACCCTTTATTTATTATAGTAATACAACTGCTACAGTCACCCTGCATACAGGATTGCAACCTTACAATTCATCTTAAAAGATAAAATAATAACCAACAACCATTCAACTTGTTGTGAATGAAAGCAGTTCTAATTTAACCTTCAGCACCTGTGGTAGCTATGACAGATGAAGGCAGAGCTTCTTTCTTACATGTGACAGGGTGTTGGTTCTTTGTCCAAACTGAACTCTCCTACAGATGTTTTCTAACTGTTTTCAGTTTAAAAGGAACAATGTGGCTAAGATTTGCTTTTCACATCCCATAGATCCAATGATTTTTGACTGAAATAAATACAATTTCTGTAGATGAAGTTTTGCAGCTGACAGTTCTGATGCAGCAGTTGTGAGCAACTGTGGGCAATAACTTTCATTTGGCAGAGCTGCAACTGGAGAGGACATATGCCGACAGCCTTGCTCGTCTGAAATAACGCAGGGGAATCTCAAGGAGCCAAAGTGGTGGAATTTGACCAGAGGAAAGGATGTAAGCTCCCTGCAAGCTTACAGAGCACCATTACTGAGATAAAGTTCTCTTGCCAAACTGAAACTCGATTCTAAATTAGAAATGAAGGAAAAGGGGTGAATGTGACAAAAGACGGAATCACAAACCAAAAGTAAACAAACAATGAATTAACACCGCAAATGGTGGCCACAAGAGGTCTATGTACTGAACAGTGTTCTCAGAAGAGGATTTAATCTAGGATTTAAGTTTTCATTGCAAATTGAAATTCCGTAGATGGCATGCCCTAATTAATTGTGTATTCAGTCCCTCTTATTTATATATTTGTCTGCACTGATAGTAGCTTTGTCCTTGTGATAAAAGTTGGTCCTATGATAAAGAATGAGCAATTAGCTGAAATAATAAAGGTAATAGGGTTGTGCAAAGCATCCGTAACAATCAGAATAATCATCTGTCTAAAAGCAGATAAGATTCAACATGCCAGATCAGAATCAATGTGATTGCCAGTAATCATTAACTCCAATCTTCCTCAGTTTGTGACCCACACTAAGAAAACGTAGTCTTGAAAATTATTAACTTAATCTTGCCTCTGTATCCTTTAACACCAGTATGCTACTTTTGTGATCGTGTAGCACTGCCTCAGTAAGATTTTGCTACATGCTGCCACAGTGACAGAGGATTCTGGTTGTGAGCCTTTGAGTCAAAGCCTGCCAGGCTGAAATTATTTAGCCAAAACAAAGCATATCGTCTGGAAAAATGTAGGAATTTCATTCCCTCAGGCACTTCAAACAGATATGTCAGTTAAATTACTCTAAGATCTCACACTGGCACAGTCCATGAAGCATGTTCTACTCCCAGTTTATGTCCTGACAGGTATTTCTACTAAACAGTTGGCATCTATGTGTCACCAGAAACAAACAAACAAATAAACAAAGAGAATAACCCATAGTTGGTTGTTTTGTTTTTTCTTTTTTTTTGCCATTTGACTCTACTCATTTGTATTTCAAAATGTTTCAAAAGCATATTCCTAGTATCAATATCTTTGTGACACAGAACCAAAAAGAATTCTCAGGTTTCATTCAAGAAATTTGGAGTTCTGTCCTGACATTGGGTAAAAGCTAAAATTATCTAGCTTCCAGTCAATGACCTTTTCTCTTAGAAGATGGTTCATTTTTTTTATAAAGTATGAGAGGACTATGAAAAAGATTGATTCTGGATCATGTCAATGTTGTAAAGAAAGAGAAACAGTAACTTAAAGAGATTTTAATGAGAAGTTTACTTTAGCATGTTGTGGCTTTAAATACTATGAAGTTCAGGCTCACCACCAAAATTAACTGAAACAGGAGCTGCTAAAATTGTAAATTTAGGTCTGTTTTTCTTGCTTTCACATTAGTTTTGCTTCATCTTCATTGGAGAAATTAAAAAAAAAAAAAAGAAACCTCCCCCCCCCAAATATAAATAATTAATGAGAGAAAAAGAAAGGATTTTCAAATGCTATCAAGATAGAAGCTTTATATGAATTCTCATCAGCACACATATATAGAAAAAAACAATTAAATGAAGAATTTTTTGTATAAAAATACTATAAAAAATAAAAAGCAAAGAGATTTATGAGTTTTCAAATTTGCTCTAAAGCTATTTTCGGTTGTACTTATAAAATATTAGGTCTACAGGTGACTTAAGTGTATTATATCTGTCTCTACTCTACAGACCAGAAATACGTATTTATGATGCATATATAGGGAAAGAAGGAAAAGTAGTATGCTTTTCACATAATCACAGAATGGATAAGGTTGGAAGGAATCACTGAAGGTCATCTGGTCCAGCATCCCTGCTCAAGCAGGATTCCCCAGAGCATATTACTCAGGATTGTGCTCAGTTGGCTTTTGAGTATCTCCAAAGAAGGAAACTCCACAACCTTTCTGAACAACCTGTGAATTTCTATGAGAACTTAAAGCTTAAGAATGATCTCAACAACCAAAGTAAATCTAATGGGTTTTTAGTATTGTTCCTTGAAGATAAAATTATTTCCCAGAAACTCTTGCTGAAATATGAAATTATACCTTTCTCATGGAAAAGCAAGTTTACAAGAAAACTGATAGCAAATATGTACGAAATACTGTGGTGTAAATTTCTAAAATAGAAGTTAAAATTTTATGTACTTCTCCTTAAAAAATAAATTATTCTATTATGCAGAGACATGTAGAGTAAAGGAGTGAGTCTACAAGTCTGTTTTCCTAGAAATATTTCTAGATAAAACTGATAAGCTAAAAAAAGAAGAAAAACAAATGAAAAAACTGCCCAACCCCTCAGATTAAAATAAAAGAATAAAAGACAATAAAATTGCTAAAAGTAAAGGAAAAATAAAGAACTATATTGAAAAAGTATGGAGATAAAGTTTTACTACTCTAAGTTGAGGCTGAAAATTAGAAATCAAATATTCAGCCAATAACTAAGCGATTACTCACTTTCTGAGGGCATTAAGCAGCAGTGTACCCCAGGGTCAGAAATGTGCCCAGCTGTGTTTAGCATCCTCATTAAACATCTGGGGTCCTGCAGGCTCAAATGCAGCTTTGCAGAATAAGACTTTCTGGAGGTTCTCTCTGAACTTCAGAAAACACTTATTCATTGTAAGCACGACTAAGCTGTGGTACAGTCTGCCTTGACGTGGTGGTGTCTCCATCCTTGGAGATGCTCGAAAGCTGTCTGATCTTTGTCCTGGGCAATTGACTCTAGGTGGCTGTGCTTGATTGGAGGGGCTTGGACCAGATGATCTCCAGAGGTCCCTCCCAACCTAGATATAACCACCTTATATTATTCATATAAATAAATAAAATAAACTATTATAAATATACTTTTCAAAATGATTACTTGATGTGACTTTTGGAAATTACTTAAATAGGTGCCAAGTTTCAACAGAGTGTTCAGTGTTGCAATGTATTTGAAAATTAACAACATTTTGAAGACATATTCACATTTGTATTCTGAAAGTTTCTTCTGAAAACAGGGTTTGTTTTCAAGAAATTATTTTCTATAGGACTAATAAAACCGTTATGTTACAGGCTAATGTGAAAAATTTAAACTTCAAAATCAAGAGTGATCTGTTTTGTTGAGGGAGTACAGTCACTGTTCAGTCTTCCCTTTCGGAACAAATCAAAACATCACTTTCAGTACTTACGTAACATTATAAACACATAAAACCCACATGGAAGATTGAAAGATTTGTAGAAGTCAGCAATAGGAGCATTATCCAAACAAATAGTCACACACATTACATAAGAGTATGGACATAATGCATCCTAAGACTTAAATCTGCAGAGATATATTCCAGGATATGGTGGTTTGTGCCATAATAATTCTGTGTTTCTTTAGGTTAACTTCCTTATGTTGAAGGGATACAAGTCTCTGTGGTGGCTTTGTCACAGCTCCCATCAGGTAAGCTCCTCTCTATAGAACACTCACTCCCCTATATCTGGATGGGGGAGAGAATCAGAAGGGCAAAAGTGAAAAAACTTACGGGTTAAGAAAAAGACAATTTACCAAGTGAAATGAGTGATGAGCACCTAACTTGGCCTGCAGTCTCCCTCCCAGTTTTATCTGTTTTACTTCTGAACCAAATTTCATATGGTACGAAATACTCCTTTTGTTAACTCAGGTTTGTTGTCCCCACTGCATCCCCTCCCAGCCTACTTGCTAGCCAAACAGAGTGAGAAAGGTTGTGAAAGCACTGTTCAGCAACAGCTGAAAACATGGATGTGTTATCAACTGTGTTTTGGGCACAAAACCAAAACACAACACCATGCGAACATCAGAAAAATGCAGAAAATTAACTCTGTCCCAGAAAAACTGCAACTGCTATGGTGTCTGATACACTTCTTGTAGCAATCACTAAGTAGAGACATCTATCATCTCAAGACAAGGAAAAGAGGGGAAGGAGGAAGGAGAAACAGAAGATAAAAACCAACCAACCAACCAACCAACCCAAAAAAAAAAAAAAAAGACAAAAGGAAAAGCGGAGGGGACAAAAAGGGGGAAAGAGGGAAATGAAAAAAGGAGAAAAAGAAAGGGATAAGGTAAGGGAAAGGCAAAATTATTCAGTAACTCTAATAATTGAAAAAAATAGACAAGTAATTGCTTTCTAAAACTGAAACCAAGAAAGAGGCTGAGATCTGTTTTCTGAAACAGTTTGAACTGTGCCCTAGTTAACCTTTAAAAAGGTATGGTCATTTTAACATGGGGTTATTTTTTTACTCTTGTTATTGCTACTATTTCAGTAAACATACTTGCAAGTTTCCTTTAAAGAATAGGCTGTGATGCTCCAAAACAATAAAACTAACTACATCCTATTATGTACTATTATTGCATAAACTAAGATAGGACCAGTCATTAGAGCACAAATTTATTGCATGTATAAACTTGACTAAAGAAGCATCATAAACGAGCTGCTACAGTTATCTCTATTCTTAAGAGAAATATTTTTCAAGATACATCTTCTATAGCTTGAAAATTTTTAGACAACTTTGATCCTCTGTATTTTGAAGTTTTCCTTTTACATGTTTTCTACGGGATTTCAGACTACTTCATTAGTCATTTTCTGCTGCACATTTTCTTCAGCGTGTTGCTGGTCAGTTTGTCTGACCAAAGACCTCATGGCATTTTATTTTTTCCTTTCACAGTGTTTTTTTCATGCTCCAGAATTTCAAATCCAACATGACCTTTACTGTCAGGAAGAAATGATGTTATTACAAGGCACCCTCTGGGTGTTCCCTTGTTGAGGTTTGGAAGAGCACTCACAGTATGCCCTAACAACACTGGGAAAAACATGCCCAGCTTTCCTGACTGTAGAAGTCTGACATCAGTATGTTCAAAAAAAACCTACAGGGTTATAGTCCTATCACAAACTACAGTGATTAAGAGCAGGGCTGAACACCTAATGGCACCCCTTATATACTCTTTTTGCTTTCCCAAATTCTTCAACTGTACTAACCTCATCATTTCCTAAATAAATACACCACCTTGTTTATTCTTACTTCTTCAGCTGACTTGATACCTCCTTTTTTTGAACTTAGAGTTGCCTTGGTAATCTCTGTTTAGGTAGCAAACCACTAAGTTCTTGCCCTCTTTCTTGTAAAATCACACCATTAGCTTGTTAGTAAAACTAAGTGGCTTAGATTAGCTGTCTGCTGTGATATCAGGAGCATGTCTGTGATATCAGGAGCATCTGGCAGCTTCTCATGTTACCGTGTAGCTGGACTAGACATACAGTCGCCATAGACCATTTGTTTTTATTATTATTTAATAGCTGTGAAAAATCCTCTGATACTGTGTTCTGCTGTCTTCCAGAGCCAGAAACAGCTACTGAACAATTACCCACCATAGTTTAACCACAGCTGCAACTAAACACCACTCAGCCCCCTGCCCCCTCTGATTTCAGTGTCATCTCATCTCTTTCTCACATTTCTGCTTCTACCAGAGTTGACAGGGATAAAATGCCTGAAATGCCTCAGGCCATTCAGAAATAGTTCCTAAGAATATCAGTGACTCTATATGTTTAATGATAATTCACACTATTTTTGTCAAGAGTGCAAATTATTTAGAGCAGGATTCTCTTGTCAAAGGGGTACTTTTTCTTAGAGAGGTGAATCAGAGCTGTGATCATTTGCCTTTTGTTGTTCAGAAGCAGAGAACAAGGTACAGAAGAATATGCAATTGAGGCAAACAAACAAACTCCAACAGATTTTTTTCAGGCTACTGGTATTAAGAATGATAATGACCTCACAACACTGAAGCAAGCTCTGCAGCTGTCTTAAATGCTATCAATGATGGGAACACCAGGAAAGACAGTGAGAAATAATTCATCTATAACATTAGTATCTCTCTCTGGGATAGCTAGAATAGCACATAAAGGAAATGTTTATTCACTACTTCGGGGGCTGTACAGCATCATAGAAATGATCTTAAAGGCTATGTTAGGGAATAATCAATTACAAAAAATTTATGTATTTTACAAAATTTTATTTGATAAACATTAGTCCGCAGTGATCTTTTATGTGGGTGAAAATGATATGTTAAGAACAGAAAACAAATGAGAAAATGTTTTAAAAATAATCACAAAATGAGCAATGTTGGAAGGGAACACAGTGGGTCATCTCATCCAACCTCCCTGTTCAAGCAGGGTCATCCCTGAGCACACCACACAAGACTGTGACCAGATGACTCTTGAACAATCTCCAGTGAGGGAGTGTTCCAGTGCACAGTCACCAGCACAGTAAAGAAGTTCTTCCTCATATTCAGGTGGAATTTCCTGTGCATAAGTTTCTGCCCATTGCCTCTTGTCCTGTTGCTCAGCGCCACCAGGAAGAGCCTGGATCCATCCCCTTGACACCCTCTCTTCACATACAAAGTAATTGTAGCATTTACAAAAAATCACGAGGAAGTTTATGTTCAGCAGGTCCCTGAAAGACAACACAAATCATATTTGAGATTCTAGTAATTGTATGAATTTACTCCATTTAACTGCATAGAGAAAATAATGAAAGAAAAAAATCATGTCCAAACAGTATTGGAGGGTAAGAACAGAGATGATATTTCCTTCTGGGATTTTAAAACACAAAAAGGAAGTAATTATTAAGGGAAGTGCTTGTCTGCTGTTTCTTCCAAGAAATAACACTTTCTTATAATAATTCTTTTAAAGCAGTTTGTTGAAGTATCCCTGGAAAAGCATAGCTCCTGATAAACCAATGATTCATTTACAGTAATAACAGAAGAATAGATCAAGGAGGTTTTAGAAGTGATGGAGTTACTGGCTAACACCTTAAGTTAGAATATGTCAAGGTACTGAGCACAACAAGTAATTAGCTTGTGTCCTACATAGCACTGTGAGTAAGTAGGAGTCAAACAGTCCTGACATAATTATTCTTGTATTAGCATTTCACACAACACTGAAATCTTTGTCCAAACTGCTAGCACGGTATATATGTGGCAGTTTCTGGTAGTTTCATTGTCTCCTGAGAAAATCAACTGACAGTGCTCACAGAGGAATAAAGAGCATCAATATCATCCTGACCTTCTACTCTTCTGTCAGTGGTAATTTGGATTCCCTATGTCCTTGAACTATGACCAGAATGATATCTTCTATATACTGGTGACAGTTTACTGGCAATAGGCGATGATGAACATTAGCTTGGATCAGGATGTGCAAATGTTTTTGATTTTAAAGAGGCTGGGATGAGTGTTTTTCAAGGATTAAGCAATGTGTAAACAGCCTGGCGTAATCAATATTGAATCAAATTTTACTTCAAGGTTTTTCAAGTAAATATGAAGAATTAGCCCCATATTACCCAGCGGCCACCTAATTTACTCCATGAGCCCTCCTGACAGTTTGCTTAGAAGACAAATATCTCCTGCGGTTTCTAGCAATGTTGTAGTATTTTCAGATTCTCCTGTTGTGACTTCAGATTTTCCTTTCAAGGAAACAAATGCAGCAGTCTTCACTAAACTAAATTAAATTAAACTAAACTAAACTAAACTAAACTAAACATATTACATACCAGCTAAGAAGTATGAGAAGTCAAAAAAATTTTAACAGAAGTGAAATCCTCCTTTCTTCCCCCACATCTCCGAAGAACATAACACTATCTGAACTACTTACAATAATAATCTCGAGCAACATGCTGGTGTCTTTGTCACCCCAGCAAGAAGATGGCTAGGCTAGTCAAGTACAGCCAGACTGGGTTTTTCCAGTTTATTGTGAGTAAAGAAGAATATTATTGTTCCTTGCACTTTAACAACTGGGTTACCCTTAATTTCCACTTCCTGTACTGAAAGTGCTGACTCAGAATCACCACCGTGAACTGCAGTGCAAATCTCACTGCTGTTATGTTGAGAGGCTGATGTAATATTGCATATATATCTTTTATGCTTACTAGTAGAATACACTATGACTATTTCAGTAGAATTGATTTGTAGCAGAGCTTAATAAATACTGGGACCTTTGCTATCCGTTCACTGTCATAGAGAAATTGTGTGTACTGGGAGGTAACTGCATGTCTCAATAAATAACCTCATAAAAGTTAAAAGTCAGCATTTACTGTAGTGGCTAAAATAAAATCTTGCCATTGTAGTGTTGCAGTGTTGTAAGGTTAACTGTGTTCTTTCCAATGTGAGCTAAAATTAGACTCTTAGTTTTATATTGACAGAAGAGCTGAGCAATCTATGGATAACTTTAAGACATTTTACACAGTCTACTGGCTGCAGTATGTACTGGAGTCAGAGTTTATTCAAGAACTGGCATGTTGTTTTTCTGAAGCATTCAATTTCATGGGTGGCAGATCACACTGCAAAACGTTGGTTATGACACTTTACCATCTTGCATTGTGATATGTCAGCATATGGTAGAAAGCTGCATTTCATCCCATGAATTGTTATGTTTCCTGAAACATAACAAGAAGGGAAGCTTTGTGACAGATCACTTACCCATTAAGTGCTGGTATCTGATCTGTAATCAAACAGGAAGACAAGAGGAGACAGTACCATGGTTCATCAAGTAGTATAATTATTTCTGAATAGCCAGGCGCACTTCTGGAATCAATGAAGTATTCCCCTTTTTCTTTCCTTGACTTTCATTTATGACTATGGGTATCAAAAATGACAGCTGATGGAACAAATACTTCTATTTGTGTTCTTTATAGTATTAGTGTAATTAGTAGCATCAGTCATAATAACAGGCACAGCATGCAGCAGTGACACTCCTGCCATTAAACAACTCTAATGCAGAACCAAAAAGTCCCATGAAGAACACTGTTTCCAAAGGTAGATGAAAGCAGTTGGTTAAATCTATATATGTATGCAAGTTTCTGGGACAGAGTGCTTTACTGTATGTGAGTTTCAAATACTGTGAACAACTCCCCCATGATTCAACTATATTTTATGACTGCTGTATTTCCTGACATCCATGTTATTTATATTCATTTATAACTATGCACATATACGTATGTATGCAGAGGTAAGAGGTCAATCTAGTTACCTAGGAGATGAAGCAGCCACAAACCTCTAGTAAGTATATGTGTAGCAAGACAATGCAATCACACATGACTATTGGATTAATACTATTTTTATAAGCCCTAATAATTTTTTTTGGTATTATTAAAGCACACAGGCTATATTGGAAATGCTTAGTAATCATGATCCACTCTGGTTAGGACCTCAGGAACTGAGCAGACACAAAAGACAAAGAATGAAAGAAAAGAAAAAAAGAAAAAAAGGACAAAAAAAATAGTAGTACTCTCCTCATTTTACAGACCTATGCCTACACTTAGAAATTATATATGTGGCAGAGAGGATTTCACTTCAGTCTTCTAAACCTTGCCTGTAAACATACCTCTTCTCATGGTGGGCAAGACTATTGCATATTTTTATGCAACCAGTGTAAGCTGGTACCAACAGAATGTCATTACAAGCCGAAAATTCCTTAGTGATGTATGTTAAATTTATTGTTGCAGAGTTCTGTGTAGGCAGATGTCCAGAAAACAAAAGCATCATTGTTATCTCCATTTGGCTCCCTTTTTTGTTCGTTTGTTGGTTGTTTTTTTGTTTTTTTTTTTTAACTCAGGCCTAGTCCGTGATTTGGCTGAACTTTGGAGTTCTTCTCAGAAAAAAAATTACTGACACTAGGTTATCCAGAAAGTATGGTGGTGATGCAGTGGAGATTCTCATTGTTGCTTCTGAATTGTACCTGTTGTTCTACAATCCACTGAAGTGTGAAGCTAGTGCTTTCCGTCACTTCTAAAACCATTTAGAAAGAAACTGTTTTACAGATAATATTCTGCTACCCAATGGCATTTAAATGCTAAGAGGCATTCATGTATGATGAAACTATGGACAATTAACCTTCTCTGCCAAAGCTTTGCAGAGCTGATTTCTGCTACCTTTTGACATGAAGTGTGAAAATGCAAAACGTGAAATGCTTGGTTAAAATTGAATATTGCCAATATATAAATAATTGACAACATCCTGTGGATTAATGACTGTTCATAAATCTGTTGCTCTTTTTGGCAGCTATCACCAAAATACTCCAACAACTTTGAAGTAAAGTAGGCATTGTGTATTCTTTGGCAAAATGTCACCAGCCTTAAAGTGAAAAGCAACTCAATAAATCTAATCTGCAAGGATAATTTGGACTTTGATTGGACTACATACTAAGAGGTTTGTATTTTTTAAGTTTTAGGAAAAAATAGTAGTTGTTTTCCTATCTGTGCTTGTGTTCTGGTCCCTTCAGTCCTGGAAAAAACAGCTGTATGATATCACTTTATACGTGAGGATCAGTGAGCCAGGAAAAAATAGTCAAAAAAAATCATGCTATACCTCAAAGTTGGTCCCACTGGGATCCTAAAAGCTGGTGAGCTGAAGATGACTGTAGAAGAGGCAGGAAGAAAGCTAAACACTCTGGCAAGTCTCGCTAGAGGCAGAGACCCTCACCTTAAGGGTCAGGATAAAAGATAATGAAACATGCCAGTAAAGACTTAAGAGTCAATCCATGCCAATTTTATTTTTCTCCAGGATTATTTGTTTCTTATTCAGTGTCTCCAAATGGAGAACAATGACCCAGGAGATTCACAGGTATGGCATATTACTGCATGTCCCTATTTTGTTGAAAACGTAAGGCTTTTCTCAGTGGGTTGGGGAGTAACACATATTTCATTAACACAGGTTATTCCTAAAGCAAATTATATGCTATAAAAGATGCTGTGAGAAAAAGTTGCATGTTTGTATAAAGAACTGAAGATATTGCTGTGTTGGTATCATGCAGTCCTCAGACGAGATCCTGCCTGCCCCACCAAGCGATCAACATGAGGTAAAAGAAACAACAAGTGTGAAAGATAGCACTCCAAAATGGTCTATTATATGATGCGGTGCCAACAATTCAATAAAAGGAGAAGTGGCAAATGAGCTAATTTCCTGACTAAGAAAGATACCCCTTAATCCAAATTATTGTTTGAGATCCTTGATTTCAGTAGCAGCATCTGTTACAGGCTCTTTCAAAAAAAATCTGAGCCATACCCATGAAGATGCTTGAGATTTTAGTGATCCCCATTTTGCTACCGGAAGGACTTCCAGGGAAAGAACAACATTCAGAGACTTAACTGCATGCTGAAATCCTAACTATTTTCTGTAGGATGGATGTCACTGAGTCACTGCAATCATAGGATGACAATATTGGAAGGGAAAGTGGTTTTCCATCACTTTACTACTAGTGATGTAAAGAAATCTCACGTGCTTTTCCATTGTACCAATAAAATATTAAATTCTAGGTGTTCTAAGAATTATGTGAGTAGAACAAAAACCACCCCTGTCTTGTCTATAAAGTATGACCTTACTACTGAAGAAAATGTTCTCATTTTTCCTGACACATATGCATCATCAGAGATGAAAGAAGAACCACTCCTTGTAACTATAGCTGCATTTTTTGATTAGTTGGTTTGGTTGTTTTGTATTTCAAAAACAAAAACAAAAAAAAGCTTCCATTTTCTAAACTTCTCACACAATTGCACATTGACTGTTTCCTTCTCAATTTCATTCTTAGGTTCTGTGAAGTGCCTGCAGCATTTTTCCCTTATCCTTAGCCATGAATAATAAAAAAGAGAATCAATCCAGTGCTCCCAAGGAATATCTGTGAAATATATGACCTTTTTGTGTTGCCATTTAGGCCAGTCAGAACATTTCCCCTCTTCTCCATGAGAGGAAATTTGTATTTATGATTAGGAAGAGTGTGTACTGTACCAGAGAAGCAAGTTAAAAGCTGCAGAGTACAATGAATGCAGGGCTTTGTTTCGTATTCCATTAGCTTGGGTAAAATGTTTATAGGAAAATGAAAAATAAATATTAACTAGAAAAAACAACAACAAACAAAACCACAAACCCACACAACATAACCAGAACAGCTGGCCAGACCATTCTTTATTCTAAGGACAAAATTGTTTTCTCTAAGTATGATTTCATATGTGAGGGTGCAGCATGAAGGTGTTCCAAAGCTGTGTCTTCCAGCATAACACATTGCTGTGCAAGGACATTTGAAATGTCTCTGGATAAGTTAGCTGAGACACTGAAAACAGATTATGTTAGAACAGCACTATGCTCTGATTTTGAGACATCTGAAGAGCTCTTTGCACTCAGTTTTTCTGTCTATATGCATAAGGGTAAGTTCCATTTTCAAAGGTGTTTAAGTCTTTTTGTCTTCTAAATCTTCTTGAGTTTCTAGTATGGCCTTTTTTTGCAAGTTAATTCTGGTGTCTAATCTGTGAGGCAGCTTGCACTTTTTTTTTACTTATTCTTTTTTTTTTTCTTTATATGCATAATATATGTAATCATTGAAAATATTGTAATGCAAAGTGTTTAATGCAAAATGCTTCTAGACTACCTCACCTACTGTGAAGAAAACAAAACTTAATAAAGAACAGTTGATCTACTGTGGTGGTATGGAATCAAAATGTAACTAAAGCACATGAAGTCAACCAAAGCAACAGCTGAGGAATTAAGGAGGAACAAGACACCGAGATCTGCCTTGATGTAACCATGGTGAGTAATGTTAAACTGAGCAAGGGAGCTGTCTCACAATAACATATTTTGAAGGGAAAGCTGTCATGTGTCCAAGCAACATCTTGGAAATCTTGGAAATCTTTGTGCTGATTAAATAAATGTAGTCCCTTGATTCAACAAGTATTCTTACATGTGAAGAACAGTCTTTCTCAAGTTAGAGCAAAAAAAGGCTATTTTATGGTCTCTCACTATCTTAATACCTGAGTTTATAGAAATTATGATTATAATTTTTCTTTACTGCCCTTCAAATAAAAGCAATCTGTGGTATAGAGTAAACTTGTGGCATAGTTGCCGTATCAGCTGTATCTGTATGGATGAGCTGCAGTATAACACGACAGGCAATTCTCTTCCTTCTCCCACCTAATTCACACAGAAAGGTAAATATGGTCATTTAAAGTTCATAGGCAGGACAGCGTGAATCATCAAAAGAACCTGTGAATGGACTGAATAAAATCTCAATTTAGTTTACCTTTTCCCACGGGAAAACCTGGAGAGGAACAAAACTGTTTGGCATCAGCTATAACCATTCTTTTAGCAATGAACACACTTAGTGGAAACTGTACTACTTTGGGTTTGACATTTTCTGTCTGAAAGAGGGACTTAAAAGAGAAGGGAGGTGAATAGGTGAAGCTCAGATATAGAGTTAAATTACATAATTCAGATATTAAGTCACTCAAACTTGGTGAATTTCTTTTCAGAATAATAATTCAAAGGCCCTGCAACTACATCACTTCAGAAGAAACCTTTTTCTTTTCTAAAATTTATCAAAAATCATAGTGGTAGCTCTCCCAGTGTAAGGAAAAACATCCTGATGTTTCTTACTTGTCCCATGACTCACTGGCATAGGTTTGACAGAATGGCTGTTCCATAACCTTATAATTTGGAGTGAGGTTTAGTCCTGTGAAGGGTTAGAAAACAAAAAAATATCGTAAACAGGATTAAAAAATAGTATTTTAAAGTGCTGCTTACAAAATCTTGATTGGCATGTTCTCCACAGCAAGGATATAATTACGCTACTAAATATCATAGAAACATACATCATAACTTTAAAAATTAATAACACCAACACTGAGGAACTTTAATCTATGTAATAATAGCACTTGTGGTATAACTCCTGTATTTTACCAGCTACATATTTCTAGTGCTTTATCAAGTTCTATTCTCTATATGCTTTTAGGTGACACTCCTGGACATGTGAAAAAAGAAATCATAAAAAAAAGGAAGAATGTTAAAACTTCCAAATACTTGAAAATTTGTCCTTTCAGTGTAACAGGTACCTGCAGAAAAACTTTGGTGAAACATAAGCAAAATTTAATAGGAATATAAAATTGTGAAATTCAAGACAGAGTTCAGATGTTTGGAATTCAGTAAATGGCTGCAGTGAGATTTCTTAGGGAAAAAAAAAAAGAGTAGTGATTCAAATACGCTGATGACAGTGTGTTAATCCATTTCCTGTGTAGTAGTGTTTTATTCCGTTTCAAATTGCACTTACCTCAGTGGAGCTGATGATGTAACAAAATGTAGTTATCTATGAAGGCAGTGACTTACACCTTGGAACTACATACCTCGCGGTTTTGACAATTATTTCTTTTACACAGTGACCAGTATGATGTAAGCTGAACCTTGTGCTCATTCAAATGTCTAGTTCATTGGAAAATCACCTGAACTGTGAGCACCTTTCCTAGCAATTAATTCGTCATGGTTTCTCAGCCAGGGAATTCAAGTGACTGTTTAAGTGCTGGTGTCTCTTCAGGTCTGTAGGACTTCCAAAAGTTCTTCTGAAGGCAGAGCAGGGATCTTTACAGAAATGAGTTTTTTTTCTGATCCGCAACAGATTCCATTCTAATATATGTAGATACACATATATTACAACTCATAGTTGTATAGGCAAAAATTTAAACTGAACTTCTAATCTGCTTATTGAATGGATCATAATTTTTTGCGGGAGTGATTATATATTTAATGCCTAATACTCAAACCTGGCTAAGCATAGTTCAAATCCCACCCAGCCATTAACTATTTTTAGCCGGGACTCCGACTGGTATCTGAATACCAAGGATTTTTTTATTCTTTTAAATGTAGGAAACAACACCTGCTTTTCATTTTTCAAGTTAAAACCCCAAACAAACAAAATCTAAACATATATTTTAAAATATGACAACTTCTGGAGAATTACAAGATTCAAAAGTAATGTAAGTCTGTTTTAAAAGTGATGGTATCAAAAAAAACTCCAATATTCACAGAAGCATTCTAAGACCACTATGTCTAGAACAAGCTATAGAATCAGAGGGTTAATATGAGTACAATTTATTAAAATACCCCTACCATAAGTTTCTGTTTTGTACCAAAAATGCTAAGGATTAATCAAGCTCCTGACAGAGCAAGCATGCTCTGAAATGGAGAGAAAAACTGTTACAGCTCTGAGTATTCCCTATAACTGAATCTGCAGTTTGGTGTTTAGGAACCAGATTGTAAAACAACATTAGCAGCAGTTGGAAAACACAGGCTGGAGCGATAAACAACACGTACAAGTATTATGTGCTTGGTAAAATTTCCCAGTACAGAATAGTATTTCAGTCCTCTTGGGCCTATTTCATGGAATTTGAGTTGATTATGTAGTTTTTATGGG
This sequence comes from Myiotriccus ornatus, assembly GCA_036023395.1. Classification (NCBI taxonomy): domain Eukaryota; kingdom Metazoa; phylum Chordata; class Aves; order Passeriformes; family Tyrannidae; genus Myiotriccus; species Myiotriccus ornatus. The sequence continues at coordinate 41,975,577 of JAYRBT010000093.1, read as the reverse complement.
TTTCAGAGAGGCTATCAAAGAAATGTTTGAAAACCAAATTTTTGTATTAAAGAGTAAAGGTAGGTTTATAATATTTTCATTGCAGCATATATTACTTACTAACCAAATATTTTTTAAGGTTTATTTAACAGTTATAAGAAAAACTATAGCACATTTTGGTGCTGGTAATTTTAGTAGAATGGATACTCTATGTACGATAGAAAATATTCACTTAAAAGAAATTAGCTTGTTCTGAACAAAAACTTGGATGAATGCTTTTCAAATAATACACTTTTCACTTCTCAAAGCAAAGAGCTAGTGAGTACATTTTAAAGTAGGTGCTTTTAACCACTGTGGTTAAGCAAATCTTCATAAGTATGTGAAACATTAAATTCAACCTCTTACAAATATTTCCATAAAGCATTCCTACTGCCCATGTAATTGAAACGCTATCACAGTAAAGTACAATGATACTACAGTTTCCAGGTAAATGGATCACTGAGAAAAAGGCAACTATTCAGAGAGAACAGAACCTTCCTTCAGTGCATCGGGACTCATATCAGCACTGGGGAGAATTTTATTTAAGTGTTTAATTTTTACTGATTGTAAATTGAGCTTTGTAGGGATTCTTAACAGATTTAGAATCTCAGGATGATTGGCAGTTGTTTATGGTCAAGACTGTTGTAAGTCAAGTTTCCATTTGACTGACACAATGACTTTGAGAATATCTACATGGCTGAACAGTTTGCAATTTTGCCATTCTCCTTTATGTAGTCAGGTTTAGGCTGGGAGATCATTTGGAAACTATACAGAAAGGCTTTTTGTTTTCAGAAAATAATTCTGTAAATTAAAAGAGAAAAATATTCTCCTTCTCAGCCTTAACGTTTCTAAACATACTACTTAGTAACAAACTCAGTAGACTTGTGCTTTAGGCTAATATTTTAATGGTATTTTTGATCTCTTTTACAGTCTTAAAAGCAAAGTATATTAAACAAAATAGAATATATAAATACTTATTCATATTGTAGTTGCCTGATATTAATAATTTATTAACTTAAGATACAGATCATGAATGAAACCATCAATTATTCATTAACAGTACTCTCCTGATGAGAGGCTAACGACAACGTTCAAAACAAGCCAGAATGTATCTTAATAAATTGAAAAATCATAGAAATCACACTGCTGGGTATTTCTACTTCAGAGAATAAAGTTTTATTTCATTATAGTGTGTGCAGCAAATTAATTCTTAACACCTTCATTTTTCCCTATTAATGATCGACAGAAGACAAAAAACATGCCTCAGTTTAGAGAACTGCAGATTGCTTGCTTCCTCATGTACAGTCTGAAGGCAATTGTAACTATATCAATGCAGACTTCAATTTTTCAAGTAATTATTACCTGAATTAACATTTTGCTAAAGCATCTGTCAAAATCTATCAGCTTTGATGCTGATTGGTGCAAAATGTAGAATTTACAAACCATTGTGAAATCATTCAAAGCCATGCCCTGCAATTAAGAAGAAGTCAAGCAATAATAAAATCCAATTAACTGAATGTCTGCATTTAAAATTTTCATCTCATAGTCAGAAAAAAGAATATAAAGTCAAGGGTAATAGTGCAGCAAGGCTGAGCTTGGAAGCACTTTGGGGAATAAGAAAGTGTAAGCATAAGACAGCCCTCTGTCTCCACTGCCATATCATTTCTTATCTTCTTTAACCATTTTAATTAAGATGTTAATAAATTTCCTGATACATTTAATACTTGGTGACAATTATGGGTCATAAACTGAAAAAAAATCCAATGCAATGAATTTGTAACTTGTAAAAAAATAAACTTTGTTGCCTAGTCAACCATAGCAGATTATTTTTTTCTTAGCTTTTTATTTTTTTACTCCCTGAAGGGAAAGATTGCTGTTAAGAACAAGATTTAAACTTTAGCCCCCACATATTAAGGGGAATTAATGATCTATTTGCTTAGACACCATATATTACTTCTAGTTTATCCATCCACTGGGTAAACGATAGGCAGTACTTGGTCACAATGATAGATTTGAATGCAGGCTAGGACATCAATCAGTGCTGGCAACTGATTAGTTGTTTGTGTCTTTGACAAGCTCTTCCATCTCACTGAATGAAAGCTTGCTGATTGCTCTCACTTCTCTCCACATTCATTGCCCTCCACTGCCACTATATTATATGGTTAATGCTGATGGTGGAAATCCTCCTTGACAGCTAACAGTGAATTTCTTCCATTCCTTATCATTACATACACGCTATTGCATGTTCCTTTAAGGACTAGAACTTCTAAGTGAGGTCATCCAGGCCATTAGAGATACAGAGGGCTGCCACAGTAAGGCCGGGAGCTGCTGATGAGAAAGGTTTTGTATATGAGGAAAGAAAAAAAGAGGTTGCATAATGGCATGATGTGTGTCTGACTGTTCACGATGTAAGATCTGTGTTGCCGTCCGGTCGGGGCGGGAGGACGACACTGTGATCAGGGATACCAGCCCCCTTTATTACAACAGTGCTTCTACTTATATACACTTCTGGGTGTCACACATGTACATGCACT
>JAYRBT010000093.1:41947870-41972409 GCA_036023395.1 Myiotriccus ornatus | reverse complement strand
TGAATACTATTTTTTGTATGAAAAAATAGATGATGATAATGGATACATTATGGGAAAGAAATAGGGTTTTCTTGAAAGTGTTAGAGCATCTATGTAAAACTAATTGTTAAAATAAAGAAACAAACTTCATAGTATCTCTTAGCTGCACATGATAATCCTCTGAATAAAGCAAATAATGTTCCATTTATTAAAGGGGAAAACTTAAGGGGGAAATGAAGGGAGGATCACCCCACACGGGTAAAATCATGCAAAAAAGTGCCTGAGGTTTCAGGATAACTAAGTCATAATTTAATGTAGAATCACTATCAGATCTGTATTTCTGTTTTTTTGGGGGGAGTAGGTACACACAGAAAACATAGTTGTGATTAACAAGCTTTCTTATTCCAGGCACATGTTGAAAACCAAGCCTAATCCTCCAGGCACTTTTGTAGACATACTCCACCTCACGCTTTGTCTTTCCTTGCTTATGGTCTCTTATATTCTTATAGTTGCCCTACTGAGTATGCTAGAAAGGAGAGATTCTGCAAATTGAAAACTATTTGATCATGATTTCTGATTTACCCCATGGTTCTTTTTAATATATTAGATCATTGAAAGCTATGTAGTCCTTCAGAGTAGATTTTCTAGCTAGCTGATAGATTTATACAGACATTTAGTGTGATGAGATACTTGGATAGAGTAATTTTCTCTGGTTCATGCAAGCTCTGACAGAGGGTCAGCAAAATAAACTGTATTACTGCAATAGCTTTGGAATATCAGATACCATTTTGTAAAGAAACAAAACAATAGAGACTGACAAGATCAGTACTGCAGCAAAATGAGTTATGGTCAGAAAAACATCAGCTCTTGTCCTGTATCCATTTTTCCACCAAGTTAAATGAACACAGACAACAGTCCATGCCATTCATACTTGCTATGCTTTATTACTCAGTCGCAGTCAAGGAATTCAAGCATTGTGCATTACCGTTATTTTGTAGATTTATTTTTAAAGAAATCATGGCTATGGTTTATATCAGACATTATTTTCCACACAGTTTGTATATTTTAGATGTCCATCAACACTTCCAGCTATGCTGAAAAGCCATGAAATCCTTTGTATTCTGCAGCAAGAGTTGTGGCAGGGACCTTGAGTTGTTACAGCTCTTACATGTTTTGCTCACTTCTTTTGGACACTTGAATCCATTCAAGCTCAGGTTTTAGGCTCTGTGAAGACTTCAATGACATTTTGTCTGGGGAAAAAAAAATGTGACTCAAGCCTTTTCATACTCCATTCCATGGCTGCAGTAAGGATTCATGTCTGCCTTCTCTGCTTTGATGCTCAGTTTTGACATTCTTTGTTGTAGTCCTGAATGAACCTTTGAAAAGCACATTTTTTTAAGCTGGGGGAGATATATGCAGATGTCTAACTGGGACACTCTAATGTCAACATTCTGAAAGAAGGGTTTATTCACTGTTTTTGCATTAATTAGCAATTACCTGAGACTTTGAATTCATGCCAAATATTGCTTCCCATATTGCACTACACTGCAACGCACTATAAGATCTTGAACATGGATGTCTAAGATTTACTATTCAAACTGTTGTGCAAAATAGGCATGATGTTACAGAATGACTCAGCACATGCCTCAAGGAATCTGTAAGTTAAATTACAGGGCAGTCACAGTATATACAGAGAGTCAGAGAACCAAAGAATTGTTAAGATTGGAAAAGACTTGTAAGATTACTGAGTCCAACTATTAACCTAATAGTGCTTTGTTCATCACAATACCACATTCCCAACTGAGATATCCACACAACTTTTGAGCAGTTCCAGGTATGGGGATTCCAACACTTCCCTGAGTAGCCTGTTCCAGTGCCTGACCACCCTTTCAGTGATGAAATTTTTCCTTATATCTAATCTAAGCCTCCCCTGATGCAACTTGAGGCCATTTCCTCTTCTTTTATCATTTGTTACCTGGAGAAGAGACAGATCCCCAGCTCACTTCAACCTGCTTTCAGGTAGTTATAGAAAGCAGTAACATCTTCCCTCAACCTTCTTTTCTCCAGGCTACAGGACCTCAGCTCCCTCAACTGCTTCTCATACGACTTACCACCTAGACCCTTCACCATCTTCAATGTCCTTGTCTGGACACGCTCCAGCACATCAAGGTCTATCTTGAAGTGTGGGGCCCAAAACTGAGCACAGAGTTCTATGTGTGGCCTCACCAGTGCAGAGTTCATGGGGATCATCTCTTCCCTAGTCCTGCTGGCCACGCTATTTTTGACACAAGTCAAGATACTCTTGGCCTTCTTGTCTGTTTGGGAACACTGCTGGCTCATTTTCAGCCAGCTGTTGACCAGCACTCCAAGGTCTTTTGCCAACAGGGAGCTTTCCAGCCACTCTTTCCCCAAGCTGAATGATGGTGTGAGTCAAGGACAGGGCCTGGAACCTGAACTTGTTAGACCTTATCCCATTTGCCTCAGCCCATCGATCCCACCTGTCCAGATCCCTCTGAAAACTCTTCCTATCCTCCAGCAGATCAACACACCAACTGAACTCAGTGTCATCTGCAAAATTACTGGAAGTTTACATATTTATAAATAATTGCTATTGCGATTTGAGTTTAAAAAAAAGAAACTAAACTTATTTTTTACTGCAAAATAGGAAAAGACACTTTGTCTGAAGCAATAGTGTGTGAAGGGTTGGGTTACCCATATCCTCTGCATGGAAATTCCTTACAGTGTCAAAGGTACGTTTATCTCTACCTAGAATGTGAGTGTGCCTATACAATAAAGTAATTACTGGAGCTATATTGCAGCATATTGTGTGTAATTTTAGTGCTATTTACTGACTACTGTTTGCAGATTAATAATAACATTGCCTCTACATACATATCTGAGTAAGGAAAACAGTAGTACATCCTTTTCTATTTCTAACTTTGTTTTAATTATCCTTCTTTACTGTCTTTTATTTAAAGGATAATTAAGACCTTAAATTTAGATTTCATGTTAGATTAAATTGAAATAATATTAATGATCCTTACCGGCTCTTTTAAAGAGAGCTACCTTATCTCTGGCTAAGATATTAAAAATATTAAAACAAAGGACACAAAATATGTCTTCTCTTTAGCATCACTTCATGAACCCACTACTTAATAACATATATTTATTAACCTGTTTTTACGGAATGTCAGTGTTGTCATATGATCAAGCTGCTTTGGTACAGTATTTTACACAATTGAGATGACACTCAGCTCTTTTATGGAATGTTGCAGAGCGTTAGGTACTGGAAAGACATTTTTAGAATGGAATTCCTTCAAGTTTTTTATACGCGGTATGAAACACTCAGAAAGATTCTAATCGTTACAAAAAAACCCTAGCAATAATGTATAGTTGCAGCTGACAAAGAAGAGGTGTGCAATAGTTTTAAAGATTTAATACAAAAGATCATGTAACTTTGGAGATATACTATACCTTTCACTAGCTAGTTATCAAGCCAATGTTTTTTTTATTAGTTTGGGGTCTAAAAGGAAGTGTAAGGAAACATTTTTAGTTCATGTATAAAACAAAAATATTTGAGAATTATGTTGAGTCTGTATTTCGATTGTTGTGCTCCTTGTTGCTGTCAATCACTAAAAACAGAATGCAGGAAGGAAAAAATATATCTATATAAACATATCTTCTGCACAGTGCAAAGAACAACTTCCAAAAAACTTAGTCCAAAAACATCACAGTGACAATACTCTTTAAAAGAAACAGTGCAGTAATATTATATTGTATTAACATTCGGCAAGGCAATGAACAATTTGCTCTCTCTTTGGGAAGACTGGCTGCAGATTAAGGTTTCTGGAAACTGAAGGAAACTGTAGAATGTTTCAATAGTTTCTATCTCTTTCAGTTTATACTTTGACTGAAACTGTTTTTCAACCCCTCACAGAGATCAAACCCCCTTAGAAAATGCTTCTGGCTGTTGTAGAGATACAAACATTGAAAAGTGATGAACCAGACCTTACTCCTGTAAAAGTCACTGGGAATGTTGTCCCCGAGTTCACTGAAAATAACTTGAACTCTCATGAATAGTCATATATGCCAATGAACTCTGAAACTGGATTACACCACATGTTATTTCAGATACCCTTTTAAACAGGTGCAGTAGCTGAAACTCCCTACATTCTAATTTACAACTGAAGTATGTCAGACAGTTCATGTCAGAAAGCAGCATAGCCAGCAATACTGTTGAAAGTTTTAAATAGTAGATTTGAGCTATTTTGTGTGAACGATAGATCTCATTTAAATTTCCTGTGAGTGAAAGAAACATTTACAGTATGAAATTGCTTTCTGAAAGTTAACCAGTATTGCAGTGAGCTACAAAAAAAAAGGGCAGTAGAAGTTCACTTGTACATAGTGCAATCAGTAAGGTATTGTATATAATGCATATGAAAATCCACTGAAAATTTGCCCCCGTGTGTTTATTCAGGACAACAACCTTGCCAATATCTCCTTTGGTCTCTAATGTAAGTCAACTAGACAGGATCACAGAAGCCTCATTTATTGGCCTTGATCTTCAACTAGATTCTGGAATATTTATCTCATGGAAACATCCTTCTTTCAGTGGAATTACCTCTCTGAGTAGAGTTTATTTTGCTAAGGTATCTTGTTCTGGCAATACCTTTTGTCATTTTCCTCACTGGAGACAAATCACAGGCAACTACAGTATTCACCTCCTCCTTCAAACAGAGAGATACTTCATTTGCCATTTGTATAAGACATATTTTTGATCAAACACATTGCAATGCCCAAGCTTATATTTTTCTAAATCCTCCTGCTTGTCAGATATCCAGCTGTGCTGATGTCAGAATTGTCAGAAAGTGTCTGTAACAAAAAGATTATGTTTCAGAAACATGTTTGTATGCAAAACAACTGCACTACATAAAGAAGCACAAAATATGTGTCTACAATACCCTTGTCTGTCTCCTCTGTGCTGTACATATATTTCAAACCAAATCTTATCCTGTATTGTTAAACACATTAAAACTGATATCATTAACAATGGAAAAAAGAGGTAAAAATAAAAAAACCTCTATTTTTATTCATAAATATTGTAATTGGAAATTATTTCTCTCATACAGGTAGCGTAATCTATGATATTATATTTTATGATAAAATACTTTTTATAAATAGATAACTATGAAGGAGAATATAGGGAGATGAAAAATTACTAGAATAAAACACATTTGCAGGAGGACATGCTAGAGATTTTGAAGTTTTACAGCTATAGTCTTTACATCTCCTTCAGTTATGGAAGGACAGATGGCAGATGTCATTTGACTGGGGGATTTGAATCTGGAAAGGGAGATGCTATGGTTAATAGTTTTATGAGCAGCAAAACAATTGCCATATAGAAGATCAGAAAAATAAGGAAAAAAAAGAAAATAATGATTAGTTTTACTTGTCTTACAGAAGGGATGAGAGAAACAGAAAAGCAAAACAGGTCAGAGAAATTACAGAGAACTATGAAATGCCTCGTCAAAATTGCTGAGGCACAAAAGGATAAGGCATACAGTGAACAATCTCGAAAAAGTTATTCAAGGCACTGACAAAATGATGAATTTTTCTCCTCTTTGAATAGTACAGAAAATATTTAGCAATGGTCAATCAGTGTTGAAAGGAGATCAAAACCTAATAAAGTATTATCTGACAAATTTTATAGGGCATCTTTCTTGATACTAATGAATACCTCTTTTCCCTTGATCTAGGTCAGAACCATGGGTAGCTCTTACCATTGGAAGGGGCAAAGCCCACTAATACTCAAGCTCAAGGTCAGGTTTCTGTGTAGATTAGCTGTATGCAAACCATCTCATCATAAAGTGCACTGGGAGCACACCTGAAATTGACAGTAATTAATACTGCTTCAAAGAAAGCAAATTCAAACGAATCTGAAGTGATAGAATTAACAGAGTATAGAAGTCCATGATTTCAGTTGACCAATAAGCTTCTGTGCTTGTCTAAATTCCATCTAATGGAAGTGCTAAAGCAGGCTGATTCAGTTCCTGATAAAGCTGACCTCCATGTAATGCCAACTTTTGGACTCAAGTTTTGATTTGGTAAAATGATTTTGGTAAAATGCAGAGGTTTGACATTAGGGATTAATACTATGAAGTTCTTTGAGATATAAATTGGATTGGTAATGAGTAACTTATCTGAATTTTATAGATGTGACAATGGTTTTCATTTGTGTTTCTATAAAAAGGTTAATTTTGCTCTGAAGTGGTTGTCTCCTGTAAACATATGAATAGTGGACCTCACTGAACAAGTTCAGATGAATCCAGCTTACCAAATAGTGTTCTATGTGAAGAGGAGACATAACTGTCTGATAAACCTAGAAGTACATATGACAGATATCTATGCATCTCTCTCAAAGTACAAATTCTGTATTCAGTACATAGTTGCAGAGTTACTCTGTATTCTAGAGCCATTAAATTGTTGAAAACGCTTTTTCTTTTGCTGTGCTTCAGTAAGAAGATACTGCTGCTTCTAAGCATGGATTCACAGAGTAATGGGTTAGGAGAACCTCCAGAATTCACCTAACCCAACCCTTTCTTTAAAGCAGGTCTAATTGGATAAAACCGTTCAAGGCCTGGGGCCTCTGAGTCTTGAATACCTTCAGAGATGTACATCTCTCAATATCTCTAGGTCTCAGTTCCTGTATTTGACTGATCATTGTAAGAAGCGTTTTCCTTATATCTCATTGGAATTTCTCAGAAATTCTCAGTCTGCTCATTGTTTCTTGTCTGTGCAGTTCCAGTTGAAGTCTGGCTTCATCTTCTCTGGGTTCTCCTGCCAGGTAGTAGCAGACACCTATGAAGTATCCCAGAAACCATGTTTTCTTGCAGGAGAACTACCTAAGCTAGCTCAGACTTTGCGTCTCTGGGCCCTGAGAGCATTAACAGACCTTATTGTCCCTGAACAGCTTCATCTGGGTTCTCTGGAACTCTATTTACAAGCCCATGTGTGTAAAAGAATGATTGCATCATCTTTGCCACCTCTCAAATATGTATCCATCTCAATCTTTCTTGTAGTTACCCCAAACTGCTGATAGGTTATCTAAGATCAATAGGCAGGAGAGATGAGAAGTAAATGTACCAGTAGGAAGAATAGAGAGATCAATTTGTTACCACTTTCACCTTTGCAAAGGAAACTCACAGGAACAGTTGCTCTGGGGGAAAATTGTATATCCTTTTTGAGAATTCACTATAGGTTTATCTTGGTCTTTGATGCAGTTTTCTCCTTAACATCCACTTGAATTTTATTTAGGTACTGTTACTAGTCAAACATATTGGTTTTGAGACAATGGAAAAGGGAGAGGGAGCTATATGAAACCAGTGTTTATCCAGATCTGTGACTAATGGCTGCTATTCTCCAATTCCAGTTGTTTTTACTCCTGTTGCTAGCTGCTGATGTGAGACTGATTTACAAAACAGCAACTTAAACACACTGCAGAGTAAGATTCTAGTGTCTGTTGGAAAGCCTCTTCTGTGACAAGAAGTGGAATTGGAATTTATCACACCATAGCTAGTATCAGTGTTCAACATTTATGCTAGGCTGAAACTAGGGCTGATTATCGGTGGTTTTCAGTAAACCGTATCTATCCCTGTATGCATGTCAGCATGCAGAAAATGGTCTTTGCTATCCACTGATTCCATTGATTCCAATTCTGCTATTTTAAACCGAGTCAGTATTGGGAAATTAGAAGGAATTATAAAAGTAGAAATGAAAGGCAGAAAATAATTTTTCTTTTAGAGAATCAATGGTTTACAATTATTTCTGGTGCAGGGTGATGAGTAAATATGCAGTAACAAATGAAAGACACTATTAATATAAACTACAGGACAGGACAGCACAGCTATCAGTTCTTCATACCCAGTTCTGAAGCAGTGGGCCCAGTGCAACTAGGCACCCCCTGAAAACGCTATACTTTTTTGTTGTTTTATACATTAACCAGCTTGTGTTTATTGTTTATGTGCAGCTTCATGAGGTTGTGACACAGCTCGTTGTCAGCAAATGGGCATTTATGTGGCTGCCCTGGGGCTCCTGGTACTATCATGCTCCTGAGCTCTTCAGACCTCTGCCAGCTGGTGCATTCGAGGGCAGCTGCTGTGTTTCTGATAGGTCATTTCTGCAGACAGGCTGAGCCTCAGGATATTAGGGCATTACTTTACCCAATAAGATTTAAAAATCTCTCTCTACATATATGGATACATATACATATATATGTGTCTATGTATTTTCTGTTTCCTCAACTCCTTTTTCTAATATGTATTTAAATACAACAGTATTATTGATGGGGTAACTGGGGAAGAGTAAGGGACAGAAGAGTCATTATTGATGGAGCAGTAACAATCCTTATTCATCAGTGTTGCTGGCAGTCTGAAACTTCATTACTTTCTTTCTCCCCCCCTCATTTTTTAAAAATAATCCAAAGCACACATATACATATAAATAGACAGCTGCTCTCTCACAATCAGCTCAAGATTCTGCTTAAAATAAAAGTCTCCTGGATCAAAATTTGCAATAGGAGTATTTACATTTTCAGATAGTGAGCTTAAGAACATTTAGATAAAATTAATTTTCAACGGTGTGCATGCTGGAACATTTATCTCTTGTAAATGAAAGTGGAAATGTGTCACTCTATTGGAAACTATCTTATTAGGGTTACATGCATCAATACAGAAGAGATAAGGAATCTCTTGTGAAACATTTATCTCCTTTGAGGGGTAGAAAGGGACTTAACTAGTAACTAGGCAGTAGAAAAGCAAATGGAAACAGTGGCCATTTTCTGTTTTCTTTGCCCTTTTTCTGCTCTATATCTCATTTAAACCTTTGAAATAATGATGTAGAGACATTATCAGTTACTGTGAGACTTTTACACTTAAATATAAACTACCCATGTCTCTCTGCCTTCCACGGATATCAAGTCACATGCAGTGAATCAGCTGTAGGCCAAGGACCAGGTAGCTCTAAAATGTAACATTTGCTTGTGTGACACCTTTCTTAGTTACTTTTGTTGCTTTCATTTTTTTCACCTCCAATAGTTTGTAATTTTCTCTAATAAAAAATCCCATTGGGGATGTCAGTGCAAGACGGCTAAAGGATGGTTTCATAGTTACTGCTTAGCTATATACTGCTCAGCTGAACTATCTTGATGTTCTTCTGCCCATTTCTTTTGCTAAAGCATCAGTCCTAAAAGCAAGAAATAATAACTTCAACTTCCTTTCCTGCATCTCCATCTAATTCTGTATTTGATAATCAGACTCAGGAAGCATAATATGATTTGGGAGAACAGTTCCATCTTTAAATGTTATTCCCTATTGACAGGTGATGTGAAGACAGAATCACGAGATTGAGAGTTCAATAAGTTTATCCAGCAGGCTTCTGTGTTCTGTCTTGAAAAAAATGAAGCCATATTCTATAACCACCATGGTAAAAAAATAAAACAAAGCAAAAGCTTGAACATTCTTCTGCTATGAAAAGAATTCTGTCAGATAATTTCACCAGGGGAATAAGAAGCTACGACAAAGCTTTTCTTTAAAAGTTTTAGCTTAAAGGAGAGGAGGAGACATGTCAATATCCACCATGCAAAATGTAGGATAATGTAATAAGAAGATAAATATAATTAGTTCCTTGCTTCTGTAGGATCACAGATAACAATGAAGTTATCTGTGCATTATCACTGCCCTGGAGACCACACTCTACAGCAATTTGGTATATTAGACTGTGTGCAAGGGAAAGGAAGAAAGAGCAGGAAGGGAGGTAAGGCTCTGTGTAAACACAAAACCTCTTTTCAAACAGACATTTAGGATAGATCTTCCCACTTTTCATAGATTTGCAAAGTTCACCCTTTTCTTTCCTAATCAAAAGAAAAGACATAAAAATTGTGTAAGACAATTTCTCTTCCTTGGAAAGATTTCACATGACTTTTTGTGTAGGCACTTAACACTGTAGAATACAGTACATTTTCTTCTTTCTCCTTTCCACAGGAATCTAAGTATAAAAAAATATCAAAATTAAGGAATTTGTGCAAGATAATATATATCAATCAGTTTTTTTCATTTACTCTGTGATTTGCTGTGTAATATTTTTAAGCTCATAAGTTTTGCAAGCAAAATTCCCAGTAAAATAAAGGGGGGAAGTACCCATTTACATATACTAGTGTGTAGATTCACAGTAGTAATGAAGAGCAATATTGCATTGATTCAAAATATAGATCAGCCAAAGATTTTTTTGAGTCTTCCATGAGTCAGTAGAGAACTTTGCTTGCATGCTCTTTTTAGCCCCAGTTCTGAGGCATGTGGAAGCAGTCACATGTTACCTGAGCTCACACACTGACTACTGAACTACAGGAAGAAGAGTACAGTGAAATATTTCACATAATTAGGTTCACTAAAGTAATTATAATAATAATTTAAAAAAAGACAAAAGTTTGAATAGCACTTAAAATGGGACACGTAGTAGGGGTCTACAATAATATTACAGAGGAACTTAGTTTGACAGTACAAGATAACTCTTGTTAGAGGCAACAGTGAACCAGAAGAGCATTCACTTCCCCGTCACTGACTTCCCCCTCTTACTTGTCCCTGTCTTCTGACATGAAACACTTTCTTTTTGCTAATGTTACCTCAGTGAAACTCTAAATTTATCCTTATTTGAGGATCTATCTCTGCTTATTTGTATTACATTTGCTCACTGGGTGGAAAATAATAACAGAATATACTGAGTTGGAAGGGATCCACAAAGCTTATCAAGTCCAGCTCCTTTTCCTGCACTGGACCATCTCCAAGAGTCACACCATGTGCCTCAGAGTGTCATCCAAATCTTTCCTGAACTCTGTCAGGCCTGGTGCTGTGGTTACTTCCCTGGAGAGTCTGTTGTGTTGTCCAGCCATCTTCTGGGTGAAGAAGCTTTTTCTAATATCTAACCTAAACCTCATTCTCCAGTAGTCTCACATTCAGAATTATTACCACTACAAATGTATATTATTTTTCTGTCTTAAAAAAATCTATCTATATATCAGTGATAAAAGATTATCTACAAATTTTAAAATTAATTTTAAAAATTACCGTTAAAAATCTTGATGCTGTTTAAGTGGTAGGTAGTGCTTGAAAAAGCTCACTGTAGTACTCTGAGTGCGCTATGATAAACCTCAGTCCTTTTGTTCAGATGATAGTATTTAAAGTATTTCAAGTCTGAGACGGAGTACTTCAGTATTCAGTTTCAAGTGTTAGTGATCTTTAATATTTGCCAAACTTTTTGGATTAAAGAAAAGTAAGTGTGCTATCACCCATGAAAATAAAGGTAGCTTATTTAAGACCAGCTTAAAAAAAAAAATTCTAATCTTGAAATGTAAGCGAATTCTTTACCAAGAAGTAAGAAACAAAAAGTTCCAATTTTTATCTCCATGTAAAAAGGGAATCCAAAGCTATGTCCCATGTGTGGAGTTGGAACTGTGATTTTTTATTTATTTTTGTTTAGAATTTCTGTGCTTTTGACTACTGCACATAGTTGTGATTTTTGTCCCAAACAAATAAATGCTGAACACACTTTAGCAGATACCTTGCAAAGTAACATGTAACTGAATGCATGCATATCTTCCCATAGTGTCATATAGTGAAAAGGATGTAGTGGAATATGATTATGTGGTGGATTGACACTGGGTGGACAGCAGGTGCCCATCAAGCCACTCTATCACTCTGCCTCCTCAACTGAACGTGGCAGAAAAGTATAAGGAAAGTCTCATGAGTCAAGACAAGAACAGGTAGATCACACACCAATCATCATAATGGCCAAAGTCAACTTAGCTTAGGGAAATTATTTTTAATTATTTTTGGTCAGAATGAGAGTAGGATAATGAGGAAGAAATTTAAATCTTAAAAACATTTTCTCCCACCTCTCCCTTCTTCCCTGACTCATCTTCATTTCTTATTTTGTCTGCCTGCTCCACCTCCATGGTGCAGGAGTACAGAGAATGGGTGTCTGTCGATTCATCACTCAGTGTCTCTGCCTCTCATTCCTTCTCATACTCTTCCTCTGATTCAGTGTGGGGTCCCTGCCACAAGAGATAGTCCTCCATGAACTTCTTTAGTATGAGTTCATCCTACAGGCTTCAGTTCTCCACTAACTGCTCCAGCGTGGGTCCCTTCAGGAACAGACTGCTCCAACATAGACCCCATGGGGTCAAACTGCTCCAGCGTGGGCTCCCCTCTCATCAGGGCCATAGCCCTCACCAGGAACCTGCTCCACCACAGGTTTCCTATGGGGCCACAGTCTCTTTTGGGCATCCACCTGCTCTGGTATGGGAACCTGGATGAGTCTCTGCATTCCCGTGGCCCTCCATGCACTGCAGGGGGACAATCTGTCTCACCCATGGCCTTCCTTACAGGCTTCAGGGATATCTCAGCTCCTATGCCTCGTGCACCTCTCTCACCTCCTTCTCTGGCCCTGTTGTCTGCAGAGCTGCTTCTGTCACAAATCCTCACTCCTCTCTTCTCTTGTAGCAATTTCAGATTTTTTTCCCTTTCATGATGTTCAATTGCCGTGATTGATCACATGAAGATTTAATAGTAGTTATATTGACAGTGCTTTTTTCTCCTCTTACTTTAATTTTTTTTCCTAGGCAATAAGATTAGTAGACTTAAAATTTACAAGGCAGAATAACAAAATAGAAATTCTATCTCAAATATATAACAACCTTGAAAAATTGTTACAGTTGTCACTTCTCAATGTGCAGAAGAACACTGACAAATAATTGCTCATCTATAGAAAGCAAATTGCATTTTTGTTCTTGAGAAAAGTGACCACTCCTTCTGTGAATATCTTATATATTCTGTGAATTCTATATATTTTAGAAATACTGGCCCACCTCTGAAGAAGTGCATCCAGCTCTGCAGTCCTTATAACAGTAAGGACATGGAACTGTGGGAATGGGTCCAGAGAAGAGCCATGAAAACAGTCAAAAGACTAGAACATGTGTCCTGTGAAGAAATGCTGAGATAGCTTGGGTTGTTCAGCCTTGACAAAAGAAGTCTCCAGGGACACAATATTGCAGCCTTCCAATACTTAAAGAGGGCTTATAAAAAAGACAGGGACACTTTTTACTATGACCTGTAGTGATAGGACAAGAAACAACTGCTTTAAATTTGAAAGAAAGAAGATTAAATTGGACCTAAGGAAGAAATATTCTGTGGTAATGGTGGTGAAACACTGAAACAGACTGCCCAGAGAAGCTGTGGACATCTCACAACTGGAAGTGTTCAAGACCAGGTTGGATGGGTCTTTGAGCAACCTTCTCTAGTGGAAGGTGTCCCTACAGGGTGTTGGATTTAATGATTTTTTATGATACCTTTCAACTCAAGCCATTCTATGATTCTGTTACTTTCTCCTTTGAAGTGCACCTTTCCCTGTTGCTGAAGATCCTCAGTTGATTTTAATTTTTTTCAATAAGTCTACATTTCACATTCTGCTTTGAACTCCACAGTCACTTCTATGACTCTTTTTCACTAGAACTAGACTTAGTCTTTCTCTGCCCTCATAATACCAGGAATTATGAAGAAAAATAATCCAAAAAACAGGTTTTTTTCCTTGAAGAACTATATTACCTATATTTATACACTAAAACCAGAAACTTAATTGAATGCCAAAAATTGCTGTCAAGGAGTCTACAGCAAAGAGAAATTAGTTTGGTAGCTTCATGTTCTCAGTTTGGAGATATTTCAGCTTTTGAATGTTTCTTTCATTTACAGTAAGACACTTCTGTCTTGGGAATATAATATTTATCTGGTTTTTTCTTTTTTTTTTTTCCATGAAAAAGTGTTTTTTGTAAGGAAAACTATTATCTTCCACAAACTTGTGGTAGTGACTCCAGATGCCAATAATTTTTTTCATGAATAAAGGCTCTCTTGACCTTAACTGAATGCCATTAACCTCCATTAGGCAAGAATCCAGCTTTACCATTCGAAATATAGAATAAAACAAGAAACCATATTATATTTTAAATTATGTGAAACTGGTATATAAGTGTCACTACATTTTATCTTGAACACTTCATTAAATACTATCCCGAATATCATTGGAAATATCCATTGAAAACACATTTCTCATAGTGCAAATAAATTTGAAAGAAGACATAACAGTTCTTACTTTAAAACGCATTATGTCAATATGGTGACGCAGCATTGTTTTGCTCCATATCCTGATATCACTCTTTCCATACCTCAAGCATTAGTTCTTCCTAGTTAGAAATTAGCTGAACTCTGAGGATAATATGTAAAATGAAAGTTTTACTTCCAGACAGAGTTTGTGTAAAATAGGACAGGAAAAATTACTGTGGGTACATTATTATACTTCTAGGTTCATAGGTGAATAAATCTGTGTTAAAATAAAACACCGTGAGTCCAAGAAGACTTACCATTTGCAGATACTCTGGAACTGTGGTTGCATGTTCTGGACTATTCATCCTCAATTACACTTGATGCAACAATCTCAGAAATACCAACATAATTTCACATTAAAATTTGAAACATTCCTATAACTTTCACTTCCTCCCCACTTTCTTCTCTCATATTCAGGCATTCTGCTATTCATGTTTATTCTTTTCTTCTCCATCCAGTTTTATAATTTCTCACTAGCAGTCATCATCTCAGGTTCTGAAATTAACCTCTTTGTCCCTTGACTTTTTCTTTTCCTTCCTAGGTAAACTACTACAGTTAAAGAAATCCTCTTTTCATTCGTGCCTTTATGTCACAATAAAGTATACTAGTACTCCTGAGGCTCCCTGAAACCCTTACGGAAAATAATCTTATTTCCCATTAGATTTGCAGATGCCTCCTTGGACATCATAGTTTGCTAGAAAACTGGGTTTGTGCATAAGAAAAACTATAGTTATACATTTTCCATTAAACAATGGATATGTGTCCTTAAGAGGAAAAAAATTGGAAAAGAAGGCAAGGCTAAGCAAGAACTCAGCTTCAAAAGTCTAAACTGACTATACTCCACTGACTTCTTTCAGTAAACACAAATATGAATGGCATTTCTACTTTGTTCTAGATATTCAGATTATGATAAAAGGACATGAAATTAAATGTGCCACATTAGATGAAAACATAAAAGTTAACTTCATTCACATATATTCAGAAACAATTAGAGTTTTCCCAAGACAGATTATTAAAGCTGCTGCAGGAACATAAACAGTTCAAGGGAATTGCTAGTTCAGATGAAATCATGTGACTCACTGGTTTTACTGAAATATTTTGCAAAACACCTGTAGGGATTCATGTATAGGTGCCTACCAGCAGACAAAAATCCTAATTGAAAAAACAGGGTCAGGTTCTCCAGTGCTCATTAGCTACAAGTTTTGTTTCATGTAGGATTCAACTGAAGTGACCTTTTCATAGGAACCAGGGCAGAAAGAGTTGTCATGAATTCTATGTATTCTGTAGTCACTTTCAGACACTATGAATCCCTCACAAATAGTTACTATAAAGTTTTCTCCTTTTTATTTTATTATTAAAAGTGTACAGAACCCCAATGAACACAGGAAGTAAATAATTGAAATTGTCTTTGTCATTATTTTTAAGTCAACAGTGCAGAAAAAAAAATTCAATAAATAATATTCTAATGAAAACTAAATAAGCACCATGCAAAGCAACCTTTGACATTATGAAACTGACTTAAATGAAGACCACTAATAATGGATAAAGTGACAAAAAAATAACAGCATAATGGACAAAACTAGAAATACTTGTGCCATGGAAGACACAACATATAAATTTGACACAAAAAGCCCAAAAACAAACAGAACACCCCCCCTCCCTCCAAAAAAAACACATAAAAAACAAAACACCTAAACTCAAAAATAGGCTGAGTGAAAAATCTAACATTCTGCGGTCCACAAATAGTTCTTGGAAGAAGGAGGTCTCTCTAAAACTATTTCACAATCAGCCATTTCCACAGATTTTTTTTTTCATAGTCCAGAAGCTTCAGATTCCAACTATATACTGTGGAGTACAAACCTGGTGTTCCTACTGTAGAATAGTACATATCTGATTATAAAGGGGGACTTCAAAGATTCCAGGAACACATGAAACAATTCTTTTTATTTTACTTGTGTAAGAAAATGGGAAGAATCTTTTCATTCCTTTGTAAAGACAGAAAGTTTGTTGTTAATTATTATATGCTTTACAATGAGCATTACTCCATCAGTAAAAGTAGTAGGGGTAATATAGTGAAAACAACAGCCATTAAAAAATATTTTTCTACAGGTAGCACTGGAATGTTCATTTTTCCTGTGTTGTGAAACAGTGGATTTATATCAAAGGTGTGAGCAACGAGAATTTTTTCTACCATCATATTTGAAAACTTCTGTCTGTGAGTACAATAACATTATCTGAAATTTCATTCTTAATTATAATTTAGTTGTCTGTTTTGTGGTTTCCCACACTGCAGTATCAATACATAGACCTTGGAAGCAGAATCTCAGAAACAGAGAAATGAGAGTTTTGTGTAGAAGGTGCAGATCTTATGTCACTTCCTATAGGCTAGATCCTGAGCAAAAATTCTTTATCTGTTACAGTGAAATATTTGTACAAAGAAAAATTCCTAAGTCAAGAATGGGAGAAAAGTACTTGATTTTCAGTAAGGTGTGTCAGGGTATTTTTTAATTTACTTTTCTACTTCTTTAACTGGTTTGCCATTGATACCTTTAGCACTTTATTTAGATGAATACTGCACTCTACAGTAATGTACTTCTTATATCACTAGTCTATGATCTAGGTTGCAGTAGTTTGTGTTTGTATTCATACAAGTTCATTTGGTATGAATTAGAAAAATCCACTTTACTATATTACAGTTGCAAGACTGTAGATTTGGAAAAGCAGCACCGACATGTAGTGAGGACTATATTGTCCATTATTCATTACCAATTTTATAGAAAAGATGCTTCTACAGACACTGTGTTCCATCACCAGATAATTATTATAAAAATGTGTTCTTGGAGGTTTTTAGGTTTCTTTTAATCAAAGGTGCATAGGAAAATACAGAAGACAAATACCCTCAAAATCTCTACATTTCAGTTTGAATTGCTGTATATAGTCACAATATTCAGTGGTTCTTAGCTGAGGCAATGTATTTCTTTCCTAAGGAACAGAAGTTTATCCTGTACTTAATATTTTTTTTCTGAATATGAGATTATCTTTAAACACAACAACAAATAGTCAAGTAGCACACTATGTAGTATCTTTTCAAATGTAGTTCTGATGAAATCACAAAAATCTATTACAGTATGAAACATTGGTTAATATGGAAAAGCAGAATCTGTCTCCTTTCAATACAGCTTGGAATTCTATCACTGCCTTTTTTTTTTTTTCCTTTTCTTTTACAGCTTTCTCTTAAGAACTGTTTATATAGAAAAAAACAAGCTCATTTGTGGCTCTCAGACTTCAGAAGAACTTTGTTCTGTATTATTTTCACATTTTTTTAAGTTTAAAAGGTAAAATTTAAAGTGTGGAACGTCAGGCCATACAATTAAAAAAAATAAGGGTCTTTAGAACAAGAAAGGATATTTTAATAACTGTCACAGAATGGCAGTTCAGAAGTGTGAGTCTCGCTTCCTTGTCACATGGTGCTTTCTCTCCATGCTTTATGTGATACCTCCATTGAAGGAAAATAATGGCTTTGTAAGCTGATTCTCTTAGCAAGGAAAAAGGATAAATCAGTCACTTACAATGATAATATATAGGTCTGATCCACTTAGTAGAATTCTTCATTTCTGAAATGTCTTACCAAAAAAACTAGATTACAAAACAGCTGCACAAACTCTTTCTCACACTGGGTTCCTGAGAATATACATATGCTACAAGGACACTTTTTCTGAGGTGATGACCATACCCCTTTCTATTTTTTGTTACTGTGCAAGAGGAGAGATGTTCTAGTTTATTGTCTCTTTGATTTTTGCCCACATGGTTCAAGTATTTGCAGGTCATTTGAAACTGAACCTGTTACCTAGGACTGTGAAGTGAAACATCAACTAGGCACTTATATGTATTTTTGAAAAGATATTGTAAAACAAAACAGTATGGAAATATAGGAGAAAAATAGGCACAAAATCACATGATAAGAACTGTGCAGATCCCTGTAGCAGAAATAAATACTTCTTTACATCCCAGGAAATATAATTCTCTTAGACATTCAGGTTCTAATTCTTGAAAGATATTCAAGGTGATTTGCAGTTTTTCTTAACTAGAAAGAAATTTTTCAATAGTAAATTATCATTTGGAAAGGTAAATATGTTTGCTGAAGTTGATTTTATCTACATAAAATTAAAATATTGCCATTAAATATGTAGAGCAAAAGATTATGTTTTCTGAAAACATCGATTACTTCCAAGATTTTTTAAAATATTTACAGTTTAGATCTGGTAATATTTCTTCAAATAATGAAATAAAGTACTTTGTTATATATGGGATTGTTAAAAAGGTCAGGGAAAAAGAAGACTGGTATAATATTGAGTAATAATATAAAAACCACTGCCTTTCTGGTGTTTTTTTCTGAGTATTTCCAGTGCATACTCCCATAGGGTCCATTCTGAAGAGTTACAGTAACAGCAAAAACCATGACAGTAGGAACTTTGTCTGATTCCTCTGTCCCACTTCTGTCTGAATACCCTTGCTGCTCTTTCTTTGGAGAGTACTAATTGAGTAGCCACTATTCATTCTTTCTTTTCCAGACTACCTAATCTCCTGCTCTTATCAATATTTTACGTGTAATATGATAACACTGATCCTTTTCAGTTTCATCCGATATAGTGCCTTCAGACACTGAATGATTTCTCAGATGGACCTCTTAGTGAATAACTTGAGGGTGACAGAGTTTTCATATTGTTTGTGAAGTTATGCATAACTGCAATAAAACTAAAAGCAAAATAGAAGAGTAAATTAAAATGAAAATCTAAACAAATAAATAAGAAAGTATAACAATAGACCAGATTCTTAGCCATTTCTAGAACAATACAGCTTCCTTACCAAAAGGCTGAAACCTTTTCATCAGTTGCAAATCCAGTTTCTCATATCAAAAATATTCAGAAGTAAATGAACAAGTATAGTCTTTTAGAAGCTCTTTTGTTTGAAATTGTTCAACTAACAGCAATTGAACAATTAATCAACTGATTTTTGTTAAGTTCTCCATACTTGCCACCTGAGAACTTTCATCATCTGTAAAACTGTGACATCAGTCTGTTTCCATTTCTCTGTCTGCATATTTATGAGAATATGTGTCACCACAGAAACAGTCCTGAATACTAAAAAATGCACTGTACTGGAGCATTTGAGGCTTTCCAATTGACCTTACTGAGACATGACTCCACAGTATGTCAGTATCACATAACTAGAGAGGGGCTGATCATCTAGTACCACACCTGTTTCTTTTTCAGTGTTCCTTTCTCCTGGCTGAACAGTCTCAGCTCTCTCAGACTCTCTTCATATAAGTGATGCTCCAATCATCCACAAATAATCTTGGCCCTTCACTGGACTCTTTCCAGTATGTCCATGTCCTTCCTTGTACTGAAGAGCCCAGAACTGCACATAGTACTCCACATGTGGCTTCACTGGTGTTGAGTAAAGGGCATGCATGACCAACTTGGTCTTCACGAAGACCCACAGGTCCTTTTCCGTAAAGCTGCTTTCCAGAAAGTTGGCCCAGAGCCTGTGCTGGTATAGGGGGGTTATTCTTCCCCACATATGGGGCACTGTATTTTGTTGAACTGCTTGAAGTTCTCATCAGCCCCTGTACCCACTGAGTACAACAGTCTC
This sequence comes from Myiotriccus ornatus, assembly GCA_036023395.1. Lineage (NCBI taxonomy): Eukaryota > Metazoa > Chordata > Aves > Passeriformes > Tyrannidae > Myiotriccus > Myiotriccus ornatus. Next base: position 41,952,574 of record JAYRBT010000093.1, on the reverse strand, counting down.
TCCTCTCTGCATTGTATAATTTGAAATTTTGTTGACAGCACACTCTGCCCTATCATTCAGATCATTAATGAAGATGTAAAAATATCATTAGACTCAGTATTAACCCCCAGGATATACAAGTAGTGACAAACCTCCTGCTAGAATTATGACAAATGACACTGGTCACATTAGTTTGCACCTGTTTGTCCAGTAACTTTTTAGTCCAACTGACTGTCCAGTCAGCTAGCCTATACTTCATTAATTTGTGTATGGGGATATTATGCGATACAGAGTTGAAATTCTTGTTTAAGTCAAGATAAAAAACATCAGCTGTTCTCGCTTATGCATCATGCTAATCACCTCATCATGGAAGGCTGTCAGGTAAATCACTAATTACTTTTCAGTAATTTTTTTGCCTTAATGAATCTAGTCTGACCACACCCTGACACACACACCTCTCTTTTCATCACAGATGAATTCCAGGAGTATTTCCTCCATGACCTTCTTAGGCATCAAGGGAAGTCTGACTGGCTTCTAGTTTCCCAGAGTCCTCTTCCTGGCCTTCTTGGGAGTCAGGTATGAGATTTACTTTCTTCCAATCCTCAGGAACACTGCCTCATGAGGATGACCTTTCAGTGTTAACCGAGTGGCTTTGCAGTGACTCCACCCAGCTGCCTTAGCTGCGTGGGCTCTCTTACAGCTCCCCATGGTGCATGGGGTGTACAGGTGGTGTAGAGGCACTTCAAATAGACACCCAGTTTTCCTATTTCGCAGAATATGTGTGAGATTAACTGATTTTTCTATTGTTTTTTATATTTCATTTTTTTGTGTGCATTCATTGAGGTGGCTAAACTTCAGCCTTGTTTCATTGACTACAAGGCTTCTCTTGCCACATCAGCCTGCATCCTTTGTTTGAGAACCCTGACCACCATCTTCTCACTTGATAGCTGGTCATCAGCTCCCCCCCACCTCTTAGTTTAAAACTCTCCTTAGTAGGCTGGCCAGCCTGTTGCCAAAGACAATTTTGTCTCATGTTGTCGGGTGAATCTTGTTAATTACCATGTATTTTTAAGTATTCAGACTACTTACAGTGGACTTGTCTTTCAACAGATTGACAGCTAAATACAAAAAATAACTTATCTACAAACAGGAAGAAAAATCAATTTTTACTTTTTCTAGTTGTAGTGGTTTGGATTTTAGGCCCCACATTGTCCTCTTCCTGGATACCAGGTCGTAACTAAGGAATTCTCATATCCCAGGTATTCCATCCCGTTTTTTACATAAGCTGGAGTATAAATAAGAAGGAGAGAGAAGGGTCTCTCTCTTCTCTTCTGCTGGACTTAAAGATAGCAGGATTCTGCAGCCGGCTCTCACTTATCTGGGGGTGAAGCCTACTGTGGCCTGTTGTTTTCCCGGTCCGGATTGAGGGGACTGGTGAAGTGGCTTTCGTCTTTTCGAGGAAAGTATTTTGTTCTTTTGTTTGCTAGTTCTGTATTAGCTGTGTATATCTGCATATATATTCTCTTTTATTTTCTGTTTTGGTTTTGGCAGGTTGGGACTTTATGTTTATATGCATATAGTCTCTTTGTAACTGTATATAGATGTATATATATATATGTACACTGCTTTGGTTTTGTAATTTCTTTACTTTTGGTAGGTTTTTTCCCTCTCTTCTCTTGTTCATGGGGGGAGGGTGGGGGAAGACTGCAACTATATGCTTGGGCATTTGTCTAGGAGCCAGATCCCAAACCATTCTGTGATTCTATATTCAAGATGCAACTAGACTAAATAATGTACAGAGAAGTAATTATATCTGGCTTTTGTTTTCCTTTAGGTTACAACTTTATATAGATCAGTGAAAAGGAGTAGTACTTTCCAACCTATAGCAAAAAGTTGGTAAATAGAATCACTCAGAATGATTTTGGTTTCATATAGTACTGAAACTAAAAGGTGTATGGGTTGTTAAACAAGGAAAGAGGAAAACCCTAGATGATAATAAAACTAACACAACCACAGACACTCTTATCTTTCCATAGTGCCTGAGCAGGGCGTGATGCTTCATTGCTCATCATGCTGTACAATCTTTTGGAAAAGAACAATTTTTCTTAGTTTATATACATATATCAGTTGTAGAGAGATTCACAAACTGGTTTGGAAACTGAGATTCACAAACTGGTTTGGAAATTGATTGCTTCTAATACTGTGCTGTGAAAGGGATCACAATCACTGCTTCTGTTCCCTAGGCATCTGCATCATATACCAGTTCAATAGCCAGTGTTGTGGGTTAACACATGCTGGATGCCAAATACCCACCAAAGTTTCTCTGTTACTCTCCTTCTCTGCTGGACAGAGGAGAGAAGATGTAATGAAAGGCTTGTGAGTTAAGGACAGGGAGATATCATTCACCGATTACTGTCATGAACAAAAAACATACCTGTTGGATAAGAACCATACTGTATGCACACTGAATACCTTTACTGGGGATTAAAGCTTCTCTGTGTATTGCTTTGAATATGTTTTTGCAGTCAGATACTATCACTAGCAACCCTCGAACCTTAACCTGTCACAAATTTATATTAATAAAGAGTGTTATTCTGTAAACTGTTATGTGAGTCCTTCATGGGTTCTGTCAGTCACTGGCAATGGGTAACATACTCTAACAAAGTGGAAAGACCCTCTGAGGGGTGTTCCTAATGCTGTTGGTGTATTTCCCAGAATAAGTCAGTCCAATTACCCTCCAATCAGGAAGGACTGTTCAGTGAAGGGTCCCCATAATAGGATTCTGACAGACTGGTTAGGCTCAAGGGTCTTGGCTTTCCTGGGGTGCTCACAGACAAATCAAACACTAAGAGTAAAGGAAAACACACCAAAATAAAGATTGAAGAAATCTTCCCTTTTCACATGACAATTACCACTGATTCTTTCCCCCTCTATGTCAGCAAAAGCCCTTGAAATAAAGCTGAAGTCAGTGGGAGTTTCCTTTCATTATGACTACATGAAAGGTGATTACATATACGGTTGGAACTCTCTGAGTTTACTAGCTTCCTTTGTAAATCACTTATTCAGATCTGTTTGATAGGCACAGAACATTTGGGAATGGCATGAATTACTGAAGTCTCTCATTACAGTATATAGCTATTCTGCAGTTATTCACATCTTTAGGTAACAACCAATTATTCAGAAATTTTTAGATTGGCTATGCAGTAACTTGTCCAAATATTTACTCACTAAACAGATGATGAGTATGCTTGTGCCAGATAACAAAACTAACAAACCAAATACAATGTCTTAATATTGTTGTCATAATGCTATTTAATTCCCCTTACACTTAATAGTCTGAAAATTTCTGAACAAAGATATAGTCTCCTGTAGACTGAAAAAAACAATTTGGTGTTCTTAAAGCTTACTGCTGCTTTCTAAACTCTTTTTAATTATGTGTTATTTGTAAGAGAGGATAGATAAGCCATAACTACAGATTTTCAACCAAACTTATAGAAAGCAATCCTGTGAAACTCACAAGATAAAATGGTTCAGGCATTAGTGAGTTATACTGCTGCTTTATGAATGGGATTAAAAAAAAAAAAAAAGGAAATTATAAATTGGAAATTAGATATCAGTAACTCCCACTGGAAATCATAAAATAATAGTTAACACATATTGCATTTTAATTAAGCTATGAGCTATGGATATTTTGTTACTGAATTGGAAATCATATGTTAGAATGGAATACACCATCTCACAGGAATTTAATGGGTGGATAAAAAATTTTGTTAGCATTAATCCTGATTTACATCTGTATTAATTTAAAAATTATTAGATGTTTTATCTGATCTGAAGTAAAATCTCTTTCAGCCTTCTGTTGTTCAAAACTTCCAACTTACAATTCACAAACTTCCAACTTTTTAACCTAATGTCAGATAGAGAAAACATTTTAATATAAAAATTATCTCTGAGAAATGTGTGTGTATACACATATATGTATGCTAGTATATGTATTAATACTAGTGTATATAATAATATATATATGCTTGTGTTTATGTAAGCATAGAATGTAGTTTGCATGTATTTTATATAGTAAGCATTGTATATTTACTAGATATACATTTCTTTGACTGAACTATGGCAATTTTTCTGTACTAAATGAATATTAATAAATCTGAATACCATAATAGTAAAATATAAAATAATATACCATGTTAGCTACAGTGCCTTCCATACAAATTAGTGCTTTCTACATTTTTTTTGTTTACTGAAGTTTTTTTTGAGCAGGAAGCTCAAGTATAAGGAAAAGGCTTAAATAAATATCAGTGCAAATAAATGCATCTTTTTCTAGTCTAGGATGACTGAAAAGGCCATGTAAAAAGTGTAAAGTGTTCTTTTCTGTCCAGGTGATAAATCATATCACAGTTGGATTGGCAGCAGTGTAAAACCACTGATTTCTTTCAATGAGTGTGAGAGGAGATGGGAGAAATCTCCAGTCGTCAGTTGCTTCTTACAAACTACAAACCACAGTGCTAAACTGCCAGAATATTCAGTCACTTGCTGGGCAATCTCTGAGTCTGTTTCTAACTCCTTTAGTTAAAGAAGAATAAATCTGGGAGGGAGGTGACATGTAATAGGTGGTGTCTCTGAGAACCAGCTAAGGTAAAGGAAGGTCACGCCAAAGACAGTCAGTGCTGGAGATTTCCATTTTTGTGGGGAGAGGAGGTACTGAGCATCGTTCTG
>JAYRBT010000093.1:41886108-41933824 GCA_036023395.1 Myiotriccus ornatus | reverse complement strand
TGCTTGAAATTATTTAAATTTGCAGTGTAGAAAGATCCAGTAAGCATGCCATGTATACAGTTTGCCAAAGAGCATATGTACGCAACACATTATTAACACATTGAAAGGAATAAACTCTGTTGTAGAATAAATTGTGGATGCATCTTGCAAAAAGACAGAGATGGAATTTTTTTCATTGCTATGTGAAACGTGATGAAACAAGACATATGAGCTGTGTGAAACCATCCACTCTTATACATCATGTTGCAAGTCATCTGAGAGCTAGGTGTTCAGGCACTTTCGAATTGGAAAAAATATATGAGCTGCAGCATGCTGTTTATATCACCAGCAAGCTTGAGCGAATAAGTCCCTCTGGGTTTCTGTGTTGCAGATCAGAAGGTGTCATTTAATAGCAGATTTTTTTTTCCTTCAAATTGAAAATGAGAAGAAAAAAAACTATGACATCAGTGAGAAAAGTGAAGCTAAAAGATATGGTGTGGGCTTCATTGTTCTTCTTACAATTTTTTAGCACCCTAAGGCACTAATAAGAAGAGGTTCCTGTTCTGCCTGCTTTGCGCAAACAAACAATTTGGAAGTGTCCATACAGTTTATGAAAGTTTCCATAAGGGAAGCTTCTTTGGGCCTTTTCTCACTCTGACTCTTATTGTTTCCTTTGATTCTCCCTTTGTTAAACATATTTACTTAAAACACCTAATAAATGTGTTTCCTTTCATATCTTCTTTCCCAGAACATTTTTTAGCAAAGAGAATAACTACACACCTGAAACTCTACTAACCAATCTTGAAGAATTCTTCATGGTTTGAATTGTTATCTGCTAAGACAACAATTAAGTAAAACAGGTCATTTCATGTTTCCGGAAAGCAGAAGGAGAGGAGATCAGAAGAAAATTATCATTTTATACTGATTTGCATAACTAACTAGGTGTATTTTGGGAATTGCTCTTAGGGCTTTTTCCCAAGAGATTTTTAAACTCCAGTCTACTGGAAGGGATACTGACTTAGTTTCACTTAACAATCCCTTGTTTTCAATAACTTAAAGTTGAAATTTTTGAAGAAAAGAGTCATCTAGGCTCTCTTTAAAATCAATAGAGAGAAATGAGCTTTTCATGTGCTCTGTCTCGAAGTCCATTTATTACCAATAAAAAGAAACAGGCACTTCAAGACTGCAATTCATTTAATCCTGATGTAAATATCTGACAAAGATAAATTACTTCCTCAGACTGTGTTACTCTACAGTCAGAGTTGTATAACTCTATACTGACTAGAAAGAGGCAATGCCTTCAGATGTGGGTATCAAATTTGCAGATATTGAACTTTAGAAGATATCAAGTCCTTTCAGTTTTGTGAATCATAGTAAAATGTTTTTCCACTTAACATAGTTCCACAAAACATACATACTACAGTTTCTCTTGTTTCAAAGAAAGCATTTTCTTTTGTGATATTGTCTTTGGTAGAGACAAAAATAAAGATGTTCAGTAATGTTTTGCAATATAAGGAGTTTTAAGGACTGTTAGGATCCTGATTAGGTATATTACCAAGTCTCACGTGACAAGAAGAGTTCACTACTGAAGAGTCTTTCCCTTAGGCATTATTCCACTATGTTTCTCTCTGTGAAAGTATATTCAGCTTTTGTGGTTAATTGATTTCTAATGAGAAGAAACACAACAAAAATTTGTGGATTGCATCAGCGTGGTTCCATTTCCTTTGCAAAGAAAATTCAAGTATAGAAATAAAACTGCATCCTATAATAGTTTGTTTCAATGCTTTTACTCTGCTTTAACTGTTTCTTTTATTTCATTTCTGGTATCAATTTACCTATCATAGTCAAGTCTCCATAGTGCTCATAAAGAACAAAACTTGATCAGTATTTCATAGAGACAGTGTAGCTAACCTGCAGTTTTGACTTAAAAGACTACAGCAATGCTTATGTGCAGTCATTTTAAACTACTTCCTTGTGAAAATTTTAATTTTTATGAAAATTTCTTATTAACTTCAAATAACTGTCTGCTGATTTGTGGATGTCTCCACAGTGTTTTTTAGGGGAAAAAAAAAAAGATGTTGGGGCAGAAGGGAGAGAAGAAAGAAGAAAATGAGACAGATTCATTTTATAATAACAGATAATTTTAGAAATCAATACATCAGATTTCTGAAACTAATTTTTATTGCAGTGATTATTTTTGAAATTCAAATTATTCCTTTACCTCATTTTCTTACAGAATTTTAGAACTCAATATTAGTTTGTATAATCAACCTTCTAGTTTCTTCAAGACAAAATAACACTTTTCAAAACGTGTTTTTTTCTGTCTTACAATACCTTTGCTGTCTTTCTCTAAGTCATAGAAGCTTTAATGTCACTATTTTATTTCAACATTTGCTTCTCACTAATATGCAAAAGATTCATTTCCTGAGAAGGGTGTCCAGGAATAGCCTGCAGGCTATATCTGCTATGTCTGAGATTTTCTGCTTTGACCTTCAGGCTTTTTTAAGAGTATTTCCTCATAGATTTAAAATCTGATCTATTAAATTTCAGCATCTCTTTCCTGTACCCATGAGTAGTCACAATCCATCAAGGTTTTTTGTATTTTCAGTAGAAGACACAGCGCTAAGAAACAAGGGCATCTATTGAATGTTTTTCCTGAATACACCCACAATGTTCCCAGCTCATACTTTGTAGCATACAAACTTCTCTGTTCCCCTTCTTTATTTCTTTCTATTCACCTCCTGTACTTACTTCTTCCACTGGATCTCTCTGTCAAATTTTATTTTAGAGACCAAACACAGCCTCTGATGAGCCAGTTCAGCTGTTTGTGTGACTGCTTCTTGTGCTGTTTCCATCAAAATGGGCTTCATTAGTGAAGATCTACTGTTTTGAATTCTTAGGTTAAGCCACTTGGTTTTGACAGGCATCGGTTTGTAAGTGATATATAAGGAACACAGACAGAAGATTGGAAGACGGGGCAGACAGGAAGACAAATCAGATCCTGGGAAACAACTGCGGCATTAACATTACAAATATGGATCTTCAGCTGTGGTCTCATGTTAGAAAACAACATCAACCACTGCCAGAAAGAACAAAGAATTGTTTTTCTTCATCACTGACATTTGTTTGTAACAACTTCTTCAACATGGTTTTCCAATACATACCATTAGAAATTCTTCTCTTTAAGCAGTATTTTTCTAAGTTTTCTTCAGCCAGACTAAGATCTTTTCAGCCACAATTTCTTCTTGAAAATTGAAGCACTGGAAATGAGAGCACAGAGCACAGTATCAGTCTCCTTGCCTCAACATACTGTGGGGCAAGCCTGTCAAGGGCTGCCCACCACACAAGTAGGACCAGAGCAGACTGTGACCATCCAGCAGGTTCAAGGTCTGGCTAAGGTATCTGGTGCACAGCCAGGCAATGGCTGGCTGATCCTTGAGGCACAGTTCCTCTGGGACACCAAGCAGGGCTCTGTGCCTCAAAGCACTTCTCCAGACCCAAGGAAGGCTTATAATACATATCTCACAACTTCAGTGTTTTGACAGAAGTCTCATTCAAATACGCACAGCTTCACTGTGTCAGAGCTGACCTTAAGTTTAGGCAGTCTCACCCTCAGGGTGTGGAAGGCTTTGTAAGGCTTGTTGGTGTAAACAGGGCTCTGACATAGATAATTTAAAAACCTCTTTGTACTCTTCTTAGGAGATGGAGCTGCTTAGGTTCTGGAGCACTTGCCTTTTCTCTCTCTGGGGTATTCATATTATTCATAAATACAAAATGAAAAAAAATATTATTTTGATAAATGGAAACAGTAGATTATAAGGGAAAGATGTATCTGCAAGACATTTTATGAAAATAAATGGAATAGCTTAATGCGTTGATCTGTTTTCTTCTTATTTTCCTATATGTTACTCAGTTTTTCTAGAAGATTACCTTTGCTTACACAAATTGTTGCAGTGATCTGTACGTAATGTTCCTTGACAGTCATGATGGCATTTCCTACATTAAATATCAAGATGCCTGGCATAGCGATGGAAGTCAGTTAGAAGAGTTATAACTCAGGGTCACTTTGGCAAGGAACCTGAAGATGCACTTTGTGGACAAGATACAGAGAACATCTACAGTTGAGTGTAACAAGTCCCTTTTCATAAATGCTTAAAATTGTCATACAGAGTACATTAAGCCATGACAAATATAAGTGAAGCGCCTTAATTGAAGTAGAACAAGTGTTTTTTATATACATACATTGAGAGAGTATCACTAAAAATGCATTTCCACACAAGCAATACAAATAAGAGAAGGCATATGTGGGACACACATACTAAACTTTTCCTCATTAGATGATTTTACTGTCACAATGAAGTGGAACCAATGGATACTTCTTTGCGTTTTTCTGAAGGCATGAAAGCTTCAAATGTAATAAAAAAACCCCTTCAACCAAGAACGTCTTAATGAATGGCCTTTGATGCCATAAGAGGTTGGATTATAAATGCTTAATGCAAAATGTTATTAACATAAGATTTCAGTACAAGTTCTTAACTATACTTGAGTGGCATTTACACCATTTACTAGGAATTGACACCATTTTTTCACAGCATTTTATGCATTGGCATAAGTGTAGATATACTGCTGAGAACTGTGCTGCTAAAGTACACCACATCTAAAAATTTCCAGCTCAGATATGTTATTTTTCTGTCAGGCCTTTCCTCCACGTCAGGAACCAAGGATAGGTATATTCTGTATACCAGCCACAACCACTTTTAGCACAGAAGCCACCTCTGTTTTTATACCCATTAGTGTATATGTAAATATGTGAGTCTACATGCAAATGTTATGAAGATATTTCCTCAGAAACATATGACTGTAACAATAAGAAAGAATACATGGTCTTCTTTGCACACTTTATTGAAGAAAACAAAACATTATTGGACTGAAAGCAGGTTAATATAAGAAACTAAAATGCCTGTGTGTAAAACAGGTGTTTATGTTAAATCGCATTTAAACATAGTGTGCTATAGGAGAATCAGCTCAAGATGCAATCATTTGCTGGTTACTACTGTTTTTATCAAATCTGTCTTGTCATGATAAATGTTTTAGCTTTCACCTAAACTGACCATGCACATAAATATCTTCTAAATTATTGTAAATAAAAAAGATGGAATAATACTGCTGAAATAATATATTTTAGGTCCTGTCCATTTGATACCTATCTCAGTCCAGATTGAGTGTTTATAAGGATTAATTTTAACATTCATCTTTGCAAACCTGTATTTCTTATCACACAATTAGAAAGTGAAAAAATATATGTGTTACCTTTTTACTGTGAAATATAATTACAATCTCAAATGTTAATTGCTGAGAGACTTTTCTGGAAGCAAACTACCTTCCTCTAGGTCTGCATGGGCTGTGTCAAAGCTAGGCAATGATTTGATCTATTGAGAAGTTAGCTGAGCAAGAGTGTTTCCTTCCACCTAGTCCCTCTTCAGCTTTTGTAGCTGTTAACTATCCCATAAGCAGAATGTCTGTTGCCTTAGAATGTTTAAGCAGGGTATGTCAACTGTCCCTTAAATTTTATGAACCATAAATCAGGGCAAAGTACTGACCCTTTTAAAGAAGAGAAAAAAAATATTAGTAGGGTGTGATTCTGTTTACTTCAATCTCAAAAACACATCAATAAGCATGAGGTTTAAGCAGGTTCCTAAAAGTCAGGTTTTGATGTTTCACCCAATTCTCCACAGCCCTGCAAGTCTGTTTCTTCAATAAGTGTTGGAGGAAAGTGAGAAGCCTGTGGGGAATGTGCATGTGCAAATACATGCTGGGGGGAGGGGAAGTAACCATAACCTATGCATTAGCATAAATATGCTTAGAAGAAATATGCAACACTCTTCTCTCACTGCTGCTAGCATGAGGCTAGAAGCTGCCACTCAGGGGGAATCAGGAAGAAGCTCGAGCTACTGACAGGGTAGAAAAACCCACACCAACCGATGAGGTCTTGGTAACTTCGAGGAACTAATGTGGGCTTCTTACTTTCGCAAAGGAGTCAATAAATCTCAGCCACCCACCAAGGAGTATTTGAAGTAAAGCTCATTTGAATTAACAAAGTTTAATTTTAGTCTAATTTGCTACTGTTGCAGAAGAATAGTGTAAGTAACAGAGAAGCTTTAAAGCACCAGGTCATAATTCTAGAGCAAAAATGTAACAGAACTGTGGAGATTATTCTCAGATGTGCTTTTGTGAGCTGATTTCAGTGTTCCTCAAATCATAAGCTACTTTTCAGTATTATTTAGACATATTTTACCTGCAGTAAGTTTTTTAAAGATTGGAAAGTCAGAATTCAGACCACTGCACTCCTAGATAGTCAAAGCTAGACTTAATTTTGGTGCAGCACATGAATTCATGATTAAAAAACATGTTTACAATGTAGATGATGTACTCTGTTATTCCACATGAAGCTATATTCAGTGTAGACATTGTAAAAGTCCAAATAAAACTCCCAATATATTGTCTCCAAACATCACTTTGATGTGGGAACTACAAAGAACTTTGCATTTTAATTAAACATCATTATTGTACAGGGACACAACATATATGGAATAATTCTGATTTATCATGGTAAAACTATTAATGTTATGTGATAAAACATCTTATATCCATGCAAAGAGAGGAGCACAGAGGAAAAAAAGACAGATCAGTAAACCCAAATAACACCACCACAACTACAGAGAACCCCAGAGACAAAATGGGGTGAGAGTGGGGGTGTGGGTACCCCAGACAGGCAGCCCCTCTCCAGGGTGTTCCAGGGAGCCTCTCCCCCTGGACTGGGGGACACCCAGCACTATGAGGTTGTGGGGCTCTCCAGATCTCACCACAAACTGAAAGAGATCACTGCCCATGTGTGTGGGACACTTTATGGGGTGCAGGTGCACAAGGCTTATTGTGTCATGTGCAGGGGAGTAACAAGAGGAAAGACAGTTGGAGGTCAGGGTGGTTTGAGGCAGAGAAAGCATGGGAAAACAGAGTGGAAAGGTGATACAAAGGGCTGGAGAGGACTGAGCAAGAGTGTACTCATTGGGCCATGCCCAGCACTCAATCCATGTGATCCACTCTGTCATCTCTCTGATCTCCACTTCTGTTTCCTGGGCAAGAAACTCTGTCCCATGTGGCTGTGGGAGAGGAGTGTGATTCAGGATCCACATGTCCATGATGGTAGCCCTGGAACCATTACAGCTGCATGTGCCAGTCTGTGATCATCAGCAAATGTGCAGCTCAGGTTGACAGGGAGGGGAAGAGCCGCCCAGGACAGGGCAGTGGATGTCTCTGACAGTGAAGCATCTGGAGGGCTTGGCTCCTGAAGGGTCCAGGCTTCCAAACCTCAGTTGCAGGACAACTGAGAGACCAGATGGTGAATCTCTGTGTGTATGTTCACACCCAGTTTCACAAGTGTCCCTGTGGCTGTATGCAAACCAGAAAGTGTGGTTTCTTAGGAGCTTCAGATGCAAATGCAAATGAGTTTATCATATCCTAATGTCATGTTAGGACAAAGTAAGGGTATGCCCTGAACTCTTTCAAAGGTCATGATTTCCAGAGAAAGGGAATTTGACTGTATACCAGAAACAGATGTCACACACTCCAGACAGTAAAGATCCACCACACTCTGACACATAAATAAAACAGTGCTACATTCACTTACAGCAGAATCTTTCTTTCAAGAGTTTCATAGCTTCCTTGAATTTATAAAACAATGAGGGGAAAAAAATAAAAAAAAGAGTTCCAATGGACCCCAAATCTGATTTTTTTTTAAATGTTGAATATTTTTTAAAATATCCTTTTTGATGAGGGAGAAATAGAATAACAGAAATAAATAAAATAGTGTATTCCTAAATACTCACATTTCCTTGTGAAAGTATTCACTAGAACAGCAGCAGCATCTCTGTTTTCTCACTTGACCTGTCTTAATGCTATGTTAGTAGAAAGCATAGGAATAAAAAATTGTAGCAAGGACATTCAAATAGCCTATAGGAAACAGATTATGTGGTACCATTGGTTATCAAGTTATTGCATCACCTGAAATATCCTAAAGATGGAAAAGTTCCCACAAAGTGCAATTATTTATCAAGCAGAAGGATGAAGCCCAGCTGAAGTGCACCGGCCCATACACATGGGATGGGTAACAAATAAGAGGAACTGGAGGCGACCATGCAGCAGGAGAGATGTGACGTGGTGACCATCACAGAAATGTGGTGGGATGACTTGCATGACTGGAGTGCTGCAATGGATGGCTACACACTCTTCAAAAGAGACAGGTGAGGAAGGAACGGTTGTGGGATGGCTCTGTATATTAGGAAGTATTTTGACTGCATAGACCTCAAGGTTAGTGATAAGGTTGAGTGCCCAAGGGTAAAAGAGAGGGAGTAGGCTAACAAGGCAGATATCCTGCTGGGAGTGTGTTATATATCGACCAACTAGGCTGAAGAGGGAGATGAACTATTCCACAAGTTGATCACTATCCTTTGTTCTTGTGGGAGAATTTAACTTGCTGGATGTCTTCTAAACACTCAACACAGTGGAGTGGAGGCAGTCCAGGAGGTTCCTGGAATATGTGAAACACAACTTCCTGACACAGATGGTATGCGAGCCTTCCCGGTGTGGTGCCCCATTAGATCTGCTGCTTACAAACAGAGCAGGGCTGGTGAGAGATGTGGTGCTGGTGGTGGGAGGCCGTCTTGGACACAGGGACCATGAAATATAGGTTTTTCAATTCCTAGTAAAGTAAGGAAGAGGATCAACAAAACCTCTACCTTGGACTTCCAAATGGCGGACTTTGGCCTATTCAGGACTCTGGTTTGAAGAGTCTCTTGGGAAACTGTTCTTAATAACAAAGGGGTCCATGAAGACTAGATGTAATTGAAGAAAGAAATCTTGAAGGCTCGGGAGCAGGCTGTCCCCATGAGCCAAAAGACCCGCTGGTGGGGAAGAAGGCTAGTGTGGGTGAGCAGGGAGCTTTCACAGGAATTCAGGTCAAAAAAAAAGATGTATGACCTTTGGGTAAAGGGACAGACAACTCAGGAAGAGTACAAAGATGTCATTAGGTTATGTAGAAAGAAAATTAGAAAGGTGAACACTCAGCTAAAATTCAATCTGATCACTGCTGCAAAGGACAATAAAAAGTGTTTTTATAAATACTTAAACAACAAAAATGGCCAGAGAGACTCTCCATTCTTTTTTGGACACTGGGGGGAAAATTGTCACCAACAACGAGGAAAAGGCTGAGGTACTTCATGCCTTCTTTGCCTCAGTCTTTAACAGAAAGGCTGGTTATCTTCAGGACAACCAGGCCCCTGAGATGGCACAGGGATGGGGAGACGTACAGACCCCATGCTGTCCAGAAGGAAACAATTAGTGACCTTTTGTGCCGCTTAGACAGTCACAAGTCCATGGCACCAAATAGGATTCATCCAAGGGTACAGAGGGAGCTGGAAGATCTCCTAAGGAAGAGCTGCCTAAGCGCCTCTCTGTTATTTATTATCAGTCCCAGCTAATCAGGGAGGTCTCAGATGACAGGAAGCTAGCTGATGTAATGCCCATCCACAAGAAGGGGCAGGAGCTGGATCCGGGGAACTACAGGCCCATCAGCCTGGTGCCTGGCAAGCTTATGAAACAGATTGTCTTCAGTGAGACCACACAGCACATACAGAAAAACCAGGGGATCTGACTCAGTCAGCATGGGTTTAGGAAAAGCAGATCCAGCCTTACCAACCTGATCTCCTCTTATGACCATGTTACCCACCTAGTGGATGAGGAAAAGGCTGTGGATGTAGTCTACCTAGACTTCAGCAAAACCTTTGATACTGTCTCCCATGACATTCTTCTGTAAAATCTGGCAGTCCATGGTTTGGACAGGTGAACTTGTCGCTGGTTAAGAACTGGCTGGAAGACCGGGTCCAGAGAGTGGTGGGGAATGGTGCTGGGCCCCATCAGTGTCTAGACACTAGTGATATTCCACAGGGCTCAGTATTGAGCCTAGTCCTCTTTAATATCTTTGCTGATGATCCGGGTGATGGGATCAAGTGTACCCTCAGTAAATTCACGGATGAGACCACATTGGGTGAGCGTGTTGATCTGCTGGAAGGCAGGAAGGCTCTGCAGAGGGATCTGGACAGGCTGGATCAGTGGGACGAGATAAATGGCATGAGGTTCAACAAGGAAAAGTGCTGAGTTCTGCACTTTGTACACAACAACCCTAGGCAGCTTTACAGGTTGGGGGAAGAGTGGTTGGAAAACTGCCCAGTGGAAAAGGACCTGCTGCTGTTGGTCAAGAGCTGACGAAACGTGAGCCAGCAATGTGTCCAGGTGGCCAAGAAGGCCAGTGCTATCCTGGCTTGTATCAAGAATGATGTGTCCAAGTTTTGGATCCCTCACAAGAAGGACACTGAGGTTCTGGAGAGTGTCCAGAGAAGGGTAACAAAGGTGCTGAGGGGACTGGAGCACAAGTCCTGTGAGGAGTGGCTGAGGGAGCTGAGGTTGTTTAGACTGGAGAAGAGGAGGCTTAGGGGATAGCTCATCTTTCTCTACAACTACCTGAAAGGAAGTTGTAGCCAGGTGTGGGTGGACCTCCTCTCCCAGGCAGCTAGCATCAAGAAAAGATGACGTATCCTCAAGTTGTGTTGGGGAGATTTGGTTGGACATCAGGAGCAATTTCTTCACAGAGAGGGCTGTTAATGGACTGCTCAGGGAAGTAGTGGAGTCACCATCCTTGGAGGTGTTCAATAACACATGGCACACACATGATCAACCAAAGGCTGGTCTGGGTAATCTTAGTGGTACTTTCCAACCTAAATAATTTTTTGACTCTGTGAAAAGTAGTGAAATAATCAAGTATCTTCTGGGAATTAAGTACAGTACCAGGGATGATATTGATGATGACATCAATAATTTATTTTGTAGGAAAAAATTGGAGTAGAAATAGAAGATTAGAATAGGATGTTTCTATTTTCGTTACATCACCCACCAAAAACTGTTGCCTTAGGCAACAAACATGCAGTTAGCAGTTTAACTTGTTTTCTTGTGGTCCAACACAACTTGCAGTCAAGATTCACTTAAGCGATTTAACTTCTATGTATAATATATATGCATGCAAAAATATTTATAAAATTGTACATACTTTTGAGGAGTACATGAAGTGCAGGTAGCTTGGTATGCAAGCTCCAGTGTGAATTGCAGGATGAGCTCTGAAGGGCAGAAGCCTAAGTCCGGGGCAAGAGGTCCTGAACTGCCGACCTTTGCATAACAAATGGCCCAGGGACCTGTAAGCCGGCCAGCAGAATTCCTTGCACTTCGGCTGTCAGGGTATAAAAGCCCAGGGATTCTGTTCTTCAGGGCACCCAGCCTGATCAATTTTTTTTTGTTGTTGGTTTTTTGTTTTGTTTTGTTTTATTTTTTTCCCACTTAGTTCTTTAGTTATTGCACCTTGATTAAATTATTTTAAGGGTCTTGATGTCTGCTGTGGAAAGCCTGGGGTCAAGCTGGTAAGGATACCTGTCTGACTGTGTGAGTGTGGGGGGTGTAGCTGCAAAAGGACTTCAGTTCCAGCTCAGGTAATGTGAGAGTGACTGCCAGAGTGGCTTCTGGGTGGTTAGACAGGAAAGTTTCTTTAACAGTATATATATGTATGCATGCATATGTGCAAATATGCAGATACAGTATACATACACAGTGCACATACTACACAGATGTTAAGTGTTTTATATGTATAAAAATGCATGCATATGCATAAGTTTTTTTGTAAACATATGTGGACACAATCACATGAGAGATGAGTTGAGACATAACATTCTTTTAAGAGAAATCCTACTGAAATATCAGAGGCTCCATACATTTTACCCTATAGCATGTGGCTCAATCTGACAATGAAAAATAGTGTCTTTGTACAACCATTGTCAAAAACTACCTGAGTACACCAGCCCTGCAATTATCATCCAGGAAGCAATACTATGTCACTTAGTGTAATGCATAAAATATTAAGTCTGCACTGCACTGGAAAATTTGTATTAAGTTCTCCTAATGATGATCATATGCCATACACTATTCCATCAGAAACACAATGTGTGAAGTGTGAAGTTTGGAAAAATTTTGCAATATTTGCTCTATAATACTTGCATTACCCACACCTTTAGCAACTGGGCCTAGGTTTGTTTGCTTGCTTCATTTGAGATTACAACCATTATGCCTCCATGCTGACATTGTGAATTCCCCTCATTTTGATGACAGCTTTCAGAACTGTGGTTTCTTTAAAAGACTGCTTTCAAATCTAGGCAGCTGAGGACTAATTTACTAATTCAGTCTAAATCTGGTCTAGTTTCCTCCACAATTGTCTACAGCACAGGTGTGTGAGAAGATTTGCAAAACCTAGTAACACAATAATAATTTTAGACTGTCTTTTTTGTTGTACAGGCAGAAACCTCATGTTACACCAAATAAATTTGCAGTGGTCTCTATCTCAAGAAACTCAAATTCTGAAAGCAGCAGACTTGGGAAGAGCTAAACAGGAATCATTTCCGCACAGATTAAAACAGTTTATCACAGGCAGCACAGCAGAATTCCACATTCTATAAATGGAGAAGCACAGTATTTTATAATACAAACTCAAATTACATGTCTGGACCAGAAAACTACCATCAGTTTCCTACCTTCCTTCTCTATTAGATGCTGTTACTATAGGCCTTAGACTCTGCTCTCCTTGATTTATGGTAAGTATATGTAAGTATTCTGTACCTAAGCAACTGCCTGATCTATATATCAATAGGTTTGACATTATTATAACTAAAAGACTACACTTTCAGAAGAGGTCTTTTGGATTTAATACTTATAAGATTTAATCTAATAAATACTGTAATGTTTTAAATCCTAGATACTTGCCAATACCTTTTATATTCTACATAGTTTTATATGGATAGAGGATCTTAAAATATATGAGCCAGTATGTGACTTTTTAATGCCAAAATACACTAGAAGCTAGGAGATGGCCTATAAAACTTACTCATGTAAGTTAGCACTCATTTGAAAGGAGGGGCTCTAATGGAACTTCTTGCGTCAGTAGGTGCTTATCAGCGTGAGATAGGCCTCCACAATCTGGCATTTTAAAGAAAATTGCTTCTCTGAGTTTCAGGTGGCACATTATGCAAGCTGGTACTGCAGCACCTGCAGTGCATGATATAGAACAACATATGCTTGTCTTATGGCACCATTTATTTAGAAATAGCACATCACACACCTCATGCTAAAAACAAGAACAAAATAAATCAACACATTTGTTTTCAGAACAACCAACTATTTTAAGTCCATGATTTTTTGAGGTTTTTTGGTTGATGTGTTTGGTTTTTTTGCTGCTGCTGGTTTTGTTGGGGATTTTTTGAAGCAGAAGGATAGAAAATGCTTCTTCTTTTTTTTTTTTTTCAGAACATTTGCTACAAAGTAATGTTTAATCAAATCAAAGAAAACATTTGGAAAAATCAAGTTTCTCTGAAAATTTTCAGCACAGAATTAATGGTTATAAAAGCAGAAGTATATGCTTCCCTAGGTGTTAACATCAAAATTAGCAGCAGAAAATACTCTATGCCTCTGCTTAAAGTGCTGCTTGTGACTATCTTCTTCTTTCTGAAACTAATTGTTGATGAAAATCAGTCCATTTGGTTTTCTGATCTCAGTGGTGTCCTGTGATAAACATCAGCATACAGACTCTTTAGAACTACTAGGCATATTGCCAGAATGTAATTCAAGCAAGCAAAAAAAATATATATATATGAATTATTTAAGACCAGAAGGAGGAGTGAGGCCAAAATTCTTGTTATCACTGTTTATGGACCAAATCTTAAGCAATGTAATGGCCAGCTAAGCTGGCAGTAGAATGACCTAAAAGTATTTTTATATATCTTAATACTGAGATGCTTTTGGCATAAGCTGTTAACTGCAAAGGAAAGAGAAGTGTGTTTGTAGCAGTAGAAATGGTGACATATAATACCTGACTCTTCTCCTGGACATAAGACTCCACATTCATATGTGCGGTGAGCCGAAGCAAGGCAGTGGTACCATGCAATTCAACAATCAGATAAACAACTTCATCAATGACTACCTGGAAATACTATAAGAAGCAGATTAGGTATGAAGCAGGAAGGTTTAGGGACAGAATTATGGTCTGGTGGAAACAAAGAGGAAAATCTAAAAATTGGAGATGAAGGTCTGTATGATGGTTGCATTTCCTTTCTTCTCTCTAGAATACATCCTTGAAAAGTCCAGTCAACCGCATCCAACTCATATGCTTGATTTCCCACTTTTTATTTTCCTTAGAGGCCAGTGTTCAGATGAAAGGGCCTAAAAGCTAGTTTTCCAAACCACAGCCATGGCACCTCAGTTTAGATTTACTTTAGGAAAAATTTTTTGAGCTTTGGACAAGTGTTAGAGTTAAGATTATGAAATATCAAAAAAAGAAGAAAAAAACTACTGGAACTGTTGAGTTAGTGGTAAACATACTCCAAAATCAAAGAGAAAAATAGTGACATGAAGAGGTAAAAAGTCCAGAAAAATGCAAAGCTGAAAGGCAGCAACATAGCAAGGTAGCAATAGAGTTCATTATGTCATCAAGAGGTCATAACTTCTCCAACTGTCTTGTGAATTCCTGACCAGCAGGTCACGTCACTAAGTTCCTGCATGAGGAATTGGAAGTTTTCAGTCTTAATCCAATAGTAAAATAGACCTTGCTAGCATGAAAACAAACAAACAAAAACCCACAAACCAAAACACAGTGTACTACTGAGTACACACTGACTTCAGAGTTTTTACACATAATAAAAGGTACAACCATTTAGTAGAGAAAAGGTCTGTCAAATAAGATTAGCACCAAGAATTATACAATGGTTACACAGTGTAGTATCTGATGCATGTAAGCAACTTGAAAGCAGCGTTCAGTTTTGGGGTGCAGAGTGGACCTGAATATTTTCCTCCACTATTATTTCCTAGAAATAAGAAGTCTATGAAATCTATTATGTAATGGTCTGAGACTCCACAATGCTACTATTTTTAGGAAAGAAGGCCACTACTTTTCCTCTACCTTGTTCTGCAGTGTCAGTGTCTCCTCTGTATAGTACATCCATGTAAACTAATATCCTTGCATATGAATAGAATTACAAAATTAATTATAGTTTGTGACATTTTCTCCCCCATTTCAGCAATCCCCTCACAATTTTCGTGAATGGTAGATATTAGAAATTTCATATTAGAAATTTCATATACATTATTTTTTTCTTCCCTGGGATAACTTTTGCAATTATATGTCATGTTATATTACATGCTTGTCAGTGACCTTCTGTTACCAACTATAATTCCAGCATCATTTTAGCAAAGATGTTCCGAGAGATGCATTATCTAAGAAAGTTTCTTATTTCCTAACCTATAAAGGAGAGAATGACTACAAAAATTATGTTAGTAAATGTTTTCAAAGTGTGTTCTGAAAAATGACTAAGTTCTCATGAAGATGAAAGATTTCATAATTTTAATACACACATGCTGCTGTGGAAAGATTCTCAGAGAAAAACATGAAAAGAATGTGTTAATTAAAAAAAGAAAAACACGAAAAAAGAGCAAAGTATGTAAATGGTATTAGGCATATTTCTCAAATATGCAAAATAATGCTTTGATTTATATGCACTCTTAAGACCTTTGCATCTGTAAAGCTTTAACAAAAGTGGTTTGTGTTTTATCTTTTTCAGAATGATTTTAATGAGAAATCAGCCTTTACCTAAAAACTTTCCTATAAAATTTCTTTTTCTACCAAAACCAGATTGTTGTGTAAACAGCACAATTTAAGACCCTGTTCCTCCACAATAAAATCAATTTGTGAGATGGTTTTAGTTTCTGGTAGTGCAACCAATAATCCCGACTAGTAGGCTTCCCACAATCAAGAAGGAAGTACTGTAAAACAAATGTGCTGCCCAAATACATGCTCTGACGTGCGATGGTCAGTGATCCAGTGTCTAAACACTGTGTTCAGAAACACTTTTCCTTTGGTTCACACAGAAAACACAGTCATACTGAAAGGAATGGAAAACTTTGAGTTACAGGAAGCCCTTATCAGTCCTGGCCCACAGATCAGAAGTGTTGAATACACTAACTAAGAATATATTTAAAATTTTAAATGTCACAATATTTAAAATCAGGAATTTAGGCCAAATATAAAAATCCAAAATCAAGATACACTTGAATATTTAAAGAATCAGAATTTTTCTAGAAAAGAAGAGAACAGTGATCAATCTTGTATCCAAGTTATTTCTCAGATTTAAACTGAGATGGGTTCACAATGATTTAATATTTCATCCACCATATTGCATAAAATAAAATAAGAATAAACTCAGAGGTATAATCTCCTGCATATCTAAGGAAGCAGGCATGAAAATGCTCCAATACAAATAATTTTTCCAGAGTAAAGGGATCATAGAATTAATATACAACAGACTATAGGCATATCAAGTTAACTTCTAATTTGTAAGGAACCCTGAAAATAACGACAGTATGTCAGAAAATGAGAAAAATAGATGGAAAATATTTGAGGAGGATGTTTTGAACTATGAGAAGGCAGATTCCTGCCAAATACAGAGATTTCTGCTCTGATACAGAGAATTTTCTTCATATTTTATTGCAATACCACAGGAAGGATGAAGAAAAGGATTTAGAAAACAAATCAGATTTGGAGTTTAGGAATGAATCAGGGATAATGCAAATTTGAAGCTGAGTTCTTATGAGGTTTACCTCCAAAGAGATGGAATTTCATATCAAAACCCATTTACATTATATTTTC
The DNA here is from genome assembly GCA_036023395.1 of Myiotriccus ornatus. Lineage (NCBI taxonomy): Eukaryota > Metazoa > Chordata > Aves > Passeriformes > Tyrannidae > Myiotriccus > Myiotriccus ornatus. Next base: position 41,917,002 of record JAYRBT010000093.1, on the reverse strand, counting down.
AGCAGTTTGGGGAACTTCTGAGGAGAGACTACAAAACTTATACCATTTTTAGTGAATATGCTCTTTGGTCACTAAAAATGGGAGCTGTTACCACTGCAGAAGATCTCTGATCTCTCTAAACATTGTATCACACAGCTTTTTAGTTCTTTTGAACTGTCTAAGCGAACAATTTAGAAGATCAGTGCAATGAATAATGCTTTCTTATAATGTATTTAAGTATTTAACTCTCTTATGAAAAAGAAAAAAGATCTTAATTTCTCGTATTAAGAACCCTCATGAATCTTGACAGCAGCAGTCAGGCTATCCGGTATCATTAATTCTATAGGGCTCTCTGTGGCACTAGAACAGAATTAAGATGTTCTCAGTACAGGCACGGCTACACTTTGTGTAGCAGCTGAGACCGTATTTTGAAGTACCGTTGTGTAGGCTGGAACAGTTCGATAATGTCTCATGATGTGGTCACTCTGAATTGGTATCCCCTGTAGTACACTGACAAACAACGTCGGTCCTTACAGTCATGTCTTGTAGTAGTTGTTTATACCTGTTTTTAAAGTTTCTTAAAATGAACAAATAGATATAGATTCTTATCTGAATCTGACAGATGAAGTTCTCTATTAATGCTAACTGTGTGCAGCCTGCCACCAGGTGATGGATTAGCTGAGGTTCAGAAGTGGTATGCCATATCAAACTTCCCAGTGCAGTACACTGTAAGACGGCCTCTTGAAGACTTTAATTTAAGAGTGAATAGTAAATTACAGTCTTTCTTTTCTCCTGTCTTTCCAGTTTAAGAAGACTCTAGAAAAAAACAGGTAGTGAACCATATGTGCAAAAGTTAAATAATAATTAAGAAAAAAATTACATTGTTTTTGCAAATTTATACTCTTCCAAAGTTCCTCAGCTTTTCCCAAAAGAACAAATGGATTATAGTATAAATAAGAAATAGACTATAGGCATACAAAGTTAATTTTCATTTTTAAGTAACACTGAAAGTAATGCCAGTATGTCAGAAAAAGAGAAAAATAGTTTAGGAGGGTGTTTTGAGCTGTCAGAAGGCAAATTCCTGCCAAATTAGTATAAGGGGGGATGGAGAGTGAAGAAGTTGCTAACGCTCTACTACTCATCCACTGACTCTTCTCCAAGATGGTGACTACAGAGAGTAACCTCTGGAAATTTAGGAAAGCTTCAAAATTAGAGAAATTTTGTATTTTTCTCTTCTTGCTCTGAGCCCAGTCACTGTCAAGATTTACTACTATGTTTTTTATGCCATACTACGTATTTTATAATATTCAAATCTTCATGGGTTTGCTCACCCATGAAGAAGACAAGCTATGTAGTACATTTCATTTGAAATCTGAAGCCTTGTAGAGTTTACTTCTTGGGATTTGATAACCCAGATAAGGATCTTACCAAATCCTTCCACATCCTTCTGTAGATTGTTTCACTTTTGAGATACCCTTTTCATGGCTAAAACCAACTCTGAATAACTAGTGTATCAAAAAAGAAAAACGTATGCCATTCTCTCCTGAAACTGAGTTGTCCTGGAATAAATACCTCATTCTCAGGTTTGTGGGTTGGTTTTTGGTTTTTGGTTGGGGTTTTTTTTGGAGGGATTTGTTTTTTCTTTGTTTGTTTGTTTGTTTGTTTGTTTTTGAGGGAGGGAGACAACTACAACCTTGTTATGTCTAAAATGAAGACCAAAAGAAAACAAACAAGCTGAACCCCCAACTGTTTTTCTCCTTTCAGTCAGTCCCTAGAAAAAAAGCACTATAGAATCTTAATAAAGCTTGTACTTCGAAAACTAGAAGAACAGTAAAACACTATTGCATTATTCCAATGACCTCTTTATTTACTACCTGTCAGCTGGAGCACAGGAATTTTGAAAAAAGAAACCAAAAGTGTTTTCTCCTTTCCTTCTGTTTCCAGAAGCTGATAATACATGTTATGTGAGCACCACCAATTCCCTTATACTCCTTTGATAGTAATTTTTGTCTGCCCTCTGTTTAATGCTGAAAGTCTTAAGGAATATTTTAGAGGACACATATTTTTCTGTTCACAACAGAAATATCACTAACCTTCATATCCTCTGTGGTGTCTAAGTACTTGCTTTATGCTTCTGCGTGCTCCTCACCTGTCAGCTAGATTCATAACCCTTGCTAAACTGTATAAAAGCTTGTTCTAGCTCTCTCTAATATATAAAGCAAAAAATCTATAGAAAAGGAGTCATTTGATGAGATGATAGTCATCTGATCATGTAAAAAAATATCAGTTTGGGGAATTTCTTTGGATTTTTTTTTTTGGAAGTGCATGTTCCCAGATCCACAAAAAATAAGGTATTTGCTTCTGAAATTTACCACTTGGTGTGTGCTGCTCTGAAAACTTTGAGTTCCAGGTATCTAACTTTTCTGATTATATTAGTGTTACTGTACTTTTTACCTAGCACCTGTGCACCTGAGAAGTGACCATGTGCACAGGCACACACACACACGTACACACAAGCACAAGCACACGATGCATTCTTTTATAGATCTCTGGCCACTATTAAAAATTGACATCATCCTAGACTGTAGTGTACTGCAACATGGAGAAAAGGATTATCAATGTCTGAGCACTGTAACAATGTAAATCAAATAAATGTATGTAATGGATCAGAAATGCTCTCACAAATATATCAGGCCTTCCAAAGACATTAAACAGTCATTAGGCAGAACTGCCTTGCTTTAATTACCCAAAAAAGATACCCCTAGAAAAGTCACAGTAACTTGTAGTGCACAGTGCTAGATGTGGAATGGTTCCCTCTGGTTCTACCATCTTCTAGCACTAGGTTTAATGTGGTGTTGATGATAAAGTTGTCATTTTCCCAGAGTCAGTGAATCACAGAATTGTTAAGGTTGTAAGTGACCTCTGGAGATTATCTGGTCCAAACCCCCCGTCAAGGTAGGGTCACCTAGAGCAGGTCACATAAGAATTTGTCCAGGTTGGGTTTTAATGTGTTCAGAGAGGGAGACTCCCTGACATCCCAGGCAGCCTATTCCAGTGCTCTGCCATCCTTAAAGTAAAAAAAGCTCTTCTGCATGCTGGGGTAAAACTTGTGTTTTAGTTTATGGTCATTGCTCCTTGTCGTGTCATTGGGCACCACTGAAAAGAGTCTGGCACGTCCCCTTGGGATCCACCTTCAATCTTTACATAGAGGAACCACATTTCTAAAAACAAGAACAGATTTCTTCATTCAGTACGTTAAGTGCAAATATGACTAAACACCTAATGGTTCTACAGAGTGATGTGGACAGGCTACATTGATAGGCCAAGGCCAGTGATATGAGATTCAACAAGACCTAGTGCTAGGTCCTGCACTTTGGTCCCAAAAACCTCATGAAGTACTACAGGCTGGGGGAAGAGTATTCGGAAAGCTTCCAGCCGGAAAAGGAGCTCGAGGTGCTGGATGACAGTGTCCAAACATGAACCAGCAGAGTTCTGAGGTGGCCAAGAAGGCCAATGGCATTCTGGCTTGTAACAGAAATAGTGTGGCCAGCAGGATTAGGGCAGCATCATCCCCCTGTGCTTGGCACTTGTGGGGTTGCTCCTTACCAAAGATTACTTGACAGTACAGACTGGAAGTCTGAATACTGAATATTATCAAGTAAGCCTCGAGGAAGGCACAGTAGTAATTTCTGATAGCCCTAATGCGCTTTATGTCCATATAGATCAGTAGGTGAGCAAATAAACTTGATTTATAAATAGAAGTCACAATATTAAAAGCCAAAAAGGTCTGTAAAATTTTGTACATTGTTGAATATTCTAAAGTCAGCTTTACTGAATTTTCCCCATTGTCAAAAGAATGCACTTCACCTGCTACCATAAGATGAAATAAAGCTTTCCATTTTTTTCAAATAAGCAGTTCTACTCAATCTTCTTGCCAGAAAGTGCTTTGCTTTAGTAACTGAGTTCTGTGTACATTTGTAATGGACTTTGGGTGCTTTAAACTGAAATATGAATCAAAATATATTATTTGCATAATAAAGGAAAATAGGGTGTCTTTCACCTCATTCTTATACCTACTGAGGCGTTACACAAATTCATGTCTCGACATTTTATTTTCAAGTTCTTGCTTATGTTTCATGTAGTTCTTCACCATTTATATTCTCTATTTCATATTTATTTTGTATATGCTTGGGTTTTTTTGCTTCTGAATACCATAATTTCTCATATATTTGAAAGGATTAAAACTGATTACAGTTTATGTAGAGAAGAATTCACTTCATATTTTTAGCATCATGTATTATAAGCACTGTTCTTATTCAAATGCAGAAGTTTCTCAGTTAATGTGAGTGCTACAGTTAATAAGCGTGTACTACCCTTCTTTGGTTTACTTAACTGAGAAAATACAATCCATTTCTGGTGTGTTACCTGATTTTTTTGCCATTATTTTTCACCTTGTTGGGAGATAAAACACTCTCTTTGAGGCAAGACAAGTTGTCACTTCCAGTTACAGTGGGTGAGTATGATATGGCATGCAAAATTGCACACAGCGTTGTTACGACCAGAAAAATAATGGGTGTCACCACTATAATTGCTGATAAAAATTCGTTGTTTGATACTTAAATCAATTACCTAACAAAGATGTCTTATGCCATAGTCCTTTCTGGGAAAAATCTAATATAGTCTACTGACCCATAGTCAGTCAAAGTATATAAAGAATGATGAATCTTCAGGGAAACATATCATATAATCACAGTATGTATTTGTGTGTTTCAACCCAAATTCATACAATGAATTTTAAGGAATGAAAATTGTGTTCAAAATTCATAGTAAATAATAAAGGTAAAGAGAGTGTTTTAATGTATTTGTGGTGATTACATATTGCAATAATAATGAGTCATTGCAAGAAGGGGAATATAGTGCTACTTGTAAAAAATGAAAAGGGATGGAAAAATCTAAAAAAATAATTCATGCAATATATAAATTTAAAAATCCAGAAAGTCATAGTCAGGCTGACTGAGAACATCAAAGAGAAAATAGAACAAGAACAGAGTAAGCTAAAGGGGCTATTTAGCTGTGATAAGAGAAGATACTAACCCAAGAATGACTTAGTATATTTAGGGCAGCATTGAGGTCTGTGTGGGAAGTTAAGTGAAATGGCAGAAAACTGTTATAGCAGATGAGATCACAAGTACGTTTTTTATTTGTTTCTTAACCTTCTTTTGGGCCAAATCCTGAAAAGCTGGTTCAAGTTGGAATCTGAACCATATTTCATGATAGAAATAATGAAGAAATAATTGTATAGTGAATTACAATCAGTAAGGGCCCAGAAATGGTATGATTAAATAACAAATTTATTTTCATGACTGTGAAATAGTGGGGTACAAGGAGAATAAAGGTGGTGGCTATTTAGTACACCTGAAGGAAGTGCTGAACTTCCTTTTAAGCCTGTGCAAAAAAAGTATTTGGTCAGTCAGAGTGGGTGGCACAGACTCATTTGTCTGGCAAACTTCTGTACCTGGCATGCAGATGAGGAAAAGACAGGACAGAGATTTTTGAAATTGTACCCTGGATGGTTTGTGTAGTTCATATCAGTCCCCTACCCTGGAGGAAAGTCCTTGTTTTGGCCATGGGACCAAAGGCCTAAATTTCCATTATGACCAGCTATGATCTATCTAACAGATTGTAATGACAGACCTTCTTGTCCTTTTTATTGTTTTCCTTACTCCCTACGTGTTCATCAGGCTGTCTGATATAGACTGTTTAACCCTGAACTACAGTGGAACACTTGCCTCACCACTGCAGACACTTCCATAAGGAGGCACTGCTGGAATCTAGCAAATCTCACACGAGATTTTTCTTTCACTGAATATTACTCTGTAGAATGCTTTGAGCAGACAACATAAAGGTGCCAGATTAAGCTGAATAAAGGGTTTTAATCTGTGACCTTGAAAAGCTAGTTAAAAGTAGACCATCACTTTCAACAAACCCGTGGCAAGGGCTCTTGAATATGGGCAGATCAAATTATTAGTTAATTTTAAAATAGACACGATGACAAACAGGACTGAAGATCATCCAGTTCTTTACACAAATCTGATCACACTGTACAACAGTACTTGAAAACAATGCATAGACACACAATAGATACTGAAATGAAGAAATGCAGATAACAACTATTGTGTTTGATAAAGTATTATGACAGTATATTGAAAAGCACTTATTTGAAGGTATAGGTAAAATTCAGTTCAATTACTAAGTGTACCTGACAATATTTTATATTTTCTGTTATTTTGATAGGATGCGATAATTTGTTAAGTAAAAGTAATATATTTGAGGGTGACTAATATATTTAATTCATTTTTGACCTGACACAAAACATCAGATTCTGCCAATTTTCCAGTATACTTTTCTTTATGACAGTCATGCTTTTACTGTATTTGAAGAAAACTAATAGTGTTTCCTTTTGCTCTTTAGTGAGAATTAGTTAATTTAGGATTACACTAATTTCACAAATGGAATGTCTTACAAATGTCTACCTTACCTTACACAAACCCACAAACCAATAAACAAACAGAAGAAATACACAAGCAAATAATCCTGTTTGGGGGTCATTAATAAGCTTCTTCTCCTGCACTGTCGTCCAAAAGGTGCTAGAGAAAGAAAGACCTATAAATCACTTGTACCTATACATCTAACGTACATAAAGATTCAACCAGCTGTCAGTACGGTAGGAAACCTCAGCTGAATTGGCCTATTTCTTGCCTAGTGAAAAATTCCTGTCTCCTTCTCCACTAATTATACCTTTAGAGAGTATTCGTATTTGCTAAATATGTATGTGTATGTGCATCCAATTCTTTTTTTTTTTTTTTACTTTGTAATCAATGCTGCACTTCCTTTTAATTTTAGATTTATTTCTTTGTTTCTATAAAGACAGTTCTTTAGGCATCAGCCAGAAAATACTTGGTTTAGTTTAATAGTTTAGTTTAATAGTGAGTTTAATACTTGTTAAATATAACATTTTTATTTCAGTTCGTAATTACAGGATATGTCGGTTTGGTACAGTTTGGAGCAGGAAGAAGAGCTAATATGCAACTAGCAGAATCTAAGATTGTAAATTAGATTATTTTTTTATAATCTTAGCTTTCTCACTAACTTCAGTCTTACAACTCTTCACTCATACTGCTGAATCTCACAAGGGTAAAATCAGTTCATTTTTGAAAAATGCTTTGTGAAGCATTCACAGTCTAGCCCAGAATGATAAGTCTTTAATGGTTATTTTAGCTTCAGAATAGCTGAGTTTGAACACAATGCACCACAGAGGTGAAATGGAGGAGAAAGAGAACGAGCAGGAAATATGGTATGCTCTATAAAAGTGTATGTTCTCAGGTCACAGTATCTCTGGCTTTGTATAGAAGTATTTCTTTCTTCTTTCTTTTTTTCTCTTGTTTCATTTAGGAGGTAAAATTGGTGTGGGAACACAGTGAAACAAAAGGAGAAGGGTGTTTTTTTTTTAATTATTATTATTATTTTGCTAATGACAGTATATTTTTACCTTCTGTAAAAAAGGATGTGGGTTCAAACAGACTCAATCTAATTTTTAAATAAGATCTAGGACAATGATATTCTCTACACTCCCTGTGGTCTAAAAGTCATCCTCTTTGTCAGGATATGCCTTTTCAAGGGAGACAGATGGTATGAGCTGAACTGCGTGGAAAAAGTGTTTGTGCTTTCTCACCACATCTTAGGCACAATGCTGCTGTATTTTTTTTGAGGGGGCAGAGTCTAAAGAAGTCTCCTAAAGAAGGCCATGATTTTGCTTACTTGGCATGACATATATCAACTGAAGTTTCTGCTGCAGCTCCTCTGCTGCTACTTGCTAGTGGAACCATTTTTTTGACAATAATTCCATTTATATAAGTTATTTTATAAATATATTTAAAATCCTCTGGTAGTTTTTATGTTACTCAGAAGCCCAACAGAAATGTACCTAAATTCAATGAAAGGTGAACCTTCACAAGCCCCTCTGTACCTGATGTTTTCCACCAGACTCAATAGAAAGATCACCAGGACCCAGATCACATGCACACACACACACACAAAATATTTTATTGTCTTCAAGTCTCCCTCCAGTAGTGTCTCTGTTTGCTGAACAGATAAGGAAACTGGGATCCTGCCTAAGTGCCAGCATTGTTAGAAAACACCAAATGAATTCTTGCAGCTTCTGGGACAGAACTGCATATGACATTTGCTTGCATTTTACTGTTTGCAGACTACATGATGTATTTGCAAACAGGAGATTCTTTTGCCCTGTTTAGGGCAAAAAAGATTAGCTAGTGCTCACTGAGTTAGGTGGAAATTTCTGCCAGGAAACCAGGACTCTGTCTTTTCAGGTAGGTAAGCAGAGGGGAAGGAAAGGAAAGTGGGAAGGAGCTTCAGGCATGAATAAAGAAAATGAAACCCACTGTGCATCCCGGATGACAGAAAAAGAAGGTTTTCCTGAGGATTTTGATTTAGCCCATGAAGATACTAGGAGTTGTTGAACTGGAAAGCATAACTAGAGGGAAAGACCAAGCTCAGAAAAATTTGGCAAGGGCAAATTTTTATGATTTTCTTTTTATTTTCATGTATGTCAGACAGTAAATCTTACCCTTTTTTCTTTTTAAAAGATTGGCCTGTTCTTATATTTGTCACAATTATGTGTATCTTCAAGGTTTGAAAGCCATTTCTGTGCTTTTGGAATGCCAATTTTTATGAAAAAGTGCAAGAAAGCATACTGAAAATCTGTGTCTATTCAAGGTCACACTTGCACTTGAAACTATCCATTACCCCTAAGCTTCCAAAGTATATACAATTTTACCTTCTTCTCTGAGTGGACAAGTTGCCTATACTAGTGACCTACAGAAGCAGTACCAATATCACTCTCACATAGAAATGAGGATTTAACTCCATTGCCAAGGCTGATTATTTGTTATTCACACGGTAAACCCTAGTCTTGTCTAAAAGAATAGTTGAGAAGCAAAGTTTGTATTTCCAGGAGACCAATAAAATGAATCCTGCTTACCAAAAAGTGTGGGTGCTCCCATGGAAAATCCTATGCCAAAAATTAGAGAATGAATGCCTTTCTTTCTCATTCCTGGGTGTAGCTCCACTTTGCCATAAGAAAAAAATTAGCTTAAAACTATAGTAATTTGGTTAACCTACTTATTAGATCAGCAGGATCTTAGTCTTCTGCATCTCCAAGGAGAATTAGAAAGAAGCCAAGAAGAAAAGCTCTAGTTGCGATCACCCAGTGGCAGCAAGTTCATAAGGTCTAGTGGAAGGTTATGTTGTGCCTCATGAAAATGCCTACATGCTTTTCACATGATTGATTTTCTGTAAAAATGGGGAAGTATGATTTGAAGTGATTCATACATTAACTGGGGCCCTTAGTATATTTAATCCAAACAAGCATTTTGACCTGGACCTTTAGCACCAGGGTGCTGAAAGTTCTCCACGCCTGACTAAGTGGTTCTGCCTGTTGTAAATAATTTACATATTGAAGCTACAGAGAAGATTGTCTAGAAAACAGTGTCTTTTCATCTCAGAAAGTGACGGTCTTAATAAGAAGTACATTCCATTGTCAATATTTTAATGTTTATCTTGCTTAATGTAAAATCAATACTTTAACGTGAGCTAATTACTCCCAGCATTATGTTACAAATGTACTCCTCTACTGGCCTGTAAACAAAAGAAAACATAAGACAAAGCAGCTTTTTACTAGCATAAATTTAATCCAATTCTCACCCTCCCTGAAGTAAAATAATCCATTAAAATTGCTTGTATGAATATCTGCAGACTTTTGGGAAAGGAACCAAGTTAGATAATTATAATACAAATTGCTTAAACTTAGGTAAAGCCTGTCATCCCATCAGTTAACACAAGTCTGTCTCTCTTGACTCTATGAATACACATTTTTATTATTGTCCAGTTACCATTAGGGTATCTGAAATCATTCCTGTTGTTATAGCTGAGCTTCATATAATTAATGTTGCTTTACATCTGCAATTACATGTGTTCCTAGATTACATCTGTAATGTATGTGCATCTAATTTTTTATGCCATTGAAATAAAAGTTCCAGCTTTTTCAGAGTAAATGAAATAAAATTAACTGCACACAGTGCTAACTTGATATTTAGATTGACACATATTAAGATAGTTCTTGTGTTTACTTCCAAATATCTGATTTTTGTTTTAAATTACCACAGACTGCCCAGAAGTTAGAAAAGAAAATAAACAACAAAAGATCTCCTTGAATAAATTATTAACTGGGAATGACAGAAATATTTTTATTTTAAATATCAAAGGGAAAGATCTTACAAGTGAAGACAAAAGTATTTCCTCTAGTTGCTATTATTTTATTTCATTCTGCTAAACAACACTGATAGGATGCCCTTTACTGGTCACTGTTAGAAGCAATTACAACAAGGAAGCAAAAGAACACTGCCAAATGAAAAACTTGTCATCTTCATATATTGAGATAGTATTTTATTTTTAATTTGTGCTACACAAATCATGGCACAGCTTACAGTCTGCAGCTGAGATGGAAATTACACTGTGCTAGGAATATACAAGTACAAGGAAGACGCAGTCACTGCCCTAGAAAACATAGCAGCCTAAACAGAGAAGTCAGACAAAGAGAGAAAACCTGCATACTCAAATGGTTCTTCCTGTGCATTCTCTCTCTAACCCCCTCCCCACCCACTCTTTTTTAAGCAGGATTGATGTTGACAATATTCCTTTCAAATACAGCAGTGTGATGGAACAGTGAACCACTCAACAGTGTGAACTGAAAGAAAGACAGGATTGCCACTTACCATGGCAATAAGCAGGCAGTGTCACAGCAAAATAATATTTCTTCACTTACATGCAGCATTTTTTTATTTGGTTATACGAAACAAGGATGCACATATGTTCAAATGCTAAGAGCACAGATTTCAGTGAGCGTAACAGAAAAGATGATCCTTCTGCTTTAAGGATTTTTTCTCTCCTGTAAATACAGTTTTACCTCTGCATGCTGCTTTCCTCCCTCATCTTCAAGACCAAGCAATGTTGAAGAAAACAAAATTATTAGTACTCCCTGTTTTGTTTGGAGTTTTTTTTCCTATATGGGTTATTTCAAAGCATTGAGACATTCAAAGCATCTTTCTGGTAGCATCTGCTTCATTACAGAAATTTTAACTGTTATTATGTGTGTCTTGAGGAAAGGCTCAGAATATTGATCTCTCTGTTCCATTGGTGAGTTGTTAATCACAGAAATACTCATGAATGCATGACTGAGTGCCTACTAATGGAAATTAAGGATTTACTATCTGGTTCTGTAAAAGCAGTATTACTATAGATTACTCAGACTGCATGGAAGCAGGGATGTTCATAAATCTTGTACAGACATTTTGCAAAATATTTATAACTGTAGTAGTTTTCAATTGGTTAAATGCTTCTCTCTTACGATGATGTAAACCTAGAGTAACTTTCATTGAATTGTGAGCTAAATCAACATATAGAAGAGCAAAATGAGGTCACATTTTTTCTAATGCACCCTATTAAATGATCCTATTCAATTCACATGCAGAATGTGTATTTATTGTGAAACAAAAGATGCAAAGGTTATGTGTGCTGTTGTTGGTAACATTACAGCACTGAGCACATAGAATTATTCCAGTGATTTAGATTATGGTAAACACAGTCTCAAAAATATCAAACTTAAATTACATAAGGTGCCTGGCTGGACTGATGAGATGTGTTTTATATCTCTACAAAATCTGGGGAATTTAAATCAATCACTGGGAAAAGCAAATAGATCAAGTGAATGCCTTCCCATTAGCTCAGCAATGCTTGACAGAAATAGGACAGCAGAGAACAGTTTTTTGCTGGTGCACATGGGGTTCTGTTGATGTCATCTGAATTTTATTCTGTGCTACTTATGCATTGTTGCCTGGAGGAACCCTGCAGTATTCAGGTAAATACAGTAACTTAGAGCTTTATCACTGAACATGCTCCTGCCAGTCTATTAGAAGATAATGTTTTTGGTTTTTGGTTTTTTTTCAGGCAAGGTAGTAAAGTTCTATCCACATACTACCACAAAATTACCTGAATAAATAAAGAAGAGACAACGGGATCTTTGAGTCCAATATAAAATCATAGAATCACAGAATTACTCAAATTGGAAGGGAACTATAAAGATCATCAAGTCCAATACCCTGTTCCTTGCAGGATTACCTAAAACTAAACCATATGCCTAAGAACCCCATCTAGACAATCCTTGGACTCTGACAGGCTTGGTGCCGTGATCACTTCCCAGGAAGTCTGTCCCAATGACCAACCACCCTTTCTGTGAAGATATTTTTCTGTTGTTCAATATGAACTTACTGTGTTGAAGCTTCATTCTGTTTCCTCATGTCCTATTGCTGGTCCCCAAAGAGAGGAGACCAGCACCTCCTCCTCCACTACCCTACATGAGGAAGCTGTAGAGTGCTATGAGGGCAACCCTCAACCTTTTCCCTAAGGTGAGCAAACCAAGTGACCAGTCTCCAACGCTTTGGCCTGAAGGCCTTTCAGTACATTGATTACTTTTCTGGACATACTCTAATAGTTTGTGGTCCTTTTTATACTGGTAAGCTCACACCTGCATGCAATAGTTGTGATGGGGTCACACCAGCAGAGACCAGAGGGGGACAATCCCCTCCCTCAACCAGCTGGTGATGCTTTGCCTGATACCCCACCCCGGGACACAGTTGGCATTTTTGGCTTCCAGGGCACTGCTGTTTCATGTTCAACTTCCATTGACCAGGACCCTCATCTTTCTCTACAGGACTACTTCCCAGTCTCTCATTCCTCAGTTTGTACATATACCCAGGATTACCTATGCTATTAAAGCAAAGAAGAAAATATTTCAGTATTCACATTCACTTTACCTACCTCATTAGTAGCTCTATGCCATTTATAACCAGATTTTACCTCCTACTAAACTGATTTAATGCCTACTAAACTGTGCAGTTTACAAGTAATACAGTTTCTTAATAGAAACAGCAAATAGTAAAATACTTACACTTCTGTTCAAAGAGCACTGAATTCACCTTACTGTATATGATTACATTTTCATATGATTATATCTATGCTTCATGCTATTTTTATGTTTTTCCAGATTTCTATTCCTATTCCTGTCTTACATAACTTCTGGCCTTTTAACTGGATACCCACCTATTAACCTTGCAAATGTATTAGCTGGATGTCACTGGCCTGTGTAAATGGGGGTGTAGAAGCAGATCTGGTAGATCTGACTCAACTTATTTGTGAGATCATCTAGACATTTGGGATTTCTTCGTGGTAGGCTCATACAACAAGAGCTATGCAGAAGCTCTGGATTGTTATTTTTATTCTGGTGAGCAGCAAAGGGTCAGCATATTCTGAGATCCAAGCATAAATTTTCAGAAGTGTAATAAAGAAATTGCTGAGAAACTACAGATCTCGTCTCATGTCTGTTTTAAATCATATGTCAAACCTAGCTCTACCATTTTACACTAGTTTCCTCTATCTATTCTTTCTGTGATGCATTTTTAGCTCTCACCAGCTTTCGTTTCCAGTCTCTAGCAGCCTTCGATCTCCATGAATCATTCCCTTTGGCCAAACTGCCTTTTTGTTAACTGTACTCATTTGGAAAGTATACCCTGTAAAATCCTTTTGACTGGGTGTAAGCAGCTGTACTAGAAAATGTTCAGAATTACTTTTTAAATACAAAATGTTCCAAAGACATCCAGAATATGTCCAAAGAGGGTCATATAGAAAGACCAAAAGAACCACTGAGCTCAACCATAAAGTCATTCATTGTTATTCTGCTCAAATAAAACAAGTTGATTTTTAGCTGGTTTGTTTTTTGTTTTGTTGGTTTTGGGGTTTTTTTTAACTTTTAATTTTCTTTTAAAAGATTCCAGTGTCAGTGCAGCTTTTGCTCTGTTATTGAGATGATTTTATCAAGTCCAGCTCCCCTTCTTTTTAAATAGTTTGAAAAGTATGTGACTGAAATGAGAAGAGAATAAAGAAAACTGGGTTTCATTTCACTATATGTGACAAAATAAAAAGTAGTTTATCTTTTTTGTGTGATGTCATTATGAAGAAAAAATAGAAAGCCTTAGCAGCTGCACAGAGAATACTTTATCTGATATCTCCTTCAGCATGGTAAAATTCTATCATTCAGTAACCACATTCCTAAAGAACATTTTTAAGTCAAAAATTCTTGTAAAAGTTTTCCTCTCTCTTCATCAGCCTGTGTTTCAAAGTCATACCTGAAACAGCAATTAAATACGTCCTGTTTTGAATCTTGAGCCAATGTTTTTCTCCAAAATTATAATCAAATATACATTGTCCTCAATTACGTTAAGAAATTGAATGCTTTCCCCCATAATTTCTCCATTTCATGAATAATAATTGTTAAAAGACTATGGGACAACATATAAAAGTTAAATTGCCTAAATGTTGATAAGTCAAATGACAAATAGGTTCCCTTATTTAAAGCTTCACATTTATTCAAAACTTTTCCAGATAAGCTCTGTAACTCTAAACTTTCCTGGGTCATATTCTCATTTCCTGTTCAGGAGAGTCTTGGCTTTCTGTTTCTTTGTAGTTTTTCAGTGATGCCTCCATACTCTTTTCTCCATTTCTCAGGCACACATGCATCTCTCTACTGAAAAAATGAAAAAGAAAAGAAAAAAAAAATCAACCCCCCCCAACACCTAAAAGAAATACTAAAAGCAAAGAAAAAATCCAAAGAAATCAAAACACAGATCCTAGCAAAATATTATCATCCCTATACACTTTACTGGAGAAAATGAAATGTACCTGTGCTGTCAGCGACAGCTGGTATTTGTTGTAGGGCAATTCATAAGTGGCTTATTACAGTTATCTTCATGGGAGTGTGACAGTTACTCTTACCTACCACAGTGACATTTATTGATCCCTTAATTTTACATAAAACTAATGTTCATTGTCAAGATCATTCACTATACCTTTTTATGCTTAGTTTTGTTTGTTTGATTGTTTGTTTTTCTGCAGTTGCTTCAGCTGATAACATTGGAAAGGTTTTTTAGGGTTGTAGGGATGATTTTGTCTTAATGTACCTATACTTTTAGCAATCTGTAGTCAAGAAAACAATGAGATATATTATATCTGATTTATTACATTTATTCAAGAGAGAGAAAGAGCAGGTAATACCTATAAGCTTTCCAGACAGGGAATAAATTGTAAAATTTTCACTTAGGCTGGGCTAGACAAATATTAGCGGCAGGCATGTAGAGATATGTCAGCAAAATATGCATTGACACAATAGAGCTAAGAAAAACCAGGACACTAAATAAATAGAACCTTTCCCCTTTATATGCACATTAAAGTACAAATAGGACACAAATTTTATATACAAAGAGGCTAGAAAAGAAAATTATGTCACACATTTACTAAGAATGTGACTTACATAGTTGGATTTCAAATCTAGTCTCTGCTTTTTCAGGATTATTTTTTGCATGTCAGGGGAATGCAACTATGGTAACTAAGAATCCCACTGCCATAAATGCTATTCATAGGTAAACATTCCCTGCTCTGATCCATGTATAGCACGAGGAAAAGCATTCTGTGTCTTGGTGAGTTTAGAATGTAAATGAACAAAAAAGTTGAATAGTGGAGACAGCAGAAGCATTGTCTACATTTTACAGTCAGCAAACCAGAGCAAAGAGATCTGCTGACATTTGTCTACTCTGTATGCAGATGGTACTGCCTTTGACATGGGGATTCAGGATGAAAAAAATCTCATAATAAAGTAAAAAAGCTTGTTTTCCAGCATACAGCCAGGGCTTCAAACAGGGAAACCATTTAGTTTACTAGGCTTCTACTGGGTGTTTAATAATAAGGATTCTGTAAAAGAGATGCCCTCTAAAACAAAACAGGAACAAAAACTACAGAATTTTCTTCATATACTCTTTCTAACTGCCATCAAAGAGCAGTGATTCAAACCCTGCCAGCCATGGTTGCACTTGAACTAATGACTTAGAAGTGAAAAGGCTCTACAGTCTATTACTAATCTCCTGAGTCATCTGGGCTTTCAACCCTTTTTTTTAAAGCTATATTTACTGGGATCAGAACGGTTGCCCTTCTTAGAATAGATGTTATGCTGGAGCCCACAGACCAGAGTTCAAGAGTCTTCCATTTGAAAAAGAGTAAGTCATAGTGTCTCTGTGTGGTCACTTTTTGACAGCAGGGCAAAAGCTTGCCTATCCAAATAACAGGATATAATTAAAAATGTCTTCCTTCCATGTTAGATATCTCTCTTTATGAATGAATGCATAAAGACAAGTGCCTTCTATTTTATTTTATCTGTTTCTTTTTCACATTTATCTATCTTCACAAAAAATAAGTAAGGCTTAGCTAAATAACTTGAAAAATAAACCCAAACCCAACACAAATTACTTTTATATTGTCATGTTAGCTACTGGAACAAATGAAAAATTATTTTATGAGAGAAATAAAGACATAAAAGAGAGAAGAAATTATTTAAATCAATAAATTATGTTTATTTTAGTCAATAAATTATGTTAATCAGATACCACCCATTTTAGAAAATTAGTGAGCATTTTACAGGACATATGGAATATGTTTTTCCATTTCCTATCTACTGCAGTTCAGAACTATTATTTAATGTCTTGAAGTATTTGAAATTGAGAATAATTGTTACATCCACGTTTAAATATCCTCCTTATACCATGGTCTTTATATTTGTTTTGAAATTCATGCTGCATCTTTTCAAGTACATGGACGTGTAACAGTGCAAGTAATCACACACAAGCACTTTTCTGAATTCTGATGCTGAAATTCAGCACTGAACCCAGTATGGGATAGAGCACAGGTGCAGGGGTCACTTGTATATGTTCAGACATATTTTCTGTAGTAGAGAAGCATTGAGCAGAAGCAGTTTTGCTGCACTGTGTTTCACACAGCACATGCCAGATGCAGACTGTAATGCTGACACAGAAAGAGGTATGAATGCTAGTCCCTAATAGTTATAACGGAGAATATGCAGTCATACTGACAAGTTCCATGCAGAGGAAAGATAATATTGCCTGCTCATTTGGCATGAGCCTACCCCTGCTTCTAGACGTATTCAGTTCTTCCTAGGCATGGAGTGGACTGTGGTCTCAGCTCAGATGACAGCAGTTCTGTATACTAACATGCTGTTATTTGATTTGTATGTTCTTTTCCATGGTCATAACTGATATCTATTTTTACATAAGCTTGACAGACACCTAGAAAACAGCCGCACAGTTACTAAATACTATCACAGAAGTTGCTCTTCACTTCTCCTAAGTATACTAAAATATTGTGTTGGAGCACTGCTCCTTTGAGGATTGGAAAAAGTTGCAAAAATCCAGAAAGTGAAAATATGGAGAAAAAAGTTTCTTTGCATTTTTTTTGCCCAGTTTTTCCAGCTTTAACAGTATCACGGCACTGATACTTTGTCTACGTTAGACTGTTACTAGCACTGCCATAAACTCAGTGCAAGTATTTCCTGGGCATATGTGAGATATGTTTCTTTCTTCCTGGGCATATATTTCTTTCTGTGTCTGAGGAGGTTCAGCAGATATGGGTATTCTTACTCTTCCTCAATTTTATGTGGGAGATTATGTCTTTTCTTCATGGTCAGTAATGAAAAAGGAACAGGATAATATTCAGAACACTTGTTACTTCACTTACATCTTCACCACTGGTGGACCATCCTGAGTTTTAATGGAGCTTATGTTCTAGTTTAGGTCTTAATCTTGGTAAAGCCCTTTTAAATACTGCGCAGAGCTTCTTTGTTCAGATAGAAAGGGACAGTAGACAAATAACAGCTAGAATTAACTATGTAGTAAAAGTATACACTGTCTAGAAAAGTCTGCAGAAAATGAGTTATTGTTTTGACGGAACCCCTAAGTGGTTCAAAAAATGTGTTTTCTAAAAATATCTGTTGATATCAACAAACATTACTATATCTTCCCCACCCCCCACCCCCCCCCCGACTTATTTTCAGCCTCAGGATATTTTAGTCATTTATAAAGCAGGTTAGAGCCCTAACTTTTATGTATGAATACCTATTCAGCTGGAAACAAAAATCTATTTGCAACTGCAGTTCCTCCAAGAGTCACAACATAAGTTAAAGTCCATGAACATCATCACATCAAGAATACAGTGACTCTCCAGCAATTTGATTTTTCTTAGAGAGTCTGTATTCCTTGGAAATTTTAAATTGTATTCATTGAAGCAGGAAGAAAGAAAAGTAAATTATGGTACAGCCCAATATTCAAATCTTCTGATAATCAAGTTATGAAACTTAATGTCTGTGGAATCATGTTTTTAAGACCTTTATATTAGTAGAATATAAATGGTGGCTTCTGTTTCTTCAAAAATGGATGTCTCAAGGAGAACCACTCTCATGTTTTAGGAGATTTGTGGCTGAAAAACATTTAAATGTAAAGACTAGACTTTCCCCAAAGACTTGGAGAAATGCTATTCTAATACTCCATCCCACAGTATTGAACTCTTCTGGGGTCCAAAATCATGCTATCCTGCATGAACAAGGCATGATATAAAAAAATCATGTGTAAAGAAACTTTAAACAAACTATTTCTAGGATTATATTTTGCATGGGCAGTATATACATAACTAATTTGAAGGAGACAAGGATACATAAAATGTATTCAGTCACACATCTACACTGGCTAAATCCTTGTTATTTCAAGTTACAGTTCAAACATTCTTACTTTATTTATTCACACAATTACTTTGCACCTAAGCCAGGAATACAATGATGAAAGAGAGTACATGGGCACGTATAATTTCCTGAAGCAGTTCTCAAGGTGTCTGGGAAGTCAGAAGCCTCATTCCGGTTAGCTTCTTCCTAATCTCTCTTTTTACTTGAATCAGCCTCATTTGATACAGCTCATTTTAAGTTACATTTTAAGGCTGATTTATAAAACTTCTTTGTTATTTTGTGGACCTACAATTTTACAATCGCCATAAGTTCTGCAAATGACACGTGTAGTGTAATATTTTGATGGAAAGCATTGCTGATGGTTACCAGGATAAAACTTGTGTTACTGCATTTTGAAACATTTACATACATCAGTTTTTCTCTAAATTACACCAAGTTACTTTGGAGTTTGATTATATTAGTTTAATATTTCTCAGCATACTCTAAATTATATGCCTTGATTATTTAAATACTGTTGTACAGTTTTCTTCATCAACCTATGACATGTATGGTGCACAGCATTTCTAGTGATTTGTCAGCTAAAGTAAAGCAAATAAACCTTTACACAGATTTAGTACAGCACTCCAGGTCTTCTTCAAAAGGTTCTAATAATGAAAACAGAATGGAATGAAACAGGACAGAGAAGGAAGACACATTGTTTTGCCCCAATACGCAAAGAGATTATTTCAATTAAAATAGTTCATTTGGATGTTTGAAAAGTTGAAACTGTAATTACACAAGGTTACACAGTACAACAAAGATGCAAGTATTTAAAATGCGATTTCATTACATCCTTCTAACAATTCACATAGTGCAAAGCAATGCAAGAAAAACAGCATCAGGCAATCCTTTAAGAAGAGACTAATGTATGTCTTGAATTTTTACAAAAATGCATTGGTTCTTCTTTTTACCACCTTCTTTAGCCATACGAAAATTTTGAATGTAACAAATCTTCTCACGGTAACTTTTCTTAAAGTACAATTTCAAACTACCCTTAGAAACATTCTGCTAATTTTGGAATATTACATATTTTCATCAGAAATCATGGATATTATGAATAGGGCATCCACTGGATAGCTGTTGCATTCGGAAGTTTAGGGAAATTTATGTTTTGCTTTAATGCTCATATAATTTTTTGAGATAAAATTGTTTTCCACTCTGTCAACTTTCCTGAATATTCTCAAGTACATGTTATTCTTACTGACTTCAGCACTAAATTCTCAAAGTAAAATGTATCTCCCATACTGCACCAGAGCCATGGGTTGTTACAGAATTATATGTGGTGCACAGCCAGGAAGAACTGCATATACTGTTCAAATAACCAGTGTGTGATTGAGTGGAATGAAGGAGCATTAGTGGATCTACAACTATTTCATGTCACATAAAATTTATACATCTGTATCAAATTAATTTATGCACATCTTAAGGGCATCATTTGCCTTCGGTAATAATACTTGTAAGATAATTCCTGCTGTTTTTTCCAAATGAACCAATATTTAATTTAATGTAAATGTTTCCATTTTATCTTAGTATTGAAAATCCTCTCCTAGAACTACCCTGGCCTGATTTATGCTCTTGACTCTATCTATCATCATGATTATACAGTGCTTTGTTTCTTGTTTGTTTATTTGGGTTTAGGTTTTTTTGTTGGTTTTGGGGATTTTTGTTTGTTTTTGGTTGCTTGCTTGCTTGCTTTTTCTTTTTGGGTTTTTGTTTGGTTTGGTTTGGTTTTTAATTGGAACATATTGCAAAAGTAAGGGAGAATCTAAACATAGAGAAATGCATACTCTAAAGTCTTCTCAGGACAAAAAGGGATTTAAACACTTCACTTGAACCCTGAAGATGTAAATATTACCAATTAGCAGTGTGCCAATAAAGTTGAAATTGTCAGGTTTCAGAAACAACTTTATGTAAATGCATTACAAAAGTCTTTTTTAGTTTGGTTTGGTTTGGTTTGGTTTGGTTTGGTTTGGTTTGGTTTGGTTTGGTTTTTTTGGGGGGGCGTTGTTAAATTTTGTTTTAGTTTTGGGGTTTGTTTGTTTGTTTGGGGTTTTCATGGTTTTCTTTTCTTTTTTTTTTTTTTTTAATCTGAAGATTCAGTACAATAAATCTGTATCCATCCAGAGCTGACACTGGAGATTCTGAAACCAGAGTTTAATAGAGCAGTGGCTTTTGATCCACAAGTAAATTGTAAGAATTATGGAAAAAATTGTTTTCTTACTACAAAAATGCTTTGTAACTCAGTACTTTTAAAACATGTCTGAGATGAAATATTTCCTCCTGTAACTATGATAAGAAATTTAATTTATTGTTCTTATTCTTGCAGGAAGATCCCCTACAGTACTGGAATAGAGAATATAAAATTAATTGAAATTTTGGTCCAAAACAGGACATTCACATATGCATAACATAGCAGGATTTAAACAAATCAAACAGTTTAAACAAATTTAAATGAAGTCCTGAGCAGCTCATGCACTTCACATCCTTCCCATAATGAATTTTGACTACCCACTAATCTACAGCTTGAACAGACCACGCAAGTCCATCAGCCCTCCCAGTCAGCCTGTCCAGTGTTTCTCTCTGTTGCACTATATATCTTTTCTGATATCTAATAGGAACTTCAGTCAGTCCCTTTTAGGTGTGTATGGGGTTTTTTTGGTGTAGTTTTCTCTTTTTTTCTTTTTTTTTTTTTTTTTTTTTTTTTGGGTTTTGTTTGTTTTTTTTTTTTTTTGGGTCTTTGTTTGTGGGGGTTTTTTGGTTTTGGTTTTTTTTAATGAGTGTGAAAAGGTTGTGTTCTTCTTTGATAAAGTTGAAGATGTCTACTTTAAAGATTTCTGTCCTCATCCCTGTTGGTACTTCTTTAGACCAAAACGTTAGTTATTCTCACAAATCACATGTTCTTTCTACTTCCTTTCTCTGTACTCCCTCTGATTACTCTTTAGAAGTTCAATGTCAGACCTGGATAAAAAAAAGCCATACAAAAACTCAGCATGATTATGTTTCAGGTTTTACGAGCTGTTCTGTCCTCTTTTTTCTCCCTCCCCCCACAAAGTATCAACTTTACAGTTGAATAAAATTTCATGTTTTGTTTAGATTCTAACATCCAGGAATTCAGGGGAGAGAATGACCTGTGGGAGACTTCACGTAAAGCTAACCACCACCCCCTCAAACTCAAGTTACAATAGTATTCTTTTTGACTCATTAATGTTATCCAAACATGATTGTAAATGTCTGTATCATGTCTGTAGCATCTGTTAAAATAAACCTAGAATTCCTCTACCAATGACAGCACAATAAATTAGAAAGTGTTTTGGTTTTGTTTTCTTTTCAGCCAAGGATATTGCAGTAAAAGTAAAGCACTTCTGCTCATGTGCTTAAACAAAGAAAAAAAATCTGTACAGTATAATGTAGCTGACAATTATTTAATCTCTTAAAAAAACCAACAAACCCTTCATGAATTTTCATCTTTATGCCTGAATTCTATGTAGAAAATTATCACCCAGTGTTGGTGGACTTAAGTAAGTTCTGGCATGTTCATAAAGGCAATGAAACAGTGTTGTATTAATGGCTCCCAGCTACGAAAAAACCTGTTGCTTCAACTGAACAAGGCCATTGGGGTTTATTGAATTAATTCCTGTTACTCCAGAGGACTGCTGACTTGTTTGGCAACACTGAGAGATTCCAGGCTGCTGACTCATTCATATAATATTCTACTATTTTATTTGACCTCTATTTGAGGGAAATTCAGCACAACAATAAAAGGCAGTCTCTCCCACAATGTTCAGTGATGTTCATAGTCTTCTGACTTTTATGTTTTTCACAGCATGTGCATATGTCCACTCTCTGGTCACCCATATTCTCTTGGGAACCAAGTGCCTTTACATAATAGAACAAGAACACTGTTACTTCTTCCTAACAGAGGAACTGGAATATGCTGCAGTGCTCAGGGTTGAATGAGTCCCAGCCAATTTTAAACCACTTGGTTGTACAGAGGTAGAGGAAGAAGAGGGAGAAAGAATTGTACTGTTGTACAGGGCTGTATTTGCTGCCCATACCTAATTTGCTCATCAGTTTTACCTGTGTCACAAACCTACATGGCAGGTGTGACATGCATGTCCCGGATCGGCCCTGAATTGAGTGGATTTTATCATCCTTCCCATAGCCCTAGTGGGTGTTGTTTGCCCCACAGCTCTGTTTTTCACCTAATAATACATCTTGCTTGATCTCACTTGCTCTGATTGGTGTTGATGAAAATGAAATATATGCTGTTACTTTAATGGACATAGTGGGAGCAAGTTGAGATAAAGAGAATAATACTTTTGCATTCAGCTCCAGGAGAAATTACTTTACTGTTTTGGCCCAGAAGTAAATATGGCTAATCAGTGAGCCAGAAAAAATAGTTTCCATTACTGAATATGGTTCCTATTTAGCGGTGTAAATAGCTAACCTTCCTTTCAACATTTTCTGTTTTGGGAGATTTCTGACACAGGTTCTATTGAAAGCAGAATGGCAATAAAAGACAACATTCTAACATGGAAAAGAGGGTACAGAGGCATAGTGTTCTCTTTCTAAAATATTAAATTATTAAATCATAATTTTATATGTAAGCTTACTCAACCAGGTAGCACTGGGTGATATGTTGAAATGAACCATCCCAAACCTTCCCTTCCCAAACCTTCCCAACATTCTCTTTACTTTTTCACTGTCCCTTGAGAAGATATTCTATCTTTTGCTTTTTACAAATACTGTGACAGTCCCCACCTTTAAAATTTTATCATAAAATCAGCTTTATCCACTCAGCTGGTGCTCTTGCTTCTGCAGGCTATGTGTCTCAACAGTTTGCAGCATCCTTCTGTTCACAAGCTAATTCCTGAAAGCTAAGAGAAATGAGCAAGAAATGAATTAGAAAAAGGAAATAAGTTTACTGTGATAATGGCATAGATTATAACAGTAGAGACAATGTGTTGCTAGAAATATAATTGGTTTCAATGTTTTCACCCTGTAGTCAATAAATGGGAGAACAAAGGTCTACACCAAAAAATGTCATTATGTAACTGAAGTATAGAAACATAAAGTCCTGTAAAATAATCTGAAACTAAAGTTTATATTAGAGTCTCATTAGGCAAAAAAGATTTGCACAATTTGAATACAAGCAAAAATCAAACCAACAAACAAAAAAACCCCAAAAATCCCAACAAAACTCAAAAATAACCCCCCAAAAAACCAAACCACACCAAACCAAACTAAAAATACCTCTGAAAAGTAAAGATAGGCATTGATTCATACAAATGTAAAGACAAAGTGATAAAGGTGTTTAATTTTTTTGAAAATACATTTGTATACACACAAGCACAGTTTATATTTTTTCATAACTGTATGACATATGTGCACTAAGATACATATAAATGTGTGTATACAGATATATATATATGTGTATGTCTATGTATGGGTCTGAATTTCTCTATCAGCAGAAAAAACACCTGCTGAAAAAAATCTCTGAAGAGTGATAATAATTTTTTGAGTGAAGATGTGTGTTTGTATTTGCACCCATGAGAAAATACAATAGAAAACATCACAATGATATCATGAATAATGAATCACACACATTTTCATCTGATGCAATAATGTAATTCAATCTTCATTACCATTGTCAGTATAATCAATACGTACCAATTGCAAGTGACATATAGAGAGACAGCATTAGTATAATGAATTTTGATCAGCCGAGCCACAGCAAGTCTGTCCCCATGCAGTGAAACTTCATTAAAGTATCCAAGCAGGAAGCAAAAACATAACATTCAGGCAGTCAAATGGACAGATTGTTCATTCCAAGATATGACTTTCTTTACTCTACCTTGTCCATTTCCCCCTGAACTTCATCATAAACTTGAGAAATCAACCATTTCAGCAGTCCACTTCTGTTGTCGTCTTATCTCTTCAGTAAAACACTGAATTTCTTGCAAAATCATGGCATTTTTGGAATTTACAGAAACTACTCAATAATACTGAAATGGTATTATTATTTATATTGGTATATTAGTATTTAAAAATTGATAATCTTATTAAAAATGTTGAATATCTTGAATGACAGCTGTACTATTTCTATGTTATGTGTACTATTAAGAAAAGTCTACTCAGATGAGAAGCAATTAACTAAAAATCTGTAACTAAAAAATAGGAGATGAGTTTGTATGGGTTTTGCTGCATGTGCTCCAAGACAGCTATTTGATATTGTTCCTCTGTGCAGCCTGTTCTGATCACCTTATTCAGGTACTGGGGGTGTACCCACTGGTTGTAACTGAGGCTTGTATTTCACCTTCTTTTCTGGAGCAAGGCACTTTTAATATTAAGTGAAAAAGACAATAAATACTGTGTAGTCTCTTTCATTTGCAGAACTTAAACTACTTAATGAAGAGAATAGTCACTTTTATCTTCTCTTTTTCATCTAGGTAAGTAGAGAGAGATGAAATTACTGAAGAACAAATCCTGAACTATCACTTTTTCTCCTAAGCCCTCCTTCATGTCTGTTAATATCTGTGACATTGAGCTAATGAGAGATTGAGTAAATTTCAGAGCAACAATAATAAGTTTTCCCATTCAGCATCTTTCCATAGGAAATTACTTCTTACAATGGCCTGTTGAGGTCTGCATAATATTTTTGGCCTCATCCACAAATGTTGGTGGTTTAGCCCATTTCGGGTTGGAAAGAGAGAACAATAAGAGCAAATCAAGTTTTCTCTCTAAAATTCTGTATCTGTTAGAGCTTCTCACTAAGTCAAGAATATATCATCAGGAGGAGAGGGTATCTTTCACAAATACTGTTTTGAAGGTGGATCTTATGAAGACCTACACAAATAGTAAGCCAGACCAACAAGATACTTTCTTGTTTCTAAAACTATTCTTTGAAGGCAAACACAACTGACTTATGAGAAAGAATTCCTCTAAATAAAGTAGTAACTGAGCTGTACCTTGATTACTGCTTTAATGCCCTTAAGTTCAGAAAATAGATAGCTTTAAATCTTAAGGGTAGTTGACACATTTCTAGTTTACTATGCAGTTCAATTGTCTGCATATATCAATCATTTGTCTTGGGGTAACTAAAATTTTGATTTATACATTGTCAACAGAACGAAATCACTTAATTTTTCTTCTTCTCCATGTTTTTCATTGCTAAGAACATTTTCCTCGACTGGAGTTCAACCTATATATTACTCAGGAGTACAATTTATTTCCTAAGCACTGTTAAGAATTTTACATCTCTCTTTTAACTGTTGTGGCAGTGTAGTTGAGAAAAGGCTCTCAGCTAGGCATAAGAAGCAGGATGCAGTGTTTATGTGGGTGACTGTGATTAGATTTATTGCTAATAGAATACCATAATACTGTCAGTGGAGTATCTAAATAACAACTCTATCATCTATTACAATGGATTACAGTATAATTAGGTTGCGGTCCCAAGCTGCAGTGAGATCTCCTTATTATCTAAACTCAGAGAAGTCTTGGTGCTGCTAGGTTCACTTAGTCTCAAATTTGGTCAATATTCTATGTCTAAAGGGTTTGGTTAGAAACATACATATTTACAGTCTTTGGGCCTTGCAAAATTCATAATTACCAGGCAAAAAAGCCCCTACGCAGCTACTTTAGCTACTTTAGGATTATATCTACCTATTTGACTGGATCTTAGTGTTTTTCACTCACACAACCAAAACGGAGAGAGATATCCCTACTGGGGGGGTGAAGGGGGGAAGGGATGGGAATCCACCCAGAAGCTGCCTGCAACACCATGAGATCAATTTGCCCAGTTGGTCAGGTATGTAGCAGCATTTTATATCCTTATGCAGGCAGCAAAGTCAATTGCAAACATCTCTGTTCCCGCAGTTCTGGAATACATTTACTATGTGAGCATCCACGCAGTTCTCCCTGCAGTACACAACTGGTCTTCTTATCTTAGGACAAAGAACATTGCATGATCTGAGACAGCAGAAAGAGAAAGGGAGGTGTGTGTTAGTGTGTAGGGGTGTGTGTAGGACACACATAAAGACACAGCTATTTTTCATAGCTGTCAACATAATGTTATTTGAAATTATTTTCTATGATTTTAGATGCAGACATTTTTATCTCGATGATGGTCTTCATCATATCGTTTTCCTTTAGGTAGTATGCAAGAAATAGCAGCTTGGACATAATAAACCTTGTAGCTCCCTTCCAACTGAAGGTATCCTCTCATTCTATGATATATGATAAAACAATCTTTAACTGCTAAATGAGACACTGAAAAGTTAGATATCCCAGTTTCAGATTTACCTGTCTTCTACACATAAAAATTAATGAGAATCTCTAACTATAACATACCCTTTGCACCAGAGAACTCTTGGCTTGAGTGTCCAAGGCAGAGAGCGCTCATTGCAAAGCGTATATTCATGTATTTTCTCTGTTTACATTATGTAACCCCATGTCTGATTTATTGAACACTATTCAGATTATGCTCTAAAATGCAGAATTACTCGTATCCTTTTTGTCTGTGCTAGCAGTTCAACCTATTCAATGATCAGATTTTTAAAGCATTCCTCTGAGAAGCAGATCTCACTGCAGGCATAAGGTGGCAATTCAGGACACCAAGGAATGTTTTGTTTCTTTGTTTGTTTGTTTTCCTAGCCTCTTCTTTCTCTCTCCTCATCACTTACAGTTTTTGAGTTATCAGTCTGTGGGAGCTTCCCCTGTGCAAGTTCTTTCTTACAACAATTACTAGCTTATTACTTAATTACCTTTAATGTGGTAGTAAAAAAGAGCTTCTATTTTCTCACACTGTCGAGGTATTGTGGTGAAGTTTGGAGTATAAGGAGGGAAACTATATATTTAGGAAAATGAAAATAGTGAAGAGGTTGGACTGACTAAAGATATTTGATTATTGTATGTGAAATCTTTTAAAGCAGTTAGTAGACAGATTTTCTCATTTTAAGCCTAGAATTCAGTTTACATTTAGGATATAATCTGGTTGTTAAAGTGAACATATCTTTAACCACACACGACAGAGGGAAACTAGAGGCATAGAAAACTCAAATTTAAAAGCATTACCAATTAAGTCTCTTATCCATAACATAGGGCTTTTTTTTTTTTCCCCAGAATTTTTAGATATGTATAAAACCAGCTTTTTGCTATTCATTTGGTGTATAACAGACTCATATATTTCAAATTTAACATATTGGAAGCTTACAGTAAGTGAGAACTGGAAAATATGGCAGAGCCAATCTAAAATCCAAGCTCAATGAGAGATGTCAAACAGTAATATTTTAATAAGGAGATCATTAACATGATTAACTGCAACATCATTAACATATTTAACAGTATTTGATGTTAGTTGTAATCCATGCTGTCTATCTGGTTTCTACTTCACTAATACACTAACTAAATGTTTTGGAAATTTTTGATCACTTAGGATAGGGATGAGATGCTTCCAAAAAAATCTAAGCCAGTCTCAAATTAGCTTTGATGTTCCAGGAGAAACAAATCCTTACATGTGAGTATATATGAACAATGATCTATTTTAAAGGAAGAAGACGCTTTTATGGAGCTACCACTGACAATCTACTGTGTCGAATTTGAACTACAAGTAAGCTGCAGTTATTGAGACACAAGCTTCTGAAAAGCAATGCTACCTAGATCTCACAGCCTCATCACAGAGCGAGTTCTGTCACCTTATAATGTGATATAGATGATGCTTGATTGAGTAGAAGCATGTAATTCAGTTGAAGAGTTCTGCTGACACAAGAGCAGCCTTCAGGTGATTTATGAATGAGAGTAGAGCACCTCATCTGAATTACAACTTTGATATTCAGCTTGGAACTGCTCTGTAGTATACATCATTATCATTATCCTGGGGTGTAGGGGGGAGTGGAATTAAAGGAAGTGAAGAAAACAGATCATAAAATCTTTAAATTGGAAACATATGTAAGGAAATAATTTCAACTCAAATTTTTAAAACTATTTTTATAATATTAATTTTGATCTTTGTAGAATTTTGAAATTTGTGATTTTTGGACCTAATTTTATGTTTCCCCCAAACCAAAACAGTAGGGTTCTTATGACTGTTTGATAACAAGTATTATAATTAACTGACAAGTATTTTCCATTCAAAAAAGTAATTAATCAAAGTTTTTGTTATCAATTTAATTTAAGAGCACTAATCCAATAAACTAATGTTTTCCTGAAGATTCACTGGCAGAAAAAGAAGGCAACTGTTCACATGCAGACTTTGGAGACTAGAAGTATATGGAAAAAACAATCATAATGAAAGCAAATTTTCCTTTAATGTAACTTGCTTGCGGCAGACATATATTCATGTGACTGGTGTGCAGGAGCAAGTGAAAGCTGGTGAAATTTCATCTTGCTTTTCCCCCTGTGTTTGCATTTATGCCCCCTGTGCAGGGTTCAAGACCTCTGAGCCAGCTGGGTCTCAGCTCACCTATGTGCACAGATTCCCTAGCAGATGAGGGCCTCTGAAACTGTCCATGCAGGTGAGTCTGTGATCCTGCTGCAGTATAAATCAAAAGACATCCAACAGATTCAAGAGAACACAGAAAGTTAGAGGTACTCTCGGGTCTAAAAACATAGTGTTAGCCATAGAGAACTGATGCATTACAGACATTATGTAACCCCTTACGGAACTTCCATGGAACTTACCAATTATTTAGTCCTGAATTATTCAGTCATACACAAGTATCACTAAATATTTGATATATTCAATTATCGATGTGGCTCACCAACTTCTTCTCATGTATTATGAATACTGCACGAGAACATGAACAGTTAATAACAGAGTCATTATGAATAGTCAAGGAACAACAAGCTGAGGTAGTATTGTTTGCCTTACAGGGAAGCAGTCAGGTCCATGTCCCTCACAGGGGTGTTCTGCAAGAAAGTTCAGATGAAAAAGAGGAATACGTTAGAAGCATTTCTAGAAGCAACTGTGCAAAACAACAAGCTGCAGTAATTCCCTTTCTGAGACACAATTCCTTCTCAGTTTCTTTCTGCACCAAGGGCACGGATTTATTTTTTTCTAGCATATGTGCTACCAAGTAATTATTCCCCCTACCAAAAGGGTGGTGCACCAACAAATGAATAGCAATTTGCAAAGTGGAAGTTTAGCCTAATTCCTACCTGTAGTCTGGTTACATGTTATCAGTTAAACAAAGAAATGAGCTTTGCTTCCTGTTTCATTTATAATAGTTCACATTTGCATGGTGGTACTGTGCAACAAGGAGCAAGTGAGGTTCCAGTCTTGAAAACCACTGCTGTTTATCATTAATGTAAATTGCATCATGAATATCATCCCAACTTTCTGTCTTATCTCCACATTAAATCAAACAGGTATTAAGACAGAACATATTGCACAGGAGGCTTGAGATTAGAATGAAACAGTTCCATAGAAGCAAAAGGAAATCTGCTTTTACAGATTCAGGGCCTGCTGTCACTATTTGTGCAGCTTGAGGCTTCATGAGGTGAATAGGGTTCAGCTGACTTTGGAACAGCAGTGAGGGAGTCAGAAAAAGGAAGTGATAAACCTGAGAAATTCCAAATCCCAGGAGGTAAACCACCATGAAACAAAACCTGAAGAAAATATACTACTACTCCCAAATGTTTAAAAATGTTTTTGTTGAAAACCATCAATAATAGACCAGAAAGATGAGATCATCAGCTATATAAGCAGGACAGATTTTTACTGCTGACTTCATAGTCAATATGATGAGGGTCATAAAACTTTAACAATACTCTTCATATTAAAAGAAAAAAGAAAACTAAACAGGAGGGTAACATAATAATACAAAGGGGAGTTCTTGAAGAGTTGATACATGCTGAGCACATTATCAAAGAAGTTGCTGCAGAAATCACAATATCATTGGGTGACTGAAACAGTATAGCAGCTCTGGAGATCTATTAGTTCAGCACCTGTTCGGAGTGGATTTAACAGCAGGTTACTCAAGATAGTGTCAAGGTGTGTTTGAGTATCTCCAAAGATGGAAATTCCACAGCTTCTCAGGATGGCTCATGCCAGTGTTTGACAACTCTAACACTAATAAGAGTTTCCCTTCCCTTCCCTTCCCTTCCCTTGCCTTCCC
>JAYRBT010000093.1:41856751-41880008 GCA_036023395.1 Myiotriccus ornatus | reverse complement strand
TTTCAAAATTCATCATGTCATAGAGCCCTGATAAAACTCGTGGCCTCTGGAAGCTGTCAGAGCACAAGCAGTTACTTCTAAGTTCCAAGAAAGTGTGATTCATACAGAGGTAGTTGAAATATTCACTAATCTTCCTGCTTATCTCCACAATCTTTTATTCTCTTCATAAGACAGAAAAGGGACTGTATAACAGCAACCTCTCCAAAATATATACAGAAAGAATGACATCTCCAATTATCTAGCCAAGAGTATTTTACTTAACAAAACAAACAAAAAAAAGGAATTAAAATTATAGTTTGATCCTTAGTTTTAGTCTAAAGACAAAGACAAAAAACATTCTGTTAATGTATAGCAGAATATTGTAGCATGAACTTTGGCTGTGCATCTCAGGGCACTCTCACATGAATTTAATTTGAATAGGAATTTATCACTGTAGAAGGTAGTGAGGTAAGAATCCTGACCACATCAGGAAGAAACAGGTGTTACTTTGAACAAACAAATCACTTAAATCAGTGTTCCTGAGGCATTTTACCTCTGAAACATAAGCTTTGTTAACTACTCCGATTTTCTTGTCTCTCTAAAGTATTCAGAATTCCTGTAGATACTATTCTAAATACTATTTCTCATGTGCTTTTTATGGCATTCTGTAAGTATACTGCTGACTGCTTAATTCAGCGAAGAGCTCACAGACTCCTAAAGGAATTTCTGTGGAAATACCTTAAAGAGATAGTATTTTAATAAAAGAGTTAGGTGAGGATTTTATCTAACTAGGACTTTTTTTTTTTTTCATTTGTGTTGTTGTTGTTGTTTTGTTTGGTTGTTTTAAGCTTTAGTCTCAGTTTTTCGTCACATTTTGCTTCTATACCTTGCTGAATTCTTAGAGTTATCTTTTATTTAAAAAAAGGATTGGTTAAGTATGTGTTTTAGGAATATGTATGTACTTCTACTTCTCCATTTTTTTAAGATAGTAATTAGTCTGAAAAGTATATTTTATGATGCAAGAAGTATGAAAAGCCTTTCACTAGTAAAATAAGTAAATTATACATACATTAAAACACAAAATATAGCTAGTGTTTCAAGTCAGTTACAGAAGTTAATTGAACAAGCTACCCTTTTTCATTAGCAATTATGTTGCAGATATACAGACCACATGATATTGGCCCTGGCAAGACTAGATTTGCAGTTTCATTTATAAGGAAAGGTTGTTATTTCTATTTTAGTATATGGGTTTGATTTACATTTTATATTGCTTTTAAGCACACTCAACAGGACAAAGTAAAATATCCCATCTGATATTTTCATTTTGTGTGAATCCTTCTTTATGACCTCTGTCTGTAGATTCTGCATATTAAAACCACAGATGCATCTAATTACTAGCTCAGGATTATCTTAAAAATTTTTGGTCAGTTGAAGGCTCCTAAATTTATGTTACTTAACATAATGACCCCATATGCTAATATATGTTATATTAAAATTCTGAAGGTTGCAAAAAAATTTCAGTGATTTTCCAGATCTGCTCTATTTTGGTTATCTCCAACCTCTGTATTCTATATAATCTATTTCTCTTCTTGACATGCTTCAGATCCCGATCTGGGTACCATCTAGAGAATACTTGATGTACTATAGAGCATAGCTGAAAAAAGCAACAATGAACCCTTTAACCTTCAGAACGAGTTCTAACTGCAAGGTTATTTCCCACCAGCATGCCCTAATCACCATTTTTACACCATGTGACACAGATACTCATCAACGTGTTCAATGAAACTGTTTTCTTTTCAATAAATGTTATATACATTTACCAGTAAGACCAAAGTTCTGTCATTAAACATTCTGTGGAAATTCTCTACTACCTGAAGCAATAACAGCAAAATAAATACTAAAAGAAAGTAGCAAAACAGGAAAGTCCTTCAGAGCAATGTGTTTAAGGCACACTACTTTCTGTAACAAACAGCATGGAAGAAAATTCCAAATCTATCCTCTTTAGACTTTTCAGTACAAAAAGATCTCGCTGGCTATATCAGTGAATTCAAGTCTGTGGATTAAATTGAGGAAAGAATTTGCAGATGGTCCCAGAAGGACACAGAGTGAGATACTGATAAAACACTTCATAGTGGTTATAACTTGATTGTAATAGACATTAAAACCTGAGGACAAGAATAGTCAATTGAAAAGGTGTGTAAGAGTGACTTTGCTCTTTGTCTGTAGTGTGATCTCTGTTTTATACAGCATAAGCAGTACAGGAGCTCAGCTGATTTTGGTATTCTTTGTTGCTCTGGAAGGAGACCCTCCGCAAGCCTTTCAGCGAAAGAAGACTTGTTTCAGGTCAAAGAAATTGTAAGTCAGTAGAACAGAGTATGCAAGAGAATTATTCTAGAAAAAAAGCATTACCCTCTTTAAGGCCAAGTTTTTCCACTGTGTAAAATTCTTCAAGGCAGCTTTTGGCCTTTAATATCTGTTAGGTGTCTTTGTTCTCCTATGCCATTAGTGACAGGTTTTCTGGGGCCATTAGGAACAATGGATATTGTTCCATTTCCAAGGATTTATTAGAGACCCATTGTCCTCATCCTTCTCCCCTTCTAGCCCTTGAATTTCCAAATCAGCCATCTCAGTCTTCTTTTCCATCCCCTCCATTACCTTCTGCTATACCATGCAGGACTATGAAGAGCATTCTTGAAAACCATCCACTTGACAACTATAACTAATGTTTAAGGTGAACAAATACAGGCAACACTCACTAGCTTGACCTGTACCATGGAAACAGCCTAGTTACTGATCACCATTCCAGAAACTGTGTGTCTGATGCCACGTTTTCCCTGCAATTTCAACATGCTTAGAGAGCCACATATTTTTCTCCCAGGTGTTTGAAACATGATATTTGACTTTCACATGCACGTCTCATGTGAATCAGTGCTAAAGGATGCACTTTTTAAAGGTAAGATACTGTACAACAATAAATATTTCTGCAGCTTACTTTCTTTTTCAAGACAGATTTTCTCTCAGGCAATTAAGTTCATAACTCTAGAAAGAGCTTGGAGGGGAGGAGTTTAAAAAAAAAACAAAAAGAAAAAAAAGAAAGTGTTATGCTCAATTAAGACAGAATCTAAATGGAATCCTTGCTGTGACTATTCTGCTTTTTGTGTCTAAATGGTTTACAAAACCCAAGTGAATTTAAACTTTATAATTAAGTACATCTACACTAGCCAAAGGCAAAGAAAAATAGACTTAAACAATCTCTTACTTCTCAACTACTTTATAAGCATAAATGCTGGGTATTAACTGTGCACATATGTGTTAGAAGCTATATGGGGAACTAATATTTAATCAGCTTATGCATCAAATATTAATACTGAATTGATATCACATAATATGCTCTAACCAACACTCCTGAAAGCCCAAGAGATACTAGCTTTTCTGACTGGAATGGGATCCTCATTTAAAGTACATTTTGATACAGATATCTGTATCAATATAAGATTTGTATACTTTTTGATAGACACCAAGAAGAACATAAAGAATGTATGAAGGTTGAATCTCACAACTTCTTACTTCAGATAAACCCATTGTAATTTGCTGAGCCTCTGTAGTGGATGATAATGCTGATGATGACAGCAAAATGAACTAGAAGCAAAACAGAATGAATCTGGTTAGGGCACTTATTACTGCCTGGTGAAAGGTTAGCATAATGCTCAAAACCTTTTTTATATAGCAATATTCTTTTTGCTAGGGAGTAAATTCCAGGATAAATGGCCAGTGAATCAATAAATGCTCCAATTTGTGGCCTGAGAGTTCATTTATCATGAACCATTTATCTCCTCACATACTCTCCCATAAAATACAGCTTAATTAAATTTCATGTAGACTCCTTAGGTGGTGGTATTATCAGCATGTACTAACAAATCACAACACTGATAGGAAAGCATATCTGTAACTGCACTTAAAGATAGTCAGAAAGGAGAATTTATTTTATTATGTCTAAACTAACCTTCAGAAATAAAAAGAATTAATAATGTGTTGACAGTCTTCAGTGTAAACCGAATGTTTTGAGGAATCATTTCAGAAAGTATTCATTTAAATAAAAGCAATGACCATTACCACCACAATCATTGTATGAATATTTGTCAGTGCCTATACTGCAATTAAGTTGGTCTTCATGGAAGACTTCATTTAGGACGCCTTATTTAGGAGATTTAAGAAGTTGGATTTCCATTTATTTGATTTAAAACTTAGTAAAATATTTACAGAACCAGCAAAGAAGCATGTCCTGCCTTTGTGCATTTTAACAGGGTTCAAAACTCAGATATTAAAAAAAAATGCTAACAAACAGTGCCTATAGGAAAAAGCTTTCAGAAACTGGAAATCAGACTTTTATATATGTCTCTACACCATTAGAGAACAGAGACAAAGGACTTTTATATTAGACTTTTTGTGCTCAAATTAGTAATCATTAATGAGCTGTTCAGTAGGCATGATTATTAGAATATTGTACTTGTCAAAACAGAAGGACCTTCTGTCAGCTTTAATTGTTTATTTTCAGTTTCAAAAAAAAACAAAAAAATGTATTTCAGCTTGATAATAGGGTAAGACTTGAAAAATTACTAAAATTATTTGGAAAAGGTGTTTCCCTGCCGACCCACTTATGCAATGATAAATTCACTTAGAAAATAAGGAAAACTCCTAGTCAGTTCACTCCTCTTCCTAAAGATAGATCGCTGACAATGCCTCCCTCTTAGAAGAGGCTTTTATATTACAGACAACATGTTGTTCTCAGAAGTGTGCTCATTCTGTCTTCCATACATGCCTCCAGTCTATTGCATACTGTATTTTTTGGTACAACTAATTTTTTCCCTTTTCTTTAAAAAATCACATAAATGTTCACTTTTGACAGTTTTCAAAGAACCAAATTTTCTGACAAACCCTCCACAACCATACAGTACATTTCATCTAAGGGTAAGACATAGTTTATCTAATCTACCTATTCTAGGATTATGAAATTTACACAGTTATGTTTATCATAACCCCATTTTTGTTGGGTCTAATGTTACTATTTAGTAACATGTCATTGAATTAATCATTGCAAGTTGATTCATTTGCTACTTGTGTTGTACAAATGTTGGAGTTTACAAAGGGATGATTAGAAGATTATAATGATCTTCCTATAATTTAATTTTCATACTAGCATAAAGAAATGAGCTGTAGTACACAAAAGCATCTCAGTGTCGTACATTTTTCTTCTGAAAAATAGTTCTTTTATGAAAATCTTTAATTCATAGTATTACGTCAAGAAGTAGGACAAAGCTTCCTAGTGGGAAACATTCTCTCCAAAGAAATGTTAGTTCATCAGAAAAAGTAAGGAAAAATTTTAAGAGGTCTCAGAGGAACCCATATGTTTTACAGTCTCCTGAGAAACCTGAAGGAAACATTCTTCATCATGCTCAGGAGGTAGGTGGAGCTGCATTGGTGAAATAAACACAGATGATATGGTATGGTATGGTATGATATGATATGGTATGATATGGTATGATATGGTATGATATGATGCAAATTTGAAGTCTCTTGGAATAAGAAAGAATTCCCAACAACAAAAAATTCTCAGTGCTGGGTGATTCTAGTTGTTCTTAGGTAGGGTAAAAAGGAATTTCAGCTTTCTATTTATTTCACTGCTACATTTGCACTACCATGCAGTTCTGTCAAACACTTTCCATGGAATAAGTTTTTCAGAGTTTTTTTGACTGAGAGGAAAACACTTATACTTCTCACAGATGTTGTTGCTTATTGATCAATCAGTTGATTGATAGAAGATGTAAATCAGTTCTTCAGATTTAACCCTGTGCAAGAATCATGAAATACTTGCTTACTATTCCGGGGGTGGGGGCTGAAATACAGAAAAAAACCCAACAAACTTTAACTCAGTATTTCAAATAAGAGAGGTAGTTACTTCTGGAGGAAAAAAATAAAAATCAATTGTTTTATAGTGGGATACATGTTCATCCAGTCTTACTCAGTGGCACAGCCCTGGTTAGCAAGTTATGACATGCTTGATAAGAAGAGCATGGCTTTCTGTTTTAAAATATATTAGGGCAGTCTCTTGGTCTGAGGCTTTGGGAGCACAGAGTGCACGTGCACAGTACAGAAGCAAGAAGCTGGTTTTCTTGGCACACAAAGAGTGATGCACTTAAGTAGTTATGCCACTTCTATTGTTTGAGCTATCTCACTGGCTATCTCCATGCAACTTGAGTTGTGCCAGGGAAACATACCAAACTGTATTGTTGATAAACACCTTGGCCAGTCATTTAAATAGCCAAATTTCTTATATCTGAACCAAAATTTTTCATATGAATACATTTGTCTCTTACAGGAATCTGCTGCCTGTCATCATATATCACCAAATAAAAGTAAATCCATTTTTGAAGTGACCATATGAAATCCTAGCAGCAGCTATGTGTTTCTGGAATTTTTAAGAACACTTGCATCATGGATTGGTGAAAAGATAACTGTAAACTTCACCACAATGTTCTATTGCTATTAAACAGTGTCCTGGGACAACAAGATAATTAATGTTATCTGTTTTACTTTACTGTCTTTTAGTTTTCTCTCATCCGTTATCATTTCTGACAGTCACTGGCAGAGAGATCTAGTATGCATGTTTCTTCAAGACAAAAGACTGGGCCAAAAGGTTTGAAAAATATCACATAAGCCTGCCATGCTGTTATTTTGTTAATCAAATATGTTTTGCCTCTAACTTCCTTTACTTGTGACTAGAACACACCATCACTTACACTGACAGGCATCGGATTTCTGTTTCTTTAAATTTTTAAGATTAAGATAATGCTGAAGGAGTTTAATTATTCTTTATATATAGAAAGGAAGTAGAACATAAGAAGGAGAATAAATGAAATTTTCTGGGAGAGACCACTGAAGAGAGAAAAAGAATACCTACATATGAAATCAACAAGTCTCATTTAGCTGAGATTACAGGCTTTCCTTCATTTATCCCCTTTATTTTAATATCACTTTGACTTTGCTCAGTGTGTAGGTGTAGATCACAAAGCGGGGAAATTTCAGTGAAGCTGTGAATGTCACCCTCAGGAGCCCACATCAAGTACACAAACAACAA
Organism: Myiotriccus ornatus; assembly: GCA_036023395.1. Lineage (NCBI taxonomy): Eukaryota > Metazoa > Chordata > Aves > Passeriformes > Tyrannidae > Myiotriccus > Myiotriccus ornatus. The sequence goes on along the minus strand of JAYRBT010000093.1, from coordinate 41,872,894 downwards.
AGAACCCAAGCAACCTTTAATCTAGCAGACAAAGGCATAACAACTTGAACAAGCAGAATCTTGAGCAATGAAAAGTGGAAAAAAGTGCAAATTTTAACAGTGAGAATAATTAGGCTTTAGAATAGCTCACCATAAAGGGTAGTACCACCACTGCTTGAACTCTTTGAAAGGGTGTTTCTCTGAAAGAGATCTTACTCAAACAAAAATTGTTAGACTCAAAGCAGGTATTATTTGGGATTTTATGCAAATTGTTGGACTAAATGAACATGCTCTTTAGCCTTATCGGTAATATGAAAATAAATGTCATTTTGATCTAATACTGGAGTATAATGGAAATAAAGCCAGTTGTATTTATCATCTCAATATCTAAGTACTTTAAGAGGAACTATAGTGGTAAATTTAGTATTAAGCTACTTGTATACCTGGCAGACAATGAAGCTGACCTACCAACTGGGAAGTCTATTTAGCAAGTCATGAGACTTCTATCCTGTTAAAGAAAAAATCATTGAAAATGTTTATTTTATTTTTCTTTAATTCAAGGTGGGGTTTTGGTTTGTCTGTCTGTTTCATTGGTTGTTTGGGGGTTTTTTTGTTTGTTTGTTTGTTTTAAAATTTAGAATTTATGAAAACAGCTACTTTTGAAAATTCTTTTTTTTGTTCCTTTTTTTTTCTTTTTCTATTCTTTTTTTTTTATACCACTCTGGCAGAATGAAACCTACACTGATGGTTCTGGTTTATTCCCATTTATCCTTTGAGTGTTTTTCAATAATCGTTTCTCCATTCCATAAAGTTTGAAGCTTCCTAGCCTCTGAATAATGATGTTGAAAAATTTAAGAGTGTTACAGATCTAAAGGAGGGAAGAAGTGTCGTGGTTTTGCCCACCAGCCAGCCCCTGGGGCTAAGGATGGTTTTGTCCAGGTGGATTTCCAGAGAAAAAGCCAATCAAAAAGTTCAGTAACACCTTTGCTAATTATATATTCAAGAAAACAGAAGAGAAGCCTGTTGGGCAGTTGAAATTAGGAGCAGTAGCCATGTAGGAGTGGCGGCAGGCCCGAGGTGGGGGCCAGGCCTCCCTCCTCCCCCCGCCTTGCGTTGGGGTAGGTGTGAAGCCCCCCTTCTCTCCTATAATGGAGTAGAGAAGAAAAAACTTTAGAGAAGAACTGACTGTTTGGGTGAGAAAACGCTGCAGAAGGAATTCCAGCAGAGAGATAACGAAGTATTCAAGGCCAAAGCTGGCAGCCAGAGGAGAGAGAAGTTTAAAGGGGGAGGGCTGATTCACCCCCCTTTTGCTCTCTCCCTTCAGCAGGGAAAAGACTGAAAAAAAAATCCCTGCTGCTTTTGGAAGATTGTTGGGGTGAGGAGACTCCCATGCTGCTCGTGGAAGAGTCTACACTGGAGTAAGTTGATGCATGAGGAAGCCGAGACTTTATGAGAGACCTGAAGTGAGGCAGAATCCTGTTGAAGAGTTGTGACCCTGAAGAAAACCTATGCTGGAGCGAGACGGCCCTGGTAAGCTTGGGATCTCCTGGTGCAGCTAAATTTGTGACCCTGAGAGACAGCAGAGAATGGAAGACGTGTTGCCTGAGAGATAGACTCATGTCGGAGAAATCTATTAAGGACTGTTCTGTTCTGCCATGGAGAGGAACCCCCACAGGAAACAGGAGTGGACTCAAAAGCCGTTATCCCCTGTGACTCTGTGGTGAAGATCCATAGTAGGCAAGTGTCCCCTTGCAATCCATGGAAGACCCTACAGGGCCTGGATAACCCCACAGCCTCCGGTCTTAGACCAGGAGTGGGGTAGGCCCAGCCCTGGAGGCCTAAAAATACATAAAAAAGAGAAAGCGACGAAAAGGAGTTGTCGTCCTGAGATAACAGAAGAAGATCTTTAAAGTGCTGCAGTTATTGAAAAGACTTGGAGCTCCGAGAATGGAGAAAAAGACTGCTTCTCCTCCTTGAACTGATATAAAGGGGGAAGAGGTATTTCTGTAAATAAGTAGTACTTTTACTTAAGTAGAATTGTTGTAGATATGGTTCTTTAGTTTTTTGTCTTGCTAGCAATAAATGTTCATATTATTTTCCCCAATCCAGTCTCTTTTGTCTGCATAAACCTTCTCTCAACTTAGAGTAATTGCATGGGAGGTGTGAGAAAAAAATTGACCAGAGCAAAACCACGACAAGAAGGAAGGTTAAAAAATAAACTAAGAAAATTCAGGATATCATTGGTGCCTGTATACATTGGCAAATTAAAGTATAAAAAGTATTTTGCAAAGAATAGAGTGTGTGTGTTCTCAGTACCACAGAATAGAAACATACTGAGATTTTCAATGAAATTAATTTTTCACCCTTTAATATCTGTAATGTTTTGATTGTATACACTGGTGTACATAGCACCAATAATTGATGAATGTCATGTACTCCTTTGAATCATAAGTTCCTAATGTCTTCAGCAGCAAAGAGAAAGTGAGTTTGTTTGGCTCAATGGATTCAATCACAAGTTGTCCTTCAAAGAAAGAATCAGCTCAGGGATATGAGAAGTTGTGACATGATGCACATCAGACAAGAAAGAAGACCCTTTCACCTTTACCCTTATTGGCAAAGTAGTCTATTACTTGTTATGGGTGCCTTTTCGGCATCATTTTCATCGGATGGTGTTGGCTGAGGTGCATTTTGTCTATTGCACATCCAGCTTACAGTCAGTGGAGAGGCAATTAGAGCATTTTATCAATAGCTTCTCCAGAGAACAGCATTCTGGGAGTTTAAGATAGGCATCTCAGTCTAAGCAAAAAGATTTGTACATTATGTAGATCCATTTCCCTACATGTGTGGAAGAACACAGTTTTCAAACTGACTGGGCAACTGAGCAGTTCTTTAATAAACCAAAGCACACTGAAATGATCTCAGGGCTGCAAAACAAGTGTTGCATAGGACGGTCTCACATGTCAAGTTCTGAACTGATAGACGTGAATAAGACAACCTTTGCCTCCATTTGATTTGTGCTCAAAATATTGATAAGTGCACTACAAGTCCTCTAATGGACATAAAGAAACTCAGATGAAATATGCAATACTGAAAGAAAAAAGCAGGTACAAAAAAGAAACACAGATGATATGAAATCAAAGACATATTAAGCTACCTAGTTAACCTTTTCTTTTCGTTTTCTTTTTTTTTATTTTTTTTTATTTTTTTTTTTTTTTTTTTTTTTTTTAGGGACAGGAAAGAAATAGCATCAGACAAGGGACTCATCTCAAACTCTCAAACTAAACAGAAGATCAAACTCTGGAAAAAATTGTCCATTCAGGAGATATTCTGAAGCACACTATAATTGTAAAAAGGTTGGAAACCTAATGAAATGTCATGTGCATGTCTATTACAAGTTGTAAATACAAAACATTTTGCAAACAGGGACTGCTGTTTTACAGTTCTAAAATTCATTACATATTTTGGTACTGTGCAGTGCCACTTACTAGGTGTATTACAACATACTGGATACTTCAGCCTTTGTCTGTGAAGTATTTCCCTGGTTATCCCAGCCTCCTTTAAGAATTTTATGTACAAATCGTGAATTAAACATCAACAAAACATGGTGTTAGACAGTGGACATATGTCTTTATTTGATGCCATAGACAGAGAAAATGAAAGACATTTTAAAAAAAAAATTACTAATAAACCTTTTAAAATTCTGGGTGCTATATCAGGTGGAAACCCTGCAATCTGACTTACAAAACCTCTGAAAAATTCTACACACATGTGATAGGATGCAAATGGATAATGAGAAGGGTCAGGGAAGGCAATATATTAGGCGTATCTCTGTTGCCTTGTAGAAGTAACATGCTGGAGAAGTTTTTTGTATCTCATAAACATATTTCCAGTATATTTTGTAAGGGAAATGTTAAACATAGTCCTGCAGTTGTGAAAAAAGCAAAATTTTCACTGACTTCAAGGTCTGCTACAGTCTTTTCTCTGGTAGTCAATCTCATAATTTGTGTAATTTAACTCACTTTAAAAAGTCTTATTTCATTTAGTAAACATTTAGAGGAAAAGAATTTGGCCAGTAGAGGGGATGAATATGGAAAATATAGGGGGGCAGAAGCAGTAATTTTGTTTCCCAAAACATGTTATGCTAGTAGATAATTTTATCAAAGAAAAAGTCACCTGGTTTGTGTGCTGTGGGAAAATCTAAGGAAAATTGTCACTTAACGAACAAACAAATGTTATTTTTTTAAGATTAAGACACAGTAACTCATAAGAAAAGGAAGTGGATCTAACGCCCCAGTTCACAGTTGCAGGGACACTTGAAGGTTTTTGCTGACCTTTCACAGAATTACATGTTAATCCTGAGCCTTACTAACCTGAAGTTAGGGTAGTTGGGGTTGCTGAGCAACATGAGAAAACTAAGACTCAAAAAAAGGTTACCATAAATGACTGAATTTGTAAAGGTCACTCTTTTCTTCTTTTCCTACTTGAGGCCCAAGTAGAGGTTGTCAGGGTACCTGTACTATAGCCAGATACATTCTACTTTCAGAACTATAAATTTCCAGATGAGACTTGTGTCATCATTCGCATGCACTGAATTAGAAAGAATAAAATGCAACTGCTACGGACAAAATTCTTTGGTAACAAATGTACACATGCTTCCACACCCATGTCCTTATGCCCATAGTTAATTATTTCAAGTTGGAAAAAGTTACTGTAAGTGTACTGAGATCCAATTATTTTGTTAGTAAATAGAGAAGAGATGCAACTGAGCTAAGAATGAATCCAGGAATTGTGAGTTTCATAGTTTCTTCAATTTCAGAAAAATTTAAAAACTTATTCGTAGTGTTGATGAATATGGGAAATTTCAATTATTCCTGCTCATACATAACTGGATTCTCTGGTGGTGTAACTATACAAAAGTCAGACTTAAGTCTTGAGTTTTCTGAGATTTCCACATTCTCCTTTTCTTTCTCTTAACTTCTGAAAAAAATAGTATCAGTACAATGTATCAGTGACTGTGCAAGACCAAAAAAAATGCTGCGTAGAGAACTAATAAAACAAATTTAATTTTTCCCCAGTATGTAATAAAGTGTAACACCATATATTCTCCTTGAAAATTGGTTTTAAAATGCAATTAATTTTAAAGAAATCTTGCATTTCATGTTCTATGAGTATGTAGATAAAGAATGAAAAGTATTTTAAGTGTTAAGCATTATTGCCATGGAACTTGGAGAGTTTGACTACTTTCCCAGGAAGATTTAATCACACCAAGAAGTGTTAGTTTATCATAGTACCATTTCTTCATCTATTTGTATGCCAGTGTATGCAATGCATTTATTTGTACCCACTGTTCGTTTATGTATGAAGACTCTGAAATGTGTTCAAAATCTCATATCCTAGTCCTGCAGATTCCTACCTGGGTCTGCTGTGGCTTTCATCCAGAGCATTTGTAACCCTCAGTGAGTGATTTACTTGACCTTTTCTTTGCAAATTCTCCCTAGCTTTACATTTAATCCTCTAGCTCTCCTTGGCACCCTTGTCATATGACCAGGAAGTTACAGGTAGAGATGCATAAACCACATGCAAACAGACCATGCCTTAGTTCCACTTCTGGACTTTCCCAAATGAAGTTTTTTCTTGAATCTCAATGTCCCATGAACCACGTTATACAGTAAGTATTTAACTTCTAGATGTGATATGAGAACTATTTAAGGAACATTAAGTACACTGAAAGTCATCTTCTGAAAATACTGTACCGAGGGATTGATTTGTATCTAATTTAATAGTTTTAAGGTTTACCACATTTTCAAGGCTGGTGCCTGCAAAAGCATACACCATCCGCCCTGCTTGTGATTTTTCACAAACTTGAGCTGCATTTTTTGTTGGCATATGTGACTATTATGAGTGAAATCTTCCCTGATAGCACCTATTTTCAGAAAAAGGGATAATAAAAAATTTACAAACCAAATACACCAGCTGTGGAAAAAAACAATACTTAAGTAGACGATTACTGTGCAAGATGACTTGTTTTCAAAGGTGGTTAACATTGAAATAAATACCAGTAGATACTCCAGCCTCCTGAAATTTGGTTGATTTTGAGATGTCTTAGCAAGAACATAACTGATTAACTGCACAAATATTTTATTCATTTTTACCCATTAGATTTGTAACAAACACTCCCACCCCAACCCCCAGCTTTTGCTTCAAGTTTCAGGTTCAAACAAACTTGGACTCTCAAAGAAAAATTGTTGACTATAACCTGGTTTAATGTTGAAATCTTGAAAATCTGCATATTTCACATTATCCAAAATTGTAACATGACCCACTTTCAATACAGTTAATTAACCAAAAGGAAAATGCATAGTTCTTTCCCCTAACAATATGAAAATTATACAGAAACAACATTCTTAACTAATCTACAGAGCTCAGGAATGTTTAGGCCATTGTCTCTTTTGGATATCCTAGCCTAATATTTTTCAGCACGCAATTAGACTTCCTCACTTTCCATAAGGGACTTTCTTTTTCCATCCAATAATTTGAGGTTACAGTAGAGCACAGTGGAAATGCTACGAGCCTCATTGTTTCTTTGGCAAGCCTCATTAATTTTGATGCTACATGACCATTAATTGCTAGTAATATCTCCTAATCCAGGTGTAATTGATTAACAGTCAGAGCTATTTTTCTGTTTGGTTTAAGAAACTACCCATCCTCATCAAAAAGCTGTGATATCATTAATCTTCTCTTCTGCTTTAAGGGAAATTGATAATCAATTTTCCTTCTGCTGTCCTTAATTTATACTGTAATAAGGACCAAAAAACTCTATCTAAAATGGCAGGGAAATTATGTGATAAAACAGATTTTTAAGCATGGACTGGAATCAGCTCATTCATGGTCCTGCTTAACAAAAAAAAACAACACAACACAAACCCTCAAACAAATCAACAAAACCAACAAAACAAAACACACCACAATCCAAGTATCACAGCACTTTATCACATCAGGATTACATCTGTATAATCAATTATGCAGGATACTGCAAGTACCCAACACACCTTTGTTACAAATGTATCGATCCTACAGGCACATCTATAAAATAAAGGCTTTTGGCTTAATTGTGTTCACTTTTAACCTTGAGAGGACCAATTCTAAATATAAATCTTCCCAATTGCCAGCAATATCTGTTATGAAACCATGTATTCAGACTCAGTGCTTAACGATTCAACATTCTTTAGCAAAACTGATTTCAGTGTGAGCATTTGGGCTGGAAACTGTACAGTATGTACAACAAGACCCAGGAATAGCTTTACAAGCAGAGAATGGTGTTGTTTTATCACTGTGCCGGCTTCATGCCTGACGATTGCTAGTAGTAATCTGATGTTTATTATCTGAAGTGCTTATATACTAATGGTTGAGAACTGATGAAAAAATGAGGTCCTAACCTACATATACCACAGTCTTTTTGAATAATGATTAATTTTTTTTTTCTCTTTGATACTTTACTAATGTCTTGTATCTATGCCAAGATCTGCAGACCATTTATGGAACTAGCACTTCTCTGCCTGTTTTGATAGGAATGGACTTTACACAAGTCTATAATGAGCAAAGATCTGTGCTAATTAGTAAATTACATTGATAATACCTCAAGCCTAGCTATCGTGTGGAAAACTGTATACTATGCTGCCCCCTGCTGAAGTATAACAAGCTCATTGTACTTTGTGTCTAGCACTAAGTGAAAGGAGAGTGCTGATATGAGAAAAAAACCCAAACCACTCAACAGTGGTATGTATGAATTTAAAATTCTATTTTTCACTTTGGCTTGTGAATTATTAAATGTCTTATTTATACCTAACTTAATTACAGGGTTGGCTGATGGTAAAGTATAGGCTGGTTTCTGTAGCTGCCTGATACAGGGTAATATTGAAATTCAGGTTTTAGCATTGAAATAATGTTCTTATTGTATTTTCTTCAATGAAACAAGAAAAATATTCCTTTTGTTTTCCTCACAGAAAACAGGCTAGCTCTTACTACAGGGGAAAAAAGAAAATCAGCATGCTGTTTCCAGTGTTAATCAGAATAATACTTAGTGTAGAATTCTATACATAGTGTATATGATGGTGAGTCATATACTGAAGATAGTTATTGTGCTATTGATTTTCTGAAGGCACAGATACCAAGCAATACGGGATAGAGATAACGATCTAAAACCAATTTCTGACGAAAAACTGACTTATTGCTCACATATGGACTACTACCAAACAAGGACTATTTTTGGAGGAAAGTGGTTATACAATAAGAAAACACTAACAGATTTCTTTTCTTTTTTTTTTTTCTTACTTTAACTTCTGCTTTAATAACACTCTAAAATCAAAACATAAATAATTATAAATTAACTTTCCCACACCTCTCACTTAGGTCTTTAGCCAAAAGATTAATGTAAGTTTGGTGCAAGTTGCTGGCATTCTGACTTGAAAGTAGGCTCTACAACCATTTTAGAAAAAAAAAAAAAAAAGATAACAAAGAAGGGAGATAATCATTAGGAGGAACAGGCTCTGGTTTATCTCAGTTTCCAAGCTGAGAAATTGCTGCCAAAATCACCCTGAAAATGGCTAAATTTAAACAATGATGTAATGTCTCCTGAAACAAGATGACAAAAGACAAGTAAATGAATGAAAACCACAAATCTGAACAACTGGTTCAAAATACACTTCGTAGCAGTCTGATGTCAGGGTAGGGAGAGAGGCACTTGTGGCTCATAACTGTTACACAGTTTTTCTGACCACTTCCTGTCTCATCAGTATTCTCTCTGGCTTATTTACCCTTTGGAAATGCACTGTAGTGCAGCAGCTAGTGTAGCAGGTACGCATTTTCACTCAGCTAGCTCTCTATTGTTCACAGATTGATTCCAGCCCATTCCGAAAGGCTCACCACTTTGACACACACCAAAGGGTGACTTCACTGCCTTTCTCTTCTGGGTGGACCATGCCAGTCCTTTGTGCTTCACTTTAACTTGTGCCTGTGTGCTTCCCTCCACTCTGCTTAGTGGAGGGGAACATATGGCCCTAAGTGCCTAACTCTGATTTCTTGCCACACCTTCAATTACACTGCCATATGCTCTAGTACCGTACTGTAATTGCTGATAGTTAGTGCTAGAAGTACAAAAGGAGCATTTCATAAGCCAACAGGTTTACTTCTGCTGTATAATAAAACTGAAACAGCTGTCACTGTAGCATCCTTCAATAATCTCCTGACTTGCTCTGAACACAAGGTTTTCATAATTTTATGTATATAAAATCATGCTATCATTCCTTGCTCATTATTTTTCTCTTCATCCCTTTAAAACCAGCAAAGAGAAAATCTATTTTCACATTTTTCTGTTACTTCAGACTATCTCTGTAACCCCTTATTCTCCATGGGAACCTCTTTGGGTCCCTGTTACTAGGGAGAATATCAGAGGTGTCAGAGAACAATGCAACTATTTAATTTTACAAAGATTTTGTAATCTAGGGAATGCTTTGCTGTTTTAACTACATTACATTCCTGCCTAACTATGAAGATCTAAAACCCACTGTTTTTTTCTGTAATAAGTAGGACAGTACTCCCTGTGATATTTTTGCATTTCAAGCATATGGTTGCAGTTTAGAAAATCTACTGGAAGAACATTTGTGCAATGAGCAAGCACTCTGGATTTCTATTATTCATGGTGGCAGTATACAAGCTTCCACCTCCTTTAAATCATGTTTAATGCTGTCTAGCTTTTTTTTTTTTCTTTTTCTTTTCTCTTTTTATTTTTTTTTAAACAGGAATTTTAATGATTACAAGAGCAGCTTACTTAAACATGGAAAAGGAAGATGTCTTAAAATTTGAACTACTATGACCCAAGGGAAAATTCTCTGTATGGATACCAAGCACAAGTTCAGTTACTGGATTACAGTGAGCACTCAAGACAGGTGACCATCCAAAAAGGAGTTATTTGGGACATGAGCTAAATAAAATGTAACCAGCAATGTATTAATTTATTTTAAAATGCTAGTTCACACAAAATGTGGTTTTCCACAGAAACACATATACCACTTTCAGCAACAGTCTGTTTTACATCCAAGATGGAATCTCACATAAAAGGAATGGATAATCTATTTTTAATAGTCCTTGCTTTCTAGAGTTCTATTTATCTGTATGTTAACACCTATACTTAATTTCTTTCTGAAAGATGATATGGGTCTGACATCGTCATGTTAATTGGTAGTCAGCGATCTTTCATATTTTTAATCTTGCAGTGAGATATCTGTCCTATTGATAAAGTAGCATTATTATAAAACCATCTCTGCCACTGTAATCAAAACTCTAAATTATTTTTGTTTTTGTTTTTGTTTTTGTTTTTTGTAGGGATTTTTTGTTTAGTTTTGCAACAGCTTTGTAAGACTATTTGTTCGTTCTGCGCAGAACTCCTCATTTGATGTAGCATGCTGTCACCTAAATCAGAAAATCGACTGCTTCCTCATTTGACTCTACAATTTGCTGACCTCTGTGGGTCTTTCTTCATAAGTTTAAGTAAATTGCCCTTTCTGTTGGAAAGATGGAGGGTACTTATTCTTCAGCACTCCAGGTCTGGCATGGGCCACAAGCATTATGTCAGATCTGAGACAGTATACAACAGTGGGCTGACACACCAGGTAGGAATGTCTCACAGATCGTCTTTCCTACATGTTTTTTTCTTTATTGTTTCTTTTAATGGTTCTGCCTAAGGATTGCTTTGTTCATAGTAACCAACTTGCAATGTCTCCTCAAGACTATTTTTTAAAAGAGTAACATGAAATAACGTAAAAATAAAACAAAAATGCTTTGTTTAATTCAGTTCAGAACAACATCCTTCATCTCCTTTCAGATCCTCAGAGAATAACCTCTTTGTGGGGTTGAGTTTGCTTCTATTTTATTCCAGATGGCCAATGCAAAAGGACGCTGATTTTTGTTGTATTTTCTACACTGTAAAAACACATGTAAATGTATGGTGGACACAAGACTGTCAGTTTTATGCTTCATAAGCTCTAAAGAATTGCAGTGGTATGATATAACATCTAGTAAATATATTTATTACTAGGCAAAAAACCATCTATCATTGCACTAACATTTAATAAGCTCTAGGGCAAATCTAATATAATTACGCTTGTTTGGACTTGTGTCATTTTGCTATAAGTTTCCTTTCAAATGAGGTGTTGTATAAAAGGCTAGACAAGATAAAATTATATTAAGGTAAATATGTTATACAGAAATACACATCAACAGTCATGACCTCCAGGTAAGATGATAAAATTATTTACCATAACTTTCAGTAATTACACAAAATCAGCTTTTACAAAATCAGTGGTTAGATATATTGTTTAGACTCAATGTGTCTCTTTATACTTTGATGTTTGTAGTGAATGGGTTGATTAAATTTTTTTTTCACAAGACAGTCTCTTACTGTAACCATTTACAGTAATTTGCAGTGACTCTTGGGTAACTGGTAAATTGAGCTTCTCTAATAAGCAGAAGTTTATATGTGGAGTCTGTAGCTCATGGCTTTTGCTTTTGCTCACAAATTTCAGGGCAAGTTTTATACAAGCAAAATTAAAAGATCTAGGCGTTTTGACCTGACATACTAAAGTCAGTGCTTCTTGGCTGCAGACTTGCTTTCTTTTAGGGATTCAAAATATAGTGTCAATTATAGTGTTGAAAATTAATCTAATTATTATTTAATTAGTTGGACTTTTAATTAACATCTATTTGTGCCTAAGCTGTTAGGTTTGGCTGGGGATTGCGAAGAGTAGTGCTGCCTATGCTCTACAGTACCTGTGCTCCACTGTTTAAAGCAAAGCAACGAAGTACTACCCCCTATCTAGTAAATTCCACAACATGCCAAGAAAACACTGAAAGAGACAGAGGAAAGGGAAATACATTAAAGAAAACCAAGATAATTTCTTGGAAAAAAAAAAATACTGGAGGCATTCATATCCTCTGCTATACAGAACTGTGCTTCACAGAGAAGATTTGCCTTCTTTTTCCAATAATTTGCAGAGTGACAGCAAATCTGTGACCACATTAGTCATTCTGTCAAGATGGAAAAACCTAGGAAGACAAAAATAATAATTGCTAAAGAAAACAGACACAGTCCTCAGAAGTTATAAATTTTCAGTGCTGTTTACTCCACATGCTCTAAGCAACATGTCCCAACCGTGCATGTGTCATTCAACTGTCCGGCTCTGTCCATGCAGACTGTTCTTACTGAGGCTCCTACCTAATCAGCTTGTAAGAAGCACATTTGTTCAATTTGCCTGCATAAAGGGAGACATGACAGATGTATTTGAAGTAATGCTAAAAACTGCTGTGAATGAGAAAGATACCAATCTCGGCTAACAGGTGAGTATTCTAATGCTGCAGCAGCACATAATCACTCACATTTATATCCTGCTGTTCAGTGGTGACATATATCAAGGCTTCATCTACAAGAAGCTCATAGTGTTGTCAAATGATAGAGGATAATGCAGGATAAGGAGCAGAGATCTAATCAGTTGTTGTAGTTTGTACATTGTTTTTAAAAGATCGCAATTACTTTATGTGGCCTTCCTACTATGTTTTGACTGTGTTTTGACTGACACAAGAATTGCACCATTCTACTTTATTTACATTCATCCTGTACTGATGATGATGTGATATGATAAAGGTACAACATAAGACAGTTCCTGAAAAAGCACTGTACTTTAATTTGGTGTAATCCATATATCATCGGTGAAGCAGCTTTACAGTTTGAAAATAGAAGTAGTTCCATATATGAGTAGCGCAAAGGAAATTTACCAGACAATGTCTTCATGCCCTTCATGTCTTTTGTTCCTTATTCCTCACTCTAGACTCCAAATCTGTGTGAGTTTTCTGGACTTCTTTTCAGAGAAGACTATATTTTAAAGGGAGTATCGTTCTTCCTTTACTGGGAAATACAAAATATCCATAGAAAAATACAGTGTTTTGCTTGATACAATCCTGCCAAGAGAAAACAAAACCTACATCTGCAGTCCAGTATATCCTGAATACTCAATTTACTTTGAATGTACACAGGCAAGTTTCAAGGGGAAATTTGCTACTGAGAGTAAAGCCATCATATGTTTTGGATCAGCATTAAATACTCAGTATAGGTTTGCCTTTTTAAGAGCAATGTTCTATAATCCCATACAGTTGTTATCATAACTTGATATTCAAAGTCATAGATTATTAGTTGTAATGGAAAGTATATGGACTTCAACAGTATAAGGACTTTTATGAATTTGGATTCATAACTATAAAGAACTGTAAATTACACTCATGGGTACTCATAAGAACCCATGAAAAAGTATCCATTAAGTTTCATAAGAACCTGATATGGATTAATTGAAGCAGAAAAATTAGGATATGAGATGGAAAGCAACGGACAGGAAAAGGAAAGATCTTGTTTTCACACCGAGCTCCTGCTGAGCTTGGAATTTGATATGACCTGTGATCCAGGGGCCACTTACTCACAGAGATAACACCAATCATTCATTTAATCCATTTCTGACATGGTTTTGCCAAGTTGCAGTGGAATTCTCCATGTAATTAGTCCCCACAACATAGCAGGATGCTGATGCTCACCAGTAAGAAACATGAAGAGGAAAAGAAAAAAACAACACATTAGGTTACAGTGTACTTCTCTTTGTTCCCCTGCTTACACAATACTATATGGACAATTTAGTGACAAAACATACAGGGTGCCTTATGCCCTTTGATTTCCATCTTTTGAGTACTCATCCTGCCATGTCTTGGTACAGGTTTTTCACTGAAATTCAGCACAGGTTCGAAACCAAACTAATTGTCAGACTTCATCAGGCAAGCAAATGAGAATATTGTGTCACCCGTTTTCTCTAGGAGGAGAGACTTTCAGACTTTCCCAACTTTCCCAGCAAGTAGCATCCCTCTGTGTCAAAGTGAGCATGGAACTGTCTCACACTAAGGGAAGCTGTAGAAACCACCATTACATGCAGGGTCACTTGCTGTGTTCTTGGGCTCCCATGAGGAAAGAGGTGACATGCCTGAAGGTGAATTGTTGTAATGACTGTGGTTTTACTCCCATGATCATGGCATCCTTGAACATACGTTCACAGTCTTGGAGGCAATGGAAGACGTTGGTACAGAGAAATAAATATGTTTCCTAAATTCTGCTTGTTTTATTCACCAGTGGTGGAACAGAAGGTTAATTCCAGCTATCTTTCTGCTGTCTAGAAGGACAGAGGCTCAGGGTTTTTGACTCATTTGATATTATTCATGGATAATTATAGTTACAGATTATTTCCTTAACAATGTTTTAAAAACATGTTGTAATATGTGTAGAGACCTACTAAGCATTGTTCTTGTATCTATAACATGCTCAAATTTACTTCATTTTGTTTGATGCAACTTATGTAATTTTGCTGAAACAGGAACTTTTTATATTATAATCAAATACAGGATTTTTTTTTTAATCTAATGTTTCATTTTTATGTGAATGTCAAACCATTGCTTCTACCTTTGTGGACACTTTATGATGAAGAAGCGTATACTCTTGCTGGCTTGTTCTGATCTGCTTTTAGTAACTGTATCTGACTGCAAAGGGGATCCCTAGACCTCAGTTCAGGTTCTTAACTAATTTCATATTTGTTTCCTTCTCTAAATGAAATTTTTAACATGTTTGCAGGTTGTTTCTCTTTTCTTAATAGGGGAAGATTGCTTAACAAATTGCTCCACTTTATTTCACATCCTTTGCAGGGAACTAAATGAATAGAGCATAGCTGAAACTAGAGTAAAAAATAATAGGGAAAAGATAAACTAAAAAAACACTTTCTTAAATATTACCCAATGTGTTAGTAAACCAGTTATATGTATAATCATAAATAGAGTAACCTTGCTACAACAATAAAACACAATTCATCTGTGAAAAACAAACCATGAAAAATACAAGAGCTTCCAAAAAATATTTAAATTAAATTTTTGTAACAGTAAGGGAGGTAAGAGATTATATTGCCTAGGTCTTGAATAGAGATCTATGGCAAAAGGAATTATTTCCTCCTCTTCTTCCATTTCCATACTACAAGAGTGGAAATATTTATTTGATTTGTCAGTATAAAAGGTATTAAAGAAAATTCATGTCTTAGTATGATGAACCATCGAAAATGACCAGAAGTCCAGGATTTTTTTTCTTGTCTAATTTAGGTATCATTTTGCAGAAATCATTGAAAAGTCATACTGAAAACCAATTAAAAAAAAAAAATTGAAATAAGAGAACAGAGACTAGAAAATACGTAAAAAGTCACTAAAATTTAATTAGTTATAATACCCTGAATAGTATTTCTGAACTGCACTGTTGCTCTGTAAAGGAGATGGAACAGAAGGACAAAGATGTAAACCCCCATACTGATATGACTAAAGAATTAAAGAGACACAGAAAAGCTTTTCATAGCAATAACAAATTAGTCTTAGAAGGATTTATAGCAAAATGAAAAACTCTTTTTGGATTTAAACACTTATATAAAACTATAAATACCAGGCCAGCAGTGAATAACCCAATGGTACTTCACTGATGAGAAAAGAATCAGTACGAGTAAGGTCATTGGCAGTTACATCATCAGCATCTAATAGGCACATTTTGTCTCCTAGAAATCCTTAGAGTTGTTTCTCACAGTGAAATTGGGACATAGCAACTGACCGTTTTAGAATGAGGTAATGAATCTGCAACTTGCAAATCCTGGTGCAGTGTCTATTTTCCCTATGCCAAAGCATGGATAAGAGCTAAGACAAGATTTATCCTAAGAATTTGCAGTTCTCCTACATGGCTTTCTCAGTCAGATGCATATGCTGCCTTATTCAAAATTTTGTTATTCTTTTTTACGAAACAAGAGAAAATAAAATTTGAAAAATAAATACTGCTCTGGGGTTCTCTGATATATATTTCTTGCAAATTAAGAAAATTATTAGCCTTCAGGTAATTTATTACTTACCTCATAATAATTTAATTATGGAAATAAGTCACTCAAATGTACTAAAAAGATAAGCTATTCTAGGAAAAGCAAGAAAATTATTCTGACAGAAAATTGCTAAGAGCAATATTACTTGATACTTAGACACCTTGAACCTCAATCTTTTCTTTACTCT
>JAYRBT010000093.1:41816828-41856122 GCA_036023395.1 Myiotriccus ornatus | reverse complement strand
TGCAGCTAATAATACTTTTGTCACTCTTCTTAGAGGACAGAGATTAGGGCATTATTATAAAACAACATGTTCTATATCACTAAAATTCTGCCTTCGTAGTAAGAGTGCCAGTAAGTAGCTGTAACCATCAATAAAAATAGCATGGACAAATTGAAAACTACTCCATAATCTGAAGAAGTATATAGTGAGGAAATTAGCACAGGAAAGAGGATTACGTTTTTTAGAGAAATAGAATTATGTTAATCACAGACAGGCAAATCTTTTTTTCAATGCAAATTTACAGAGTGTCTACAGAAGACATGAGACCCCAAACAAGACAGCCAAGGAACCTATAAGGAGCTCTAGAAAAAGCAGTTGACATAAATATTAACAGATGCTGCTGTGAAAACTGGAAATAAAATAATGTTTTGTATCTGTTATAAACCGCAGTTTCAAAAACTGGGAAAACAAATAACATGAGAACATGGTTACTGATTTTCACAGAGTGGATGGCAATTAAAAGAAACAATGTACAATAAGAACTAGATTAACATTAAATTCACTTTGCCTGCATTCTGCTGCTCATTTGCACCCAACCAATGTAATCGCAAGGTTACTACAACTTTTATCTGTGTGTATTTTGGTTTCTCACCAGTGGAGTGGCACAAAATCTGTAGAACATACCAGTGAGCATGAGCTGATCTTTGATGAGAGGAGAATGATGTAATAAGACTCTTTATGAAACAAAAGGGAAAACCAAAACCAACAACCTTCTTCTGTACCAAGGCCAAAAAAAGACAGAAGGAATTATGTGGGTAGCAGAACGTTTAATACTGAGATGAAATCTATCCAACTCAAGCAGTTCCAGAAAAACCTGAAACTATGCCAAAATAAATGTTGTTCTGAAGATCTCATAAATTCACCAGAGGGAACTGAGAGAACAAACATCTTCAGCTGGTAAAAATCAGGACAATCACATGGTATTTGTGGCATCTATGTCTACTCACCCTTTCTGCAAATTGATTCTGTATTTACAGACCTAATCCCCAGAAAACAAGCACCATGATACATCACTGAGCACAAAAGACACTGTTTCAAAATAGGATGTATTTATTTGTGGCCAAAATAGTGCATCCTAATCATAACAGTTTCACCATAAAAGTGTAACACACTATTCCATGTCTTCACAGTTACACAGGCTTCATAGCTAACACTGCAATGTAAACACACTTTCTGGTTTCAAAGTATTTGGAAAAATTTAAGCTTTTGTTCTCTACTGACTATGCTTTAGTCTTTTCCCACTCCCATGAGTATTTTTTCTGAGTTTTGACTAAAGAAGCAAAGTTGCTGTGACTGAGACTCTTCAATTTCCAGTGAAAATGAGATTAAGAGAGCATGAGGTCAAATTGTTCGGTATCTTTCTTTAAATTAAATGCATACATACACAAAGTCAATTGGCTATTAATTTTTTCTTTTTCCAACATTCTTGAAGGAACATCCTTTAGTAGTTGCAGCATTATTAGAACAAAAACTACTATATATTTTGGACAAGGTAGAAAGATAATGTAGTGCAGTACAGCTACATTATTACAAAAAAGACAGCACTGATTTTTTCAAATATATTTGAGCAGTGCTGCACAGTAACAAGAGAGAATTGCATGTTGCCAAGGGAAAAGAATTTTCCACATCCTTTGTGACACCATAACTGTCATTTGTTTCCTTAATCTCATTAGACTGTGTTTTCCTTATCCCAGCCGCACTCATGACTTTTCATCTCTCTCCCTTGGATCACTCTGTTAAAGCTGGTAGATTGTTAGATTTGTTTTGTGCACCTATTTCATGCTGGAAGCTAGTAAAGTGAAATCTCTACCCATCTTTACATTTCCTGTGGCAATGAACTAATGACACAGTGTAGATTCCTCCTTAATTTTTATGTGCCCTGCTCTAAAAACTGGAATGAAAATTACTTGGTGTCATAAGCAGAGCTGTCTCCACTACAAGCCTGTCATTCAGTGAGCTGGTAGCCCTCTGTGGGAAAGGCATATTTTTCCCAACAGAGTATGCTTGGGCACTTAAAAATGTACTGAGGAAAGATTTCTTTATGTTTCTTTGAATGGGTTGAATCAGGCTTCCCAACCCCCTCATCTCTGCAAGGCGGATGGGATTGCATCACTGCAAGTAGCGCAGCCAGCAGCTCTTTTTCAGGGTGAAAATATCCCTCTCTGTGCACTGCCATGATTCGTAATATAAGTATGGGTTGCTGTCTTTCACCTGTGCTGGCCATTCTCCTGAGGCACTATTGTAGCTTGAGCTGCTCCGAAGGTTGAGAGACTTTAGATATAGTGCTCTACTTGCAATTCCTTTCACTCTTTCAAATTCTTGATCTTAGATCTCTGACTGTTACAATGCCACAATAGCTCAAAAAGACTGTTAGCCAGCCTATAAATCAGCTGGCTTCTTTATTATTCTTTGATTTGGCATTTCTCAGGGTGAGTTGGAATACCCAAAAAGTCAAATGGAAAATGCTTTTTTTTCTGATTCTACATCAGGTCACTTTTTTTCCCCCTCATTATGTGTTAATATCTAGGTTTTGTTCGAGGGTTTTTTTTCTGTTTCTGTTATTCAGTGTTAACTATTCGTTGTAGTCTTAGTAGTCACGTAAATAAGTCATGGGAAAATGTCAAATATGCACTTTTCATTTTAAAACCAGGTTTCTTAACAAAATAAGGCTTATTTAGTCAAGCTATCAGACTACTGGTTCTTTAGCATAATAATTTTGAATCTGGGCCAGTTTCAGCTGTATAAAAATGGAGACGCACAATAAAAAATAGCAATATTTCATAGCAATATGAAGAAGAGTAATGGTTGCTTAAGAGTCAGAGATGCATATTAATATCCTCAGCAGGGTAAGAGTCCACCATATGAATTCAGGAGACTGTTTGGCCAGCCAGCTGGCCATTTAGCTCACCTACTAATCAACCAACAGCACATATGTAGCTCCAAATCAGCTGTAATACATGCTGTCTCTTGCCCATCCGGAAGGAAAAAAAATAGGCAAAAGGAAAAGATCTAGAGAATGAAGAAAATTAAAAATGAAGTGATGAGAGGGATGTGATGGTATAAGACAGTGATTTTCTAAGGTTGTAGAGTATATAGGGCCCTGTTGATGTAAATCTTGCGGAGTGTTTGATTGAGCAATCTGTATTTCTTTTTGGTGGCCAAGTTTATTTTTTCCCAACTTTTATCCTTTGATACCCACTTTAATGAACAGATCCCATTCATTTTAATTTTATTTCCAGTTTTCACAAATGAGTTGTGTTTAATTTTTTTTTTTTCATGTGGAAATGCAGCACACCTTTCCTGAGCCTTTCCTAATTCCTGCCTGCTCTGTTTCTAGGAGCTCTCTTGTTTCCATACCGCCTCAGGTATGCGCCTTTCTGGTTTGATGGTTGTCACCATGTTTCATGTGTTCTAAGCCACTCAACAGCATGAAGATCTTGATGTTCCTAATTGAAGTGGACATCTTAGCAAGGACATGTCAGAAAGAAGCTTGCAGAGCTGCTCCCCAGGGGCAGCAGGGCTGAGCAGGATCCCAGTGTGGTGGCAAGGTAGGGCAAGAAGGGCTCCTGGTGTGTCAAACAGGCAAGGTCCTTGACAGTGGCCAGAGCTAACAACAGTCCTCCTGTGAATCTGAGAAACTGAGAGATCCAGTCAAGAATTCCATCCAGACAGGTGAGATTAGGGCTGGAAAGGCCAGGCATTCCAACAGCACGAGCCCAGGCCATTCACTAAGGCGCAGCTACTGAGCTAAATCATGGAGGACCTGGCAAAGCTCCCAGCACAGTTGGTACCTCAAAGTCTGCACCGCTGGAAAGATGGCCCAGCACAGAGGAAGCTTGACACCTTGGTGGTGTCTGTGGGTTAAGACCTCACAGCCAAAAATGATATTTAAACTAGCATAAAGTTGGGTTATTGATGTCTTTTCCTTATGTTTGTTTTGTGATATCAATTTAAATTTAATTAGAGGCACAGATATTGGCTGAGAACAGGGAAACTAGGGTAATTAGGCACTACTAATTAAGCTGGTGATGCAGTCAGCACTTCCAGTGGGATAAAGAGAAGAACCAAAAGAGGTAAAACTTGCAGGTGGAGATAAGAACTGATTAATGATAGCGATAGTGGTGGTGGTAATAATAATAATAATAGTAATAGTAATAATAATAAATTATTATTATAAGAGTTAAACAGGGGGTGAAATCCCAGAGGTGATAAAGACTTTCACTATGTGTAGAAACCTTTACAACATGCCCTTCTTTTACGTTCTTAGAAGATGCTGACTGTCGCAAGACTAACAGGTAGAGCAAGTTAAAAATATCACCTCTCATTTTGGCCCACATATTCAAGGGCAGTAATCTCCATTGTAAATTGTGACATCTGACATACCTCATTTCCTGTAAATCTAGGATGTTGGTGTAGGATGATGAAAAATCGGTCCTGTAAGGCTGATAATAGCCTTGTAGTTCACTGATGACCTTGAATGAGTGACATAGCTGAGTACCTGAAGATAGATTTCTTTTTACACTCTTTGTTCCCTTTTGGTTTTTCCATGTTAAAGTTCCAGGATTTAAAAAAATTTCTAAACACAAGTAAATATTTTACTAAAGAACTTTCAGCAGCTCTTTTTTGGAATTAAAATATCACTTGAGCTATCACAAAATATCACAGGTTTTGTTTTTGTTTTAATTTCAGCTTTTGTTTTATTTTTTATCTTTTTTTATGAAGCATCACTTCAGACAATATTGATTACAGCTGAATGTGTTTCACAAAATTTGTTGCCTCACTGGGGAAAAAGCCTAAACACTATTAAAGACAGAGGTAACAGCTGCATTTGTACTTTAGATTGAGAATCGTTTGTTGTGATACCATTTGTATGTATACACAATCTTTCACCCGAGTAGTATTAAAGAAAACTTAACAAACACTTTATTCATTTGCTCAGTGTTTCTCTGTTTCCATGCACATGGATAGCAAATCATCAGGAGGAAAGTTACAGCAACAGTATCTGTTATTTCAGTACTGTTTTTAAGGTGAATAGGGAGTTAATAGCAGTCTTATGCTCAAACATTTCCACCATTCCATGTAAAAATATTTTTGTTGTTACATACTCTGGGTAATTTCCTCTAAGTATAAATCCATTTGTGAGCAATCACACAGAAAGGAAAGAGACTCACTTTAATAATCTTCCTAATAGATTGTGATAGACAATTTGAAGTAGCCTGAGATTGTCAGTGTTTTAAATTCTCTGGTATTCTTTTTCACTGTGAATAGCTTGTGGATCAAAGAAAACTTGGTGGCCCAGATAAAAGACCATGAAAACATGCACTTCTCTTTTTCCTTTTTTAAAACCTATAAATAGACGTTATTACTGAAGAAAACTCAAAGTCAGCACAACTCCTTGAACAAGGCAATTTAATAGTACAAAATTATAGATGAACAAAAAAGGTAGAAGAGTTTGCAGTAAAATACACCTTCTGTTGAGATTGGGAGAGTTTCCTTTCCCCCTTTAGTTTCACCTTTTGTGGAAAAATTCAGAACAGTATGATAGGGCTTTGAAAGACAGAGTGAAGATAACAGTAGTACTAAATACATCCTAAAAAAATCCTTCTTCTATTTACAAAAGCAATTGTTAACTCATTTGTATATGTGTGTCACTATGTGCATATCAGTGTGTGTGTGTGCATTCAATAAAATGAAAATCATAAAAGAAATTATTTTGAACAGGATTCAGCCTGGACCCTTCTGTATTCTCATTCAGCTGTTTCATCAGGTGATGCATTAAACCTAATGCTTTCCTGTGAAAATATCGCTGTCAGCCTACCCTACGCTCTGAAAAAAATCTTTTAATAAAAACCTAGCATCCTCTTCTAAGGCCTACTCATATGTTACTTAGCCATACAGCAGAAACATTTACAACATTAATGTATTCACTTTTAAATCTTTCTGGCTTTAATTAGCCATCCTCAAAACTGGGCATTACTCGTTGATTAAAAAACATTTCCTGAAATGAGGGAAAAATCCTCTGGGTAACGCTGTTTCCATACTCATAATTTCTTCTTATGTTAATCAGGTCTTTGTAGTACGTGTTGACTACACTAAAGATAAAAGACACCAAAACAGACCTGACAGAAGGTAATATATTAAAAAAAATAAAAAAAAAAAAAAAAAGGTAAAATTATCATATATTATTTCCAAACGTATATGATATCCTCATTTAGATACTACCATCATTTTAAAAAAATTATGCCCAGTTGAGTCTGCACCAGGCTGTCAGCTAAGCTGATTTTTTATCTACTTGTTTAAATTAAAAAATTGTTTTGCTAAATATGGGAAGTTATTTGTGACCACTGTTTTTTTTTGAAGTCCAAGTCCTATACATTAATTAATTTTCCCAGCCAAGGGTAGAATCCTTATTATACAGTATAAAAAGAACATTTTAAGCAACCAATTATCATGTTACCTATTTTGAAAGAGAACTCTTTAGAGGAAATAAATCGCTGAAACTATTCTGCGTGCTTGTTAATCGCCATGGCCCTCAAATGTGTTAATCAAAAGGCATTCTAGAACCTTTGAAATTAATAGAAGGCTTCCACAGACTAAAATAAAGAATGTGTTTCACCCATAATGCCAAATTTATGCACAAATAAGTGTATGTTCCTCAGCATATAGAAAAAATATACTGAATTTGTTTAAAAGAACTGCGGGAGTGAACTGGTATTCAAGAACCCTTGAATAAGAGTACTCATTACTACTGTATTATTACTCATTGAAGAGTACTGTTGCTGAGCAAACTTAAATATAAGACAGAACTAAAATATGGCTTTCATCAGCTGTTGTAAATTCACTGGCCATGAACTTTATGAGGTCATAAACAGATGGGCGCTGATCACTGAATCTCACTCTTTGGAAAAGGAAGACCTGGAAAATGAGTCTACAACTGACCATGCATATGAGTGTACAAATTGTTCCTTCATGCCAGCAGGACACAGTCCTTAGTGAAGTGAACTCAGCCATGCAATTCTACATTTCTCTCCCAGATTTGACTTAGAAGTTCTGGTTAATATCAGCCAGTCTAGATGCCAATTTAGATAGCTTTGTAAAATTATCTGACCACTAAAAGTAATATGGAACATCACAACAAAAGACAGCAATTTAGAAATTAGTACACAGTTAGACTCCAAGTCTGAAGGAACAGAAGGATAAACTTCCTGTGTTTATCAGTTTAGTAGATTCAGAAAAAGAAGAATGTTTTACTTTTAATTCCAACCAGATTTCAAGCTTGATAAGACAAGAAGTGCAGAGAATGCACCCCCCCACCAGTACTCCAACAAAACCTGTCCGAAAGTGTTCTCCTCTCTAGCAAATTCAAACCATATAGTATACTTTTCATCTTCCCAGTCCTGACTGCTAATTATAAATAATGCTGTAGCAATTACTATTTGAATACCTAAAGCTCAGTCTCAAAGTACTGATGTGCTTTTCACAGGATGAGTGAAAAATAATGTGAAAACACAATAACTCAAATACTTGTGACTGTTCATGGTGACCAAAATAAATGCACATTCTTTCAAGGGACAGAGCTTCTATCATACTAACTCAAAACAAAATTACTAGTAGTAGTAATAGGTGATAGTAGTAGTAGTGAGTGGAGATGACTGAGGGGAAAATCCAGAACATATCCTGAAAGATCTCATTTGGAAAAGGAATACAGCATTTGTGTTCTGCTTTCTTCTGCCCTTTATTCTCAATAGCTCCACAAAAACAAAATATTTTTTTCATATTAAGGACTTTGCACGTCTATATAGAATGGATTCACACTGTAGACAAAATCAATTTGTATTTGCAAGCCTCTATTTAACAACTTCTTTTGTAAACTTGAATCAATGTTAACAGATATATGGCAGCATCAAACATAAAAACAAAAACAGTAAGCCAAATTTCCTGCTGCCTTACACTATTACTGGTATGTTGTAAAAACAACATAGAGCACTAGCAAATCACATTAATTGCTACACCTACATCAGAAATACAATTTTTTTTTTTAAACCTGAACAAAAGAAGGAAATAAAATTTTAAAATGTTGTAATATGAGTGGGGTTACTGATGATGCTTTCGTGCTTCCTTACTATGCATGTAAATAAAACACTACTCAGAACACTGTGCAGACACAAACTGGAGCACAGCCATGCCTCCCTGCTGTGCTAATACAACTCAGGCAGCTCAACTGGTCTTCGGGTGGCAAGCCATTTGCGTCATTCTGAAAGCTCTTATCATCCTATTGCAACCTCACACAAAATAAAATGGAGCCCTAAATATTCAACAGGATCCGTTATTTACCTAAAATGAAATCCAACGCACCTGCAGTATACTTTCAAGTTGTGAGATATTGAAATTATTGTTGGTATTCTCTTATTTGATACTCATTGTAACTGAACCTTAGAATAATAGAAAAAAGTGCTTAAATTGCTTTGCAAGTATTTCATTATGCCATTCTCAGGATGTTCAGATGCTTCAGTCACTGACAGAAGCAAATACTTTTTCCTGAGGTTTCATGGAATGATAGTAGCAGTTTTCTGCAGTTTATGAGATGATGTATTTTATACAGGAAAATGAAATGTAGTTTCAAGCATAGAAAGCTGATTTTTCATAATGTCATATTGTGAGTCAGAACCTGATAATCATGCATCAAAACCTTACCTAACAGACTGAAGTTTTAGGACAACTGGGCCTAACTGCTGCTTGTTGATAATTAGAACAGTGATACAATGCTCAGATAATGAAAAACTACACAAATCCATACTAATAATTTTCCATCTTTGAGCAGTGTTACTGTTTTAGACAACTGTAATCCCAGTCAGAAAATGTCTAAGGCATTAATAGTAAGAACTACAACCTAGAAACAAGTAACTTCTTAAAAGGAATGTTAAGACGTAGCATTTTGTTCTGCTCATGGACAAACATAGTTTTCTCTCTCCATGTGTTATGATTTGTCTCTGGATTGTTTATAAATTAACTCTTTTTCCTATGTTCTAATAATACTAATGATGCCTTCATTAGGTACAATTATCTGTAATATTATTCAAAAGCATTTTGTGCAGATTGATAATGACTGGTCAGGTTAGTCTTATAATTCATCTATTTCTTAGTGAACAATTTTCACATTTTTAGGAGTACATTTCAAATGTTATATAAGCACTTTAGTGTATATGAGTTTAAATGTGATTTTCCATGAAACTTTTGAATTAGCCTTAGTGGAAAAGAGCTACCCAAATAACATGCAATTACAGTCAGCATTAGCTAGAGTCCTTTACCAGCTGAATAAAATGCTGATTCATTCCTGATTCTGAAACAAGCCCCATGTATGGTGGCATGTGATGGTCCTGGCACCTACACAGATCTCCAAAGGTGATCTGCTCTCATTGCAGTTGTACAGCATTAACATCATTATCCATAATTTCATTATGTTTACTTAACTCAGAATGATCTGCTTGTTGAAATCTTCAGAAACAAAATGGTCTTACTGTTCTGTATGTATAATTCTGAAAAAAAGAAACAAAAACAACAAACCACCAGAAAATCCATTTTCTGTAATAGAGCTAACAAATTTTGTTCATATTGACTTTCAAGGACCATATTTCTCTTTATTAGCAACTATTTAAACACCTGCAGAGATGAGCTAGTTGCAACATGAAATATGAAGTTATTTCTAATTCACAGGTTTGGAAAAAGCAATGTGTTTTCATATTAGGAATATGTCTTGTTTATGTCTCTTCTTTGGTATTTTCTTCAACTTTGAAAAATTCCATTTCATTTCACCCATTTTGTCAATAAATAAAATAAAATTACCACTGTCCACAGTTTATTTGTTTAAGCTTTTTTTTTCTTATCATCTTTTTCTCTTTATTTCTTTTTCGTCTTTATTGTATTTCAAGTTTGTATATAGAAATATTTTGAAACAAAATAAGAAAATTAATAGCAAAACTTAGCATGTTTAAACATTTCAAACAGATCACAGATAAAGGTTCATAGTTTATATTTTGATTTTTTTGATGCTGCTTTCTAAAAAAAGAAAGTTTACATTGTCATTTTCCTTATAACTTGCTTTCCAATATTTCAAGATAAAATATCTAAGATGCCTTATTTTTTCTTGCTTTCTATGGGTCTAAACATAAATTCTTCTCTATTAATTGAAAAATTGACTTGTTAGGATGAAAACCTTTCTGTATACTGTTTCTTCTCCAATAAACAATCAGAGTAATGTATTTTTAAATTTCTTTTGTCAAAACTCCCCTTGCTATCTGCCTGCAATTTTAAACTCATATTGCATTTTTCCAGGGTGATGGGGGTGGAGATTTTGATGCAAAGAAGGTGAGAACTTCTCATGTTTTTGAGGAGGGTTGTGGGAGGGTTTTGGTTTTTTTTTTTTTTTTTGGTAAGTTATTTTGTTTTGTTTTGTTTTTTGTGCCTTTGGTCCACACAGTAGCATTGATTATTAGAATAATTTTGGAATTCCGAATCTCCCACCTTGGAGGAATAGTGATGACCAAACAGTGATCCAAAGAAATTTTTGAAATTGTTTACAACCCTCTTTTGGATATGTTCATGATTATGTCCTACTGAAGAGAATCATGACACAGATTCTAAAGAAAAGCTGATGAAAGTACAATTTTTACTTCCTAGTTAAGGAAATCTCCAATGAAATTTCAGATATGTATAAGAAAGGATGTGGTTCAAAAGTGATCTTAACTAGCAGTGTTTTTTGCAGTATTTGGTACATTTAATCAACTGTTATTTAGGCAAACACACTGCAATTTCTAGAGGCCATGAAAATTGCTTACCACCACCTCCCTGGAGTGGCATATATGTTATGACATTGTAAAGGGTTTGTAAAAACTGATGAGCTACTGTAGATGTTTATTCATTACACTCCATATGTTTCCTTGTGTATAACGAGAAGGAAGTGAAGATTCCTTTGTCTTTTGCCAATGTAATTTTTTAACTTTTTTTTTTTTTTTTCTGATTCAATTAATTTTTTAAGGGGAAAATGTTTAAAGGATCTCACTGCAGGGAGCTCCATACATCTAATCCCATTTATGTCCTAATTGCAGAAAATGGAGGTGCCAAGCTGTTATATTTACTCTGTAAACACGCAGAGAGTGTCAGATTACGATTTGGATACAGTCTGAACATTTTCAATTATTCACCTTACTTAACAAACTGTCACTTGAAAGAGGGAATGATAAGGTTTTGCACAATGTATCAAAGGAATGCTGTGCTTTCTTCCTTTATTATTCATGCTAAATTTGAAGCTAATGAAGCATAACCTCTGAGCTGATATTTTTATAGATGAAAGAGACATCATGTTACATATTCTATTTTTTTCATCAACTTCTCCGTAGCCGACAAAACCCGCAATGATTGCCTTGCACTTAATATCTGACAATTGAGGGACATTCTTGCTGACATCTTGTCTAATAGTTTTCCATTTTCTCCATGTTTAAGGTTCTAACTATGAATGAAAGAGGAAAATGAAAATGGGTGGAGGACAATAGTATATTTTAATTAAACATTATTGTGGACATAGTCTTGTCTGATCTTTCTTTCCTACATTTTCTTTTTTGTCACTCCATA
The DNA here is from genome assembly GCA_036023395.1 of Myiotriccus ornatus. NCBI lineage: Eukaryota > Metazoa > Chordata > Aves > Passeriformes > Tyrannidae > Myiotriccus > Myiotriccus ornatus. The sequence goes on along the minus strand of JAYRBT010000093.1, from coordinate 41,844,455 downwards.
CTATATGTTGATTTCTCTCCTCTGCCTTTTCTGTGTCATCAGCTAACTTTTTTTCCATGAGGATGCTATGACTGTGAACAAAAAGCCCACCCAGATAATAACTTCAGGTAAAACTTCACAGTCTTCACAGCATACAAGACTACTTCATACATTAAAAGAAAACAAAAAGAATAATGCATGACATAACAAGAACAATAAAATGCTGGTTACTATGATAGTATGAGGCCAAGAATATGGTTTAAGAAAATTGTACCTTAGGGCTTTTATTTCAGTAGGGGAAATTGTATTATCCTATTATCTCTTATTTGCTGAGGGAAAAAAAATTCCATCCTAATTAATAAAAGATAGTAAATTTAACTAAAAATATGTTAGTTTAACAGAGCATTGAAGAACAGTGAAAGAAATATATTGCCATTTATACAGCTGGGACAAACAGTGTTTCATTCACATTTTCTAATAGCATGTCTCTTTTTAGGGTGTATCTGTTGAAGGTGAAAAAACAGACCTGGTGTTAAAACCTCACAGGTGAATCACAGGTATTGCCTCTCCAACTGTTTGATGCTGAATGGGGTCTCTAGTTTTCCAGAAATATCAGATAAAGCCCTTTCTTTATTCCTTTTTTTTTCTTTTTTTTTTTCCATAAGCAAGCACGGTCGAAAAATTTAGAAGATATCTAAAGCCACACAACACAGAAACCAAATAAGACGAAGATAACCTTTCATACAGGGGAAAAATCAGATCTGGTGAGTGAGACAGACTGGAAGTACAAATCTGAAAACATATATCCCTTCTGCCAATTAAACACTTGCAGTGTTGATTTTGCCTCTTATCGTGCTTCTAGCAAGTCTAACAATAATGATATTTTCCTTGGCTTGAAGAAAATTTCACACATTCTGCCCATTCCACTTCCCTTCTGTGTCTGTTTTCTACCCTGTTTACCAGAGTCTACCAGTATCTGTTGATGCTACAGGCTTATACATTTGCTTGACCTATGACCCTTGTATTTCCCTATCTTCTTTCCCCATCTCTCTCAAGATCCTCTTCCCTTAGTGGGCAGCATCACATGTCGTGTGCACATAGCAACTGGTATACAAACAGTCTGGCACAAGATGAGAAACAAAGTTCAGTCTTTGCAATTCCCTTCTTCTCTTACACCCAGGGCTATTTTGTCTGTCCTCTTAGCAAGCTGACCTTGGGTTCTTTTGTCCTAATGAGTCATTCCAAAGTTAGAAGAGCAAGAGAAACTGTTGGATTTTATATATATATATATATATATTTAATTTTTTTTGTTGGTTAGTTCATTGTTTTTGGTGGGGTTTTTTTGTGTAAAAAGCTTCAGACTGAAAATCAGGCAAAACACAGCTTTTATTTTTGTTCTGGGACCTTGCATATCTGTGAAGACTTTTAAGTACCATCCTTACAGCTTTGACTTCATTGTATACTTCTGTAGGAAGAGTCTGTGGATGTTAATAGCAACAAGGAATATAAAAAACCTTTAAGAAAACCATCTAGTAAGAAAAAAGATTGAGGCTGCATATGTAAATGCAAGATAGAATTTTAGTAGTTGACAGAAAAAACAGCATACTTGCCTCAGTGTGCTTGTCTCTGTCATTTATATCTACATGTTTTCTGTAATAAAAATCTAGTGTATTGCTACTTTTGCCATAGCCAAGTATAAAATAATGTACAGTTTGATTTTTTCTTTCTTTTTTCTTTTGATACTCTGAATATGAGTACATAACAGAATAACAAAACCCAACAACCTATAAAGCATTGACTAATAAAATGATATGTCATATCAAATAAAAAACATTGACAGTTTATGGTTGGGAGATGATGGTTGTACTTATCCGATACTCTTAATAGTTTCCTTTTTATTTTTTTTTATTTTTTTTTTTATTTTACTCTCCTAGCACTCTTAGAGTATTTGATTCAAAAAGGATTTGCTTTGGGTTTGCCTGTGTTTTATGGTTGGTATTTTTAGAAAAAAAAAAAATTGTTTTATAGCTTCTACAGTGACTGAAGTAGGATTCAGAAGTTTAGAGGTTTATCAGTTTACAAGTTCCATAATACCATTCATATGTAAACATTTTATATTTACTTCTTCTCCACAAGAAGAATGTCTACTTTTTCTCCCATCTCATTTGTATACAAATTTACTGTATATTGCTACTGGGCCTATCTGCCACAGAATCAGAATTACAATGTACTTATATCTGTATGTATATATACACATTATACATATATACATTATATGTACACATTAGACATATATGTAGATTGCTGTTTACAACAACATTAATCAACTACATCAAGCTACAAGTTTTGAAAAACACAAAAATTGTATAGAGGTGCTGCAAGACATGTAATTTTGAATTCCAGTTCATGAGCCAACCAAGCCAAATCTTTATATAATTTTATTTATTTTTAATTTTCTGTTAGAATGTAATACTTTGTAAGACTCTATACATGGATTTGGATATATGCTCCGTCTGTGGTTACACATAATTTTAATTCTCTATTAACATGTCTCACCACTGATCAATGCCCAGACAAAGACATAGAGACAAAAAAAAGAGACGCTTCATTTGACTGGCAAGTGAAAATGTTGTTCTTAAAGTTCATTTTCTTTTCCTTTCTCCATAGTAGTCACAGAAATATTATTTTGATTCTTGTAAATGAATGCAAACACCAGAGAGTAATAGAGAGGAGCAACAGTAAATCCATAAAGGTCAAGGTAGCACTCTATATTTCTGCAACATATCTAATTGTTTTGTTAATCTGATTTTACAAGTATTTTCTTTCTAAGGCCTCAAGTTTCTGGACTGTGGTCTATTACACATATAAATCATTATCATGCACAAATACTAAGGAAAAAACACCACATTTTTTCAACTACTAGTATTTGTGGAATAGTTACAGGCAAGAGTCGCCAGCACTTTAGACAGTCCTCTGGAAAAAAAAGATGCTTTTTCTATCTGGTCTACTAGATGAGTCAGGTTATAAAAGGTAAGGCTGCTGCAAAAGGAAAGTGTTGAGCTAAAAATTTGCTTAATATTTTGCTGTATGCTATATGCTAAGTCATAGGTTTAAAGATAAACTATTGCTGCAGATTTCTCACTGAATTCTGAATGTGGAAAGATATTGGCTGATATGACAAGCAGATACAGATATTTCACTAAAATGGCTCTGGGCATGGTCTAATGGATGTATGTCATTGCATAGAAATGCCCAATTACTAAGAGTACAGAAGTTCTTGAACTTATGATCTATGAAGCACACAAATCAGGGTTAAAAAATCCACAGTAAATTCTTAAACTAGTTTCATAGATAGGGATATAGAGTGATGAGACTGTTTTTTTTAAAATATAAACTTTTTCCTTTAATTATTCATTTAGTTGATTAATCAATCTACCATAGTGTAATTTCTGACAATATTTTGGCACTTTTTAGGAGACCACATTTTATAAAGGTACTTCTCCGAAGACTTTTCAATGGTTTAATTCCAGATCAAAAAGATTTTGAGGGCTCAGAGATCACTCAACGTTGTTCTCTCTGTAATTCTAGTGTGCATAAGCAAAATACTTTCTTTTACACTGGAATATTTCATGATAGATTCCATAATGGGTATCAATATAATCCACAAGAACAGGCAAGCAACAAACACTGGGTGAATTATCCACTTTTTGATAGTCACAGTATCATTTTAATGTAACAAGTGAATAAATTTGCAATCTTCAATGATTTAAACTCTCTGCTGTACCACAGATCCTAACAAACTTGTAGAAGACTTGTAAAGAATCACAGAATCAATTAGGTCGAAAAAGACTAGGTTCATCAAGTCCTACTTTTACCCAAACCACCATATCAACTAGATCATGGCACCAAGTGCAAATCTCAGTCTTTTCTTAAACACCTCCAGGGACAGCGATTCCACCACTGTCCTGGGGAGTCCATTCCAATGTCTAATCACCCTTTCTGTGAAGAAATTTCTGCTAATGTCCAACCTGAACCTTCCTTGATGCAACTTGGAGCCATTCTCTCTTGTACTTGCCTGGGAGAAGAGTCCAGCCCCCACACTACTAGAGCCTCCTTTCAGGTAGTTGTAGAGAGTGATAAGGTCTTCTCTGAGACTTCTTTTCTTCAAGCTAAACAACTCCAGCTCCCTCAGCTGTTTCTCACAGGACTTGTGCTCCAGACTCTTCAATTCAACTTTGTTTCTCTTCTCTGGACTCGCCCTAGCACCTCAATGTCTTTTTTTAAGCAAGAGGCCCAAAACTGGGCCAAGTTAGTTATCAAAATAAACTGATGTAGCTTTAAAAATTGACAAAAAATATAAGCTCTTTGTAATTATTGGACTAAGGGATAACCCATTTTATGCAGACAACATTATTTCTCCATATTTTCTCCTACCCTTTCTGCTCCCTTTCTCCCTTCTCCTTGTTGTCTTGTCTTTCTTCCTCCCTTTCTTCCTTAGTGCTTTTCTTCTTTCTCTTTTAAAAAAGGCATGGTGCGTGAAGGAACAATACCATATACAAGGAACCTGCCCCCAAAAAATCATTACACTAAGACTTGTAGATTGAAAAATAGCACTATTACTTCTGTTTCTTTCCAGGACACACCAAGATGCTTCAAAACTTCCTCACATATTATAGGGTTCTACTCCAGTGTGTACACTGTGAATTTCAAACACAAAATCTTGTCTAGCTCAGTGCTGTCTTCCATACCGTATAGTCCTGGGAGATTTGAACCTGACTTCTCTTTCTCCAGCTGGTTTTAATAAAAAAAGACCTTCAGTTAAATGCCCAATATGTTCAGAAAATATAAAGTCTACTCCAAGGATAGTTGTACGGTATCACTAACGTCTTTGACATGCCCTATTGGAGTGCTTGGGGGAACAGAAATTGAAATTTCGCTTACTAAGTGAATTAATATGGTATTCTCCAATTCCTTCTTAAAATTACTGTATAGTCTTAATGTTGTTATCCATGTCTCAGACAGCTTTGATTTCAGTGAAAATGAAAAGTGATTTAATGAGAAAATGATTTAATTTGGAAAACATATGAAGTACTTTGAGATTTTATGAAAAAATAAATATACATTATTCAAAGTTTTGTTCAAAGTTGTTTTTCAAAGTCTTCCTCATTGAGCATATCCTTTCTTTGGGCAGTAGATAAATGTGATGATACTATAGTAATGACATTCTGTTCTGATGAGTGCAGAAAAAAACCTTCGGACTCTCTGTCTCTCTGATGAACAAAAAAAGATTTTTCCTCCCTAGGCTATTGATATTTTTCTTCTGAGCAGGTGTAAGTAAACAGAATGGGAAAAGTTTTACAGAAGGCTCAAACACCTGATCGGAATATCTCAAGTGTAACATCTTCTGTTAATTGTTTCCATTTGTCATACCATGAAGAAATGGTCCATCCTCCCTGTTCTCTCTTAATAGCATAATGTGGTGTCTTAAAATTAGATGAATAACATTATAAAAATCCCCAAATGTAGGAAAATGAGGTAAAGACTTTTTACATTGATTTTAAAAACTAATGGGTTAACATTATGAAGAAGAGTTTAGAAAAAACACTTCTTTGGATGGCTTTCTTCTCTCTTCACTTTCTGGTGAAGAAGGCTCCTTGTGAATAGTGGAAAACAGTTACAAAAACTCAACATGAGACTCATAATTCCATAAAATAAACAAACTTTGAATTTTCTCTATGGAGAAGCTATGTATTCCAGACTTTGCTAGTCTGCCTGTGATGATGGTAGCTCTCCTCAAAGAAGATAGAATTATTTCACGTTCCAAATTAAATTTATAGACTCTCTGGACTTATTGCTACCTCAGTTGCTGAACTTTGCACAATCAGTCCTGAGCTGTTTTCTCTCTCCTGCTTGCCACAGGCTCTTGCACTGTTTTGTTTCTTTGAGAGAACATTTTTTTCATTCTTTAAATCCTCCTTGTATCAATAACTCAGTGACACTCAGATAACTGAGTGCTTTGCAGTAATACAGTAGGGAATGGCTAATCAGGGAAGCCAAGTACTAGTCAGGAAAGGAGAATTCTGTATTAAGTGTACACAGAGTTATACAGACCAAAGAGGAAAAAATTCACATTCTGGAATTGAAACAATAAAATTCATACTTCTGTTCTTGGGTACACAAACCAGTATGTTGGTAAAATAATCAGAAATGTTAATATTCTATACACTGAGACCGGAATGACTCAGAGTTTAGATCCTTTCAAGTAAAATACAGTGAATTCTGGACTGATACATGACCAAAAATTTGTTATTTTGAGCCTGGAAGCACAATCATGAACCACAGCTGAATTCTGGGGGAAGTTCTGAATATTGCTGATCAGCCACTACCCCAATCTGTGAACAAATGAGTTTTCAAGAGCACAAGACCCTCTGTGCTGGAACAGACTGACATTCACTAACAGATGATCACAAAAGTCTAAAATCTACATTTTTTCTTAAATTTTTTTTATTATGTGTTGCCAAATCTAGTAGTCTGATAGCCTGCAGGTCTGCATGTTTGCAAATCCAACCAGAAGCAAAGCTGATCATGTAACCCTAATGAGCACACTCATACATTACAATTTATATGTGTGTGTATATACCTTAATAAACCTACATATGTATAATATACGTATTTGGCCAGTGATTGTACTTAGCACAGAGAAAAAACAGACTCACAAACATGAACATGTATATATATATATATATATATACATGGATATGAAGTGTATATGTGACAGGAGAGGGAGAGAGTTAGCTACCAGCAGTCTTGTGAGCCAGTGATGGCAGAGCTGATGAGCAAAGGGCATGGACTGACATAAGAGAAATGTATCATATAAAAAAGAAAGAGATCTTAAACAGTAACCTGGAGAATTTGCATGTAGGCAAAGACAAACAGACAAGGCATATTTATAGGAAAAACACCCAGACCCTTTTTGGGGAACTAACGTTCTGCTCTCTGAAGTGCCTCTACACCGATATGCACAGCGTATTGGGAAACAAACAAAGGAATTAGGTATCTGGGTGGAGTTGCAAGGCCACTTGGGGCAACTTGTGGGAATGTTGCTGAGATCACAGAGACGTGATGGGGTAGGTCGCACAACTGGGGTGCTGCAGTGCAGAGGTACAAGCTCAGTTAGTTAAAGGATTTTTTCTCAGAGATTTTACACTTTCTGTAGTTGCAACAGACTCAAGCAAGATGCTTTTGTTCCATGCCTGTGACAGATTTCATAATTAATCCTGGATGCCTGTACCAAACCTGCCTTGATGTGTCTTTTAACCATTCCATATGTTCTATCACTGCATCCCACAGAGAAGAGAACAGCACCTCCCTCTCTATTTCCCCTCCTCAGGAAGCTGCAGAGAGCAATGAAGTAAAATGCTAGTCAATGCAGATTGAGTCAGCATTTTATTTCACATAATTTTCTTTCACATAATTTAAGCACCTGCTGCATGAGGTTGTATGAGCATTTGATCATTTCTTATATAAGCTGGTTATGTCAGGAACTTCAACTGGTCAATGCTGATTGAATCCGTTCTTCAGAGATAGCTCTCTGAAGAGGCATCATGAAGATACAACTGATTCATGTAAGCATGCATATACCTATGGGTACATGTATGGGTACAGTATGCATGAACTTGTATGTGTATGTATAGCCTTATTCAGGATAACTCCTTAAATAAAAAAAGCTCAGAAAAGAAAGCTAAAAAAAGTATCTTTAAATAAGTCTCCATTGCTGCTCTTCAAATTTGCATTTCTGTAGAATCAAGGCAACTTTTGTTGAGGCTATTCCCTCTGGATATTTAGTTCCAACACCGAGACAACCATTTTATATTGGTAAAATCCTGCATAAGTGAAAGCATAGATATCTTTTTATATTAACATAAATGGAAATATTTTCTTTTATTCCATACTTGTGGACTGAAAGATGAACCAAGAACTAGAAAAAAAAAAATCAGCTGTAACCAAATTACAGGTGATTGAATCAAACCATCAAAAAAAGGCAGTGATCTGCCATTCTTTCCTAAGCTGAGGATTCTAACCTGGACCATACACTTTCATGCTAAACAGTCAGAAAGTTCCCTTTTTCCTTTCTCTTTTACCTTTCCTATGAATGCTTGAGTTTCAGCTTACTGTGCTGAAAATGGGAAGTTGCTTTCTTCTCAGCAAAATCTGTTTTGTGTCAAGGGAAGTTACTGGTTAAGCAACATCTTTCTGCCAAGAGAACTCTTCCTACTATTTCCACTAGTGCCTTAGGAAATGCCTGACTACTACATCTGCAGCTGAGACATGAGACTTCAATGCTATATGCTGTTCATATGAAGATAAGTGGAAGTTTTACCATTAACTGAAGTGGGAGTAGGTGCAGTACGTTTATGTGGACAAAATTTATTGTTGCTTAACTTAAAATTTATGCCTGTAAGTGGTCTCTTTTCATATACAAATTGTTTCTCAAAGTTTTACATTCCACTATTAATAGATGAAGAAACTTACACAGCCAGTTTACTAACAAAGATAATTTCTGCCTGATCTCTCTGTTGAAATTTGTTTGACATAATACTCTTTCTTGCAACATCAACTAACAGGGTTTTGTTTCTTGCTGATATTAGATACAAATATTTCTCATTTGCAACAGTTATACTTTAAAAATAGTAGGAATTACTTATCAAAGAATAGAAATAACCCTCAAAAAATCAAGTTTCAGTTTTTATTTTTTAATTTTGCTGAGACATTATCTCTGTTGATATTGATCAGGATTACTCTTCTGATGGAAAAAAAGTCTGATGAAACCCTGTGCCAGGCTTATAGTAATAGATTGAAACATGAGTTAAGACCTCAAGTTTTAGAATACCTTAAATTCTCCTCTCACAGAAGTGAGATTTCACAATGTCAAAGTAATAGTTTTTGCTCAGCTTTAAAGGAAAGATTTATGTGCAGTCTCCTACAGTTTCTCTAAAAACAAGGAGGAATTGTATTTCTTGTGTTATTCAGTTACTTGTCTTCTGACAAATAGAAGACAATTGTGCAAGATTACAGCTAGGGAAAAGTCCAAGTTGGGAGGAAAAACGCTAAAGGCACTGAAAAAGAAAATATGAGGTCATACCTATTGTGATTTAAAGTTTTGCTGAAGCTTCAGCCACTATGAGTTTCCCAGCCGAAATCACCCTCCTGAAATCCACTTGTCCTTTGATTACAAAAACGTAGTAAAGCAACTAAGTTCTTGTAGAACTTATCATGGGAAGGTATATTTCACAGATGTGGAACTAAGCCATATGAAATAATGGGACACGAAAACTGTGTGAACAGTACCCAAGCAAAATTGAACAGACATTTTCACAAACTTGGAAATTAACCTTTGAATTACAATATTATAAAATTTCATTAAATCAAATAGTTCCAGCACATTCTTTCAAGCTGATTTATTAATGAAATTAATAAAATAATAAATTATTATAATAATAAATTTATTAAATAAATAAATTTCATTTATTAATGAAATTTAACACATTTCATTTTAAAACACTCCCAATGAAAAGTGGGAGTGTTTTAAAATGAAATGTGTTAAATTTGGGAGCATAGCTACAGTGATCAAAAGCAAGACTATTCTTGTGGAAAATTAGGGAGAAGTTTTGTACACTTCCAGCTTAGTTGGAAGTTTTTCTCTCCTTCTTCCACATAGCCAGGGATCCAGAACTCTTCAGCAAAACCATTCCCATGGCTGTGGACTTCCCTTGGAAGGACTGATACAGAGTACTTCTCCTGAAGCACAGAATTTACTTTATTCCATGTCAGACTCAATGCCTTTTTCCAAACAGTTTGGGTAGCCAAAGGATTTGTGCAGGAGGAGTAAGAACTTGTACCAAATGACTTAGCTCAAATGATGAAGGGATGCTAAAAGAGAGAAAAAACTTGTTCTACAGAGTCTTGATGTGATATTGCTGTGATACTGCGAAAAAGAAATTCTGGCTCTACTGGAGAAAGGGGAACTAGGCTGGCTGAGAAGAGTAAAAAGCTTAACATGATTTCATACTCCTAAGGGGGCAAAAGACCCAGTGGGCAAGCATCATAAAAGTACATGACAAGGTTCAGTTACTGATTAGACAGTAGCAAGTAAGCAGGTATGTTACCTTATTATAGAAAGCTATTATGGGAGATGATTCTATTTAATTTCATTTTGTGTTTTATTAAAATGTTCTACAGACAATAAAGCAGACAGTATTATAAGAGACTTTAAATTGTTCTGATCTCACAGGTAAATGTGTTTTTAGGCATTTCATGTCTTCTTTTACTGATTGTGGTTTTAGGTAGAACCAGAATTATTGTCTCTCTAAATTAAATGCTATTTAGATATTTATCATTAAAGTATGACACTAACTCTGCTGGCTAACTTCTAAGCTCCTGTAGAAAGGAATTTTACCTTATGTTATACCTTGTGTTTAAAGGAAGATACTGGTATAGTGTAGAAAACAGTAATATTTTGGATAACATGAGAAGTTATCCACAGTTACTTTTTCAACCCAAACACATTTCTCAGCTCATCCAGTTTCAACAATGAAAATATACTATGAGCAAAATGGCAAAGTTAAGAGTGGTGGGTGATTCAAAGCTTTGACAGAATTCAACTCAAGCTACTTTTAAACATGCTACTTTTAAAATGTAGTTGAATATAAAATCAGTGTCATTTTAAAACACAAGTTTTTGAATTCCTTTGGGCCAGGAAACTATGATACAAATCCAATTACCAGGAAGTAAACTATTATAAATAAAATTATCCATTATTAAGAGGCAAAAATTATTCAGAAAAAACCCTTCCCACCTGATATTTCCAGCTTAATTTCTGTTTTGCTTTCTAATATAAGATGTGTATCACACTTGTCTCTTTTTTTTTTTCTTTCTTTTACATTTATAAGCAAGTCTAAAATGGCCCAAAGCAATGTGAAGTGCAGATTCAGGACATATCTCTGTTCAATTGCCTTCTGTAAGCACAGATGCTGGAAGTACAAGCTAGCCCTGCCTTAAATTTCTTTTAAAGGAAACATAAATTCATTGTAAGTGTCTGGTTCTGTATGAAATAAGAGAACAAATGGTCAAGTATTTATACAGTCATTTTGATTATTTCCAAAAACATTAGCTAAAAGCTGGTTTTGTGACTATTACTTTCTGTATATAACAGCTTTCCTAAACCAAGAATACCTAAAACTACAAAACCTTAATTCCATAGTATAGAAATTAATCAAACCAGAACAGTGCCTTTAGGGGTTCCACAGTACTAAAATTTTTATCTTACATTCACATCACATAAAACATTTCATTTATATTTTTCAGCTGCAGCAGAAATCTAATAACACTGGACTGTCTGTCTGATTAAAGAAAAGACAGAAATTATTTGCTTACATTTTCTGAACAAACAGTAAGAAACAGTGGTTGTTGTTGTCATTCTCACTTCTTGAAAATAAAGAGATGTATTTACCAGGACAACATCCATTTCTATTCTGTATGGAACAGTGAAGAAGTCTCTAGATGAGGAATTAAGGAGCGAATTTGTTTGTTATCTATTTCTGTCGAGACATTTTACCATGAATCAGTGCTTGTCTTTAGAACTACCAAAGAGACGTGGAGTATTTTGAGGTTATGTTCATACAATTTGATGATTCTTTCTATACAAAGTCAATTGTTTAGAAAAAGCGATAGACTTTTCTCTAAACCTTTGCACATCTTTGAAAATCAAATCCAAAACAAACGTTCCAAAATATCTCAACCATTTGGTAGACTTCCCTTTACCTGTGCTGCAGAAATTAGTAATTTTACACTTCTGGCACAAAAACCACAATAAGACTAATTTTTAGGAGCTACTGGGTCAAGAATGCTAAAGGCAAATCATAGCAGACTCCTGTGATTCAATTAGAGTGATAAATTAGGTATGAAAAAACATGGTCAAAATAAACAGGAAATGGATTTTTATTATTTGTTTAAAAATGTATGAACAATTGTGAGTTGTTTTTACTGTAGCAACTGAAACAGTAGGCCATTGTGTGTACAAAAAATTTTATTACCTATCTTACACATACAAGGAAGGGTATTCGCAGAACATTTCTCTAAAATCTCTTACCTCACCAAATACACTATTTTTGCCTGTAAAATGAATCAGTCTGGAAATAAGTGAAGTTATTTCCTTGATATATGTGAAGATGTTTACATTTTATTATTAAATTTAAAAAGTTATCTAGTAGATAACTACATGTAGTCTCATATGAGGCAAAAGATGCCCCACAGAAAAAGATAAATAAAAGTAATTTCTCATAATACTGCCAAACACACCATCATAAAAACTTTGTATCATATTTTCAAAAGTAGGTATCAGCATAGTCAATGGAGTTGTGAGAATCTGCATTAACAGATGTTTGATCTGTCCTGTTTCTAAAAGAACTTCAAAGGATAGATTTCCATTTATTCCCCAAGCCAGCAATAATATATTCAAAATATGCCAGTAACTATCCCATTTTCACTGATTTTAAGGAAGTCTTCCATAGGTGGAATAATTGCAGTAAAAAAGATTTATAGTGAGGCTCATGTAAACAGCAGAATACTTTATGTTTTTGTCCCAAGTATAGTTTCTGTCCATTTCAGTTCCCTCTGTCTCTTCTACGCTGTTTCTTTCAGAATAATGGCTTTTTTTTTGTTACTGTTCCTCAGACTTTTCAACCTGCTATCCTTTTTTCAGTTTTAATCTGTTCCTGGCATTTTTCCATGGGCTCTTCTTTCCCTTGTTCTTCTCACTGCAAAATACAAGCTGAGAGATGAAAAGACACCAGGAAAACATTGCCCTACATTTCATCACAGTTTGGACTGCTCAGAGATTACCTAAGTAATAGTTCAAGGTCAATAAAACAAAAACTTAATATGGGGTGGTAAACCATTCGAAATTCAGAGAGAAAAGGAAATATAACCAGGTTACTGATGGTATCCTTAGTTTAGGGAAAAAAAACATAGGCATTATTACATAGCCACATACAGGGGTACACAGAGAGAGAGCTGAAATGGTGATCATCTACAATCATTTTATGATTATTAATTAGAGGAGCAGATGTACAAATCAATATTTTCCCTTCATTTCTCTTCCTTTAAAATGGCACTAAATTGGACATTATTCACTGTATTGATGCCATCAGTAATAGTGAGGATAAACCACAAAGATGTTCTCATCAGGGAGAAACTCATGGAGGTTAAAATCAATTTTTGTCAGCATAAGCAGTAGATGACTTCTCCCATTCTCCACCATGGGAAAAGTACTTCTCCTGTTTATTTTTTTAACATAAATAAAAATAATCATAAAGAGAGGAAAAAAGGAAAAGAAGTTTGGCTGCTAATGCCAGTGTCATATGAAAGGAGGGGGTTCATTATAATGCATATACTCTCAAATAGGTTAAATGTGCCTAAATTTAGGCTCCGCTTCTGTGTTGTCACTGCTTGTGTCTTAAAATCAAGTGCAGAATGATGGGTACAGATTGGAAAAACAGAAGCAATACAATTGAGACACAAAGAGATTTTAAGCAAACCGTCACTGACAGGATGGTCTTTGACCCACCCAAATCTTGAAACCTCTGCATTCTACTGCTAGTGGCAAAATAATTTACAATTTCAGGTAAGTCACACTTAGATATTGGTCCAGATCTTGAGGTGGATCAATTTCATACCTATTGAAAACGTGAAGGTACAAGGCTGCATTTTAGCCATACTGATATAGCTTCATCGAGAGCCCAGGCCAAGAACACTTTACTTTTATGCTTTGCTTGCTATCAAGTGCTTAGTGCTGTTTTGGGAGGTAAGAGTCATAAGTGCAGAGACAGGTATTTACCAAAGCCTGAGAAGTTGATCTGTACTGAAGACACAATCAAGCCATACAGAAATCTAGCACTGAGACAGAAAGAATCTTCACCTGCCACTAAATTGTTTTAAAGGCCACCTTGTATTATGAAGCTTAACAGAGATGAAAATTCATTCTTAAAAGAACAGATATAGTGATTGCTTGCCATTTTCTCCATTCCACTATGCATTCTGAGAAATCAATAACAGACATATCCATGGCTGTGACCATGGTGCATTTACTTTGAATACGGAAGTGCCAGCTGAGTGAATTATTTAATATTAACTATTCAATTTTGTACTTATGTTTTCCAGGCTGATGAGGTTCTGATTTCAGTCATCCTTGTTTTATCATCTCTTGTTTCTCTTTAGACCATTTGCCCCAGCATTTTTGAAAAGACAAGTCAGGAGTATGGTTTTTGTCTCTTTTCTGCCTTGAAGGATCTACCATTATGCAGAGGTGACTAAGCTAGTGCAATCTCAGTCATTGTTTATGTGATCAGGCTGCAGAAGCAGGACAAAGTAAAAGGGCTATTTTAAGTCTCAATAGAAACACTGCTTTTTGTAGCACTGTAGCACCAGCCCTTTCCCTTCATTGCAGACACCAAATAGCACATACAGCAGATTCCCCTGCTGGCAGGTGTCTGGGAGGAAACTTTTCCTGCTCACTGCTTGCTTTTCCTCCTGGGAGTCAAAATTATTTCATGTGCCTATGCAGCACAGCATGGAAAAACGCTGCTTTTGCCTTGGTGCACTTTCGAGAACTTCAACAAAGGCTATTAAAACTTGAATATTTAGGAGTATAAGGTAGGTTTAACTGATAAACCTAAGTGTGGAGACTTCTAAATGTATTTGCCTTTTACCTGACAGGTCTTTTCTGGAGCATGTATCACTATATTCTGCTCCCTACACTTTGAATGGCTGTATTAGACAGCAGAAAGGGTCAGAAGAAATCAGGAGATCAGTTTTAGTATCACTTAGGACTGTTTGCTGTGTAACTGCTCATGAATTTTGTTGCAAGAGATGACTAAAGTAAGTAACAGTGACCTTGGATCTTAACTGAGATGCACTATGATAGCTTCAAAAAAAAAAAAATCTATTGGGAAAATTCAGGCACAGTACATGAAATTTCTATTTCCTGAAAACTTAGCTTTGCATTAAAAGTCTTGATGGATGATTTTTTATTAAATACAGTCTCTTTTAGTTCACTGCACTGAAGCTTCTCTCAATCCTTTCAGGTAACAAACTTTGTAATACCCATATGCAATTTTTTTCCCTTTCTAAATGTTTCATTCTTCTCTTAATCCACTTTAATGAAAAGAGATTTTTTTTTTCTTTTTAATCCACTCTCTCAAGCACATGGACTAGTTTTAATAGGTTTAACTATGCATCTTCCACTAACTTAAGCTGGAAAGAAAAAATCTAAATTGAGCTAGCAGCAGGTCACACAATGGTAAAGGAAAAGTAATAAATGAAGAAAAATTACTGTTTCCGGTGAAGTTTATCCAAATGAGGGAGGAGAAGTATTAAATACGAAATGTTTGTGGTTGTGCAATACATATGTTATCAGGTAAACAAAATACTTTTAGATTTTTCACCAAATACTATGTGTATTTATATTAATTATGTAGCTAACTAGCTAGTTCTTTGTACTCCATAGTAATGGAATCCAAAATCCTTTTCCTAATGGAGCTTTTCTTTTCACCTAAGCCATAAATAGAAAAGCAGACGTAACAGCTGCCATCAGTTTCGCCACAGAGTGGCGGAGAGGAGGAAAAAGACCCCATTAAGTATGTAGCAGGCCAGAATAAAGTACCCATAGATTTTGCTAAAAAAAAATTGTAATTAATACTGCATATTTACTAAAACACTTGACGATGGAACCATTCTGTAAAACATGACATTAACAATAAAGAGACATAGTTTCAAATGGCAAAAAATGATTAATTATTATACAAGCTACCACTGGACTGCTGCTCAACAGAACAGAACAATAGTAGCACATTTGTCTAATAAAAGAACATCAGAAGGTTATTGATAAACTCTGCCTTACAGATTAGGTTGGTGAGAATTTTTGGCATTTGCCATTGTAAACCTCAGATATTTTTTTAATGACAATATGGACAAGCTGAAGAGTGAGGGTGGGGAGTGTTTAATTTTTGCCCCATTTGGTAGGATCAAATTTATTAGATTATATACAGTACATTATACACTTAACTCTATACACCAAGATGAGGATTAGCTTTTTTGCCATCCACTGCCAAAGAATTCTGATTTCCCTTCCATCCTGTTATAGCCTTCATCTTCTGCCAGAAAATTCACCAGAAAAAAGCAGTCAAAACTCCAGAGAATCCCATGCCCTGATGGGAAGCTTAGTGCCATCTTCATTCTGATGATCAGGGGAGACCTGGGCACTACCGAAAGTGTGACAAGGGCAGGCATTAAGAAGACAGCTCTTGGCCAGGTTTTACTGACTTCTCTGCAACCTGCCTCTTCTTTGGCAAATTAGAATCCATATGTTTAATGTGTGCATCCCATGCACCAGGTTGTAGCCGCTGCTTTTCTTTCTAAGAGAACTTCTGCAGCAGCTTGGGCTGCAATTTCTTCCTGACTACTCATGGTTTGTGGAAGGCTTTTTAGAGCTTTTTATGGGCAAACTTTAACTGTCAGTTTTCCAAATTTGTGCTTAAAGGATAGCAAAGTAGAAAGTCACTGCGTTCGGTAATCTATGTAGTAAGTGCCAACAAGATGCATCTTTTTAGCCCTCCAGGAAGAGCAAGTACCATGTTTCTGATAATTATACATACAATTGTAAAAGTTTTAGAATTTATGTAATATCAAACAACATTGAAAAATCCATTTTCTCACAAAAAGAAAAAAAATTGCCCTTGCATTTTCTAGTTTCTTAGATTGCTTTAGAGACCTTCATTTATGATAACATGATGTGAAGATCACAGACGCATGA
The DNA here is from genome assembly GCA_036023395.1 of Myiotriccus ornatus. Taxonomy (NCBI): domain Eukaryota; kingdom Metazoa; phylum Chordata; class Aves; order Passeriformes; family Tyrannidae; genus Myiotriccus; species Myiotriccus ornatus. The sequence continues at coordinate 41,827,609 of JAYRBT010000093.1, read as the reverse complement.
TAGTATCCCCTGGATTCTGCGTGTGATATTCCATGGAGTGCAATTTATAATAGAAGGGTTATCTATCACAGTTATGATCCTGTAGACTGCCAGAACATTTTTTTTCCTTCTATAGAGGAATCTTTACTTTTAAAATTAAATAACTTGGGAATTAACTACTCAAATCCATACACAAATTTGCTAGGAGTTTCTCAAATTTGCTTGCAGACAGCAGCTGTGTATTGACTGCCATTGGTTCTTATACATGAGCAAATTAGAATAGAAACAGTGCTACAGAGGTGTTATGTTATGTTAGCTATATACAAATAAAGTTTTCCAATAAAGCATTTTTAAATGTAACTCTATATCTTTAGGGACTCTCTGAACTGCGGAGCAGAAATTACAGCTTTGTCTGAAATTCACATCAATCAATGACGAGACCTATGAATCTATATCTTATGCTAAAGATACCTTACACATCTCTGACAATGAAAAAACTTTACTGTAAATGAAAATCAGGTACTGTATCATGTAAGGTGCTTAAGTGTACCATAACTGTCCCCAAAGTTGTATACAGGTTTTGGATCATGCCACCCTTTCTAACTAAAAAAAGAAAAAAGAAAAGGTTAAAAACTGGTACAGTACTTTCAGAGCAGAAACATCAGAGATAATCCAGCTGAACTAACCTGGAGATGGAAAAAATTCTAAGTAGGCATATGCCACCTGAAATGGTGGGACATAGGCAGTAACACATTCATCTCATCAATCCTTCCAATTGTCTTAACATATTCTTTGTCCTTCATAGACTACAGCAAAACGTTTTAGACAGAAGAAAGGTAATAGCTGGCAGGTTGTATAGTAATTGATAAATGTGGCTACTATCAATTAACTTCTGTATATGTATTTTACTTCTATAAAGTCTTTTACTTTCCTTTCTGTTCCCTAACTCTATACATAATTTCCTTCATTTGTTAAGAATGCTGAAAGTAGTGCTTGAGAACAAACACTTTTTTTTCTATTAGAACACATTTTTGGGGCTTTTGTTTTTCCCACCAAAGAAAATATAGAAATTTTAATATCACACATTCCCTTTGGGACTCAGGGAACTCATCATAAACCAACGCATTTCATAGCTATTTGAAGGAATTTATGTCCAGAAAGTGACTCCATGGGAGAGGGGGTGGGGTTTAGAAGTATTTTATTTTTGTCAGGTTTAGTAAATCGTGGTTGTTAGTGACACAGTTCCCAAGTATGATTTATCTCTTTTTGAAATTAATGACCCAAGCCAGTTTTTGTATTATATTATGAGACTGACACATACCAAGAACTGTGAAGGAATATGCTTTTTTAAGACTTGTTAATTTAATTTATGTAAATTAATTGGCTGAGGTTTGAGAATGGATTGCAAAATTTTGTCATTTGGGATCCTTTATTAGCAAAAGAGTCAGGTGTTGAAATTCTTTTAAAACTGTGTTATTCTGTTCTCTCCTGGTGTAGCGTGGGCAGATTCTCACTTGTTAATTATACTGAGTGCACAGAAAAGGATGAAAAAATCTTGACAGAAGAAAAGTATAAAATACTTTTCCCTGGCATGCACTTAAGCTTCTGTCTGTAAGAGATCAACATCTTAAAGAATCAAAGAATGAATCTTAGCATGCTTTGGGTTGGAAAGGACCTTTAAAAGGACCTTTCAGTCTGTGGAGACTTTGCCTGACTGCCATGATCTTTCAAATAGGAAGGAGAGCAGCTTACCAACTATATCTTCCAGGTCCCTCAGGATTCAAAGATGCATCTCAGCATGTCCCATTTACCTGTATATCTTCAGGTTTCTGAAGTGGTTCCAAACCTGATATCCTACTCCTTCATTTTCCCAACAGACTAGAGAAGAGCAACTGCTGATAATAAGTGAGGCAGAGAAATTGTTGAGTACCTCAGCCTTCTTTCTGTCAATGTCACCATCTTGTTTATCAGAGGGTGCATAATTTGGTTTGTGTTCCTTTTCTGACTAACATACCTGTAGAAACTATTTTTTTTATGGTTCAAATTCCCTGCCAAACATATCTCTGACTGCATCTTGGTTTTCCTGATCCCATCTCAACACCCTCAAGCAGCATTACTGTATTCTTCCCAGGATGTACGTCTGTAATTCCACTGCCTATGCATTTCACCCTTGTGTTTCAGTTTGACCAGCAAAGAGGCTGTGCTCATCTCTTGCCTTCCATGACTGATTTCTTGCACATGGGAATCAAGAGTTCCTATGTTGTACAAAAAATTTTGTTAAGTGTCTCCAAGGTTTCTCTCCTCCTTTATCCTTTAAGGCGTTTTTTCAGGTGGTCCCATCCCTTATTTCCCTAAACAACTGAAAGTTTACTTCCCTAAGATTTAAGGTCTGGACTATAATTTTTGCATGGCCTAGATTCCCTATATTGTTCTTACAATGATCAAGCCTGCAATTTCCTTAATTCTGGCAATTATTATAAGAGCAAGAGTGAGACCTAATTTCTTTCAAAAAAAGAAAAAAAGATTTTGTGGCCACAGTAGCACTAGATGGCAAACACCAGATTCTCATAAGTAAGTGGAACATAAAAAATGTTGCCAGTAAATTAATTGCTGGAACCTCTGTAAGAACACAAATGTTTCTCATATCACTCTGTGGAAATGAATACTTTACAAGCTGATCACAAAGCAAGAAAGATTATGAATTTCATGTTTGCTAATTGCACAGTTAATAAGACCATTTTTGTTTGTTTATTATTGTTTTCTTCACTTCTGTGACTGACCTTAACATACTCGTGTGGACCTACACCCATTTGAGAGAGACTCATATGCCACAGAACAGATTACAAATCATCCTGTCTATTAGGAAAATTTTACATTTAAAACCAAACAAGTTCAAACAAGCAAAAGAAAAAAAAAAGTTCTTCAAGCTGTTCAGACTGCAGGAAAGTTTATTTACAGCCACATTTATTTCTTTGTGTTGAGGAAAACATTTGATGCAGGTAGCTCAGTGTGCAGCTGCAGAGCAAGCTGCAGACTGAGCGTGGGGAGTGAGAGCCCAAGACAGGACGTCCTTACCTGGTACTGCCCCTTCACCTCACAAGGGGCTCAGGGACTGGTGGCACCAGCCAGGTAACTGCACACTCAAACACAGCCGGAGCTGAGGACTCACCTGGGAGAGAGAGACCTTTGCACACACAGACTTTGAGGGTGTAAAAACCCAGGGATTCCTTTGCTAGGGATCCTGCCCAGGAGGCCCCAGGTAGAGCTGTTTCTGTGTTACTGTGCTGTGAACAAACTGCTTTACTGAACTGGACATCTGGGACTCTGTCATGCGAAAACTGGGATCAAACTGGTAGGAAACCAGTGTGAGAGTGGGGCTTGTAGGAAGTCAAATCAGGCACTGTTGGATAACAGAATCCCGCTGAGAATGGGCCTCAGTCCCAGCCAGTCCAAGCCTTGGTGGTGGGAATGTGATTGCCTGAGTGGCTCCTGAATTGGCAGACAGGGAAGTTTCCTTAAGGTTTCTTTTTATGAACCAAGAAATCCAAACTAGCTAAATTTGAATCATTTCTGTGTATGTTGAAAACTATTTGTGCTGAGCTAGAGTTAAAAAGCAAATTAAAAAAAAAAAAAATTACAAAATGCTATTAATCAATATTAATTAAAAAAAAAAAAGAAAATATAAAAGCACTACAGTGTGAGTCCTTCAAGTTACAGAGTAACATGAGTAGATGATCAAGGAAATGGAATAGATGAATATGGATGTTCATCATCATAATAAAGCCAGGAACATAATAAGCAACTTTGATAGAATTTCTATTATTAATATTGTAAAGGGAGAATTATTAATTTTTTAGAAAAATAAATTTATTAAATAAATAAATGAATAAATAAATAAATAAATAAATAAATAAATAAATAAATAAATGCTGGGGAAAATGGCCAGAAACTGTACATAGTCACCATTGAATCGTAGGTATTGTGGATGGGCTTTCAGACATATTTAATGTATCTATAATAGCGTTCTCAGTTAGAAAGAAAGTTAGCAAGAAGCTTGGAAATAGGAATAATAGGAAAATATGTTAAAATTATGGGAAATTGCCAAAATTCATCTTTTTCAAAGTCTTTTTAAGTCTTTTATCTCTATTGTGCAGGGAAACTTTATTTGAAGTCAGAACAGAAACATATCTAAGGAGATTCCTGTTACTTAACAGGAATGTGTAAACTGAACTGTTCACATCCTAAACTCCAGCTAGGAGTAAAATAGGCTACCAATTTTCCCAAGGAGAGAAAGTGAAGCTTTCAGAACAACTAGGTAAAGTTGTGTTCAAAATCAACAGGAGGAAAAAAATAATTTCCATGCCAAATACAGGCAGATAAGCAAATAACAAAGTATAGAGAGGAAAAGGGGGAAAAAAAAAAAAAAAAGACATTCTACTGGCAGAAAGTACCAGATCTATAAAAAGAGGCAACAATGAAGAAGATTAGCAAACATGATAGAAATTATTAAAAACACTGTCATTGTATTTTCCAATACCTGTTGAATAGGCAAGATGAGTTTTAAAACAAAGCCAAGCACCCAACACAAATGATTTGTCAGCTTCCTCCTAGGTATTTGGAAGCTGGCCAACCCAGGAAAATAAAATGTTCAAAACACAAATGTTTCCATTGCCTACCCTGAATCAAATAGCAAAACCACATGACTAATTGAGCAAGATCTCAGTGGTTGTCTGACCAGATAAAACACTGGCAATAGAATGCTGGTTTGTTTTTCATGGATGACAGAAAGGACACTGCAGGACATTTTCATACACCTCATTACATCCTTTTGATATAGCACCCTCAATATACCTGCTGCAGTTTTACTCAATCAATTAAATTATTAGGGTATGGACACAACTGCTATCATCAGCTGGTGGATTGCAGAGCTGGAAACAAAATGCTGCTGGACTGCAATGGCTCAGGCAGGAATAGGAAGTGACAAGAAAGCTTACTGAACATAGAAGCCTTAAATTTTAAATACCTTCAAGTAAGCTAATTAAGTCCAAGTTCATTACACAACGCTGCAATATAGCGCCACTCCCAGCCCCAAATCACTGCATGATAAGAGTCTCCTTATTTGCAGTAATGGAATGCTAGTGATTGGGGGAAGTTTACTCAATGTTACGGTTGCAAATGTGAATAAAGAATTCAGTTCACGGACACCATTTTGTTAAGCTGTTGCAGTAGCAACAGGGGTTATAACTTGGTTAATGCAAGGAGAGAAATCTAAATTAGATTTGACAGACAGATCTTGTGTTGTAAGCTCCTTCTTAGCAGCCATTTTTTTTGAGCTTTTTTTTGCCTTTCTAAGTGTACATAGAGGGATGTAGAGCATATAAGCTTGAGAGAAAAATCTGCATTTAGAATCCATGCAAGAGACGGTCAGAAGGCAAGATTTTTGATAGAATGTGGAAATGGAAACATGCCTGAATAGAATTTCAATAAGGGTCACTGCACTTATAACTTACCAGGTACAAGAAAATGGGACCATCTTTTTCTGCTCGTCATAAATGTTTACACAAGTGTTCTAAAAAGGAGATGTCAATCGACATTTCTCTGCTGCCTATCCAGTCCTATAGGACACATTTCTCTGTTTTCCAGGCTCATTGCAGACCACAGAGGGAAAATTAAGTCCCTAAGAAAATTGTTTTCAGAACATATTGAACTGAACAGGGGTATGAATAAATTCATTAAAACTGAAACAGAGAGTCTTATGTCTTTCTTATGTTCTTATATTATTTTGACTCTGGAAGAGACTGCAACAGGAGTAAGTAACTTTCCTTGTGCAAGTTACACAGTGTCAGGAAGGATGCCCATTGATAACTAGGGTAGCAGCAAGTCGTAACTGGATATTTGACTTCTATGGTATACCAAGTGACAATTTTGATTACCAAAGGCAGTTAGCTTGGACACCTGTATCTCTGCTACCTTACTGCTTGAATAGACCACGGCATAGTCTGTTTCTGAGCCTTCTGGATAATTTGAATGAGTAATGTCCTACAGTTAGTGTATGCTTTTCGAGATGGAAAAGACTCAAATGTGTCAGCAGGTGAGATGAACTACTGAATAAAAACACAGGGTAGGTAAAGAAATACTGCTGTAAGGGCATGTTCAAATCAGTAAATGGAGCAGAGGTATGAACTGAGGTTTAGACCCCCTGAAGACCAAAATAGTTCCTTCAAATACCTCACCAGTTCTTGCTGATCTTATTTATGTATATTTTTGTCTTGCTGGAGGAAAAATCTTGTAAAAGAAAAATTTGGAGGAAGAAGTCAGAGAGCCATGTCTCCATGTGCTCAGCTCTTCTACAAAAGATAAAATTCTCAAGAAAGACAAACATTTAGGAGCTCCCACTGAGAACAATTTACACCTATGTATCTGAACATTTACTGAGGCTGCTGGATGCTTAACCCACTGGAAAATCCAGTCCATGAAGAATTCTTCTTTCTTTGAAAAAAAATCCATCCAAAAGGTTGCTGTTTAAAGTAGCGTGACTCTGAGAAATTGACATATCCAATCTTTATTGCCTAAATGCTTCATTTAATTTGATTCTTCAGGTATCTTCATATAAAACTATGAAATTAAGGTTTTTAAATTGCATTTTTGTGATATGCTGGGTTGAGTTACTTTATGTTTTTATTAAAATAATTTTATTAAAATTTATTTCAGATCAGGCATGTGTCACTAATTTTATGCTTGTTAGAAATAAGTATAAATATTTTTATACTTCTATAAACAAGTGTTTCAAGAATGTATAAGACCTGAACATTTCTACAACTATTTCTTTCTAGTTTACCAAGCAGAATTTGAAAATATTTTATTGAATCAATTTTCCAATGGTAAATTGATTTTAAATAGATGTGAATCATAGAACTACTAGTTTTGTCCAAAGGATATTTTTCAGTATGTACAAGATGACAATATATAAAGAAGTTAGTTTATGATCCATATGATATTTAAGTTTTATAAATTAGGTCATAGAATTCTAAATGTGTAGATTTATAATTTGGTTTATAACATATCTTTAGAAGGTTTTTGACTAACTAAAAAAGGTATTCAACAGTAAGCTGCTAATAAATATCTAAAGAAATCTCAAAAGCACTTAAGCATATACTTCCATTTAAAAATCTATGTTCATGTCAAGCATATTTTCAACCTTTACCTAGCATTAGGCTGTGTTTTAAATTCCTCTTGTGGGTGCAGAAGATTTTACAGTGCCTGACAACTGCATTGGAAGAAATGCCCTAACTGGGGTGTCGTGTTCTGTGCTCTTTTCCACACACTCACCAGATTGGGGTACTTGGCTGTATCAGCTGAATTTGTGATTCCTGAATCACAGAATGGGTCAGGTTACAAGATAATACAGTGGGTCAGCTGGCCCAACCTCACTGCTGAAGAAGGGTCATGCCAGAGCATATTGTACAGGATCCTATCCAGATGGTTCTTGACTATCTCCAGTAAAGAAGACTTCACTATCTCTCTGGGCAACCAGTTCCAATGCACAGTCACTCAGAGTAAAGAAGTTCTTCCTCATGTTCAGATGGGACTTCCTGTGCACCAGTTTCTGCCTGTTGCTTCTTGTCCTATTGCTCATCATCACGGATAAGAACCTGGCTCCATCTTCTTGGCATCCTCCCTTCACATATGTGTATAAACTGATGAAGTCCTCTCTCAGTTTCCTCTTCCTGAGTCTAAAAAGGCCCAACTCTCTCAGCCTTTCTTTGTGAGACAGGTGCTCCAGTTCCCTAATCATCTTTGTTGCCCTTCACTGGACCTGCTTCAGGAGCTCCATGTCTCTTGTATGAGGAGCCCAGAACTGGACACAGCACTCCAGATGTGGCCTAACTGGGGCTGCAAAAAGGGGCAAGATCGCCTCCCTCGACCTGCTGGCTGTGGTCTTACTAATGGACCCGGGATACCCTTGGCCTTCTTGGCCACGAGGGCACACTGCTGGCTCATGGACATCTTATTGTCCACTAATATCCTGTCCTAGTCCAGCTGCATGGCAATCTTGTAAAATATAGCTGGACTGTGTTAAAATACTGGACCTAGACTTATTATATTCTCTAAGGGGAGTCCAAAATGCTGAAACATAGTGGGAAGATTCATCAACTGTTATAGAAAATTTCAAGTGAAACAAAGAGATTCCAACTCCATTTTTTAGAACCATACATTCAAAAATCACTCTCATATTCCTTTTTTAGTGTATGTTAAGATTCACTTACTCTTCTATATAGTAAGGGAGAACATATAGTCAAGAGTTTCATGCGATAGAGATAATTTAAATTTTCAGTTTGTTACTTGATAAAGTATCCATTATTAAACAAAAACTCCTTTCATTCTAGAAAACCTGCAGACTTTTATATGTTGTAAAGCATCTCTGACTGTGGGCATATTTTTATGAATCATTTCAGGGTTGAAATTACAGGTTATTTGCCTTGTGCCAAGCTCTTGCTTCTGTTAGTGAGGATACTATTTGTTTATGGTTAAAGATGTTAATAAGTGTACTTACTGTACTTACACAAAAGGTTACTACTGGTGTCCATGTTTAAAAAAGGTCAGAGTTCAGCTCCTACTGGACAGCAGCCCTCATTAGAAAACCTGTATCTATAATTCAGTTCAATTGGATTATGTTTCCTGCTGCTGTTACTACAAGCTCGTACTTTTTCTCTATCACTCAGCTCTTCTTTAGTGTTATTTCATCACTACTAGTAATTTGCAATTCTAGTACTTTGCAATTCTTCATTTTGGGACTCTTTTTCAAATAAAATCATGACTTAGAACCTGTTTATGCATTGTTTACAACTCACACTGTTTTAACCCATAATTAAAAATTTGGGACATTCCTATATAAAAGTTCAGACAATGTACTTAAAGTATTTGACTAACTAGGACTTAATTTTGTTTCCTGACATCCACACATAAATTTAAATTTCCAAATGTTAAAAAAAGGCTACATTGTGAATACATGTTCAGTATTTCTATGCAGCCATTCCTGTTCTCACTACCAAGTGAGATACTGCAGGGATGTGGAGGTATGAAGACCTAACATTCACATAAATAATGAAGATCAACCCTCTCAGAGGAACCATAATCTTCTGATATAATGCAAACCACCAAAACATATGCATACTTAATCCCTGCTCCAAGAAAATCACTGCAGAATTTGATCTCCCCTGTCTTCTGTCAAAAGCTTTTGAAGAGAGGTATACGGAATATAAGTACTGCATTCTACCTGACAGTAAGGTAATTTTAGTCAACATTGTTAAATCTTACTATAAATCCCACCTAAAGAGTAAAAAAAAAAAAAAAAAAAAAAATCAGGATTTCATAAATTCCTGTATTACTGTGGGGTTTTTAGCTAAAAAATGACAAATCGATTTCTCATCTCTAACATTAGAGCATTTGTATGAGATAAAGGAATTCTAAGTTAAAATCTGAAGTGATAATCACTTCACTTGAGAAATTACTTAAATTCGTTTAAGTCTATGAAGCTAAATAGATTAAATGTTCGAGAAATTTGGGGTTCAATTACTCAAAAATGTTGGGTTTCTCTGTCTTTATTTTTCCTTTTCTTTTCTTCTTTCAGTTAAATGGACTTGCATATTCCTGTACCTCTTACCACAGAGGATTAAGCAAAGGGATAAGTTTAAATTTTCTAAAACCAAACATTTGTTAAAACTTTTCAGAATTATTGAGAACTCTTGGGCACTTCAATAGATTGAAGTGACTGCATTTCTCAGAACTAGATATCAGCACAATGATAAATATTTATGAGAGATTTTTCTGTCAGTTTGATTTCCTAAACAACAAGTTTTCAGTGATTTACACAGAAACCCAATATTTTCTGTCACAGTATACAACTCCATAGTTTTTATCCCATGTATCTCTACCCTCCTGCTAAAAAACCCCCTCTTTTCCGCATGCACCTCCTCCTGCTCCTTCTTCTCCTTCTCTTTCCTCCTCTTCACAAGACAGCAGTAACCTCTGCCCTGACGCACTCCATTTATCTCCCGGTTTGTATTCACACTGATGATGAGGTCTGACCACTGCTCTGCCTCTCTGAAGTCTGTTCCTAATTCCAGCTGTTTCCCCCATACTTTGAAAAACAGTTATTGTTGTTTAAGGCAGCCTCAGTCAACCATGACCACATCTTGCCTTTCTTCAGCTACTGATTTCTAAGGATCCCTAAATCTCTTCCTCTAATAGAAAACACTGTGCCACTGAGTCAGAGAAACTGAGCAAGCTAGCTTATTTAGAATTTTCACCATGTAGCTCTCCTTCAGATAAAATAAAAATAACCCCTCCTTTGATAATATGAAAGAAGAAGAACTCTACTGGAGAAATGTGATAATACTATATGGGTAAAGTGGGTGTATATTTCACAGAATCACAGAATCACAGGATCAGCTGGGTTGGAAAGGACCTCTGATATCATAAAGTCCGACCCTTGATCCACTACCACCGCGGTTACTAGACTATGACACTAAATGTCACATCCAGTCTCATCTTAAAAACCTTCAGGGACAGAGAATCCACCCCTTCCCTGGGCAGCCCATTCCAATGCCTGATTACCCTCTCTGTTTAGAATTTCTTCCTAATATCCAACCTAACCCTCCCCTGGCAGAGCTTAAGACCATGCCTTCTTGTCTCACTGAGTTGTCTGGGAAGAGACCAACCCCCCATCTGGCAACAGGTAGTTGTAGAGAGTGATGAGGTCTCCCCTGAGCCTCCTCTTCTTTAGGCTAAACAACCCTAGC
>JAYRBT010000093.1:41793079-41816728 GCA_036023395.1 Myiotriccus ornatus | reverse complement strand
CCAAAGTGCAGGACCCGGCACTTGGCCTTGTTGAACTTCATTCCATTGGAGTCAGCCCATCTCTCCAGTCTATCCAGGTCCCTCTGCAGAGCCCTCCTGCCTTCCAGCAGGTCGACACTCCCTCCCAGCTTGGTGTCATCTGCAAATTTGCTAATGATGGACTCAATCCCCTCATCTAAATCATTAATAAAGATGTTAAACAGGACTGGGCCCAGCACTGATCCCTGGGGGACACCAACAGTGATGGCCAACCAGCTGGATGCAGCCCTGTTCACCAGCACTCTCTGGGCCCGGTCCTCCAGCCAGTTCCTAACCCAGTACTTGACTTTAAGCTAATATAAAAAAGTATTCGTAATTGTTCCACCAGTGAATATGCAAGATAGATTATTTTGGTGGTTTTCCATTATTTTTTAAGGTAACAGTAGTTCAGTTTAAAAATAAAAATTATGATTTAACAAGCCAGCTTTCTTACTTCAAAACAAGCTGCAGAATTATTACTGCTTTTAAACTACACTCCACATAAGCATTCCAAATTTTACTGGCAGCAGTATAGGTGTCTGAACCACTATACATTTCACACATCACTAAATGGACATATTATCGTAGTACAATCAAACAGGTTCATTACAATTTCTTTATTCTACTTCTCACTGCAGTTTTGTTAAGCTAATTGATTATTGTAAAGTTTCAATAAGATATTTTTCCTGTACTTCATACTTTTATGGACATAAAAATACTATTACTTTGAATCTAATTAACCTATAAAATCTGTGAATGACAAAGGAAATATTACCTTTTTGTTCTAATGAAAAGACTATCAGATAGATTTCCTTTAATAAAAGCAGCTTTCAGATGATTGTAAATCACAGCCATAATTAAATATCAGGAATATAGAGATTTCATAGAATACAAGAGATTACTGGAAAAGCTACCTTTAAAATTGACATTTCCTACACTGTACCTAATAGAAAAAGTATGATGCATCGGCAAAGATCTGGTTACTTGTAGTAGTGCTATGATATTGAATAATATCCTACTACTGTTATTCACTTCTAGACAAGAAGAAGCTGCAAATAATATTATAAATAAATTTGTTGTCTTTTACATCTTTTACTTCCAGTTTTCACATCTATTTGCCTGGATTTCTTGCCTAGTTATGATAAAGGTTGTGGGTCTGAAAAAATGCTGGAAATAAAAATTGCCATGACAATGACGTGCCAAGCATGGCATAAAAATGTCATAAATAAATATTGCAATGGATTTGTTTATGAAAAAGGTGATTTTTGATAGAAACAGAAGATCAGAGAATCAGAGAATCATTGCATAGTTTGATTGGAAAGGACCTTTAAAGGTAACCTAGTCATGGGCAGGGACATCTTTAAATAGGTCAGGATTTTTAGAGCTCCAACAAACCTGACCTTGAATGTTTCTACCACCTCTCTGGGAAACTTGCACCAGTGTTTTACCACGATTATTGTAAAAAACTTCTTCCTTATATCTATTCTAAATCAACCTTATTTGACTTTAAAAACATTACTTGTCCTGTAGCAACATGCTCTGCTAAGTTTGTTCCCATCTTTCTTAGAGGTCCCCTTTAAGTATTGGAAGGCCACAGTAAGGTGTCCCCCGTGTTTTCTCCAGTGTGTTCTCTTCTTCCAGCTGAACAACCCAAATTCTCTCAACGTCTCCTTGCAGGAGAGAAATTCCATCCCTTTAATCAGTTTTGCAGTGCTGCGCTCGACCTGGTCCAACAGGTCCATATCTTTTTTCACTGAGAATCCCGGAGCTGGATGCAGTAGTTCAGATGGGGTCTCATCAGAGAAGAGCAAAGCAGGAGAATCCCCTTCACCGACCTGCTGGCCATGCTTCTTTTCATGAAGCCCAGGATGTGAGTGCACACTATTGGCTCATGTTCAGATTTTAATTTACCAGTCTCCCCAAGTCCTTCTTGGTGGGTCTGCTTTCAATCCCTTCATCCCCTAGCTTGTATAAATATCAGGAGTTTTCCAAGTCCAGGGGCAGGACCTTGCACTTGACCTTGTTGAACCTCATGATGTTCCCATGGGTGCACTTCTCAAGGTTGTCCAAATCTCCCTGGCTAGCACCCCATCCTTCAGGTGTGCCAACTGCACCACAGTTTGGTGGAGTCTACAAACACTGCTGAAGGTGCACTTGATTCCACTGTCTATGCCACTAGTGAAGATATTAAACAGTACTCTCCTCAGTACAGACCCCCAAGTGACACCACTGGTTACTGGTCTCTACTTGTACACTGAGCCACTGTCACTGCCCTCTGCATGGAACCATCCAATCAATTCCTCATCTACTGAACAATCAACCCATCAAGTCCATATCTCTCCAGTTTAGAGGGAAGGATGATATAGGACAGCATGTCAAACACCTTACAGAAGCCCAGGTAAACTACATCCATAGCTCTTCCCCTGTCCATTCCTGTTGTCACTCTACTGTAGAAGCCCACTAGGTTGGTTTGCCAGGTTTTCCTCCTGCTGAAGCAGTGCTGGCTGTCTCAAATCACTTCTCTTTCCTCCATGTGCCTTAGCACAGCTTCCAGACAGACCTTCCATGATTTTCCCATGTGCAGAGGTACAGCTGACAGGTCAGTAGTTCCCAAGAGGATCTATTCTTTTCAAAGGTGGGAACATTCCCCCTTTTGAAAACACCTGTGACTTCACCTGACTGCAATGGCTTTTCAAATATCATGGAGAGTGGTTGGCAGGTACATCAGCCAATTACCTCAGGACTCTGGGATGCATCTCATCTAGTCCTATAGATACATGTACGTTTGGGTTTCTCAAGAGATCAGGAAACTGCTCCTCTCTTACAGATAGAGACTTTGCTCTCCGTGTCCCCATTCTTCTCTCCGTCCACTCAAGACGTGTGGAAAGAGAGGTTGCCACTGAAGACTAAGGAAAAAAGTTGTTGAGTACCTCAGCCTTCTTCTCATTCATTTTTATTAGTTTGTCAGTCTTGCTTATCAGGGCTGGCACCCTTTCTTTGACCTTTCTTTTCTGGCTGACATACCTGTAGATGCATTTCCTAATACTTTTTGTTTCCCTTGCCAAGTTCACCTCCAGCTACACCTTGGCCTTCCTCACCTCACCCCTACACATCCAGAACAACATCCCTATACTCTTCCCAGGATACTTGTCACTGCTCCCTTTGCCTGTGCATTGGCTTCTTGACCTACAGCTTGACCAGCAGATCTCAACTCTGCCATACCAGTCTCTTGTCTTCCTTGCCCAGTTTTTTGCACTTGGGGTCATGAGCTCATATACTCTATGGAAAGTGTCCTTAAACATCCACCAGTTTTGTTCTGCTCCCTTTTCCCTCAAAGCAGTCACACAGGGGGTGCCATTAACTAACTCCTTGAAGAGCTGGAAGTTTTCTTTCCTAAAGGACAGGGTCCTGACTTTACTCTTCACCTGACCTAAATCACTTAGACCTGCAAACTGCACCAGTGCAAGATCACTGCAGCCCAGGCTGCCCCCAGTCTTGATGTCACTGATCAGCTCACTTGTGTTGATGACCATCAGGTCCAGAAAAGCATTCCATCTGGTAGGGCTGTCTATTACCTAGCTTAAAAAATTATCTTCCAGTATACGTTATAGGTATCTATAGATACCAGACAACACTCCAGGAGTCTCACAGATTGCCTACAGCCCAGTGCTTGTCAATTTTTGGTAGAGACTTCAGACAAGATATTTTACAGATGTGAAGACCTCCCGAAAAAGGCAAACAAAAATCTGTGCTTCTACTGTGCTAAGAAAGATAATCTTTTAGAAATGAAAAAGGTTATGAAAACTAATGTTTCAACATATAAAAAAGAAATGAAAGGGAAACATGAAGGGGAAAAAGAAAAAAAAATTAAAAAAAAAGACAGTACTAGTAAATTTCCAATGAGAGGAACTCCTTTTTTACAGTAAACACATAATAATATATAAATATGCAAATAAAAATTAATAATTGATTTTCTTAAAAAGTATGGATTACTACAGAAAAGCCCTACAATTAAATGAATTTTCCAATTTCCTTTTTTTTTCTATTTTGCACTTTTGACAATTTTACCACAGTGCAATGCAGAATAGTAGTATCTGATTCTAACTTCTCAGTGCTAGGTTGGCCAGAGAAGCTGTGAATGCTCCATCCCTGGAAGTGTTCAGGGCCAGGCTGGATGAGATTTCCAACAACGTGGTCTAGAAGTACCTGTTACTGCCACACAGTAGTATAGTTGGAATGAAAGGATCTTTAAGGTTCTTCCAATCATAGCATCATTACAATGCTATGATTCTACCTTAACTAAAACTGTTATACAGTTATAACTGTTATAAAGTAAAACTTTAAATATCTTGAAGCCTGTGTACTCGTTACTTCAGAAGTCCTTTAAAGCAAACTTAATAGATATAAATTGCAATTTTTATTACATCATACAATTACATTTTTCACGTACACTTGGTTAATGCATTCGAAGAAAGAAAAACAAATCAAAACCAAAACAAACCAAAACAAAAAAAATCTGGACCTGTTTTCCTCTTTTTGTGTCATTGTTTAACTGTTAGGTTCAATTGTGATAGATTTATATATTTTAAAGAAAATGAACTTTACTTCTAGTTTCTGTGTGAAAATTATTATTTGTATGTGGGAACTAATGTATTAGAAATAAATTCTAAAACAGTTCATTTGAGCAACCAGTGATTAATGGGACCATCAACACAATGTAGTTCAAATCATTTCAGGTCAAATGAGAAAGTGGTGTTTTGACAAAATGCAATTTAAGATGAACATGTATTTGAAATATTGTCATTCATTCACTTTTGGTTTGCATTAAGTTTCACCTTGTGCTGTCTTAACAGCAAATCAACTGGAAAAATGAAGCCAACTCAAGAGAGATTACAAGTCAGAGTTACAATTTACTAAAAAGATTACAATAAATACAATTATACAAAAAAAAAGTAGTTTTAATCCTGAAAGACAGATGTATAACCCAGCACCCCGGGGCAAGAACAGAATGGTGTTTGTTCACCCCTGTGCTGAGCACCACATGGTCCACCTGGTGGCAAAGTAATAGGAAAAGAAACCTGTTGGTCTGGATGATGGTTGCAGTAACTAGGACACACCTTAGAAAGGGTTGACAAGGATAATACTGGAGTTTTGCCAATTGATGTGGAGTTTACCACTTGGATGGCAAAAACAAATATCAAAGACAATTAATTCATTCTGCCTTTGAAATGCTCATTAACTGAATTAATGCCAAATTGATTTAGAATGTTAGTACCTCCAACCATGACAAAAATGTATTTATCAGTGTCCAGTTTTCTAAAATATATGTAATTTTCAATTGCACTGATAAGTAGCTCTTTGTTCTAAATGTGAATTGTAGAAAACAGCATGGAAAGTCACAACTCCCCTGATCTTGTATTTGATCCTCATACCGATCTTAGCAAAGAACAGGTCCCATTATACTCTTTGCAAATCTTGTATTACACAGACGTGTTCTAAAACTCAGTTAACTAAATGGAAATACACTCATGAACTCTGTAGACACTCAGAAGAGCACTATGAATCATCTTCATGAACATTTCAATAAAGAAAGTACTTGATTTTCAAAGACAGCTGATATATCCTTGGTTTAAATCAGACAGGTGGAATGAAAAAGATGTGAGAACTTATCTTTGAGAATATCTTCCTGTTTTAAAAATGCTTAGTTATTTCAAGTGGAAAGTCAGTCTCTTTCCTAGCTTTCCATTTAGTCATTAACAATTTAAGGCACCAAAACCATTTTATCAGCTGATTGTTAGCACCTAATCACTAGCAGCTGTCATAACTAGTGATCATAATTCATTGATTTATGAGTGAATTGTGATTCTTAATCATAGACTGGTTCTGCAAATACTTCGCAAGAATTCTGAACTTTATGCTGCCCAATATGAAGAGAGTGATTGGGTGCCTGGACCAATGCAATTTATGACTGATTATTTTGGTGAAATTATATGTGACCATGAGAGACATAAAAAAAAAGAGGTTAATACTCTCCAAAGAGCAAGTCTCCATGTTTTCAAAGGCACACATTCTGGACACTGAGATGGCACTTTTCAGAGAAGATAAAACAACAGGAGGAGATAGAAATAGATTTCCAGCATGAGGTGGATGTTGCAATGGCTTTAGGCACATCACAGCATGCAAAATGTACAAAGTTACCATATGTTCTATTGATCTATTGAGGAATAGGATATGATTAGCTTTAATACCTCTTCAGCTGCCACTCTCCTCACATAGACTACAACTTCCCATTACAAACATAAGTAATTTTGCTGTGGGGGATGTCCATGCAATATGTGCATATTCCAGTGGAAGTCTTCCGGCTCATCAGCAACTCAGAGATGAGGAATACTTAGTCTTACTTATTTTCTTTCTTTCATTTTTTCCTGCAAGTTTCTCCAGGAAGGTTTTACTTCAGGTGGCTGATTTGCTGAGAGACAAATAAGTCACACTGCTGAGAACAGAGTTATTAATTACTGTTTTCTTTAAACAATAAAAAATGTCACAATTTTATTGTGGAAATTTAGTAGGGCCCTGAAATATAATTAGTCAGTGTGCAGAGTGCAAGTATGATACAAAGACCTCTTTTTTCTGATTACAGCTCCTATTTACACCTCCCAGACAACCATTTTTTTAAAATTTTGAGAGCTGAATTAAGTAGAAAACCAGATTCTAGCACTCTAGGTTCTGAAAAACAAATCAGTGGAGTAACAATTCAGCTTACTCCTGTATTTGATAGGGCTACAGACTGAGGATAATATGCTGCCCTTTAACCTTATGAATTGAGAAGTATTTTAATGCTACCACTGTCATTTAGATGAACATTTTTCATCACAGTTCCTAGAGAAGGGGAATCTGGAAACAGGACAGAAGAAAGTAGACTCAAGTTGCACCAGGGAAGATTTAAACTGATTATCAGAAAAAAAGTTATTTGTTGAAACAGTGGCCAGGCATTGCAACAGGCTGCCCTGGAGTTGTTAAAATGATGTGTAGTTGTGGCATTTGGGTAAAAAGTTTAACAGTGAATATGATAGTCTTGTGTTAACAGCTGGACTTCATTTTCTCAGAGTCCCAATGAGCCTGTGATTCAAAAAAAGATTTCTACCTCACATATCCAGGTAAAGGCCAAACTCATGGGCTCACTGACAGCCTACATGAAGGCACAGTATTCCTAAGCTGAAAAGAGGAAGACACATAAAGTTTTTAGTTGTATGGAGCCAGAAAACAATAACGAAATACGAAAAAAATATGCCACTATGTATGAAGAGACAAGCTTCACATGCATGAGCTGAATGGTGATTACTGCTCCCAGTAATCACAGTGAGCCACTGTGTGAAACTACTGGCACCCTCACGGAATCATAGAATGGTTGAGATTGGAATTAACCTCTGAAGGTCATCTGGTCTAACACCTCTGCCCAAGCAGGGCCACCCAGAGTCAGTTGCTCAGGCCCACGTTGAGATGACTTTTAAATATTTCCAAGGTAAAAGACTCTCTAACCTCTCTGAGCAACCTGTGTCAGTGCTCAGTCACCCTCACTGTGTTTCAGTTTGTGCCAGTTTGCCTCTTTTCCCGTCAGTGGTCACCACTGAAAGCAGTCTGGCTTTACAGCCTCACTTTAGGTATTTATATACATTACAAGATCCCACTTAAGCCTTCTCTTCTCCAGGCTAAACAGTTCTAACTCTCTCAGCCTTCCTTCCCTGTAAAGGTACTCCAGTCCAACACATTTGTGGCCCTTGACTGGCCTGTGTCCAGTAGCTCTCTACCTCTTTTGTGTTGGGCAGCACAGACCTCATCACATTTCTCCAGGTATGGCTTAAAGAGGTGATCCTCTCTCTTAATCTGCTCTCAGTACTTTCCCTAGTGCATCTCAAGACATCATTAGCCTTATTTTTGTCAGTCACTTTACTGATTCATACTGAACTTGATGTCCACCAGGACCCTGAGGGCCTGTTCTGCTAAGATCAGATTAGTGGCTTTCCAGATGAATGGCTCCCAGAAGGTCCTCTGACGAGCAATATTCCATCCTGAGGTACTGAACTTTCTCCTTCTCTTCATTAAGCGTCTTGAAGTTCCTGGCAGCACATGTCTCAGGCTCACTGAAGTCCCTCTGGATGTCAGCATGACCCTATCAGCCACTCCTCCCAGTTTTGTATCATCAGCAAACTTACTCAGAGTACAGTGTGTCCCATCACGAATATTATTAATTAAGTTGTTAAATAATAGTAGACCTAGTATTGACCTTTGAGTTACTGGCCTCCAACTAGACTTTGTTCCACTGATTAGAACACTTCAAGCCAAACCATTCAGTAAGTTTTCATCTCACCTCACTGACTGATTGTCCAGCCCATACACTGACAGCTAGTCTATGAGGGTGCTATGTGTCAAAGGTCTTACTAAAGCACAAGTAAGCAATACCACCTACTCTCTTTCCTTGTCTAGCAGGCCCGTCATTTAATCCTAGTTGTTAATCAGGTCAGTCAAGCATGGCTTCCCCTTAAATCCATGCTAACTACTCTTGGTCACCATCTTGTTATTCACCTACCTAAAAATTTTTCTCATGTTTAGTTCTTCCTTCACCTTCCCACAGACTGAGGTGAAACTGACTGGTGTGTTACCCTTCCTGCATTTTTTTGAAGGTAGCAGTGACATTTGCTTCCCTCCAGTCTTCAGGCACTTCCTCTCAGTGCCATGATTGCCATGACTGATTCGATATTATCAAGAGTGGCCTCTCAATTCTGGGCAATTCCCTCAGTGCTTATGAGTGCATCCCTCCATGGCCCATGAACTCATATATGCCCGTTTTGTTTAATTATTCCCAGACCTGAACCTGATCCACCAAGAGTGCATCTTCCTCACTCCAGGCTTTCCTCCGGTCTCTGAGACCATCTTTCTAGTAAAGATTGACACAAATAAGACATTCAGTACCTCAGACATTTTCATGTCCTGTCTAACCAGGTCTCCTGTATCACTGACTGATGGGCCCATATTTTTGCCAGTCTTTGCCTTTGCACTTGTAGAAGCCATTCTTGTTATCTTTGGCATACATGGCCAGATACAATTCCACTTAGGTATTAGTTTTTCTAACTTCATCCCTGTATTCTTGGATAATGTTCCAGCCAGTTCACCCAACCTGGCACCCATCCCTGGATTCTTCGTTTTTGTGTCTGGGAGCTCTTCACTCATCAATCATATCCTCCCAGTACTTTTGCCTAATGTCATGTTCATGGGGATGGAAGTCTTTTGAGCTTGAAGGAACTGATCCTTGAATATCAACTAGCTTTCTTGGACCACTTTTCTCTCCAGGGTCTTATCCCATGAGATTTTTCGGAAGTTCAGAGATGTGAGCTTGCTTTTCAGCTTCCCCACTGCCCTCAGAATCCTGAATTCTACCATTTCATGGTCACTGCAGTAAAGGCATTCTTTGATCTTCGCATCCCCACTGAGTCCATTGTTTTTGGTGATTACAACATGCAACAGACCACTCTCTTCATATGTCATTCAGAGGAGGTTATCCTCAGTGTACTCCATGAACCTCCTGGGTTGCTTG
Source organism: Myiotriccus ornatus (assembly GCA_036023395.1). Taxonomy (NCBI): domain Eukaryota; kingdom Metazoa; phylum Chordata; class Aves; order Passeriformes; family Tyrannidae; genus Myiotriccus; species Myiotriccus ornatus. The sequence continues at coordinate 41,807,118 of JAYRBT010000093.1, read as the reverse complement.
TGTCCTACTGTCTTGTCCCTCCAGCAGATACAGTAGTGTTTAAAGGGCCCCATGAGTACCAGGGACTGCAAACTTGAGGCTGTTCCTACGCATCCACAGAGGGCCTCATTCATCTGTTCTTCTTGGCCACAGACACCCGCTATAACGCCACCTCTACCTGTCCTCTCTTTAATCCCATAAATCCTTTAATCCTCTCTTTAAACCCATAAACTCTCATTTGGCTCCTCATCCAACCCCAGGTAGAGCTCCATATGCTCCAGCTGCTCTCATACATAAAGTGTATTTCCCCTTCCCCATCTTCCCATTCTGTCCTTTCTAAAGAGTCTCTATTTCTCCATTGCAACACTCCATTCATTATCTTCAATCCGTTTCAAGACTGACACTGAAAGAGATGTCACAAACAGCCCAAAGCAGTTTCCAGGCATGACTAGTTTGTATTGAATGTCATCAGCTACAAAACACCACTGAGACCAGAGCAGAGTTCCATGCATACTACTGGAATGACACATGAACAGTTGCAGTGCAGGAAGAAGTCTGCACAGAAAGATTTTATAAAATCAGTCTTCAGTGGTCTGAAACAAACAAACCAACCAAAAAACCCTAAACAAATAAAGAACAACAACAATAAAACTAGAAATTCATGTGATCTAATTGCAGATAGCCTCAGCTAAGCCTAAAGATAAAAGGAGAAAAGCCTTATTATTTACACAGAGCAGAGTGAGTACTTAGGAAGACAATTTACCTAGGACATGGAAAAATGTGAGTCTGTGAAGACAGCTATTGATTTCAGTGCTATACCATGGATACTGGTATTCATCCTGGCAGAATTACAGATGGGGACATAGAGAGAATGGCCAGCCCTGACAGTATTCTAGTGCTGGTCTGTCATCTAGGTGTGATAACTGTTTTAGGCCTGTTTGTATACTATATGGCTAATAAGTCACTACTTTTGAGTGTGTTTACAGAAGATAACTGTGTGCAATGGAAAATAATCCAAAAGAAAACATTTAAGTGTATTCTTTCCTTCACTTTCAGTTCAGGCATTTTCATTTTAGTGAAACCAAAAACTGTCTTGGGTAATATGTCATCATATAGTCTGGGAATCCCCCTGATCAAACAGAAGAATAACCAGGTGAAATATGTAGAAAACTGTTATAAGAGAACACTTATATGTGTCAACAGTTTCAAAACACCATTAACAACATAGACTGGTTGACAGACTTTCTTGTCAAAGTCCCTCATTGTACAAGTATCAAATCAAAAGTTTTGTATGGCAGGATACTCTTAACATTTTTCATGTACCTAGATGATCTGTTAAGACACCTACTGCTCATGAAACATGACCAAGAGCTACGGAAATGTTGCTTTAATCTGCAGCTTCTGGGATTAGAATGCTTTATGTCCCCTGAAAATCGGCTTTCAGTGAAGTGGCATGAGGAGTAAGGGGGTTGGACAAGATGATCACTGGAGTTGCCTTCCAGCCCTAACTATTCTGCAATTCTGACTCTGTGAGATGAGTGAGGGGTTCAGTGCTGGAACCTTCTGTGGCACTGCAGACAAGTGTGCCTGGTGCTGGCTACTGGGAAGGGTCCCACTGTCTGTATCTTCTCCAAATTTGTCCATGTCTATTCTCTGACAAACTTCAAGTTGAATAGCTGATGGTCTGGAAAGCCTCAGGTTTGGGCCAGAGTGTCGGGCTGATTGAGCTCTAAGAACTAAACTTTGAAACGAGCTCTCAGAATTGCTCCTTTCTGAAAAAGATTATTATAGAGGTTGGTGCAAATGTACATGCAGGTTAAGTGTCTGAAGTTAGCTTTTGAAGAAAGTTCACTGTTAAATGCTTAATTTATTCAGCATCCTGTTTCCTACAGCTAAGGATATTTATTAAATAACTTTAAAACATACAATAATAGCTTTTAATTTAAAGAACTCTACAAGTAATTGTTTTACCTCTCAAAAAATTTACAATATGTGCATCTTTTTCTGAGTTTGATTTTGCTTTTTGAAATAGATAAGGACATACACATATGCTAAACCTTGACATTCTTCATGTATTTATAGAATCTTAGAATTAGATTGTGTGTCTTTTGTGTGGTTTGGGTGTTTGTGGCAGAGGTTTTGGTAGCAGGGATACGTTTGAGGCTGCAGGGATGACTTTGTGAGAAGACAGCAGAAGCTACCCCCATGAGGCAGACAACAGCTCTGCAGTCACCAAGGTCATGGTGGAGCAGAAATTCACCTGCAGTCTGTGGAGGATTCCACAGCAGAGAAGATGTGTATGGCTTGAAGGAAGCTGCAGCCTGTGGAGAACTCAAGCTGGAGCATGATCTTGACAGGAAGTACATCTCGTGGAGAGGAACCCATGCAGAAACAGGTTTTCTGGCAGGACCTGTGATCAAGTAAGTGACTCACACTAAAGCAGTCCAGTCTTCAATTACCTATGCTGGAGCAGTTCTTGAGGAACTGGAGCCTGTGAGAAAGATTTATTGGAGAAATTCATGAAAGACTTGTTTCCCATAGGTGGAGCCCCACACTGCAGCAGAGATGATGTGCTATAAGCTGACTACAAATCCCCCACTCTGCATTCTCCTGGGCCACTTGGGGCAGCAGAGTGTTTTTAGACTGCATTTATTTCTCATTATTCTACCCCGTTTCATTTTCAAAAGATTGATTACCCCAAGCAGAGTCTGTATCATTTATGACAGTAATTGTGTTCACTGAATTTTCTTCCCCTGTCTTGTTGAGGAGGGGAAGTCACAGAGCAACTTGAGTGATGTGTCAGGTTCTGTGTATCTCCAAGAATGAAGATTCCAGCCTCTTTTGACCACCTGTTTCAGAGCTTGTCCACTGGGGGGAAAAAAACAAACATGTTTTCTTCTGTTTAGCTACAATTGCTTGTGTTTCAGTTTGTATCCATTGCTTTTTGTGCTGTCACTGGGTACCTGTGAGAAGTGGGTACCTCTTTGGTCCCTCCTATCAAATATTTATACACATAGATACGTGTATACACATTTACACACATAGATATGTGTATATTCTCTAGTCCATCCTGAGCACTTCCAGCTCTCTCATCCTCTGGTCATGTGTCAATCCCTTAATAGCATGTATGATCCTTTGCTGAATACCTTCATTATGTTCCTGTCTCTTTTGTACTGGCAAGCTCAGTGACGGACACATCACACAGATGTGTCTTCTCAGGGCTGAATGGAGAGGACAGGAACACTTGCCTTAATCTGCTGTCAATACTTTTTCCTAATGGAGCTCAGGAGGCTATTCGCCTTCTCTGCCATAGAATACACCGCTAGCATATGGTCAGTTTGCTTCCCTTGGTCTATATTTTAGGCCAGTGTTTTTCCTTTATAAGATTAATATTTAAGCTGTATTTGCCAAGTACCCACTAATATCTGACAGGAAGTTCTCTCAGGTTAGAAAGCCAGAAAAGACCTTTATATTATTTGTTCACACAACAGTAAGCACTGAAAAAAACCTTTCTTTAACTGAACATGGCTAAATGCATGTAGTGTTCTCTCTTTCCCTTGCAGAACAGAAGCCGTTCACAATTACAACCCATAAGGAACCTATTTTATGACAAGAAGTATAAAATTTAAAAAAAAAAAAAAAAAGAAAAGAAGAAGAAAACAAACACAAAACCCCTAAAAATAGTAACAGAAAAGTAACTTTCTCCATGAATGAATGATTTAAGCTTGACAGAGGTCGAACTGTTTGCAACCTGCCAGAAGAAATTTAACAGCCCCACTCTTTTCTTCATGACTCAATGGAAATTGACAGATGCAGATGTGTCTGGTGTTTGATTCTCATGTCCTTTACACCAGAATATTCAGTAGCAGCTCTGTTTCAACGAAGGATTATACAGTGTGACAATCTGAACACAACCAAGATGCAGATCTTTCTCAGGAAAGCAAAAAGGAGCAAAAAGAGATCTTTTTTCTTTCTGTACTTTCTGAGGGGAAAAGCAGACAGTCTGTCAAGGAACATGATTTGGCTTAGAGGGCTACAGAAACTGAAGGGATTGCTGCTTTTGGCCAGACATCTGTCTTTTAAGGGTTCATCACTTACTGAGAAGGCGATGTGGCTGAGTGAGTTTAGGAAGAAGAGTTAATACATGGCAAAACTGCCTGGGTAAGGCTAAAGTTCATATGATGTTCTGCTACTTTCCCTTCACCCAGCCAGAAACCTGAAGAAATAAAATGTTCAGTGTATTTCACATCACCTCTTCAGAACATCATACAAAGGATCACTGTGATGAAATAGAAGCAAAGGCCAAATTTGAGGGCAAGAATATTCCTCTCTTGCTCCTGCAGTTCGTGAAAGCATGTGAGAGACGTACAAGTACTCTGTTGTTGACTTTTGTGTCACTTTCTCATCAAAACCCCCATCCCCCAGGATCTTTCTTTCAGAATGTTAATTTGCACAAGAACATACCTTTAGCTAATGAACTTCCATTTCTGGTCTAAATATTTTAAGCACAGCCCACCTGATTCAGAAATGAAAAATATTCTTCCTGTCTCTCCATATGCATCCAAAATGTTTCAGCTGCTTCCTTAATCATGTGAAAACTGAAATTAAGCAAAATCTGATCCCCAGCCTTGGTCTACGCAGTACTTCAGCTTTTGCAGCACTTTAACTGTGATTTCCCACTATTTGCAGTAACCACTTAATAACTTACTGATGTAAATAGACGATAAATTCTTTATTGTCCTGTTAAAGAAGTATATGACTGCATAAGCATGATATTTCTAGGTGTTACGGTTGCAGTGGTGCACAGTGTAAGGTAAATTTTCTCTTTTTGTAAATAAGACAAGAATATACACAATAGTTCTAAAAAGATTTTAGTATGATAGTTCTTTTGTCTTTTCTTGCAGGATGAAATGACAAATCTGTTTATTACATACTGTTGAAAATTTTTCTTTTATTGGTAAGCATCATGTAAAACAAGCTATGTGAAATTACAGACCAGAATCTGTAAATTGAACACAAAATATTTAAATTTAATGGTATGAACTGAAGAGGGAAGCTAGAGATTTTAAAAGTCTGTCTGTGAAGTGTCACTTTTATACCCATGACCAAATTACACAGGCAGAGAGAAAAACATTAAAGGCATTGTACAAGTATTGAATCCTGAACCTCATGACTACTTGTTGCATAATGGTGTAATCTGAAAGAAGGGCCAATATAGAAAGAGAAAAATAATACTGAATTAGAGAAAAAACAATACAGCTATTAGATACCGATTTTCTTTTTCTAGAGGATGACTAGAAATGGATAACTTTGGAAACGAGAAAATGTCATTACTACATTAACAGCTTTCAAATTTCTCACACTTTTAATTTACCTCTTGCAGTCCTTTAAATTATTTTTTGATTTTCTGACATGCAGCTGTAAGTAGATGGACAGTTGCATCAAGGCTGCTCCTGTTTTCTCAAAGTGTTCTTCATTCTATACTTCAGTTTAATAACAGAAAATTCGTCCAAGTTAATGGTGGATGGCCTGTGCACAACATTCTCTGATCTCTCTTTCTGACACCATGCTAAGGATGCTAAGCATTCTTTATGTTGCATACTTTAAAGTATATTTAGACTTTTGTTATCTTATATAAATTGTGTCACTCCAACTGGAATATTTAGTTTTTCTTCTCTGCCTCTGAAGTTCTTCTAAATCTCTTTTGCCCAGTGCTCTGTATTAATGATTTCTTCACCCACCTTATTTTGCTTCATTCCTGTTACCTCTCATTAAGCACATCAAACTGAACCTTTAATCTTGAGGCCAAAAGGCTATCTTTTATGTTGCATTTTTCATTTTTATTTGACCTGACTTGAAGTTACTTCATAAGAGCCTTCAAATATTTCACTTACTCATATCTCAACACCTCTCTTCAGTGACTTCCTCACAGTACTGTAAGGCACTTCACCTGCTCCTTCTAATTACTTTTCTTTAAACTTTCTTCCATTCTTCTTCTTTTATCTCTTTTGACTAAGTGCCTAAAGAAAATCAACCTGCATATCCACTTTGCTTACACAGCTGTAACACCTTTAGTACCACAATATCTGAGCACCTTCTGACAGCTACTGCTCATTAAAGAGAAGAGTAATCTGCAGGATGCTGATGAGAAAATGAAAGGACAGAATTCAGAATTCACCATTTTTAACATATCCCAGATCTCGGGCCATTTAACATTTGGATGTGACGTACTGTATTGTTCTTTTTGCAGATTACTGGCACTAGAACAAATTAGTTACAGTTATTGCCCTTGATTCAGAATTCTCAATATTTTTCTTTTAAGAATATTTAAGAGAAGACTTGGGAACAAGGTTGTAAAAATCTCATTTAAAGTATCAAGTGTTGTTACTGAACCCTTAATTATGTACCCAAAGCATAAGCAGAGTATTTAATGGGACTTCAAAGAATAAAATTTTAAACTGTGTCACAACTTTGCCCAGTGTCTACTGTATATGGGACTGAAAGAGTAACTTTTACTGCACTTTAAATACCACATCTAATGCAAGGAGGTGAGACACACAGTTCTTTGCCACAATGAAGAGATGATTTTAGAATATTTTAGCATGAGTTATCAAAAGCTTAAAGCTACTGACAAGCTTTTTCATTTTAAAAAGTGCTTTTAAAAATCTCTCCTTTCCTCCAAGTCCCTTAGATGTCTTAGTTTTAGGACACTGGTCCTTGGAAAGCATTTTGACACCTACATTTTATAATTTTGGATTTGTATTTTTCTAAGATTGTCATTAATATGGTGATGTAATTTGTTAGATTTTTCCATAACAATTTGTTTTCTGGTTTGGTTTGTACTGCAGAGAGTAACTACTGTGGTTTCAGCTTTAAAATGTTTTTCTGGGGGGGATGGAGGGTCTGTTGCAGGCAAAATGGAAACTTTAGACAGGGTTTGTCAGGGAGATTCTCATGTTGACTCAAGAGGTCCAGAAAGGACCCACATAACTTCAAACCTCCTTCTTGAGGAGCCTAGGTACAGTCAGATCCAGTCCTAGTCCCAGACTTGACCAATGGTTTATGTTTAAAGGATTATACAGGTGAAATTGATCTTTTAAAAAATTTTGCCCCACAGGATTAAGGATTGCAACCGAAATATATTTATATGAATAAAGTAAATATTTATTTAAATTTAATGTTAGACTTAAAGCACTATTTACTATACAGCAGCTATAACAACTAATATAGTTCACTATTTACTGAAAAATATTGAAGCAATGATACTAAAGATAGATTATTAAGTAGAAGTTGATGTTACTCACCCATACCAATGACCACTGGCACAACTCTTTCACTCAGCCTCAAGAAGTAATTTTGAGGGATATTCCCACTCAAGGGAGGGATCTTCACACACACCAAAAAGTTGTGTGTTAAAAATCCCCATCACTGAGGAGTTGCCCCAGGCTTTTATAGTATAAAGTGATTGATTATAAATCAATTGCTTCTAATCTTGCTGTGTCAGCTCAGCAGCTTTAGGTGAATTATCACTAACATCACTTGTTTCCTTTATTGGTTTGAAACCCCTCACCAGAGTTAGTTTCTGCCAGGAAACATTGTTCTTCCTTAGAATGTTTAACTTCGGGATTGATGAGTTGGTCTGGTTTCAGCATTCTTCAAGACCAAAAGCAGTGTGATACCCCCTTCTTCATTTGTCACTGGTAACTTTTACAAATAGGGTAAAGTTCGAGCTAGTTTATCCCTACTCTAGGCAAAGCATCCTACTACAGGGTGAGTAATGTTTCCTAGATTAGCAGTGTGCTCTCAAACATAAAGTTTGGCGTAGAGAGTGGTAGAGAGGAAGCAGAGGTGCTGGACTTTAATGAATCAAATGTAAATATACTATGGCAATTTATTGCTATTCCACTAATGATTAGCTTTAACGGCCTCAAGGAGATACTGATTTTCATGCTTTCTAATGAAGAGTGTCAGAAAAAGAAGCTGACAATATGAGACAGAAAGTAAGTATAAGAAGGTAGAAAATATGGAAACTGTACAGCAAATATACAAAATAATATTAAAAAAAAAGACTACAATATTTGAAGTATCAAAAAGTTGATTCCAAATACACACCTAGAAAATGCTCCAGTGGTTCAGAGCTATTAGATTTCTAATTTGCAATTTGCTCTGTTATTCGGCAAACATGAAGGTGGAATAGGGAATAGAGGGCTTTCTATTGCGTTAAACTTGGGATGGTTTCCCCAGAAAAGATAGATGCTTGGCTAGCTACATAGACAAGACAGAGAGGCATCGTATCCTCAAATTTTATGGATAATTATCCAGACAACTTAAAGATTTTATCATCATTCATATGATGATATCACCCACTAAGTTTTCTCAGATCTAGAAGAGAAATTGAATTTCAGTAATTAACATTGTATGGACAACTAAAAAAAGCATGTACAAAATACAAGACCTGTACTGCATAAACTAAGAAATTAACATTTTAGAGCATATAAAATATACCTAACATTATTAAGTAGTCAGCAGAGTTGGTATCAGAATGCTGATATATAATGATGCCATAGAAATGGTACCATGACATGACTGCAGTGATACAGCAGTCTCGTTACAAATCCTCTTCATGTGCTGTAGAAACAATTTCTTCTTTACTTTTCAAAAATTCTTTTAATTAAAACACTCCTGTTTTGTGGTTTTTTTTTTTCCCAAAACAAACACATTCACAAAAATGGTCATCTTTTGTAAACTTGTTCCAAGTTTGTCTGAAAGATACTTAAAGACTGATTTTAAATTTATTTTATAGTCCTGGCTCAGAGCTAAATTTTAATTTGGTTCACCTATTTTAAAGAAAGTTTTATCAGATCTCTTGTCCTAGTTCCCCATATGCAAAATATTTACAATAAGATAAAAATAAAGAACAGATTAATCAATACATGTGATTTATTCTAAGTTTTTAGATCTAAGTTTTTAGATTCTGTCAGTATAAAAGGTGTTTTATTGGCTGATGTAAAAGTTGATTTCTTTTCTAACACACAAAGTAACAAAAAAAATGACAAAATGGATGCAAGCTCTCTTCTTAACGATCAGGAATCCTAGCAATTTGTTTAAATTATGCTAAAAATAACTAAAGGTTAATAATGGGGTGAATTCTTAATTTCAACTCTTTCTTGCCTCTTGACATAGACAATATTCATTGTTATACTTTAATTTGCTACATCAAATTAAATTCTTTATCTTCGGTCTAGAACAGTCTTTATGTTTGCTTAATGCCATTCCTAGCTAGAGAGATTTGGCTTACATTAAGAGAAGCTATTATGTAATTCACCCTGTGCTCCTTTAGTAACTATTTAGGTGCCTGTCAACACAAACACTCTGTACTCAGCTGGCAAGTAGGTAAAATAAACCATGAGTCATAGTCTCTTCTTGCTTACCATGATGCAAATTGGGTGTATATTTATTGAAATCAGTGAAATTACATTTCTGTAAAAAGAAAAGTCTAGAAGAGGAGAATTAGCCTGATATTATTCCAGTAGTATCAAAGTAATTTTTACATACAGAACTAATTATGTATTAGAAGTAGAGCTCTTCCATGGTTTCAGTAGCATAACGTTTTCAAGGAATGTCTTAAATATATCTGTTCAAGACAAAATCTATGCCTTAGTTATTATATATCTGTGCAGTGCATGGTACGACAGAATTATGTTCTCACCTGTACATTAACAGGCTCGCCAACAATAGGTTCAAAGCAATCAATCAAGAATAGAAGAAAAAAACCTTTCTGACCTTTCAGGAGACCTTTGCCATTACAGAAGCCTCAAAACATCCTGTCAATAGACAGCTGAAAGAGTTTCAACTAGTCAGAAATGTTTTGAAAACTTTGCAAAAAATTAAACCAGTATCTTTGTGGACCTAATTCCAGGGAACAAAATTAACTGCAGCTATTTTTATATGTGTTTTCACAGTTCCATTAGAGGATATTAAGCAATTGGAACAGTTCCATGTTTTAACTAAGAAACTGTTTATGCCAATATTATTTTTCAGGCTGGATCAGAGAAGCAAAAAGTTTAGCAAACAGAATATTATACTGCCTTGCCCTGAAGCAATTGAATTTTATTAATTTTCTCAACATTATTAATGAAAACAAATGCCTATAGGATCCCAGTAACCTAAAGAGTGGCATATGAAGGATTTTGTCCATCCATAGACGTAGAAGGTGCCAGATCTAATACCATTAGGGAAAAAGGGTTGGATTCAATTTGTATAATTGATCTAGATTTGGTGGCAAACCATTAACACTCAGGACTACATATCTCTTAAAATATATTACAGAGTTGTGACAGTGCTCGATTTGTTAGCTTAAAGTTTACTGTATGGTTACAGGGATTTATTCATTCTGTTAAAGAGAGGATGGCCAGGAAGCACAAACATCTGCTTGACTTGCCCTGGCTGAACACAAGAAATAATTGATATTTTGGGATAGAGAGAAATCCCTTTCCTCTCACTAACTGAACATAAACAGAAACAACAGCTCTGGAGCAAGACAGCACTCACATGTCTCATAGAAATGTAGGCCATTCTTGAAGTCAGAACTGTGCTGCTTGAAAAGCACAAGGCAGGAGAGAAAAAAAAAGGAAGTTTCCCAGGAACACAGAGGGGACTGGATAAGTGTCAAGCAGGAAACCACCAAAAGAAGTCAAACTGCATCACAGAAGTAGAGGGGAGAATAAGCCCTGCAAGGGCAGAGCAGAGAGGGAACATGGGACTTCTTAAGCCCCCTGTTCAGGTTGTTTCAAGGCAGCATTTAAGAGTTTGTTATCTTTCAAAGTTATTCTATTTTTATTTAGTATTAAGTGATTCAAATAAAGCAGAAATTTAGGAACAGAGGATTTTGCTCTGATTTATTCACTTCAAAAAGGGAAAAAAAAGAGGAAGATCAGCTCCAGCTTGAGGATCACAGGGGTCCTATCACAGTATAGATCAGCAAGGGTTTTATAAAGAAATAAATGTTATTCAGTATTAAACTTAAAAACTGGTTACAACAGAGGAGAGATGTCTTCACATCTCTGCAACACTAAAGACTTCTATTATATCTAAGGACAAATCACAAAGTTCCTTTGTGCTTTGGGTCTACATTTCTAAAAGAACATGAAGTAGTAGTTTTCCCCTTGCTGAAGTTTGCCTTTGTAAGAGTTCATGGATATTCCAGCAGCAGTGATCACATTTATACCACAAAATGGGCAGGGGAAGAGAAATGCAGCTGAAGCTAAAGAGAATGTGTGGGGGTGTAGAAAGCCAACCAGGAAAATGTAGTGACTAATAGGCCATAGACTTTTGTAAGTTATCTTGTCCGTGTAATGATGATTAAGTATTGTCAAATAGTTCAGGGTCAAAATTTATAGAAGTGCAACATTGCATAGGAAACAGGTTGATTTTATAAATCACTGGGAGAAGGTATTTTTATCAGAAATGGTGTGAACAGCACAAATATGACTATTCTCCTCAGTGCTATCACATCCCACTTGTCAGTACAAACTCTGCCAAAATAAAATGTGTTGTGATGGACAGAAAAGTAACAAGTCCATCTTAAGTTTTTTAAGTAATAAAGTTCCTGATTGTCTCCTGGGAACGTCTTTGTTCCAAGCATTTAGCTGACAATATTTCCCTCAGTGTTCATTGCCTTTTGTGTATAGTCAGGTCTTATTATTATTCACTATGTGAATTACTTCCAGTCATAGACAAGGACCTTGTAAAACTAAGTATTACACGAGCCTTACCAAAAAGATGATCTCTTCTTAAATAGGTTCTATTCTAAACATCAAACCTGAAACAAGGGATCTGCCTAAATAGTCAGTTTGGAGACAATTTTAGCTCACACTGAGGGGATTCTGCTTAAAAGCTGCAGGCAAGGTGAAAGCAAGTCATGGACAGTAGAAAAACAAGGAGAAGAAGACAGCATGAGTATCCTTTGGGAATTGTTCAAATTATTCCAGCTCTCCCATTTTTGGAGTCATTTAAAAAGATAATTTTAAAGTGCATAATTAGGAGAAGGTGAATTTTGCAGGTGTTGGAAAATCTTTTATGCGCTTACAATGCACCTTTTATTATGGATATGAAAAATGTTATTAAAGAAGCCTTTCAGGTATGAAGAGATTTAAGAGTAGTTTAAAAAAGACACATCAACATTGAACAAAGAACCATGGAGTGCTTAGCTCTGCAGAGAGATGTGAAACAGAGAGATTGATGGAGACTGCAACCAGCTAGGTCCGACTGATCCTTAAAGAAAATATGAGTTACTAATGAATATCTCTGCTAGGACTGAGGGAAATACCAAGAGTAAGGAAGAAAATATGCATATGGTCTTTTGCTTTAGGTTTTTGTATCTCTGTTAGCTATTTATATTTTGGCAAAAGAATACATGTGTCTCTGCAGGTCATCACTATACATAACCTCCAAAAGGAAAATCACATAGGTAGACAATCCTTCGGGACAATCACATTAAACACCTGGATTCTGGGTGGGATCACAGCTAATCATTCAACCTCCCTTTCAGATTTTCAGTGAAGGGAAATGGGATGACTGGAAGAGGATTTTAAGGGAGCAGCCTATCATGTGTTCTGTTTGGTAAAACATATCTCAAAGAGATGCTGACAAGAGACTGCACAGCAATTCTTACAGGAAGCTGTGATGTATTAGCAGTAAAATTTCACCTACTAACATAAGCCCCCTGTATGAGGTTTGGGAGCCTTCTGAAGCCAAAAAAGGTATCATAGGGTCTAAAGTAGAAAGCCTACAAATTCTGCCTTCTGTAACCCAAGTATTCATCATCAAATATCCTCATTACTGTTCAGCACCACTATTTTAAAGAAAATCACATACTTTAGTTTGTCAGTCTGTCTACCACTCCTTCAAGGACATGATACTGCAAAAATAAACAAAAATAATAATAAAAGAGTCCTGCTACTTGACATAAACTGATGACAGAGTCACTAGAAGATTTTGATACAGTTCCATACTGTGACGGTGATATCATCTGCTATTTGGATTTCTCCTCCATGGATCTTTGCCACAAAACACAATTTAGACTGCCTTTCTGTAAAGCTAAGAGAATAACTGAACATAAACTTAAAAAGTAAAATCCAACTTGATGTTCCCAGATCGTTATTTAATCCGTATGGACTTGGATGAGACACTGGTTATTCTGGTTATTGCCAAATCTCTTAATAATTAAATTTTCCATTTGAAAAGCAGGGAAAATGTTAAAAAACTTTGGAAAGAACTGTTGAGATAAAAATTGAGAAGATACTAAATAACTGTTACAAAGTACCTCAACACGACACAAAGAACACATAAGGAGAAGAGCATTGACATTTACCAGTCAGAAAAAGGTCTTTCATATTGATTTTTCCTGCCTATTCTAATAACAAAAAATGACTGAAAATAATGTTCATAGAGCAACATGTTTTAAATAAATCCTACAAATTCTCAAAGACAAATAGGATTTGATCTAAGAAAGGTGAGCACTGCTCCAGAAAACATAATCTTAGAAATACACCCAAACCTCTGTGAAAGAAAACAGAATCCTGTAATTTATGTTGCATATCAGAAGGTATAGTAAGACTGAATGTTATACCCATAAAATACGGTTGCTCAAAAAATGGCCCACAGACTACAAATCTAGAATTTTTCAGAGAGATATTTTTTCCCTTACAATTTGCTCGTGGGCTGGTTGTTCACTGAAAGAGAGTTTAATTTGTCAGTTATTTACTTAACTCTAGTTCCTTAGGTGACCATTGCTCTTTTTATAATCAGTGTAATGATATATTAGCCAGATATAAATAAGAGATTATTGTTCTGAAATTTTCCCAGGGGAATAGTAAATGACAAGCTATTTTATTTGAAGGACCCATCTTAGGAATACACTATTTTCTGGGAAATTATATTTTACTGTAGAATGAAAAATCAGTAAAATTACTTGAAAATATAGAATCCTTAAAACTGTATGTTTCAAACAAACCTTCTGCATTGAACAGAAGACTGTTACCTAAATCTACCTGTACATA
>JAYRBT010000093.1:41757007-41775767 GCA_036023395.1 Myiotriccus ornatus | reverse complement strand
CACTGTAACTCACCTAAAAAATCCAATGCGCAGGCTGGAAGGTGTAAAAGACCTTCCCCGGTTCTTCGTTCACGAAGTCTGGCCATTATATTATTACGAGATTAGTATGACCTCATATGCCAAAAGGATATGTTAGCATAGGACTATAGGGCTGAGCACTTAGTTAATGCAAATTATTGTAGAGAATTAAAATCCAGGTTAAAAAAATTATATATACCACCACCCCCCCCCTCCCTCAATTAATTTTCTTTTACTTTCCACACACACACATCCTTGCTGGAGGTGTAGAGGAGAAAGATTCTGTGCAGAACTGTTCTGATTTTAAATATAATTCAGTAAAGTCAGGTTTCACAAAGTTCAAAGAGAAAGTGGTTTCTATGCATAGATTTGCAAAACTACAGATGCAGTTTTCATTTAATATTCTTATCTAGCCATATTCTTTTAAATCAGGTACAATGACATTTCTAAGCTCAGATAAACCTCTCCTGGCAGCTCACTCAAAACAATTAACACTAGCATTGAGAACATAATACCAGTGATTTCATTTCCATTTTATTCTCCTTAAAATTAATACTATCTCATATAAGAAATATATCATGTTAATAAATAAATCAATCTAAAGCTTTTGCACAAACAAATGTTATTTATTTCCTTGAGTGTCATTAACCCTACAGATTCACATTGGTAATCTTGACATTCAGTATTTAGAACATTTCTTTTTTTTTTTTTCATTTAGCTGCTCCAGCAATTTTGTCTTTCATTTTAAAATACGCTATATCTCCAAACACATCACAGCCTACACTGATAATAGTTTATAAATAAACATTGTTATTCATTTGCATTTTGCAACTCCTGTAAAAGATGCATTAGCCTTCATTATTCTGTTCATGAACCTAATGATAATTTCTACATTGTCTTTTTTAATTGCTTTCCTAGTTCATAGCACTTCTTCTACATAATAATCTTACATTTACATTGAATTCTTTATCCTGAAAGATACCAAAGCCCTTCAAAAACTGTGAGCTGAATTCTGTCTTCATTTCATCCAAAAACCCACCAGCTGCAAAAAAGTGGAAAACCTCTGAGGAGATAATTTGATATCTTGAATTAAAAAAAATTGATCATTTCAACAGAAAATACAGAACTAGTTCAAACTGGTAAGAAGTGTCTTCCTGTAATTTAATTTGTTTTTCTTCTGGGATTTCTTATTTTTTTCATAAATAGGTTTCTCTAATCAGCTGGAAGTTTGCATTAAGTTCAAAGACAGTCCTTATTAAAAAGTGATTTATCATCTAATTTCATGCCAGTTTTGACTGAATTGCTATAGCACTGTGCTTATGTCATGTTTTGGGGACTGTTTTCCCCACCCCTAGTTTTTCTTAAGATGTTAAGTAGGTCCAAAATGTCGAAGTTTCAGTTAATTTCCAATCTACTATGTACAAGGGGGATCCATCATGTCAGTCATCATATTACAGGTTTTTGTCTGATCAGAACGTTCAGGTAGCTTTCAGCAAAACTATTCTTGGGCTCTCTAACAATAATTTAACATCTACCATGTATGCTCTAAGTTTCTATTTCCAAACCCCAGTAGTTACATGCTATTCAGCCTAAAAAATCTGCATGAAAATGAAGATTATATTACCATCCAAATTACAGATTCTGAACAATGTTTTTTAATAATCAAGTGAATCAAGTAAAATAAACCAACAAAACCCAGAAGTTAGAGAAGTTGTCAATTTGGGAATAGTATGGAGTTTGGTAAGGAAAACAAATCAGGCATGCATTATCTGGGGATTTTCAGGATATAGGTTTCTTATGGATTTTTTTTTCTGTTGTTTTAATTTATAAGACTGTTTTATCAAGGGCTCCTTCAAAACTTATATTTCTTTTTACATCCTACAAACAAATTAGCACTCCTTGCATACGTATTTCTGTCTGCACATGGATGACACTCCAAATTAGGTAAATGTTGAAGATGGTCTAATGGAGCCGTGTTTAGAAAAGTGATGGTCAAAAATGAATGTCAAATCATAGATCGTAAAGCAACCTGGTTTTTCAACAAATATTTTTCAGCAAATCAGTACTGATTCCAGACTACTGCTCTTCCACACTTGCAGATCTACCATGTAATGTAAGTTTCAAAAAAAAATCTTTATAAAGTAGACATGGATTTCTCCCTGTTTCTTAACATGTTGTGGTGACCCCTAGTTTGCCAGGAAACTTTTTATAAACAAGTCACACCTAGTGCAAAGATATGTGGCAAATCAAACAAACAAACAAAAAAAGTAATTGTTGTTTAGAAAGATATTACTCTGATTTTTTGGCATTTTCTTACTTTCCTTCAGCAAGAATTGTCACAAACTTTCTGAACATTTTTTAAAAATGTGCTTTACAACACATACTGAGAACTTGTTTGGTCTGACAACAAAAGATTATGGGCCTGAGAAGGCATTGTCACTGCAAGTTGAATAATGGCAAGGTAAAATTTTTTACCCACAGATCTACATACCTGGGGCAGCGGGGGAGCATATTTTGTCCTAAAGTGAAAGTTAGTTTTTTAATTTCTTACACTGTTAACAGTAATTTCTCTTTATACTCTTCTGATGTGTGAGATTTCTTAATCTCACTGACCTCCCAATGAATTTAGAACAAACTCCTTGCTTGTTTTCACAAAGCGAATCATGTCCATGAAACAGGGATAAAAAGAAAAGTCACCAGACCAAAATGCTCATTCAAGTTTTGTTACAAAACTGACTGGATAGGTGATTAGCAAGCATCTTCATAAGTGAATAAAAACATGAATATAGCTTCTAGAAATCTCAGGATGGCTCAGTATATCCCATCTCCAGATCTGAGTATCTTCTCTCAGATACATTTATTTTCATTCTAGAAGTCCATTCACTTGAAATTTTTTCTTAGCAAGAGGAACATATTAATCTCAACAACTTTCATTGTATAGACTGTTACTCATGTTTTTCTCAGACCATTGAATGACAAATTACCTGTTCCCAAAAATCTTTAATAAGTATGGGTTATGAACGTGTACTGTGAGAGTAGGAGCAGGATGGGTTTTCAATCAAAAAAACAATATACTAACTAATGTCTCACTCATCTCTGGATTTTTTTTTTTTTATTTTATTTTTATAGGAAAGATTCCTTGCAGGAATGATTCATATACCTTTTTGCATGAGAAATACTTCTTTATCTGAATTTCCAGCTGTTGTTCATCTGGGCGATCTGGTTTCTGATGCTCAGGAGAGACTTCCCCTAGATCGTCAGCTATGTAAAACCTTGAGGGGCCACACATGGCAAAAAGAGAAAATGTAATTGCAATTCATATGAGACTGGGAAGTGTTAGTATAAAAGGTCACAGAACATCATCATTTATTTCTCTGTAGCTGAAGTCTGGAAGGAGAACCCTCTGTAGAAATGTAGATATGGTTATACCCTAAAACAATAAGAGAATAACAGGGGTCACAGTCACTAGAAGAAGGATCTCAGAGGTGCAGAATGCAAGAATCTGGAGGAATTCAATTATTATACACCATCACTGGAGAGGTCTTCAAAAACCTCTGAGGAAAACAAAAGAAAAGTCAGCTCAGATGTAGATGTCCAAGACATTGACTAATTTATTGTGCAAGAGGAGCCAAAATAATTTCTCTGTTAGGACAGTCAGTCCCTATGCCTAATTGTGCTAGGGCAAATGGCTAATTGAAATTGCATATGAAACAGAGGGAAACTTCCACTGTATTTCACCCACCTTTTTTGATGATAAACCCTTTTATATATTTCCCTTTGTTCCCATTCACCTTGTCAGCAGCTTCTTCCACTTCATTCCTGCAGATACGGAAAGAAAACCAGCTAGGAAACCATTAAGTTGTCTTTACTCTGGGTAGTTGTTATTTCCCCTAAAGGTAAACCCACAATTCTTAAGGGGTCTGTTAGTGTCATGAGAGTGTCAGATATCAGACACAATATAGCCTGCTTTTCAAGGTAAGAAATCCCTTGCAGATTATATTTCAGCCACCTAAATTACATACAGTTAAAACAGACTGGGACTATGTATATACTTTTACCTTTTGTAATGGAAAATGAATCAGATTGTTTTTAATGGGTCAGAGGACGTGTAAAATACCCTGAAAAAAAAAATTAAAGTATGGAGAGGTTACGACAAGACATTATATTAAGCATAAACTCTAAATTTTATCCTATTGTTTTAAATTGCACATTGTCAGCAACTGGATTCTAATATATTTTAGAGTATCTGCTTTCCTGGCAACTTGTTTTAAACTTGCATATGTGCAGAAGCAGTAGTAGGAGTTACAGGAAGGAGATAATCCTAGTGAGGAGAAAGTAATAAAACTTCTTGCCTCACTGCAATATTTAAAAGCTGGAACAGGCCATTTCTCCACTACAAGGCCATTGCTTATAGCCCTGTTGTAAGCAGAACTTGTATTTGCTGTGTTCTTACCTTAGCTTTGGAATGACAAGATAAACAGGGAATTGGAAACTACAGAAGTGTCATTCCCTCTTCCATTTCGCAGTGCTTCCCTTGAAGGTACTACGAAGGTTTTCTCCATGCTTTTCAAATTACCTTTGATTAGGGCTCTGTCACCATGTTCCTAACTTTTGTAAAGGTGTCAGCTGTAAGAGTCAGGCCTTTCAAAACTTATAGGAAAATCTAAACTCCTCTGCTTGACTGACAAGTTTGTTCTCACATTCATAAGGGCTACAACCTTTTTTTTTCCCAAAACAAAACCAAACCCAAAACCTGTAATATTTATACTTTCACACCAACTTTTAAGTACTAGGTTTTTCATTATAGTTCTTTCCTAAGCCTACTCTGAATCTGACAGTGGTAATATTAATTATCAAGAAGACCAAATTTTTAAAGACGTACTTATTCCTTGGTGCCTCCTCAATTGCCTGAAGTGCCAAAAGGCTGACGCTAGGTTCCCCCAAACCCATCTCTTCTCCACCCTGAATGATCCCTAATCCTGTAAGAATTGGCTTCCTTCACAGAGTTGCTGTTGGCCTTCTTTGCTTCCAGGACACACTGCAGGTTCCTACTCTACTTGCTATCTGCCACATCCTATAAGCCTGCTACAGAAGAGCTGCTTGCCAAGCAGTCTCCAGCCTATACTGTTATTAAGGGGATTTATTCTTTCCCAGGTGTATGAGTTTGCATTTATCTTTGTTGAATATAATTAATCCTCAGTCAGTCCACTCCTTCAACTTTGCCAGGTCCCCCTGGACAGCAGCCTTGCCCTCAAGCATATCAACTGGTTCCCCCCTCTTCTGCTGTCTGCTGAACACTGCATGCGCAATCACTCCATAAAGTCCTCCAGGTTAACAATCAAGATGCTAAGCAGGGCTGATCCCTTTGTAACGCTGCTTACTACCAGCAACCAGGTAGAGTACAACTCACTGTCCACCACCTGCTGAGTCTAAACACCCACTGAGTTTTGTACCCACCTGTTTTTCCCATAAAGACTGTATCATCCCAGCTTACATACAGCAGAAGGTTGTCAGAAGCCTTGCCAAAGCTGAAGTAAATGACACCCATTTTTTAATGCTGATCAAAGGTCTGGTTATTTGACCACATAAAGAAATCCACTGGATCAAGTATGTTTTACCCTTGCTAAATTAAGGTAAACTCATCCAAGACACCTTTTTGTGTAACAGGCACAGAAATATGTTTCAATATGACCCACTCTATGATTCTCCCTGGTATTGAAGTTAGTTGACTAATTTGTACTTCCCCATGTAGTTATTTTGGTATTTTTTGATTAGGAATGTAATACCGGTCTCCCTCCAGTCACCTCAGACATCCTCCAATTTTCAGTTTTTGAAAACAGTTGAGGAGCAGCCCTATGAGGATTATTCAACTTTCTATTACCAATTAGTGACAACTTCTTGCTCCTTATCTATGCAGATGACTGGCTGGGGAGTTCCTTGACCACTGAACAAATTAATGGCTTAAGAGAACGGTCCATGCAAGAATAGACCTGATGTCTAGATTCCCCGTCACTTCTGAAAAAGAAAACCTTGATTTGCATCACAGTGTTGACTTATAAATCAATTCTGTAACTCACACCACACTGTAGTCACTCAAATACAACATAAATATATCTATGCACACTGAAAAATGTAATTATGTAACTTCCATTGTGATGTATTTGCTGACAAATGTCATTTTTATGTAGTGAGCCATAGCACAAATGAAGAAAGATTTGCTTTTCTAATTTTTTCACATCCAAACATGCTGACTATCAAATCCTGAAATGGCTTTAGAGCAATAAACAAGGAAACTTTTAATTGCTATTTTACAAAGTCCATCATATTACCAAATAAATTTTCTTAAACATTATAAATACACTTACCATCATTCTTAGCTCTGTGCTTGTAATCATGAAATTTTAAGTTTCAGTTTAGTGATTTGAATTGTTTGAATGCAAACTGAAGTTTTAGATACCTCAAACATCTGCATATTGAAATGATTGGTTATCATTTTGTTTAATTTTTTTTAGTTTATTATTTGAAAATATAATTATGCGTCTTCCTCTATCTTGTTCTCTCACAAATTTTATAAACCACAATTATTTCTAGACACATATAGGTGTGACAAGCTTAGCAATTGTAATACTTGACTCTAAACCATTACCTTTGTGCAGAATAATCCATGACAAACAAAGACAAACATAAATCCACAGGAAGGTGAAGAAAGAAAAATTCATATACCTTAAGTCACCTGTCCTGTATCATCGTCAGTAAGGCAAGGAAAATATTAGGACGCTTAATGATTATGAGTTACTGGTTCTGTACACGTTCAACACACTGAGACTATGTCTTGCATAAGCTAAAAATCATTGGAAATTCTTCTTTGTAATGGAATTAGCTTAACATTTATTGCTTCTGATATGCTAAGAGGTCTAGTTACTTTTTCTTTATAATGATATATTTGTAAGGGATGAGGCCCAAGCAGTTATACTGTGAGCTCAGACAATGCCTCAAGGGAGAGTTCCAGAGGTAAGACAAAGGAAATCACAGCGGGGAGAGTGGGTGGGAGGTGGGGGGGGCACAGGGTCTGGTGTCAACGTCCCTTGATTGACTGGTGTCGCAACCACTAGTAGAAGTGGGGTGAAAATTCCAGAAGTAGAAATGGGAAGTCACAGAGAGGGGACTAGTGTCATTAGCCTTGAGTGCCTGGGGTCTCTGGCACTCCTGACACTGGAATGAGAGAAGGGTCCAGAAGTCGAGGTCTGGGATCAATAAACCAGGCCATGTGCAAGCCACAGGGCTCCACCCAACAACCCCATTCCAGGCCACCCTCTCTCCCACTCCTCTCCTGCACCTCCCCTCACTCCCTCTCTCCCTCCTCTTAACCCTCCTCCACCCACAATGCCCTCTCTCATCTTCCCTCCCCCCCATAATACAAGGACTACATCACCTTCTCATGAAGCTACATAAATTAAGTGGATATAATTGTGAGAGAGTAAAAGTTTACAGAATATTTGTTCAAATAAAGTTGGTGTTTATGTAAGGACTTTAAGTGTTGTGTTACCTTAGTCCACACTGAATGGATCTGTGAATCTCTCCTCTTCTCCAGGGTGGGATGTGGCATATTAATTGATGTCACAAACAGGATCCCTTCAGTGTTGGAAGGTCCTTACTGATACTGATGCTCCATCTGGTGAGTGTGTGGGGACAGCTGAGAAGTGACCTCTCAGCAGTAAGCTGGGAGAGCTTCAAGCAGTGGCAAGCCATGTCTGACCTGCAAATGCCAGTGATTTACTGCTCTGCTGTTACTGACAAGTTGAAGGAATATAAGGTGTGCCTTTTCCCATGAGGAATGGCATGAGGCCATACCAGTTGGCACAACCCAGAAGCTGTAGGAGATAGAATTGCACTACTTAAGGAACAAAAGGCACAAACAGAGAACGGAAAAGCCCCAGTGTGTGCTGCACTGGGAGCAGCACTCAGAGTGGTGCAGAAGGAAAGGCACCTGACCTGGATGTCACTAACTGCAATGGCATATAAAAATATCCCTATTTTTACCAATTTAATTAGAGATATTTAATAAATATGTAATGACGTCAAGATAAACAACAAAAAGCAACCTTGCTCTTACCTGTTCCTATTAGTCTATGTTTTTCTGAACCACACTGAAGGCATTTGATTTAATACCTTCTGACAGTGAGTAATTCACTCTTATAGTACTTTTTAGGGATCAGTATTATCAGCATTTATATAAAGCTTTTATTTTATATTTTTTCACAATTACTTGGACAGTATTATTGTACTGCTGTCCTGCAATAGCTAGACTGTAAAAGAACTGCTCACTTGTACAGAGCAGATCTTAGTTCTTTACAAAGTGATGTATTAACCCCACTGTGAAATTCCTAGTGACTGTTTTGTGAAGAAGAGTGATACCAGCAGTGACACACTAGCGGGCTGCACAGTTCTTACAGCATTGTTTCTTTATGTTGTTATTTCAAACAACATCTGAGCTGTCACAAATTACCTACTTGTTCAGGGGTTTGTGTGTTTTCATTTCATCTTAAGCACCAGTATTGTCTTCAAGAAAGCAAAGAATGAATGGATTTGTTCTTTGGGCACTGTTCCATAGCTAAACACTTCTCAAACTATGAGATATTTTGTAACGGGAAGAGCCCTTAAAAGTTGTATGACAAGCCTATAAGAAAATCTTCAGTTTACAGCATAATACCTGCATTAATTTGGAAAACAAATTAGTAATAGTAGGTCAGTAGAGGCCACAGAACACAGACACTTGTAAGCTAACAGATATCAGATAATGATTGTATGCACAAAATTATTTACAAAAAGCCCTTACTCGCTGATTTGATTTTTCCATTTCCCATCCTCTGATGCTCATCCATGTCTCCAGAAGCTATCATTTTAAACACAAAGTAGCCTTCTTTTTTTTTTCAGTTGCTGTAGTCACCTGCAAATTTGGCTGTTTATAATGTTTTTCATTTTGCTTTAATGCATATGTATTCAGCCCACATTCTAAAATAACAGTGCTTATATCTTCAGTGTAAAGTTTTTATCCCTTTCATCATGTCTTTGTTAGTTTATATGTTATTTACTTATGAACCATAGGCTTCCTTGTTCTAATTTATTAATAGCTGAAAGAATTATGCTAGTGCTAGGTCTGTAAGATTAGGTCCTATGTTTTAACAAATCTCCCTTATAAATTATCCCTCCTTGCAGTTCCTACAGTAGCACTACAGGTTCTGTGATTTTCTTTATAAATGAAGGCCAACTCGTTACTCCATTAAAACCACTGGGAAAATTCCTGTTGAATTCAGTATGAATAGATTTAAACCCTTATGTCTCAGTTGTCAAATAATAGCTAGCACCTACAGTGATAAACACCTTCTTTTTTTTTTTTTAACCTTGACAAAATAAGCAGGTTAATGTCAAAGTAAAACCTAATGAGAGTTTAGTTTAATGACACCACCACATCACTTTGCTTTGTAGCTGGCTGTGTTGTGGTTTTTTTTAATTTTGCTCTTGCCACACATCAGGTATTCCAGTTAACATTAAGTTATGAAATTAACTTATGGAAAATTAACGTTGCACTTCTTTGAAACTCTGCAATGTTATGCAGTGAAAAAGCATGGTACCAGGAATTGTTTTACCCTTTGAGAAAAGGAGTTCTTTCTGTGGCAGTGCCTAACACATAATGGCCTGGTCCTGCCAAGTCCTAACTATCCTAAGATTTTCAGCATCTTCATTAACAAGTGAAACAAACCAAACATTTGTTAAATTTAGATCAGATTAAGGAAATCTGCTGTGCCCAAGTATTTGATGTTAAACCCAAAGAATTTAGAGGTACTGTCCTCCACACAAAATCTTATTCTATGTCCAAGTTTCATACGATAAGCATTCGATAAGCAGAACAGTGATAAACATCTGCTAAGGTGATGAGTGGCAAGATGGAGAGCAGTGGAAATGTTTATCTTGACTTTATCAAGGCTTTCAACACTGTCTTCCATAACATCCTCATAAACAACCTCATGAAATATCTGCTAGATAAATGGTAATTGATGAGGATTTAAAACTGAACTGCCAGGTAAAAAAGGGTTGTGATCAGAGGCACAAAGTCCAGCTTGAGGCAAATCACTAGTGGTGTATCCCAGAGACTGCTACTGAATCCAAAATTACCTGGGCCATGGAGAGAGTGAACTCTTAGAAAGTTTGCATATAAAACAAACCTGGGAGGAATAACTGATACTCCATGGCTGTGCTGCTATTCAGAGGGTTCTAGACAGACTGGTGAAAAGGGTTGGGAAAAATCTCATGAAGTCCAGTACAGAGAAAAACAAAGTTCTCCCTCTGAAAAGGGATAACTCCATGAACTAGCATATCCTAGAAGCTGACTGGTTGGAGAGCAGCTTTACAAGAAAGGACATGTGGGTCCTGGTACAGGCCAAACTGACCATGAGCCACTTATGTGCTCCTGTCAGGCTGGGCTTCCCAGTACACAGACATGGACATAGTGGAGTGACTCCAGCAAAGGGCCACAAAGGTGGTTTAGAGACCAGAGTGTCTCTTGTATGAGGAGAGGCTGAGAGATCTGGGACTGTATAGCCAGAAGGCAGCTCAGGAGGAATTTGTTCACATCTATAAGTGCCTGACTGGGGGCAGAGGCAGATGAGACGGAGCCAGACCCTTCTCAGTGGTCCCCAGTAACAGGACAAGGGGCAATGGGCAAAACTGAAATATGAGAAATCATCTTTTGAGCCACTTTGGGCATGGGCAACTTTTTCTACTGCAGAAGCAGAATTAGGCCAAGAATGTACAGAATGACACACAGGCTAAAGGCAGCTAGTCCAAATAGAACTCTTAAAGAATTATATAATATTCTTTATTCAAAGGTGAAGTCAAACTATGTAATTCTGCAGTTTTTCTTTCTATAATATAATTCAAGGAGTGTTAGTTAGTTTACATTTACATAGTGATGGAAATGTGCCTCATGTAGAAACACATTTTTTCCACTTTTCACTACTTTCTGGGGAAAAATTAAATGCTCTGAACTGATGATCTCAGTTTATCCTGTTTGCATCTCTGCCACTGCCCTTCCTGTAAGACTCAAAGCCATCCTCACCACTTGTAAAAAGTCTTTACTGTAGCTTATGAAAGATATGGTGACATGTGACTAAGGAGAAATGCTATGAGGCAGGACTTTTTTTTTTTAATATGCTCAAGAGAGACTTAATTCTCATAGTCTCTCTAGAACATAAGGCTTGCTATGATCCCAGTGGTAGGGTACATACCTGAAGTGCCAGAAAAAATTATGTGAATTTGCTATGCTATGTGCCTATAACAAATACACCTTACAGATCTCAAGATTACAGCTAAAATCAAAAATTAAAATTTCACACCTATGTTCACATCATGAACATGAGTTGCAAGGTCAAAAGTCTTGCTCAGTAATGGAAGCATTTACAATCAATCAATCAATCACATACCTCTCTCAAATTAGGTGGTATATTAAGTATTACATTACACCTTGTTTCAAAACAGCTTTTTTTAATACCACACTTATAATAATTTTATTTGCTCTAAAACACAGACTGTAATTGGATTTCTTTTTTTTTACAGGATAACAGAATAATATAACAGTATCAGGCCTCTAACAAAACCAATTTAAAACAGTGTTCAGTTTAAAATTTTGCATATTTTGGCACTGTTAACAAAATAATACCCCATAGGAACCTATTGTCAGGGGTTTGTCTGCTTCTAAGCATTTTCCCTGTCATTAGGGTGTCTTAGGTTTTGCCATTTTTCTATTAATAGCTTCTACTGACAGTTAGTGTCCAGAGCAATAATGTTTCAAGCAGCTAGCAACAATGGTAGCAGTATGGAGTATGTAACATTTGATTTTCTTAGGCATGACTGAGGAAGAGATTTATATTGAAGAAAAAGTTTCAATACTTGAATCTAAATTTCTCAATTCATTGTATTTGAGACTTTATTGAGGGTTTATCTGATACAGTTTCTACTGGAAAGAGTGATGTATCAAATATAATTATTTTCAAGCTTTGAAAAACATAATAAACAAGCAAACAAAGAAACTGCTTACAAGACATTATGGCAGACTGCAAACATTACTAAAAATTTCTGCCTTGAACAAAGATAGAAGAAACCCTTGCATTTTTATCAGTGTCAAACCAAGATACTTTTCCCTGAAATCTTGACCTGGCAAGTAAGAGTTTTTACCAGTAATTTTATCTCCAGTATATAATGTTCGTAATTTAAAACCAGGGTTTTTCAAAATTAAACTTTCTTAAAGCCCCTTCAGAATTTCAGGTGTATGACTGGAGTACCTGCAGTGCTGGTAAACATGGCTGTGTGAAAATTGCTCGATTCTTCCCCTCTTTCCACCTTTCCCAGATCCTCCCTTGAAGGATTCCTCCTTGAAAGATGTGTTTCTGCACTGACTGAGGTAGTACACCTCTCCCTTTACCCATGAAAATTCACTGGGCCAGTTTGAAAAAAAAATTAACAGGATTTACACTTTCCTACAGCTAAGCATTCCACATCGCTATGAAGCTTTGGGAAATAAAGGAATCAATGTTCATTGAAAAGTTAGGAAGTAATTTTAGTATTCCTTGAACAAGGTCAAATTGTCTCTGACCTCCACTTGACTACATCATCTAAGCAGACTGGATCATAGAGTTTACTAAAAAATCCCATTTTTGTCTTTGTGAAGCACCATTTCTGCAGGTTCTCCATTCCTGATTTTGTTCCGACAAGTGAAATGTCAGACACAAATTATGTACATACAACTCACATAAGGGCATAAATAACAGCTTAACAAAGCAAATTCTTTTAGTAGGCAGAGTTTAATTATTTATTTACTTACTAACTTACATACTTTGCTGTGTGCTGGAGGAGTGGCTAAGGAGCCAGAAGAACATTTCAGTAGCACAGCACTGTCAAACCATGAAACGTGAACTGCAGTCAAACTGTTAATCCAATAAATGCCCTAAAACCTTCCCCTAAAGTGTTGAAAATTTAAAAGAAAAACAACAGCATTAACATGATCTACAGTTAATTTTTCAGCTGCATAGTCCAGAATTAAATGCTCTGAGACCAAAATAGACTAGAAATCTCTGTTTAAGTGGAAATACATCTGAGACAACACAAACTAACACCAGCAACTCACAGGTGAATCTCACAACCTGTCAGATACACTGGCAGTCGTTCAGACAAGAACACTAGGTCTAGTGTACCTGGTAGCAAGACTACTTAAAAAAGTACCCAGAGCCCCATTTGGCTTCTCTTTCAAAACTACATGAGACTAGATCAAAAATTTTCATGCACAGATTTTATGCTTTGCGATATCTGTCTGTTTATATGGGCACTGTTAATCACTTTGCTTACAAATTCTACTTTTGCTTTCATAGCCTGTTTTTTACTTTATTCTATTTATATTTATTGTAGTTTAAAGTAATCAACAAAACAGGTTAAAAGAATTTAAAACAGCGACAGAACAAGAAAGTTTCTAGTTCATTTGTCTATCAAAATAAGCTGCAGTCTATGAAACAAATCACCAAACTCGTACGAGATAAGTCAACATGACTTTTTACCAACAGTGTTCCTCCTTTAAGCATACCATAGCAGTTTGCAGGAACAGCCAATATAGATCCAATATTGTTCTGTAGGTTTTACTGGCATAATCCTTAAGAGCATCTTATACTTCTTGGTACAAGGAAAAATGACAAAGAGTGTCTTTTGGAGGCATGTTGATATCAAGTGATACAAAACTGCATGCATCACATCATCTTCAGGAAACAGTTGCACCACTGTATTAAGTTTTGCACATGTATATTTAGCACGGAATTATTTACTTAAAATATTCTTTAACTCTCAGTCTTCTACACCACATCTCTGACATACTTGAGCCATTGTATATGTGCTGTAAATACCTTTCTATCGAAGAGAATACTGAGATCACAAAGTGAAAAATTAAAAGAACATGACAAACACTTCTTAATAAGCTTGGAAGACTGAAATGTCATTTAGTATGTAAAGAACACAGATTTTTTAACTAGAATGGCTATTATAAAAACTCCTTCTCTATGATCTAATAAGAATATAAGACAACGGTCTATGTATTCAGCCAAAATGTAGTGAAATCAAAACCTAAGCAATATTTAGAGATTTCATTCATAAAAGCATTTGCCCTTAAAGGCCCTAAATATTTTACTTGTAAGTAGGTGCATGATCTTAGAGTTATTTCTCTGCCATCTCTTCCTTTTCTTGCAGTATTTTCTGATTATGCATTTTCCAGCAATCATGCCCTATACACAAACAACACAGTTGTCTGCCAGTTGTTCTAATTTTCTATGTATATTTGTGCTGATGAAATGCAGCCCTTGGAGTCTGCAAATATATATTCTTGGTAGTACAACTTGAGCGATGAATACTGCAAATTTCCAAAAAGCATTAAGCAGTTAAGCTCAAGATTTCACATAAATCATAAAGTATGCTACTGTACTGCAGTAATCCACAGTTAAAACAGAATAACAGAATATAGCTTTTTTTTTAAAAAAAGCAACAAACCTGCATCATTGCCAAAGGTATATTGGGCTGTTCTATTTAGTTTTTTGAAAGCTCTGCCTACCTAGTTGTTATGCATGTCACAAACGTCAATGACCACAGTCTCACAAAACTCAGTCAATCAGAGAACTATTACCATTAGCTTACAGCTGAGGAACTGAATCATGACAATCGTTAAAGGCTGTCTGCATTTATTTATAAGGAGTGCAACGTGAGAGTTGTGGGTTTGGAGACCAAAAGAGCTGGTGAGGAATATCTGACACTAAGTGAATTCCTGGAACCATTTCTAGGTGAAGAAAGTGACCTTGAGTGATACTATCATGATATTTAAATTTCAAAACTCACTGAATTCTCCAGCCTTTGAAGCAAGCCTGGTAAATTGCATTCCTGAGGAGATGTTTCTAGATTTTCATTTAATACACTTCTTGCTCAAGTTTCTTATAAGTGCCACTTTTATCAGAGTCTTTGCTCTGCTCCTGCTCCATGTTGAACTATTCTTGTGCACTGGTCATGTAATGGCCAGTCAACTCCTCATGGGAATGATGCTAATAAACAGAAGACCAGCAAGGAATAAATTTAAGGTGTCCTACATGTCTCAGAGAACCAGGAACTGAAGCCAATTACAAGCTGAACTGCATTATGTGCAATCTTGAAGTGTCTACCCAACCCCATTTGATTTAAAAATTTCTATCAAATCCATGTGAGATGTGTTCATTTTTTGCACTTTTAAGAATAAACGTGTGACAGTGCAAACCACAGGATAACAATTGTTTTTTCTAGTATACATGTCTGATCTTAACCAAAGCTGTACCACAAACATACCCAAAGTGTGCCACATGGCTGTTGCAGTGCAAGAAATTTAAACTTCATCACATCTTCTTAGTTTCATTCTAGAGATTCCACAGTGAAACTATTTTTCTAAATGGTTACTTAGATTTCTTTTTAAGTGAGAACATGGGCCAGCTCCAAATCCTCCTTTATTCCATAATCTGGCCATGTAGCATGTTCAGATATTCTGGTACTGCGCAACAGCTCTGTATACTGTCATCCTGGAATACCCAATTCTGTTTAAACCATTAATATTTTTTGTGGGACCAAGTGTATCCACACACAAAAAAGTAATTTAAACTCAAACATAAAGGAAGCTTTACGGTGATTTATGACGACAGATTAAGTCTAATGAAATACTCAAAATTGTTCTTTTACTTTTTGGAATAGGCAGACAGAAGTAGACAAATTAAGGAAGTTTATAAATAGAGTTTTGATTGTTTTGGTCTTGATAATTACACTATGGTAGGACAAAACAGACGAAGGTTGAAAGAGGAAGAATAAAAGCATGATGTAAAGAGATTGTCTAGGACAGTAACATTGCTTTAAAAATCCTCATGCGTTCTTGAAACATGGGCCCAGAACTTACTTCCTGAGCTCCATAACTTGTCATTTCATACTTTTTAGACAAAGCATCAGACTTTTGATAGATGTACTTCAGATGTTTTGAATCCATTCCTCTTGCCTTCATTCGGCTCCCACATTTTATATTTCCTCAGAGTGAGACTCAGCAGACCTCATAACTGAGGTGAATAGAGGCAAAACAAACAAACAAACACAATAATTAGCAAACCATAGTAAATCATCCAGTGTGGCATTTCTGAAAGAGTAAAGAATCTATACCTAGGATGCATTAGTGCAGGGGAGAGTTTGGTGTCCATCAACTCCCATCCAGATATCACTAGTCCGATTAATCACCACTTAGGAACTAGGCTTGACAGCATGACCCCTGTCAGTCACAGTTGGTACAATGCAGCGCTGAAAATGGAGCAGTCGCTAAGGACAGCCCTATTTCCATGGCCCTATTTCCAGCTAACCTCTTTTGGCAGAATGTTTGTGTGCATCAACAGACTGAAATGTCAGAGAGCTGAAGATGATGTGGGTGAATGTGAAAAAACAGAGAAGACTGCAGAGAAAAAAGGAAGAAGCCAGAAGAAAAAAGGAGCAAGAAAGAAATACAGGGAACAGCAGAAGATTAAAGATATGAATCAATGCTGTAAATAATATTCTTAAAACAAGACACAGGAAGTTTTGCAGTAGGAATATAGTTCAATTTGGTTACTGTCACAGGCAGGATAAGCACAAATGAAAATTGATCCTTCAGGTTATTAAATTCTTCATGTAACAAGTGCCTTTAGTCACTTGTTAAGCCACCAAGTACTCTTCTAGAGCCTATATAACACAAAAGGATGGAAAGAGGCAATAGGAGTCCCAGGTCCGAAGAATTTTCTACTCTGTGATAGGACACACACCCCACTGAAGCTGCCCATTCACAATATCCACAGAGCTCATAACCTTTAAATACATATTCCTATCTCTGACTAGCTAAAGCTCTAAATAATATTAATATTATAGACACTTTGCATGTTTACTAGATGTTCCTGCTATACATCATTACTACCTATTTTCACTTTCATTTCATAAATAATTTAGGTCTGAAGAGTTTAATTCTGCTTTTGTGGTTTCTTTTAATTAAGGGTTTCCTTGTTTGTTTGTTTCTTCTCCTGGAGTGGAGGGGGCTCATTCTGGGTATATCTATGTTTGATTCTTATGCACCTACACATAGCACAACAAAGTAGAGCATGTTCAACAGGCATTACCAGTGGAAAACTCTTTGGAGTGCAGATAAAATACTCCAGATATTTGCACAAATGTGGTGCTTTGATTTGCCTGAAAGAGGATGGAAATAGGTCCCTCCTCTCTGTAAATCAAAAATATTGTCAATAACTTTCTTATTTTAGGACAGTGAAACATGCCAGAATGGCATGTTTACAGGAAGCAAATTAGCTCAGACCTCTTTATATTTTGTTGGTTATTCTGCATTTTTGCTTTGTTTTTCTTCTTTTTTTTACCCTCTTATGA
The DNA here is from genome assembly GCA_036023395.1 of Myiotriccus ornatus. Taxonomy (NCBI): domain Eukaryota; kingdom Metazoa; phylum Chordata; class Aves; order Passeriformes; family Tyrannidae; genus Myiotriccus; species Myiotriccus ornatus. The sequence continues at coordinate 41,758,262 of JAYRBT010000093.1, read as the reverse complement.
TAGTTTAACACACCCAGAAAAACATATGGCAGTTTTTTCAGTGACTCTGTTGGCAGAACCCGGCTAGCCAGTCCATGCAAAGAGATGTCAGTAGGTAATTCCTTTGTGGCAGAAAGAGACTGAAAGGATCTTGCAGAAGTTAAGCTCTGTGATAATGCCATGGTAATTGTAGATGACAACCAACCGTTATAACGTTATCTGGAATCTGATGAAGCAAATAATGTTATCTATAACTGGTTTTATACTAGTAATTGCCGTAACTACTTTTAGTAACTTCCTTTAGCTGGCAAATACAGTTTCTGAAAAGTGACATGCTAAACTAGATGCCCCATATAATACAGAGTCGAGTTCATTGCTTTTCAGGTTCATGTCAAGCGGCAGCACAACCACAGAACCCTTGAACCACTAAAAAGTTTGGTTTGGGAGGGAACTTTAGAGGTCATCTAGTCCCACCCGTACCTGCAATCTTTCAACTAGATCAGTTAACTCGGAGCCTTGTCCTACCTGAGCACGAATGTTTTCAGGGATTGAGTATCTACTGCCTCTCTGGGAAAAGTGTATCAGTGTTTCACCTCTCATCACAAAAAAATCCTTCTTTATACCTAGTCTGAATCTACCGTCTTGTAGTTAGTTTAAAACCATGATCTCTTCTCCTATCTCTAGAGAAGTTCTCTTGCTAAGAGGTTTGACCCCCTTTTTCTCATAATCCTCTTTTTAAGTATCAAAAACCCTCTCTTCTTCAGGCAAAACACCAACTCCCAACAACCCTTCCTCACGGGAGATGTGTTCCAGCCCTGTGATCATTTCTGCTGCCCTCCTCTGGACTCACTCCCGACAGGTTCACTTCGTTCCAATTCTGAGGACTCCAAACCTGGCTACAGTACTCCAGAGGGAGTCTCGTGGGAAAGCAGTACAGGGGGAGCTCTCAGTTAGAAGCTAGGGGAGTTAACACATAATCTTTTACGCTGCCATCTGGCTATTTTGATGCTACAACCCCTTTTTCAAGCTAGCAAGCCAGCCCAAGTCTGTGGAGCGCTCCGCAGCGTCGCGCACCCCGAGCAGCTGTGGAGCGCTGCGGCTCCCTGAGCGCACTCCCCGCCGACCCGCACCCGCATCGCGCTCGCCCCCGGGCGGCCGCCGAGCCGCGGCGCTGCAGGGGCCGGGCCGGAGCGCTGAGGGCGGCCCGGGGGGCCGGACGGGCTCCCCGGGGCAGCGAAGGGCGCGCCGGGCCCGCCCGCGGCGATTCCCGGGGCGG
>JAYRBT010000093.1:41730429-41742438 GCA_036023395.1 Myiotriccus ornatus | reverse complement strand
GTCCAATCATGAGTTGTTATGTTTATGCTAAACCAATGGTGCGTGTACATGTGGTCACCTAGAAGTGTATAAAGTAGGAGCACTGTTGCAATAAAGGGGGGGCTGGTATCCCTGATCACCTTGTCATCCTCCTGCCTCTACCGATGACACTGTGCCTTGTTAGCCTAATAAATTTCTTTCAGAAGGAATTTTACTGTAGAGATAAACAATTCAAGGTCAAGTCAGTCATGGAATTTTGTATCTCTGGAAAAATAATTCTAGCGAGAAAAGCTTCATGCATGCAGAAGGAAATCACTTCTGGCTGAATGACTTAAAAGCTTTAAAAGGCAAGAATATAATATTCAAGCAAATAGTTTTTATGGCATCTCTTGTATGTTTATAATGGAAATGGTAGCTCTTTGGGAAAAACACTAGCAGGAAAAGGCTACACAAATTTTATATCTCTCTAAATCATTGATAGAGTATGACTCAGATTAACTTATACTGGATGACCCACTCTGCTGCCTAGGCTTTGAAAGCAGGTCTCAGTCACTAGGACAAAGGTTTTCTGGGTTAAAAAGTTCAATAGAACTCAGAGAACCTTCCACAGTACTATAAATCAGGAATAACACTGAATAAGAGGCCAAATGGTACACAGAGACTCACAGTCACAAACATTATTTGACCCACTGAGATTACAACATTTTCCAAATAATAAAGAACAGTGAAACTATGGTTTCAACTGTGCTAACTCACCAGCATTAAATTAACTGTAATTTTTTACGTCTATGTCTGTGTGTTGTGTGTGTGTCTATATGTCTGTGCAAAGCTTTCCCTGAGACAGCCTGTCCCTCACTTGGTCCTCTTAATAAACTGAGGTTAATACAGTTGTGTTTTCTGGTGTTCCTTTTTTACCTCGTTATTGTCTGTGGCTTTTCAAATGTGGGTGACATACAAGAAAATAAAGAGACTAAGGGCCAAGCTTGTCCTGGCTGGATCAATATAGCTCAGCTGGGTGATGAATAAATGTATTATAATCAAATGTCTTGAAACTTGATTTTGTTAGCTTTATTATAGAATCATAGAATGATTTGGGTGCATGGCGGATCACTAAGTTCCGACTCCCCTGCCATGGGCAGGGAATATTCTGATGTAATAATCTGTTATATTTCACAGTAGTTTGCTAAAAAAGGCACCATGTCACATAAAACAACATCTAAATTGCACAGAACAATGACTTTTTCAGAGAGGCAGTCATAAAGATCTTGAATATCAAGATATCATTATCATTCTACAGGAATATGTACTTCTACAGTACCTTCACCAGGGGTTTGGGATTTACGCTTGGTTTGACTTGCTTGGTTTAACAATTACATAAGTTTGCATTAACTTGCTACAGGATGGGGTACTTCCAGCGTTATGGGATCCTATTATTGAAGTTTTTAAAAGCAAGGCGCTGTTGTTTTTTTAGGTTTTGTTGGTTTTTTCTATAGGGACACAAATCCATGTATTAACCATCACCAGGGGCAATATAATGCATATAGCATAAGCATTCAGACACTCATTTACCTTAAATAACCTTTGCAGAAACTTGATCACCATTTGCTCATAAAAAGCTTCTTAGAATTAGTGAAGCAGTTGTATTATGGATATTCCTTTCCACAAAAGAAAAACCCTGAAAACCTGAAAAAACATATTAGTTCTTTTTAACAACTATTTCATTTTCAGACTTGTTATGTTTTGAAGTGTAACTTAAGCACTCATTACGTCTCTCTCTTGCCTAATAAGGCTTGAATCCTATTTAGCAACTTGAATCAAATCTGAAACAAAATTCATATTATTTCTAACAGAAATTATTTACATCAATGACAATTTGGGAAGAGTTATGGGGATATCCTTTTGAGAGTGTGAATTAAAATTGCGTGTTCTTTGTGGCAGCAATGAACTGGCCAGTAAGCAACCATTTCCTAATCTACACCAAGTGTTTTTCCTGCCTAGTGGCAGAGGATGAAAAGACATCTGATTTATCCTGCCTGGCGGCATTAGAAAGCAAAAGGTGCACACTCTTTGAAAAGCAGACTTACTTATTTCTAACAGTTGTGGAAATTTTTGAATTTAAAAAACTGCTTGTCTCCTGTGTGCATTAAGCACTTAGCTTCTATCATCCTTGCATGCCTGGTTTATTCCTGATCTGATTTAGTTATCCTCACATGGCTGAAGTGGGGAGATATTTGTGATATGGCATCTCAACTCTAGACATCCAAAATACTGACTGATATTCTTTCATTATTGTGCAGGCAGACTCAGGAGAAGTAATAAAAATATACAGCATAGACTCTTGATGACAGTGTTAATCTCAAGCATTACTGTCTCCCCATTTTTGTCTTTGTGCATATCTCCAAAAGGAAAAGAGCAGAATCTACCTCAGTAAGGCAAAAGAACATCTGCTTTTTAAAACAGGACTATAGATAGAAGTCTTTGTAGGTAACTATTCCAATAGTGTGCTGGTGGCAAAACATATTTTCAATGGTACATTAACTGCTAAGCTCATTCTGCATAAATAGCTATTAATAAAACAAATATTTACATTCCAAATATGAACTATGGATCCCAATCAGCTTCATAGTTTAAAAATCAATCATATTATTCATAGGTCAGGGACAAACCTAACAAATTAGTCTGGTACGTTAGAGACAGGATTTTGAACTTTGATGCATGTTTATTTAAAGCTCGATGTGTTACATAAATAAATAACGAAAATGTACTTCTGACTCAAACAGTAAATAATAATGGAAAGAATAGCAGTTTCTGATAAAAAACTTGATGTGGGAGAGTAATTAAATGACTTCGTACTATTTGGCTGGCACAGACAAGTGAGAACCACCAGCAGCAGATTCAGGTCTTTGTCACTTTCTGTTTAGTGGAGTGACATAGCAATCATGGCTTGACTGCTATAAAATGTTGTTTATATTTAGTTTAAGGTAAGAAGCAAATATGGTCCACTCTGTATTAGGAATAAGATGGGAAGTTTTATTCTCTAGTTGTATGAGTTCTCACAGGAGAACTTCAATTCTCTTCCATCACAACTTTTCTGTGTTCCTTTTGCACTTGGCTTCTTAGATAACAAAGTGGACAACTCTGTAAGTTCCACAAAACTAAGCACCTCATGGAAAACCTGCTTGGTAGGAAATTAAAATGTATTATTTTGAATGGGAACAGCTCTGGTCAGAGCTGCCAGATTGGAGACATTTTCAAGTGGAAAGCAAAAAGGAAAGAAATGAAAGATATACAGCAGTAAATAGATTGATTTTGCCATTCAAGGAGTTGCTTTTACTACTTATACTTCTACCATATCTAAGACTCTAAAATGTTCAAAGTTAAAGAAGTAATGAGGTCACATACATACTAAGTCACACAGCTGCAATTATAAAAGAAAAAAGGCCATTTTTCTTCTATGTGCATTTCCAGGCTGACTCAGTGCCAGTTAAAACAGTGACATGCCTTTGGTGAAAAGAAATGTCCAAGCTTACTGTCAATAAGCAACAGCTTCAAAGTGCTAAAAATATGCATATATTTGTTAGGCGTATGTGTGCCTATTCTGTACTTAACCCCAGATTAATCAAAATCTCATTCAAGTCTCTTGGTAACCAAGTGGCTTTTTATACATGAAGATTCCCTGGAAGAAGATTCATGAGCTCAGAAAGAGTTTCCACAAGGTCTTATTTTGTATTCTATTGGGTGATATCTAGGTGCTTACAAGTTAAAATTTCACTGAGAAAAATGTATAGGACATGTTAATTTGTGATTGGTTGTAGGGCTTTGTTTCCCAAAAGAAACACTATCTATTTCTACGCTCTATCAAGTTATTAAACACTTGTTCTAGTCCTGCATAAATTCAACCTAAGACTCTTAATCTCCTTGCTTACTACATATAATTTCTCCACAAATAATCAGGTTTTTATCTGCACATTTTCCTCTTTTCCTTTCCTAATCATGGTATAGTTGGTCTTCATTGCAAAGAATTTTCTCAAATACTCCTGGCTCTCAGTTCCTCTTCACAGCCCATAATACTTGCTCATTAGCAGTCCAGAGGTCCATTTGTATCCTTATCTTTTAATCTTTAGACAACTTTTCTGATTCACAGGACATACTGCAGATGATCTCTCTTTTTTCTTCTCACAAGCCTGTGAAGATCACATATATGAGAACTTTATATGCAGTCAGATTGAAGATGAAGGGAGAAAGAGGGAACAAAAGATCAGGGAGATGCAAAGGCAGTAGGTATTAGCTGCTTGACGCTTGGTAGTCATGTGTAACCCTTTGCCCTCACTTCACCAGGGTTCTTAACCTTTTGCTGAGAGATGAAGCTGAAGTCAAAACATGGTGTCCTTACATTCGGGGGAGAACAAATTCCTTGTTACACACAGTAATAAAGATTGGAAGCTCCCAGTTATTGTGAGGAAGAATAAAAGGAGAGGGCAAATAATCTGAAGGAAAGGAGTAACTTAGTTTTCAGGGCTGCTGCCTTTTCCCTGGAGATACATGCAGAAGTCTGACAACAATAGATGGAGAAATTTGTACAGCCAGCAGGTCTGAATTTATGCCTCTATTTATAAGGAACCTACTACTAGCATCACATCACAAGGATTGCAGATGCTTTCCCTTTAAGATATTTAGCGCCTGCAAACAGTAGATAAGGTCTCTGTACAAAAAAATTCTGGGGTCACAGCTCTGTTTCCATGGAATGCAAATGCTGGAAGAATGAGGCCATGGGTATGAAACTAGCACTACAGATAATAAGAATAGTGGTTGAATTTTTGTTGCTATTGCATAGTAGTTATAACATATTAAATGCTAATTTACACAAAACTACAGGATCTCAAATTAAATGCTCCAAAGTTAAAAAATTGAAGATTTTTTTATCCTTTTTTTATTCATTCATTTGATCAAATAGTAAGAGAACCCCATGTCCATGAGAGAGGGAAAAAAGCCTTAAAGTCTGCTACATATAGGAAAAAACTCTCCATGATTGGAAATTAATTCCAGAGTTTCTGCATTGTAAGAAAACCACTTTGCTAACAGTGTGAAGATATGAACATCACATGACTAGGTTTAAAAAAAAAAAAAAAAAAAAGGGAAAGGAGAAATACAGCTGTTTCATAGATATAATAAATTGAGATCAAGAAGCAATGTGTATTTATCCAATTTTTAGAAATGTATTTTGTAACACTTAAATTGTCTATAAAATAATGTTTAAGGAAAAAATTCTTAAGGAGAACTTTAGGAATCAAAGTTATATGATTAGACTAAAATAAGGAATATAAATAAAACCAGGAAGAAGATCCTTAGAACTGAAGTTCAGTAAGAAGTATGTCCTTGTTCATCTCAGATACAATCCTATTTCAGCTAACAAGATGGGTTAGGCCCTCAAACCTTCTGGAGAGCTCACAAAGCCACATCCATGTCTTCAAATGTCTTGATAGAAGCTTCAGGAGCTATACCTGATTATAGCTGATTATCCATATATTGCATAATATACATCTGGTAAAACATGAGTAGTCTGAAAGAAAGTGTTCCATCTACTTTAACAGTAATGTGGCCACTTCCTTCTCTAAACTTCTCTTAGACTTCTGATGACCCCCATAATTAGACCTACAAGGCTGGGAAGGCAAGTGACAAAATAAAACTCAATGGCCCTGAACTGAAACGAACAAAAAATCCATTTAAATGTGTATCAGGCTTAACCAGCAGTTTTTGGTAGTGGACAAGCACCTGCTGTAGTGGTCTGTGCAAAAGGAGGTCTGGAACTTCCTGGGCTGGTCACAGCTAGCTACAGTTAGCTCTGCTAAGGACAAAACCAACCAATTGAACAGACAACTGTACCCATCAGAGGAGCATATGGTGCCTCTGCAAAGAGTATATTTACGGAAGGATAGTAATAGCTAGAAAAGAAAAGACACAACAAACAAACGCCAGGGCAGGTGTGACACCTGAGTGGAGGCAAGGGGGAAATGAGAGAGATGGCAGGATAGAAGAGACAACATATCAGGGTGGAGATGTGGAAGAAAGGAGAAAAAAAGTAAGACAGCATAGTAAGAGTCTTCTGAGGAAGACCGGAGGAGCAGCCCTAGCAGTCAGGAGCAAAGAGAGACTCAGAAAAGGACTAGAGACTCCTGAGAAGGACTATAATGAGGATACACCTGGACAAAGACTAGAGCATAAAGGCAGCTGAGCAGGGGCTGGAGCTAAGAGACACTCAAGCAGGGAAAAAACAAAGGCAGTCAAGTAGGGCCAGTGCTAAGAAATAACTGAGCAAAGGGAGACTCAAAAATGGTGTGTTTTTTTCAGTCCAAGGCAAACAGTGCCCATCTGCAGTCAACTGGCCACAGTCCTGGTAACAGGATCTAGTTGGCCCTTTGTGGACTAGACTACAGAACTCCAGTGGTACCTTCCAACTACAGTTGTTCTGTATCTGAGATATTAAGGAATTGTTACCCACTTAACCACAGAAAGCTCCTTTTTCCAAAACACTCCACTAATGCCTTTTTTAAAATACTCCTGATGGTCTCTAATAAAATTGCAGATCTGTGGTATCTGGAAAATACATGAACATAGAAATGAACAGGGCATTTTCTGGTCTATAGACATTCCTGTTCATAACTCTTATCTTGCAAAAATAACATTGTTAAGAGATCTGAAGGACTACAATCAGGTAATGTAGAAAAGTGGGAGACAAAGACCATTCAATACGCTGAGAAGCGAATGAAAATGTCATGGTGGTATTACCTAGAGAACAAGAACGCTGCATATTATTTACTGCAGCTTCTGGATCTGGGTGAAATTTCTGTGCTAGAAAGAAAAGGGAGAAACTGAAATTGGTTGTTTATAGTCAACATAGTCACTGCTAGTGTCCTAGAAACTTCTGGGATCAGAAAAAGAGAGATTTTGAAGAAGAGGACAAAAGTAATACCCACGAAGGCTATGACAGAGTATCAGATTAAAAACAACTTTGGAAGTTAGCAAATTCCTTGAGAAGAATTGTACAGGTGGAAAGAATATGGAGTCTGGGCCTGTCTAAAAGGTTTCACTGTTGCTGAAGCTAAGCATGTTGGGTATAGCTTACCATCCTAAGACTCCTTTTTTGAAGAGTCTAATGCCATTATTTCTTTCCTAGGCATAAAGAAATATTTGCCCAGACTAAGTTTAACTTGCTATCTGTTTCTTTTTTACCATGGCTTGAGAATACAATATGCAAAACAGTAAGGCAAAAAATAGTGGTTTGGACTTTACCTCATCTTGGATACCATGTCTCCCATCCCCCTTCTGCTATCTAACTGTCTACTCAAAATTCAAGGAAAGAAAATTCGCTCATTTAAAAGTCTAGCTCTCTTATTTTACAGAGATAGGCTTTTGGTAAATAGTTGTCAGTAATTTCAGAGAGAAAAGTTGCTACCACTGAGATAAAGCACTAAAAAATAAAACACCATACCCATATTTCTCTACTTCTTTCCTAACTTACAACTGATTGCAACAAAAGCTTAGAAAATTTTTATCTTCCAATTAATTTAACATAAAATGTAAGCAATTTTAGGAACAGTCTCACACAATTCTCTAAATAATGGCTGTATAAAACATACATAAAATGTGTAGAATGCCACATGGATTTAAAATTCCAGTGACTGTTTCATTAGCTGTTATTATTATCTAGACAATATTTGTAATTTCATTATAGTTTCAACTGTATATTGGTAAAAGAGTTCAACATAATTTATCTTAATATGCAAGAGTCATAAATTATTCTGTAGTTCTTCTTTGTTTGCATTGCTTAAGGCCAAATATAATATTGTAAATGTTGTATAATAGAAGTCATTATCTTAATTTATTTGTTTTACTGTTTAACTTTGAACAGTCAGCTTAGACCAGTATTTGATTCATGTTATCAAACTCAGGAAGCATTTCTAAAGCCTTTAAGCATAACATTCCTGAAAAAACAAGGTGCAGTTTAAAATGATTGCAAAGATTAATCTCTCCATAAGCCTTCAAATCAATAGTATTGATTTCAATTTAAGGCTTTATTTATCCCTGTTTTTTTATTTAGTAAAGATCTACCACTTATCCACAAGCAGACATAAGCTTATAGAGATAATAATACCAAGTAATTTTTTTTTTTTAGTATAATCAATCACCTGTCCAGCACTCTGAAGAGGATTTGTCTATGGAGTAGAGAATTTTTCAGAAGAGAAGTCATTTTTAAATAGCCACCTAGTAAAATGCCTTTTTAAGTTAAAATTCTGTTATTTTTTATTAAGGTTATATTTGCAGCAAAAATTAGTAATTAGTACAAGAAAATCACATATCTATAAAAATTATCTGTTCTATTGATGTGAGCAGCAATCATGTCCCACTGCACTGTGAGTAGCACAGAGTTGCAGAATGGTTTGTGGTGGTAGGGACGTTAAAGATCACTTAGGTCCAATTGCCTTTACACAGGCAAGGCCATCTTTCATTTGACCATGTCCCATCTGGTCTGCCCTTGAACACTTCCAGTGGTGGGACAGTCACAACTCTGGGCAACCTGTTCCAGCATCTCACCACACTCATTATAAAAAATGTATTTCTTATATCCAGTCTAAATTTTCCTTCTTTCAGCTAAACACCATTGTCCCTTGTTCTATCAGCCTTGGTAAACAAAAAAATCTCTGTCTTTATTAAAAATCCCCTTTATATATTGAAAGGCTGGAATAAGGTGTCCCTAGAGCCTTCTCTTCTCCAGGCTGAGTAACTTCAACTCACTTAGCCTTCCATCATAGGTGTTCCATTCCCCTGATCATTTTTTTGCCCCTTCTCTATTCTGAGAGGTTCATGTCTTGTAATGAAGACATCAGCCATGCTGGTCATCTTCCCTGCTGGCTCATCTTTTGGCTTGCTTCTTTGTCTCCAAGATATCTTTTTGAAGTATGTCCATCCTTCCTGGACCCTTTTGTTTTTAAGGGCTGTTTCCCAAGGTACACTCTGAATCAGCATCCTGAATAGACCAAAGTCTGCCCTCCAGAAGTCCACAGTAGAGGTTTTGTTGATAGCCCTCCTTGTTTCACCAAGTACTGAAAATTCTATCATTTCATGGTACCTGTACCTCAGTCTCCGACCATCACAGCTCCCACCAGCCCGCCTCTGTTTTTAAACAGCAGGTCTAGTTGGTAGGCCTGGTAGGTTCACTCACCAGCTGTGATAAGAAGCTGTCCTCCATACACTCCAGGAACCTCCTAGACTTCCCCTTCTCTACTTTGTTGAGTTCCCAGCAGACATCTGTCAGGCTAAAGTCTACCATGAGAGCAAGGGATGGCGATCTTGAAACATCTGCCAGCAGCTTATAGAGTAATTCATCCACCTCTTCATCCTGGTTACATGGTCTATAACAGACTCCCACCAGGGTGTTGGCCTTGTTGGCCTTGCCCTGGTTCTTACCCACAGGGACTAAATCTTATCATCACTAACCCCAAGTTCTGTGGAGTTAAGAAACTCCCTAACATAATGTGCCACCCCTCCACCTCTCCTACCTCACCTATCCCTTCTGAAGCACTTATAGCCATCCATGGCAGCACTCCAGTCATGTGAGTCATACCAGCATATTTCTGTGATGGCAACTACATCATAGCTTTCCCGCTGCATGATGGCTTCCAGCTCCTCTTGCTTGTTACCCATACTGTGTGCATTAGTGTGCATGCACTTCAACTGGGCTGCTTATTTCAGCCCTAACTTGTGCTTACCACCCTTAGGCTCACCACTGGAGAGCCTTCCCCCTTCAAACCTAGTTTAAAGTCCTTTCAATCAGCCCTGCCACCTCATGGGTTAGAATCCTTTTGCCCTTGCTAGATAGACAAAACCCATCTGATTCTAGCAGGCCTGGTGCCATAAAATTTGCCCCATGATCGAAAACCCCAGAATTCCTCTGATGGTACCAGTCTTTTAGCCACTTACTGGTAACATGGATTTTTCTGTTCCTTTCATTATTAATCTCTGCTACTGCAGGAACTGAGCAGAACACCATGAATGAAATGCAAGTGGCTGATAACATTTTGTGTTGCTGATTTTCTATTTTGTCAGGGCACAAGATATTTTTTTCATCATATCACAGGGCATTTAATTGCATTACATTTAATCCTTTGTAATCCTTTAAATCCTACATTTAATCCTTTGCACAGTGACACCTTTTTCACTTGTACTTTACAGAGTATTTTTAAGGGTGAAGAAGTTAGCCTATGCTTTCAGGAGCAATACTGCATTACAGAACTACAAACAGCACTGACTGTGACACCATGCAGATTGCACAAGTATCATTCACCTACTTGAACTGTGTCAGACTGTATATCAGCAACACCTATTTGATAGAGTATATGCAGCAATCACATATTTAAAAAAATCCATGAAAGTCAGTGGGACTTAGAGATTTGGAGAAACCTTTCTATGGAAAGTGGTCCTTAAAATTATGCAATCTGCTTACTAGGCAGTTGTGTTTAATATTGTCAGATAGTTCAACTAATTACCATTCTAATTTCAAACACTATAAAACTTAATCTGAGGCTTAAAAGAAGAACAAAACCAATTTGCATTTGCAGTGCTTTTCATCTACATAGGCAGTGGTTAAAATGCAGTTATAGATTGCTTAATTGTTATTTGTATATCACCACTAAGCAGTGACCTTATCTCTAATATTATTTACTGTGGTTTGAGCTTCTGTTTGTGGATTTTCTTTGTTTCTTCTTTTTTTCCCCCAGTGCGATGTCAGTTATATTATTCACTGGTGTCACATGCACTTCAAGATGTCTGCCCAGAATACCTAGAGATATAAATATATATATATATACTTATATAGAGTTGTAATTTACCACTGGTTTCAAGTTATGAATTCTCTGTAAAGGAAATGTGGTCTACACTTTAAAGAAATTAAAGTACTGAAAACCTAACAGTATTCCAAAATCTAGTCTTTGTGTGTATGACACCTGATAATCTGTTCTAGTAAAAGAGCTGGATGGCTAATGGACAGGGAAACCCAGAATGAAACACATAAGGAAGAAAACTCTTAAAAACATAATGCTCTGGGTATAGCTTTATTTCTCACCTCCAGAGAAGATTTGTACTGGGGGTTGAAGTAACATTTCAGCCACAAACAGCCTTTCTCAGGAGTGTAGTTTGTATTCAATAAAGAACACAGCTTAAATTTTTTAGAGATGATATACTTCATAGCAATCCCTGATGTGGTCATCTGTGTCTGAGCTGCTACCCACACTTGCACACAAACGATGTGAAGCTAAAGCAACAGATGTTATAAGTGAAGTCTTCTTGTACTGTCCGTAGTCCTTAAAAGTGAAGATATGTGGCTCAAGCCTTTAAAGCTAGAGATTGAATAATAACATAAAGTAAGTACAAAATCATATGGAATGAATTAACCAATTATATAGAGCACACAGGTGTGTGGAATATTTGTTTTGAGAGCTGTTCAGATTTTATTTTGATTTGCTTTGGTAACTTGATTTTCTATATGATACTACCAGACCAATATCTGATTGTAGCATCTGAGGGTAAAAAAAAGTAACTTTTCAGACAATCTGTAATATGGCTAAACTAAATCTTCGAATTGCTAGTGCCCAGTTCTTGACATTGATGCCGCACTATAACTTGTACACAAAATTCATCAACAAGACAACTTTTAGCATTTTCTCTATATGTTATTCATATCATGTTATGGTTAAATTTTGTGACCCAAAATAAAAACAATAGTTAACATACCTGTTATCTATTGTTAACACATATGTCTGCATAATCTCTGATATTCCATGCACTTAAGATTAATTTGATTTCCAATTGCCAAAACAGTAAACTACTCTTCTGTACTCTTTGCCCTAGTTATTTTTGTAACTTCATACACCTTGTACCTCCCTGTCACGCCTTGATCAGTTCTGTAAAACCTTTCCAGGAATTTTTCCCCTTCCCCCCTGACCCTGCTTCAGAGTTATCAAGTGAACACTTGAG
>JAYRBT010000093.1:41706208-41720970 GCA_036023395.1 Myiotriccus ornatus | reverse complement strand
TGCCTGCTGAGGAACTGTCATGCGTGCTGAAGTCCTGCTTCTCAAAGTCCATCGCTGCTCAGGGGAAGTAGAGAATAGCCTTGTTATCTTTCACTTTGCTTTTGTGCAAAGGTTGATTCCATCTTACTCTCTCCCCTGTCCAGCTGGGAAGGGGAGTGATAGAGCAGTTGGGTGGGCACCCAGCTTCCAGCCAAGATCAACCCACCACACTTGCATATCATAGAATTTTAAGAGGTTGGAATGGGCCTTAAAGATCAACTAGACCCAACCCCCCCCCACCATGGGCAGGGACACCTCTCACTACATAAGGTTGTTCAAGGCCTCATCCAACCAAGATCTGAACACTGCCAGGGCTGGGGTATCTAAAACTTCTCTTGAAAACCTGTTCCAGTACCTCAAAATCCCCACAGTAAAGAATTTCTTCCTACTCTCTTTCAGTTTGAAGACATTTCCTTCCTATCACTACAGCTCCTAATGAAGAGTCCCACTTCAGCTTCCCTGTAGGCCCCCCTTCAGAGACTGGAAGGCTCTTATGAGATCTCCATGGAACCTTCTCTCCAGGCTGAACAGCCCCAATTTTCTCAACCTGTCTTCTTTGGGAGGTGCTCCAGTCCTCTTATCAAAGCCGTGGTCCTCCTCTGGACTTGCCCCAACCGTTCCATGTCTTTATGTTGGTAACACCAGAACTGTAAGCAGTACTCTAAGTGGGGTCTCAGAAGAATGGAGTAGAAGATGAGAATCACCTCCTCTGATCTGGGCCCACTCCTTCTGATGCAGCCCAGGACTTGTTGGCTTTCTGCTCTGTGAGTGCACACTGCTGGGTCATGTTGAGTTTTTTGTCAACCATCACCCCCAAGTCTTTCTCCACAGGGCTTCTCTCAGTCACTTCTCTGCCTAACCTGTGGGTGTTGGCTGGGATTGCCACGACCCAGGTGTAGGATTCCGTGCTTCTCTTTGTTGAGCTTCACAAGGTTTGCATCAGCCCACCTCTCAAGCATGTCAAGGTTCCTCTGAATGGCATCCCTTCCCTCAAGCCTGTTGACTGCACCACACAGCTCGATGTCACCAGCGAACTCGCTGAGGGTGCGCTCAGGTGGGTGTCCATGTTACCATAAAGGTGTTTAATAGCACTGGCCCAGTACTGACCCCTGAGGTGGGTCTGCACATGGATAATGAGCTGTTAACCACACTCTTTGCATGCGGTCATCCAGCCAATTCTTCACCCACCAAGTGGTCCATCCACCAGATCCATGTCTCTCCAATCTAGAGGCAAGGGTGTCATGCAGCACAGTATCAAGCACTTTGCATATGTCCAGGTAGACAGTGTCAGTTGCTCTGCCCCTATCCACCAATGCTGTAACCCTGTCATAGTAGGTCACCAGACTTGTTGGACATGATATTCTCTTTGTAAAGCCATGTTGGCTGTTACCAATCACTTCTTTGTTTTCCATGAGCCTTAGTATAGTTTCCAGGAGAATTTGCTCCATGATTTTGCCCAGCACATATGTGAGACTGACTGGTCTGTAGTTCTCCAGGTCTTTCACTTTTCTCTTTCTAAAAATGGGGTTTATAGTTCCCTTTTCTAGTCATCAGGGACTTCACCTGATTGCCGTGATTTTTCAAAATTGATGGATAGTGGCTTAGCTACTCAGCAACAGCTGCTAGCTCCCTTAGGACCTGTGGATGAATCTTGTAATGTCCCATGGACTTGTGTACATTTGGGTTCTTTAGAATTGAGTCTTAAACTCAATTCTCTCCTACTGTGGGCTAAAGGTCTTTATTCTCCAAGTCCCTGCATTTGCCTTTCTTGACTTGGGCAGCATGGCTGGAGCACTTGACACTGAAAATGGAGGGAGAGAATTTGTTGAGAACCTCAACCTTCTCTTTGTCCAGGGTAACCAGGTCTCCTGTTTCCTTCCAGGGAGACCCTATGTAATCCCTAGTCTTCCTTTTCCTTGCAACATACCTATGGAAGCCCTTCTTATTATCCCTAATGTCCCTGGCCAGACTTAATTCTAACTGGCCCTTGGCTTCTATAACCTTGTCCATAGCTTCCAGTACAATTTTCCTGTATTCCTCCCAGACTACCAGCCCTCTTCTCCACTTCCAGATGATTTCTTGTTGGTTTTGGCTTCAGGATTTCTATGTGATTCACATCAGAACAATGAAACAGCACTTGAAGATCTGTAAGATTATTGTCAAACAAACTTTGCTAGTTTATATAATTTCTAAAATCAAACTTATTTTCAATATCTGTTTAGGGAATATTGATGCTCCAGCACAAAAATTCTATCTAACAAATAGCAATATTTCAAAGCTTTCAGGAAGAAAGAGTGTGTCTGATTCATGTTTGGGACTCATTGAGGGGACATGATGCAATTTTAAGATGGTCTTGGACATTCTTAAATGAAAGTTTTCATTCAACAGGATCTTCTATGCGTTATACTCATAGAAATAGTTAGCACCCAGTCATCATAACAAACTTCTAGGTAGTTGACTTTTGAAGTTATGTAATCTATAAAAGCTAATGCTGAACTGGGCCTGTGGAATAAACTGATGTCAGCATTTAAACCTCTTATTAAATTTTTCGAAGATTTAAATGTAGCAAAACGTCACTGATTTTATAAGCCCAATGTGACATTTGTGGCTCAGCCTAGATAAATGGAAAAAAGGAAACCAAAGAAAGAAATAAAGAATATTTTTATTCAAATACCACCCCATATCTCTGCTTTCCATAATAACCTGTTTTCTAATGTTAGGATTTTAATGGTTACCAACAAAGGAGTATGGATATTTTTTCTTTCCATCTTCTCTTTTATTTTCCCTGGTAATCTACTCCTTTGCCAGATATGCTCCTCATACTAGCTACTTTCATAGGTAATTTAGAACCTTTTTACTACATCTTTGTTCACTCTTTTTTCCTTTCCTCTGAACATATCACCCTCCACCACAATTTATAAAGATTACAAAATATATTTACTAACTTTTCTTGCCTATGCTCCATCACAGCTTTGATTCTGACTTTCCAGTTTTATCTAGTTTTTGCCCACCACCATACTGTAAATATATTTTCATGGGAAGCAGGGGGCTTTTTTTTTTCTATTGCTAATTTCTGCACTACTAGTGTTATCTCTTCAGGTGGTTACAGGTACAGATAGCAAAAGGCAGTGACAATCTTCCAACTAGCCTGATGTGTAAGCTTGCCCCGGCTGATGGTTTTATCTCATCTACGTAGAGTCAAACTGTGTCATATAATTAGTTCATTGTGTACTTACTCCCTTGTGGCAAGATAAATAAACAGTGTTCACTGCCAGACTCTGTGCTTCAGAGTTCTTTGGATGCTTCTCTTGGAAAACTGGTAAACAAAAGATTGTATTTTATTTGTTTACTTTAAAACAATAAATAGCTTGATAGCCTGATTTCTAGTAAAACACTTCCTCATTATTACTTTTTCTTGTCGCCCTGATGAAACCACACTCAGAGTCTGTTAGTTTTTTAATGTTAAATGACAGCCACCAAAAGGAAAATTCTGAGATCAGGTAGTATAGAGGCAAACCAAATGCTGTCATTTCCAGATAAGCTTTTTCATAGATATTGCTGCTATCCCCTGAGATAACATCTAGAGCCATCCAACAAGAAGCCTTGATTGTTAAAGTGAGAAGACCAAACTGGCTTGATGAAAATAAGATTACAGTGTCTCAGATGTGAAACCTAAAATAGAAAAACCAAATTAAATAAAGTAGAATCATGCACAGAGGATTTTGAGGTTGACTTAATGGCATGCTATCACTTTCGCTGTGTTTAATACCCTTATGAGCTTACTGAGTTGCACACACAGTGTCAGTTTCTTTCAAAGCAATCTTTATCAAAATGCACCAGTTAATTTTTGTCTTCAGGGTACAGTAATTATGCAGACATACTGCAAAAAAAAATTATTCAGTACACACATCTGAAAATGCCACACTGCACACATTTAAATTTAGTTCTTTCACTGATATGATCTCAAGATACTCATTTGAAGATGGTAGCTGAACTAGGAATTGTAACACTATTTTCACATCCCAAGTAATATAGCTTGCAATTTTGCACTCTGTCATCCACTACTCAGAAAATTGGAAGATAATCTCTTCTTGTTGTGGATGTAGTTTGTGCTGCATTTGAAAAGGTGCTATAGATACACCATTCAAGACAAAAAATTTACTTAATTTTTGCTAAAGAAAATGGGACAGCTACTGAAAGTGTTGCCTGTATATCCTGGTAAGAACTGAAAGTCTTTTTCTTGCTGCAGCAGCCTAAGAGAGTAAAGGTTAGAAAATAAAACTACTACTGTTAGATAGGAATATCCTAAAGCTCTTTTTTGTTTATATTCTTATTAAAATGTTTTATAGGAATAGGTGGTTTAAAGCATATCTTATTTATTCTCAAATAAAGGCTCTATAGGAACTAGATTTAAATTGGTCAAAAATACTGTTTCAAATGCATGAAATGAGAACAATTAGTCTACGCATTTTACATGAAAAAAGAGAATTAAATGTTTTTAGAGTAATAAAAATCTGAAAAAGAAAATTAAGCTTTTGGAAATTTCAAAAATAAGTAATTTACCTAGATGTAATGTTAGATTTTCCTTTTTGGTTCTTTTGCTTGGTTTTGCTTTGTTTTTTAAATCTTACTTATGCATAATTTGAGATCAGAAAAGTCTGACACACTGTTTCTGCCCTAATCTAACTGACAAATATTTTATCACCTTAGGGTCACTGATATCCAGAGTTTACTCTTCTATCTGAAAGATAAGGTCCTGAACTTTTGATGCAAAAGATCTGCAAAGCAGACAAGATACTAAAATAATCTCATTTTCTATTATAATCTGAATCATATTCAATCTTCAATTTGCATACCCTAAACGAATCAGAAAGCGAAAAATGAACAGATGAGTAAACAAATGAAGAGTCCTGGTGAGAAAAAGCAGCTTCTCTAAATCTCTGGATTTCTTTCTTTTCTGTGGAGCTGAACTGGTTTAGTCCATGAAAGGTTAGAAAGGAACATTGAATTTTCTCCAGGAAAGAAGTAGTGTTTCGATAATTCCAATTCCTAATTGTGTTCTTTCTGTTTTCCCGCTACCTTATGCGATTCCTTGACTTTACATAGCTTTAAACAAAAGAAGATGTGAGAAATGGTACAAAGATCCAAGGTTTACCCATTTCTGCAAGTCAGATTTCCACATATCCTTACTTATTTGTCTCTTAATATGCAACTCCACTTTAAGTCCCTAGCACAATGTGTTTCTTAGGAAGAAAAGGTCAGAGTTCAGTACTGCCGCAGCTGGGGAGGGGATATGGCTAAACACGCCTTCTAATTCTTGCATCAGAAGTTTACCTCTGCTAAGCACAGCAATACAACCATCTCTCCCCATGGGTACTGTTAACACGCTTGTTAATTAGTCATCAATAGCTGTCAAATTGTTAAACAAGCAGCAAACACCCAATGGTAACAGTACTAAGCTATGGAATTGCTGATGAGTCCCTGACTTCAAGTAACTTGTTATTTGAAATTTAGAACATGTTTTCCTCCACTGAAGTCCTGTGGCAGACTTTCTGCTCCTTGACTGTATAATCAGGCGATTAGTAGTGGAGAAGTCCTGACTGAAGCATTCTACAGTGCATATTCAGCTGTGCTAAAAGACAGGAAATGTTTGCATTTCAACATAAACCCAAGGTCATCAGTCACTCTGATGTGGTAACACAAATCACTCTATGGATGCAGTGAATGACTTGATTTTAAAATCTGCTGGGGAGAAAAGTTAAGGGATGGTTTGCCCAACTTTTTTTTTTTCCCCAAGCCACTTTAGAAATGCAGCAGGAAACTGCCTGTTAGTTATTGATGCTGAAAGAGAAGAACGAGCCTGCCAAACAGCAGACTGATGATATAAACTGCCGGCAATCTTTTGCGCCTTTTGAAAGTATGTTTCCAAGTAAAATTCAAATCCTCACCTACCACGGCAGCAGCCATTGTTGAACTCCAGTAGACATATAAAACTGAACCTTTACAAGTTGGGAGCTTGGGCACTTCCTCAGACACCCTCATGTATTAAAGCAAACACAACGCACTATACAAGTGTGGATTTATGATTAAATCTTGTGGTAAAATGTTTAGCAATGCCTAAAAGAAGGATGGTGTGTCATGCTAAGTTGTGCTACAGTTGAGTTTGAAAGCCATTGAAAGCACTTTCTTTCTGTTCAAACAGTGTAAAAAAATTGCAGCGTTCAATAACCATCTAATCTCTCACTCCTGGTGACATGATTTACTGCTGTGTTTTTCAGACTGTGTTTTCCTCGTAAGGTCTGAGTCTTCCACAGGGGACACACAATCCAGTCAAATGATTTGCTTCTTGAGTGAATCAGTTTTGCTAAGCACAATAGGACTGCACACATCTGGGCCCTAATCTGAAAACCACTGGGGTCAGAGGGAATCGTTACACTGACAGGAGCAGGCTTTCTGTCAACTGCTTGATGAAATCTTGATCTGAAATATATCTGTCTGCAGTGCCAATCTTTAAATTGGTGGTTTTGAAGGAAGGGGTAATATTAATAGCTTGCCATGCTCTTGTGGCTCAAGACTGTGCTAAAAATGTCTTCTCACACAGCCATTTCATAAAAAATCCATAAAGAGAACACCTGCAATTATTTTGGGTGAAGTATTATGTGGCTGGCCAGTTTTATAGACTCCAGCTAGACTAAAGAAAACCAAAAGACTTAGGAAAGGATAGCAGTGTCTGTATACATATTTTGAGCATAATGTAGTTCATGACATCTGGGATTTTCCTGTCAGTCTCTCTGACCCTGTTAATAGCTGCAAAAAGAAATATCTTCCCTGTCTGCAGACTGTGCACATATTAAAAAAAAAAAAAAAAAAAAAAAAATAGAAGCAACTGTTGTCTTTATAACAGGAACATTTTAACAAATTAGAAAGACATAGAGTGATTACTTACTGTATGATTTCTTTGATGCTACATATGAGTAAACAGAAGAACACAAGAAAAACAAAAGTGAATGTATATGCTTACAACAGTTCATTCCTGAAATGATTAGAGAGAAATTAATATCCTAATTTCAGGTTTTGCATATGTCTGATTAGAAACAGCTACCTTTTACTTGAGCTAGAGAGCATCCCATTCTTAATGATGAAGATATCTCAATGATTTTCATACATTTCAGAAAGTCTAAGTGCACAGGAATACCATCTTCACTGCAATGTGAGCAAATAGTGCCAACACAGATATATACATCACCTTCACATTGGCATGCTTACAGATGGAAGCTTTAAATGAGAAGGTGAAGAGGAAATACTTCTAATGGATAACATCTTGGAACATATAAAGGAGTGCATAAAGCAAAACACAGACACAAAGATATTTCCCCACAATACTGTATTCCAATAGAGGAGGGAGATATGTAATTCTAAGCCAAGTTCAATGGAGATAGTTGATGGTTGTGTTTTCTCACATTAGCATTACCTATTAAAAATTCCTTCATATTCCTGTCAAAACGAAATCATCTAAAATTTTAATGATGGCATTGCTAATGTTCTTATGTGAAAATATATTACACGCAAATGTTTCTTCATCCTCTTCATTCCTAAAAGTGTCCTTCTGAGGCACAAATTCCTAACACACATACCCTTCCCTCATTCACCTTCCAAACACTTACCTGTCAATTACTTAGTCCCCTAGTGAATTATCACAGGCAATCTACTTGCTTCTGTCTCCAAATAAAATACATAGTATTAATATTCCTTTCTTTTCATATGTGTCTTCAATTATAATACCCTGATATTAGGAAATTCATGCATGTTTGAGAGCAAGAAATGCCTTCACTATCTTTAGTTTTTCATGGATATATCAGTAAGAACCAATGTTAATAGCCCTTTTAGGAAAAGAGAATGTTTTCTTTAGATCATATTCCTTATCCACAACCAGTAGAACAAACCTTTTTATTCCTCTGCCAGGTTTATACTTCTAAAAGGTTCCAAAATAAACCAGTAGGCGTCTTGTTTGAGGAAGGTGAAAGGACACGACAAGATGACTTTGCAAAAATAGATTTCACAGGTGCCCCACTCTTGATCATATTTTCCTTAAGCTTCTTCCATACAGAGTGAATCCTGAATAAGCATGCCATCAAAAAGTAGCCATTGCTATTTGTAAGAGAATCTGGAGAAAGAAAGGTTGCCAAATGTTAATGTATCTCTACACGCTCAATTGAAACACAATCCAAAAGTAAAATGGATTTTGAAGCATCAGCAAATGGCTGCCAAAAAACTTATGCCAACCCACATCTGCTTTGTCTGTGTAGTATTTACTGCAGAGACAGAACACACATTTGACCATGAATGCTTTCTTGTGGGACTTCATTCCACAGCTGTTCTTTAAGGATTTAGATAAAATATGTCCTTCAGCTACTACTAGTTTTCAAGAATGCCCATGACTCCAGTTCAGAGTATCATAATACATCTTTGCTACTATCTTTGATTGCACATTGGCATTCTACAAAACACAGAAATTGAAAAATGGCACCATAAGAACCAACTTTTCAAAGGACCATTGTTTCTAATCTCTGTTACCCTGTAATTAAACTCATTTGTGTTGTTTTCATTTGAGACGCATGCATAATTATTGGTCTTATTTTACAGCCTCGTAATAATTCATTTTGCCTGGTTTTTTTCAAAATCTGAAAGAAATGTATTTCTAATATATGATATAATAAAATAACCATTTCATGTGGCAAACATTTTATGAATTTGAAGGAATGCAACTGCTGTTCAAAAGCCAAATAGTTTCTTTCAGAACAACTTTGCTAAAAGACAAAATGAAACAGAGCTTTCCTGAGACTTAAATAATCCGCATCCTTAATCACAAAATAAAAGGACATAACCAATGCATTGTGGGCTGACATGGGCAGGTGGGTGGGGAGAATATAGCTGAGAATCATGGCAGTTGAAGGGAGCACAGAAGATCGTTCATTCATGTCACAGACCCCAGTCATCTTGTCCCTTTACAGTCTCCTTGGTACAGGTCAAAAGTGAGTCCTTTTTGTTTACAATATGTCTTAAACAATATTGCTCAAAGGTCTTTGAATTTGCTAACTGGATGTGATGGAGCAAAAATGCACTGATGGAACTGTCCTGACCTTAAGTGTCGGATTCTTGTGCTATGGACCCTGCTCTCGATTTGCTAGCTTGGACTAGCAAAAGGGAGAGAATTCATGTGTCTCGTCTTGGCAATAAAAACCATAACACAGGGTTTAGGGCACTCAGAATTTCAAGCTGCAGAAGAAAGAAAAATTAATAATTTCCTTGCTCTTACAAAAATTCTCTGAACACTGCAACATCATATAAGAAGAATCCCGATATTGCCTTGTAGGTGAATGTACTGAACTGATGCTACATTTTTAATACTAACCATTATAACTGAGGTTCAAGGTCTATTAGGTGTCTTCTGCAAACTGACAGAAATCATTATCTGAGAGTATTAGCATACTTAATCCCCTCAAAATGCAGGTATTTCTCTGTAATAAACACCCCAAATAACTTAGCCAAAAAGTTTAGTTCATGGTGTTTCTAGGTATCATCCTTTTTAATTACATATAGTTGAAAAATATTTAGGTCCAGACCCTCAGACAAGAACAAGACCAAGTTCTAAACAAATACTTCAGTTCATAATTGGTGGTTGTCTTTACTGATTCTATTATATACTTTTTGGTGAAATAGTATAACTTTTTCTTCCTGAGTAACAATTACTTTTGAACTTCAGAGAATCTCCCAGGTATAAGAATTGTTAATTATAGATATTTTACCAAAGGTTTTGTTTCCTTTCTAGGAAGAAATGGTGCTTTTTGCCTTCATACAAGAGAGGTACCCCTTTCTTTCTTGGTGAAGCTGGCATAGTGCATAGTTTACAGAATAGCCAAAATTACAAAAGAACTAACTTTATTACCTGCAAGCAAAAATAGTGCTCAAGGAACAGAAGAAGAAGCTTCTAAAAGAGAGAGCATAAACAGACTCAGTGTTTTCAGGCTTTCTTTCAAAAATAGTGGGTTTTTTTTTGAAAAGTAGCCTGTCAGTATGAAAAGCAAACACAACCAGTTATTTCTACCACGCACAGATGAAATCATGGGACTGCTACAGGCCAGCAGTTTAAGCCACTAAGCCTAATAGTGAAAGCAATTCTGAAAATGAGGCTAGATCTTTCTAGACAGGGTAAAAACCTCAACTGCTGGCTTTAGAAAAAAGAGTATTTCTGTTTTTAACAGTGTGCATACAGCTTCTGAAGCCACTCAATCAACTAGAAGAAATGTAGTAAAATTATCCTCACAATTCCAAATACACTAAACTGCCATTCAGAAGGAAAAGGAATAATATCATCCTTTTATGAACAGAAGAAAATGTAGACTTCAAATGGAAATCAGCACTTAGGCTATTTTCTCTTCAGTAAGAGAATAAAAAAATTACTTCTGTGCTTGGAAGAAGCTTACTATCAGTTGGAAAAATTCAATGGTATGCATCTTGTTGCAACAGAAACTGAAGGTATTTTAATGAGTTCTTGTAAAGTTTAGTGGTTTTCAGTTTACAGAAAAACACTGAACAGTTAGTCAACTGTAAAACACCTTAGATATAAAGAAGATACTTTTTTTTTTAAATGAAAGTGAAACTTATTGTGTAAAAATAGAATTATGTATTTTGAGCTCTAATGAAGGCCATGGTGATATAATCCAACACAGTGTCTTGTATTAGACACATCAAAAATTAAAATACTTTAAACTACTTTTAAACAGAAAATAAGTTAGTTGTCTTTTATATAAATGTCTCCTTTATCACAGAGATATTTGAAAAAAAGTATTATTTTTTCTTTCAGATTTGTCAGGTTGTTCTTTTCACAAATCACAGAATGACAGAATATGCTGAGTTGGAAAGAACCTATGAGGGTTACCGAGTTCAACCCGTAGTCCTGCACAGGACCATCCCAAGAGTCACACCATGTATCCAAGAGTATCATCCAAATGCTTCTTGAACTCTGTCAGGACTGGTGCTGTGACCACTTCCCTGGGGAGTCTGTTCCAGTGTCCAACCACCCTCTGGGTGAAGAACCTTTTTCTAACATCCAACCTAAATTTCCTCTGACACAACTTCAGGCCACTCCCTTGAATCCTGTCTATGGTCACCAGAGAGAAGAGATCAGTGCCTGCCCCTCCTCTCCTACTCACAAGGAAGTTGTAGACATCAGTGAGGACTCCCCTCAGTCTCCTCTTCTCCAGGCTGAGCAGAACAAGTGAACTCAGCGACTCCTCATCTGCCCCCTTTACCATCTTTGTTGCACTCCTTTGGACACTCTCTAAGACCTTAATATCTTTCTTATACTATGGTACCCCAAACTGCCACTATATTCAAAGTGAGGCTACCTCAGTGCAGAGCAGAGTGGGACAATCCTCTCCCTCGACTGGCTGGTGATGCGTTGCCTGATGCCCCCAGGACATGGTTGGCCCTCCTGGTTGCCAGGGCACTGCTGACTCATATTAAACTTACCATGGACCAGGACCCCCAGGTCCCTTTCCGTGGCACTGCTTTCCAGCATCTTATTCCCCAGGTCTGTATGATCATCCAGATTTACCCCATCCCAGGTGCAGAATCCAGCACTTCCCCTTGTTGAACTTCATATCATTGATGATTTCCCAGTCTTCTAATTTGTTGAGGTCTCTCTGCAGAGCCTCCCTGACTTTGAGGGAGTCAACAGCTCCTCCAACTTTTGTATCATCTGCAGACTTGCTTAGTATCCCTTCCAGTCTTGCATCTGAGTCCTTTATGAAGATGTTAAAGAGCACAGATGGAGCCCTGTGGAACCCCACTAGTGACAGGTTGCCAGTCTGATGTCACCCCATTCACTATTACCCTCTGTGCTCAATCTGTAAGCCAGTTGCTCACCCACTGCATGATGCGTTTATCATTTTCCAGAAGGATTCTGTGAGAGACAGTATTGAAAGTTTTACTGCAATCCAAAAAGACTACATCAGCTGGCTTCCCTTGATCAGCTAGGTGGGTTACCTTGCCATAAAAGGAAATCAAGTTTGATAAGCAAGACTTTACTCTTGTGAAGCCATGCTGACTGTGAGCGATGACATCATTGTATTTCAGGTGTTTTTCACCAGGCTTGGCTACTCTTGGGAGCTAACCAGGCAAGCAAGGGCCATTGCCAGGCCCATTTGCAGGTTATTTAAAGAATCTCTAGGAAGTCTGGCAACCCAGAGTGCAGCGACCAGCAGCAGGCAAACAGGGGCATGGCAGTTTGCACAGGCCACTCTCCCAGCTATTGCTGATGGGTTGTGTGGTAGGTGTGTGTGGTTTTGTTTGTTGGTTGTTTTTGTTTTGTTGTGTTTTTTTTCCTCTCTCCGACTCAAATAGGTCCAGCAGGGGTTTCCAAACAATGAAGAGCCAGTGCTGCTGCTGCCAGCGGGAGTGTTCTAACCCAGACAGAATACCCCAAGAAGGTCACAGCTCTCTAGGTCACTGGCTGCAGACAGTGTCTGAGCCTGACATTAGTACCAGAGGAGAGTGTGAAAGACATCTGCATACAGTGAAATCACTGAAATCAGGTGAATGATTTGCTCTGTTTAGTGGCAGAGCTTAAGGAAGAAGTAAAGAGGCTAAGGAGGATTAGGGAAAGTGAAAGGGAAATAGACTGGTGGAGTCACACCCTTTCAACCCCGAAAGAAGTTCAGCAGGAATCAGAGAAGCCCTGCCCCTCTTGCCATCAGGCCAGCGGAACAGACCAAGTAGATGGGAACCAGGTACCTGGTCAGAGAGGTAATAGAATATCCTCCCAACCCCCATGACCTCCCTAAGTGCCCTTAAAGAATAGGTATGAGGCCCTGGACTTAGAGAGTCAAGGAGGGTCTCCTAATTGCACCCCATCTATTAGACAGATCATAACTGCAATTAAGAAAAAAAGAAGGGCAAAGAACCCTAGCATATAAGTTGGCAGAGCTGATCCAGAGGGTTTTAAACTGTGTTTGAAGGGGAAAGGGGATGAAACCAAGCTCTCCAGCAGTGAGAGGGTGGTAAGCCCAAGTTAGGGCTGAAATCAGCAGCCCAGCTGAGGTTCATGTACACTAGTGCACGTAGTCTGGGAAACAAACAAGAGGAGCTGGAAGCCACCATGCAGCAGGAACGCTATGACATAGTCACCATCACAGAAACATGGTGGGATGACTCACATGACTGGAGTGCTGCCCTGGATGGCTATAAGTGCTTCAGAAGGTATAGGCGAGGTAGGAGAAGTAGAGGGGTGGCTCAGTGTTAGGCACTCTCTTGACTCTGTTGAACTTGAGGTCAGCGATGATAAGGTTGAGTGCTTATGGGTCAGAATCAGGGGGAAGGCCAACAAGGCTGATATCCTGGTGGGAGTCTGTTACAGACCACCCAACCAGGATGGTGAGGATGATGAGTTATTCTACAAGCATCTGGAGGATGTCTCAAAATCCCCAGCCCTTGTTCTTGTGGGTGACTTTAATCAGCTGGATGTCGACTGGAAGCTCAACACAGCAGAGAAGAGGCCGTTTAGGAGATTCTGAGAGTGTATGGAGGATGTATTCCTGTTGCAACTGATAAATGAGCCTACCAGCAGTGGGGCCCTGTTATAGACCTGCTGTTTATAAACAGACAAGGGCTGGTGGGAGGTATGGTGGTCAGAGGCTGTCTGGAGCACAGTGACCATGAAATAATAGAGTTTTCACCTTACTCGGTGAATTAAGGAAGGATATCAACAAAACCTCTACCCCGGACTTCCGGAGGGCAGACTTTGGCCTATTCAGGAAGCTGGTTGGAAGTGTACCTTGGGAAACAGCCCTTTAAAATGAGGATCCAGGAAGGATGGCCATACTTCAAGAAAGAAATCTTGAAGGTGCAGGAGCAGGTTGTCCATATGTACCAAAAGGTGAGTTGGTGGGGAAGACGACCGGCCTGGCTGAACAGGGAGATTTTGCAGGAAATTAGGGAAAATAAGACAGTCTATTGCCTTTGGAAAAAATGGCAGGCAACTTATGAAGTGTTTAGGAATGTAGTTATGTCATGTAGAAAGAAAATTAGAGAGGAAAAATCACAATTTGAATTTAATCTGGCCACTTCTGCTAAGGGAGAAAAAACTGTTTTTATAAATACATCAATAGCAAAAGGAGGGACAAGGAAAACCTCTGTTCTTTGTTGGACATGGAGGGGAGTATAATAACCAAAGACGAGGACAAGGCTGAGATACTTAACACCTTCTTTGCCTCAGTTTTCAGCAAGAAGACAAGTTATCCTTAGGACAACTGGCTTCCTGGGCTGGTAGACTACAGGGAGATGAAGAGCCCCCCTGATATCCAGGAGGAAGAAGTTAGTGAACCGCTAAGCCACTTGAATCCTCACAAATCTAGGGGACCAGATGGGATCCATCCTAGGGTGATGAGGAAACTGACAGAACAGATTACCAAGCTTCTCTCCCTCATTACCAACAGTCCTGGCTCGCTGAGGTGGTCCCAGATGATTGGAAGGTGGCGAATGTGATGCCCATCTACAAGAAGGGACAGAAGGAGGACCATGGAAACTCCAGGCCTGTCAGCCTGACCTCAGTGCCTGGCAAGGTTATGAAGCAGATCATCCTAGGTACAATCACACAGCACCTACAGGATGGACAAGGGATCAGACCCAGCCAGCACGGGTTTAGGAGGGGCAGGTCCTGTCTG
>JAYRBT010000093.1:41695435-41706108 GCA_036023395.1 Myiotriccus ornatus | reverse complement strand
GAACATGAGCCAGCAGTGTGCCCAGGTGGCCAAGAAGGCCAATGGCATCCTGGCCTGGATCAGGAACAGTGTGTCCAGCAGGATCAGGGAGGTGATTCTGCCCCTGTAGTCAGCACCAGTTAGGCCACACCTTGAGTACCGTGTCCAATTCTGGGCCCCTGTCGTGGTTTTGCCCACCAGCCAGCCCCTGGGGCTGAGGATGGTTTTGTCCAAGTGGATTTCCGGAGAAAAAGCCAATTAAAAGTCTTAGTAACACCTTTGCTAATTACATTTCTAAGAAAATGGAAGAGAAGGCTGTGGCGCAGTTAAAATTAGGAGCAGTAGCCATGTAGTAGCGGTGGCAGGCCCCAAGGAGGGCCAGGGCCCCCTCCTCCCCCACCCTTGGGCTGGGGGCAGGTGTGGCACTGAAGGGACCCCTTCTCTCCTGGAAGAGAGTAGAGAAAAAAAACTTCAGACAAGAACCTGGACAAGACGTGCTGCAAAAGGAATTCCAGAGAGAGAGAGAGAGCACAGCCTTCAAGGTCCAAGCTAGCAGTCGGAGAAGAGAGAAGTTAGAAGGGGGTCTGCTTCTCCCCCCTCTCTCTCCCTCTCTCTCCCTTCAGCAGGGAAAAGACTGAAAAATAAATTGCTGCCACTTGTGGAAGTTTACTGGGGTGAAGAGACCCCCATGCGGCTCATAAAGGAGCTTGTGGATGCCGAGGAGGCCGAGACTTCATGAGAAACCTGAAATGAAACAGAGTCCTGTTGGAGGTTTGTAGGCCATGAAGAGACTTACACCAGAGCAGAACGGCTTGGGTAAGATGCTGGGATCCGAGTGAGAGATCCATGCTGGTGGTGGAGATTTTGTGACCCTGAGAGACAGCAGAGAATGGAAGACCTGTTGTCGGAGAAGTCTATTAAGGACTGTTCTCCCGTGGGAAGGGACCCCACAGGAAACAGGGGCGGACTCAAAAGCCATTATCCCCTGTGACTCTGTGGTGAAGATCCATGGTAGGCAAGTGTCCCCTTGCAGTCCAGAGAAGACCCTTCAGGGCCTGGGTAACACCCCAGCCTCTGGTCTTAGACCAGGATGGGGGGTAGGCCCAGCCCTGAGGCCGACAAAGAGAGAGAGAAAGAGTTCCAGCTGTGATGAGTCAGAGTTGTTGTCCTAGAGGTAACAGAAGAAGAGCTTTTGAGTGCTGCAAAGTTATTTTAAAGACCTGGAGCTCTGAAAATGGAAAATGAGATTTCTTCTCCTCCTTGAACTGATATAAAGGGGGGAGAGGTATTTTTGTAAATATATAGTACTTTTACCTACTTAGAATTGTTGTAGATATAGTTTTCTTTAGTTTTTATCTTGCTAGTAATAAATGTTAATATTATTTTCCCAAATCAGGTCTCTTTTGTCTGCATAAACCTTCTCTGAACTTATAGTAATTGTGTGGGGAGTGAAAGCAAATTGACCCAGGGCAAAACCACAACAGCCCCTCAGGTCAGCAAGGACACTGAGATACTGGAGAGTGTCCAAAGAAGGGCAATGAGGCTGACAAAGGGATTGGAACACAAGTCCTATGAGGAGAGGCTGAGGGAGCTGGGGTTGTTTAGTCTGGAGAAGAGGAGGCTCAGAGGGGACCTCATCACTCTCTACAACTCCCTGAGAGGAGGTTGTAGCCGGGTGGGGGTTGGTCTCTTCTCCCAGGCAATCAGCAGTAGGACAAGAGGGCATGGGCTTAAGTTGTGCCAGGGGAAGTTTAGGTTAGGATTTAGAAAGAAATTCTTAACAGGGAGAATGATCAGATATCAGAATGGGCTGCCCAGGGAGGTTGTAGAGTAACCATTCCTGGAGGTATTTAAGAAACTGGATGTAGCACTTAGCCATGCTCTAGTTGACGGGGTGGTGTTGGGTCATGGCTTGGACTCAATGATCTCAGAGGTCTTTTCCAACCTGGTTGATTCTGTGATTCTGTGTGTAATGTTTCCCAGAATAATCAGATCCATAATTTTACCAGGGACTGAAGGAAGACTGACAGGCCTGTACTTTCCAGGGTCCTGCTTCTTGCCCTCCTTGAAAACTGGGACAACATTCACCACCTTCCAGTCAGCTGGAACCTCTCCTGATTCCCAAGACTGCTTGAAAATCATTGAGAGAGGTTTTGTGATGACATCAACTAGCTCTTTGAGGATTCTGGGTGGAATAGGGGCCATAAGGCCCCATTGATTTGTAGGGATCTAGCTAGAGCAACAGATCACGCACAGTTTCAGGATCAGCTGGGATATGATCATTCTCACAGTCATTGTCCTCCAGCTTAGGGCACTGAGATCCCCTTGGTCCAATATCTGTGCTGAAGACAGAGGAAAAGAAAGCATTAAATACCTCTGCCTTATCTCTGCCTCTGCTTATGAGGCGACCATCCTCATCCGGTAATGGACCAGTGATATTTCTGTGCTACCTATTGACATTAATACATTTGAAAAACTCTTTTTGTTGTAACCTACATTTCTGGACAGCTGCAACTCCAGTTGACCTTTGGCCACATGAATTTTCACCCTACAGCAGTGAGCACCATCTCTGTATTCTTCCCATGTCACTTGACCATTCTTCCAGTGGTCATGCATCTTCTTTTTTTGCTTTATCTCCAAGAGAAGGCTCATCTTCAGACAAGCTGGCCTTCTGCCTTGCAGGTTTTTTTTTGATTGATTGTTGGTTTTTTGTAGGTTTATTGGTTTGGTTTTGGTTTTGTTGCTGTTTTTTGTTTGGGTTTTTTTTGGTTTTTTTTTTTTTTTTTTTTGGTGGGGGGAGGGAGAGTTGGGTGTTTTTATCCAAATGTTACAACCTTTATAACCAGCATTTCATGGGATCTGGACATTGATGATCATGTATCTCTTACCAAGGCAAAAATTAGGAGTTAAAGTCCCACTAGTTGAAGGAAAGAGGGTTGTGAATGAATGAAAAATAAGAGCAGAAGAACAGTAGTAAATGTACATAAACTCTGCAGTAATAGAAGCCTTTGTCCTGGTGTATGTACAGTTTATTGTAGACGGATATAAACTTAGCTTTTTTGTCAGCTTTATGTCAAGTTATTGGATGTTAGGGGACAACTGAGGGTGTCCTCTTAAATAAAATGATCCGTTTACTTTCTCCTTGAAAAAAGAATATTAAAGTTATAAGCATTTTAGGATAGAATATGATATCTTGGACAGAAGAACTGTGTTTAAAAAGGAGTCTCCAGTGCTCCATTTTAAATAAAACACAAAGCAGTAAAATCTATGAGAAATATGAAATATTATTTTGCATAACTTATTATGACACTCATATCTATCCAGTAATATGCTAACTCTGTGCTTCAAAGGTGTGAGAACAAATTGTTTCATGAAGCTAATGCTTTCAGTTTGTATTTTTAAGGACCCTAATGTTGGGCCTAGGTTTTGCAGAATTGGAAAAGGATTAGAATTCATCAATACTGTAAGAGCATGGGAAAGATTGATTCAGTGATTAATCTCATGTTAAACACACGGGAACAAAACAGCTGAGTATATTTGTCTCCATAATCCCTTTTACCAAATGTAATTACAAATTGATCAACTCGTGCTTCTTCTGAGCTTGCAGTAGACATATTAGAATTACTAGGCTGTATAATAACTTAGTACAGATCAGCAGTCTTCAGTGTTAGAAGGAATTAGTTACTAGAATTGTATTTTAAGAGAAATTTTAAACTTCAAAATTTGTTATTGACTATTAAAAAAAAAAAGTAATTTCTCTTAGAACAATGACTTCTATAATTTCTAGCATATCACTTGTATGCTGAATATCTCCAGTCCCTCTTAGGGTGACCAATTTTATTCTATGTATTAAATACTGACTGAGTTAGAACTTTGTCTTCCACAACCCCAAGGGAGTAGAGACAATAGCAGAAAATAATCACTCTCTTTTGTGATTAGTTCTTTATTATGAAGTGAACTTCTACTGCTGCCTTTGATACTGCTGGTTTCTGTGGAAAAGAAATAGAACATGTATGGAGCACTACAGGTATTAAAATGATATAAAGAGAAATGACATCTTGAATCTTTGAGCTGGTTACCTAGGTTTTTGAGAGAAGCAGAGCTGAGCATATTTGTTTTCTCCAGGTTTTCTCAATGGATATGACCTGATTGGTATGTTTCCTTTTTTGAATTCTGTTCTATGACCCTAGGATCCTCATGGACTCTATGGGGCAGAATCAGTTGTTCACCTCAAATATTTTTCGCATAGCAAAAAGTAATGCAATGCAACACTGTGCTCTACAAATGTTGAAAAGCTTTTGTCGTCCTAACTCCTACCTGTGTCAGACTCTGTGTTTCCTTCCACAACTCTGCAAACAAGCAATGCTTCACTAAAGGTCTGAGGCTATAAAAGCTCAGGCACAAGTTTGTTCTGTGAGCAAATAGACTGTCAAACTGTATATTAAATTCAGTTTCTAAATGTGCCTAACAGTGTATTCTAACTGCTGTTCATTTAGAATTTCATTTTTAAAGAGAGCTACAAGATGAAATAAAATTTAGAGTGCTTAGATTTAGGTTAATGCTTAAAGTTTATGTGTTCCTCTGACACAATTAACAGCTCTATGATTTCCCTCTATGTTCACCATTTATATCTGGTGGAGTTCTAAGCCATCTTTCAATAGAAATGTAAATTCTGCAGTTACAATTATCTGATGATTAAAAGTTCATAACAAAAATACGAAAAAATCTTTAAATCTAATTAATCTGATATTAAATATGGTCTTCCAAATTTAAGTATGCTTTTATCAAACTTATACTTTTCCTTAAAACAAAAAAAAAGCATAACCCCCCCCCAAGTAAATGAACTCCAGTTACAGTTTGTTCTCTGTTCTTTTTTTCTTTTTAACAAACATGGTATATTTATTGTGATCATTCTAGAATCTAAACTATAACAAAATAACAACATTTTTGTTCTTAGACTCATTTGCTATCCTGAAAGTTTCAGTTTGTCTGCTAAAATGAATTGCTTACCCATGGATAGATAGATCATACACATACACATATTTTTATATTTATATATATAGCACACTTTCACTGGTGGCTTCAAGACGAAAGAAATGTTTCCAGTATCTGTAGAAAACAGCCTTTGATGTACTTTGGATGAAGGAAAGGCTGTTTGGTTCTGGTTTTCTTCTGAATCAGCATAGCAGAATTATATTGAGAGCAAAGTTGTCTTTGTTATTGTTATTAATTAACAGGAAGAGCTCAAAAGATATGACACTTGGGCTGCAGTCATACAATCTATTCAAGCTTTCCCTGGACAACCAAATGATTTGATTCTGAGGTTTCTTCATCAGACCTGTTTCATCCGCTTGGAAAAATTATGATTAAAGCAATATATCTAGACCTATTCTAGAGCCATATAGACTTGCCCTTGCTGAGTTTCCTTTGGAGGGAAGAGCAGAGACCTATCACTCTCACTGGTCTGTGGGGACAATACCAGATGATACTCATCTGTTAAAATAATAGAAAGATACCTGTCCCTTTGGGGAATAAACCTGTGCCAGATGAAAGGTGTCCCCTACGGAAGTAGCATGTGATCAGACAATTAAAATTCTATTGAATAAAACATGCACGTCAGAACCCTCAAGTATTCCTGAAACCACTCATTTTTGAATTTACAACTTCTCTCTGCTTTACTTCAGCATCAAACTTCTGTCAGCATAGTTTTCATGTTGCTATGGACAATAAGGGTCAGAAGGTGGAAATTTGAAGGGAATCAATATTACCTGATGTGTTATTACTGGAACACTGAATAGCATGAGAAAGTTCTTGGTAGGTTTGTACACAACAGGTTTGACTTTGAATTTGGTTTTAACCTTCCTATTGTGAGGACTCCTCAGTCTGTAAGCAAATTGATGTACACTGTGTGCATATTTTTGTCTTGTCTCTGATGGGACAGTAATGATATTTGAAATAACTGGGGGTTTAATTCACTATCCCACTCTTTTATGTGTTTTTAGTGTGTTCTTTTATGTAAAAAGAGAACTTTAATGGGTACTTAAGGGTATTTTTTAATAAAATTTCTATTCATCCAGCCTTATAATAAAACAACATTAATTGGTAATGTAAAACTAAGAAATAAACAACACTTCAATCCTGAGTCTCTGATAACTTTGCCAACAAGATTTGAAATGCATCAGAGTGAAAATATTCATGTAAAGGCACTTTTCAGCAACTAAAACAAATTGCTTCATCTATGTGTTAAGATTTTGTCATCTTTAATTCTCCTGGTCAGTTGTTTTTCTCCAGTTCACAGTCACTGTTTTGACAAGCTGCCTATCAGGTTTTCAGTTTTGCAGACAATTATTTCAGCTACGATTCTGTTGTAGCTGAAGTAGGGCAGAGTTTCTCCTTCTTGTTCTTTTGTCTGAGTGTGGGCATGCTCTCTTGTACCTGTGTACATTCCAAAGCTCCAAAGAGGTACACTGTTCAGGAGAAGTTTTCTTTCCTTAGCAAAATGTGACCTTACAGTAGCTGAACCAATAAGAGATGAAGAGGAGGAAAAGCACAAAACAGACTCACGTTGGAATGCAGCTCCAGCCATCTAACGTCGTTTTTAAGCCCATCTGTTTAAAATGTTTATTGTGTAACAGTTTTGGCTATGTCTTTTGAAAAGGTACTGATCCAATCTAAAATTATGCTGATAAATTCACTTAACAAAGGGTGGACTCAGCAGAATTTATTCCCTCCCCACTCCCCCCTGCCCACACTTCCACTCCCCAACCCCTCCCACCTCTCCCTGCCCTCCCACAAAAAAAACCCAAGAATGAAGACCTGATAAAAGTGGTTGTGAGAAAGGTCACTGTAGCAGACCAAAAACAATACATTTTTGGGGGGATGGAGCAAAGTTCTGTTTGTGTGAGGATATTGAATTCTCATGAGATGGAATATAAAGTCTGATG
Organism: Myiotriccus ornatus; assembly: GCA_036023395.1. Classification (NCBI taxonomy): domain Eukaryota; kingdom Metazoa; phylum Chordata; class Aves; order Passeriformes; family Tyrannidae; genus Myiotriccus; species Myiotriccus ornatus. The sequence goes on along the minus strand of JAYRBT010000093.1, from coordinate 41,699,185 downwards.
TTGGGAATCTGATTTTCTAAATAATTTTTTCTTAAATTAGATTAAATCTGTTCTGTCATCAGAGATCTTTCTGCTTATTGTCATCTACCATATTCTGTGACATCACTTAGTTCAAAATAATTGCTGGGTATTTTCAAATGCAGGCGTGTATTTTTCAGTATCAAAAGTGCAAGGTATTATTGTCACACTAGAGAGTTATAAGGCTTTGCATATCATAGCAGTTTCTGGAGAACCCTTTTGCCCCTTTTACTTTATATATTTTTATACATATAAAGAATATATGTATACCCTTTTAATTTATATATCTCACTCACCACTTTTTGTACTTTGAGTGTGTGCATTATGGACTATCCAGTGTTGAGCTAATGAACACTTTTCTGGCATGACTGATGAAACTATGCCTCTGCACAGGACTGGAGGATCAGATGGAATAGTCTTTCCAAATACTAAAGGACAGAAAAATCTCCTTCACGAAAAGATTTCACAGTGAAATTGCACAAATCAGCATTTCAGATACTGGGAAATATTTGGATCTTCAGGTCAGTTTTAGTCACTATCTGTTAAAGGCGGGGAGCTGTAGAGATGTTGCTGCAAAGACATCTAATGAATGGGAGGTCTGCTGCTGCAACAGTATAGATGAAATATGAACTCCATATTCATTTATTCAGTGTCTGTCATCTGAACGTACTGATGCAAACCTGGAACATGTGTAGGGGACTGATGAGTAGAGGTCCCCCGTATAAAACAGTCTGTCTAGGGGACAGAGCTCCATGCTATGGCATAGAGTTTCAAGGCAACTGAGAATGAGGGACCTCTGTGGAGAAGTCCTTTCCTGAACCTCTGCACCACCCTGCTTGGGGAACTGGAATCTCATGTTCCTCTCTCTCACAGCCAGCAGAATAAGAAAGCAGTTGAAAGAGCAACCCACTTGCGTGCTAGGCCTTTCAAGATCTGGAGGCAGCTTGTTAGCCATTACAGTGATACAACCTTTGATCTCTACACAGCCAGTGACAAAGCATCACAGGCTTCCTATTAAGAGCTAATATAGTGTGTATGTTCAACTAGTAAAAAGAGTATTAGTGCACAGAACCTATACAAGAGTTTGAATGGAAAGATTTATTCAGCATGTTTATTCTTATGAAACAAAAGACAAAAATTTAACCTGTATCTATATTGATATGTGAATTCAGTTCAAGAGACTGAGAAAGCTTTCAGGTACCCTACTGTGCTACTGTCCAGGTGGCTGGACTGGGGTCTGAGTAATCTGATCTAGTTGAAGATGTCCTCCTCATTTCAGGGGTTACTGGATCAGATTAACTTTTTAGATGTCCCTTCCAACCCAAACTATTCTGTGAGTCTATCATTCTGTCATTCTGTCATCATTCTATCATTCTGTCACTGAAGCCTCATCTGAGACATAAAAGGTCTTGCTGCTACTTCTATACCTAGTTTCCAGTCGGGTAAGACATCTTGCTTTCTGGATTAAATATACTTTGAATTTAATCTGTCTGCTATGCTCTTTTCTTGGGCTACAGGTCAGCTACTAAACCGCTGTGCAAATTATTTTTGAATCAAAAAATATTGGAGCATATTGTCTCTTTGATTGCTGGATCTTGTTATAAACTGTCAGTTTAGGAACTCCAGGCTTGTAGCTTTAGTTCTTTAATTTGCTGAGATACTAAAAATCTTATAAATAAGAAAATATTTCATTTGAGAGGATACTCTAAGTAAACCTACATCCTGAGGACCTCACTGCCGCCGTCCAAGCTTGCCAGGCCCTGGCAGATGAACCTCAGGAGTAAAGGGTGGGACCAGTTCTGCGCAAGCTGAGCCTCACCTAAAAAATCCACTGCGCAGGCTCAAAGGTTATACCCACACTTGTAAAACCCTGCAGCGACAGGTGTTTAGCCATCAGCGCACTTGTAGCAAGCGTGGGTAGAGCCCTTCTCAAATTTTCGTTCGCGAAGCCTAGCCATGATGATGATGATGATTTCATTTGAGGTAATAGCTCTATTTTCTGAAGGATTTTGCTAGAAGTAATGTAAGTGGGAAATAGTGGTTTAAACTGTCACACATGCATTAAGTGTACATTAACCCTTCCAGCACATATTCTAATAATAAGCTAAAACTTTAGTTATCAAACTACAACAAATCAAACAGACTGGGTAATGAAGATATATCCTTTTTCCATTAGTATAAAGGCAAGTTTGATGAGAAACTGTTGATTTTATTCCACAAAAGATTTTATAATGTCAGTGTTTCTCTTGTAACTTACATGTAACTACTGTATAGATAGCTACTTTTGCACTATAAGAGACAGAACAAAATACTCTGTGTTCTAGGAAACAGTACACTGATTTAATTAGAGTTGAAGAATCGAAGAAATCCAGTTTTGACATACTATTTCAGCCTGTACATCAATATATCTCTCTCCCTTTCCACACACCATGATTTTAAATTCTATCTTGAGACAACAGGATCCTAGAGAAATTGGATAGAATCTTGAATATTAAGATAAGGTGATATTTATTGTGATTAATGAGGAATTTTAGCTGAATTATTGGTTATTTCTTCATTTGTAAGTTTCTGTTCATAACAAGGGTAAGGTTTCATTCCACAGAATGGATTTTTTTTTTTTTTTTTTTTTTTTATTTGGTTGATGTTATATATGAAACCTATATTGATCTTTGACCCCACACTTTTTTTTATGCTGGGTCATTCTCCCTAAAGTGAACACGTGTTAATATTCTGTGGGGGGTACTCTTGTGACACCAAAGAAACCTGCGTGATACTCACCCAACTATAGATTTTACTCATTTTTTTCTCTAGCCTTTTTTCCCTTCATTTTTTTTCGATTACATTTATTCACAGTTGACCCAGTATTTTTGATGCTGTACAAGAGTTGGTATCCTAGATATCCCAGGGATTTGAATGACTAGTATAATGCCTGCATGAGAGATGAGAAGCAGAAGTATATTGTTGAACCTTTAAAGAAAGGTCGACATTTTTCTGGCCCTTGAGCAGCTCTCTTCGGTATTGAAGCTTTTGCAGCTTTCAACCCTTTGATTTATGAGCAAAAGTGTAGCACGTCTTGGCCATTATGGAATCATAAAAGTCCTTTAAGTCTTCCCATTCCATTTTTACTTAAAGTAAAAGAAAAGAAAGTTAACTCCTTTCCTATTCTGCTTCTTTCTGCTTTTTTGGATATTTTTCTTTTTTCTTCTTAATTTTTTTAATTTTTTTTTTTAATATTAACACTTTTAGATGTAAATTCTTATTTCAAAGAAATCTAAAGGGATTCCCAGGAAAAATTTCAAATTCTGAAGTCAAAAATTAAAATGTAAATTTGAGTGTCTAAGTAGCTCAACCGAGCAATTTTGATGAGAAGAGAGGGCAATGAAGAAAAACTCTGAAAATTTCAAAACATTGTGAGTCACTGTTTTGTAGGATTCACAAGTTAGAGTTTCAAATCACCTAAGAGTAAAAAAAAAAAAAAAAAATTTTAATTAATCTTACTTAAGCTTACTAATTTAGTGTAACTGTTTCTGCTTCAAGTAGTCTACAGAAGTCCTTTAATCACAGAACCATAGAATCGACCTGGTTGGAAAGGACCTCTGAGATTATCAAGTCCAACCCTTGATCCGACACCACCATGGTTACCAGACTACGGCACTCAGTGCCACATCCAGTCTCATCTTAAAAACCTCCAGGGACGGAGAATCCACCACCTCCCTGGGGAGCCCATTCCAG
>JAYRBT010000093.1:41653157-41695335 GCA_036023395.1 Myiotriccus ornatus | reverse complement strand
TTCCTGAACTGAGGGGCCCAGAACTGGACATAGTGCTCAAGTTGTGGCATCACTTCCCTGGTCAGGCTGGCCACACTATTCCTTATACAGGCCAGGATGCCATTGGCCTTCTTGGCCACCTGGGCACACTGCTGGCTCATGTTCAGATTCCTGTCAAGAAAGAATGTAATCATCCATCCTCAGTAATAGTGATAAAAATTTCGCTGCACTGCAGCATTATCAAAATGTTTTCCAATTTTTTAATGGAGGAAGCATTTGTTATCTTAATGTTCAGAGTTGTATTGGTTGTAAATTATGTCTACAGACTCATGCAGTTTCTCCCAGTTGTAATCTCACTGCAATTCACAATAAAATTTCCATCAACTACATTGAAGGCAAAACAAGACTACTCTTAGCATAGCATGCCTATGGTTGGTGTGGGCACTTTATGACAATTACATTAAACCCATTAATTACATTACCTGCACCTGTGCCTTTGTCCACAGTGAAAACCAAGCTGGTCTTGTCCTAAAAATGCAGTTCATAGTTGAGATTATGTTAGTAAATCCTGACTGTTAGTAGGATTTACTGATTTTGGCCCAGCCAAACTCTAACATTGAAGCTAAGCTTACTACTAGCTAACTTCTACAAGTGCATGCAAGCCCTGGCAGTAAATAGGCTTTATTCTTTTCTTTTCTTTTCTTTTATTTTTTATTTTGTGACTAGAAATTGACAGAAAGAGATATTCTTGCTGAAGTTCACCTTATTCACCTCTGTTGATTTTACTGAAGATGTTCCTTCCAAATAATTTCTTCCTTTAGTCTTGCAAAGTGTGCAGTATAAAAAGATTTGGAAAGCAACTTTCCATCATGCCATGCCACTTATAATATTCTGGTAAATATTCTAGCTGGACAGTAAAATGTCAAATGAAGGCTGATAAGAGCACGTGAACTGAGACATACCTCTCAGACCTACATTACTGATTTTTGAGAGACTCAAGAGGAGACTTTGTTCTGACTCTATACTGCGCTATTAAGTGAAAAAGAAAAATGAGTGTATTCAGATTCTCTTGACATAGAAAGAATAAAGTTTTGAAAGCTAGAAAAATAATAAAATCATTAAAAATCATGTGGTTCATAAGCTCAGTTTTTAGACACCTTGCTGGGTCATATGATTTAGCACTTAACAGCTACACTTCGGAAACTCTGGAAGCGATATGTTTGAACATCAGTGTCATTGGAGGCATCTTATGGAAACTAATTTTTTTTTTCCAGCTGTTGCTGCGAAGGATGTGGAACTGTCAAATTTCACAGAGAACACCCTGATGTTCAGAATTCACCTAAGTTTTTTAAATTACACTTTTCTTTAAGAAAAAAAAAAAGCTCTACATAGGGCTTAGATGCACTATACTAAGTGAGAAATCCAAACAGGAAATAATTACTCAAATTTAGGTCCATCAGTTTTGGCAGGGCTTTTTGCTTTTTTATATGTTTGTTAGCTAGTTTAAAAAAAAATACCCTAACTATCTATCAGCACTTAGAAATTTACTAGATGAACTTGAAATATCAATTAGTTGGTGAATAAGATCTGAGGTACATAGTAGAGCAGTTGTCTTCTTATTTCCTCCAGTAGTCTGCCTATTGATACCAATAAGCCATCCATATGGTAAACTCTTCAAGGAAATACAATGCAATTAATAAGTCTGAGTAATGTGAGAGGTAAATAAAGTTCACAGAAGTTAAAGGAAAGACATGTATTTATTTGTACCATATAAAAAATATGCTACTTTATTTTTCCTATGATCTACAGAGCCTTTTAATATCATTAGGATGATTTTGGTACAAACAAGATGACAATCAGAATCATTTAAAAATGAGAAAATGATGGTTATAATATGAAATAATATCATAAAACTGATTGTATTTGAACTGAAATTATGAGAGAAAATTCTTAAGACCCTACCTAAACTCAGAAATCTTTATTTGTATTTTATATTATACATCTGGATTTCCCATAGGCAATATAAATTTCTTTGAATGTAATATTTGAATTTTCCCATTTTCTTTTCCTTCCAATGCTCCATTCTATCTTATTTTTTAAGCTTTTTTTTCAGACAGATTTACTACCTTGTATTGACAGACTAAACTTTATGTTGTTCCCAAGTGAGTTAACGTGTTCATTCTCTTTTTCATTTTGCTTCTGACTCCTTTGGGCAAAAACAGTGCCCCTCTATCACACTGGAATGTCAAGATACTTTATTAATACATTAAATAATTTGGACTGGGATTTCTAGATATAAAGTGTTGTAATCATAACAGTTTATTTCATACACTCCTATAACAAAATGAGACTTTGTAAAAAAACAAAGCCATGATGGGTTATCTTTAGAGGGAAAAGAAAGACAGTTTTATTCAAAAGTTTTAGCTACTAACATGAGAGAAAGTTTGTTTACAGGACTACATAACATTAAATGAACATCCAGAAAACCAGTACCCGATTCAAAGTCTTTGAAAAAAAAGTAGGATGAATATGACTACACTGATTATGGAATGATGTAGATTTTTTACGAGATTAATTTTTTTTGAAGCTCTGATTATAAGGTGGTTACTGCCTCATGTATCCAATATGTAAACAGGGTGTCAGGCAAAAGACTTAATGACTGAATAGGAGTTACTGTAAAAGGTGAATCATGGGGTTTACATTTTTGCCCCTTATTTGAATGCTACGGCTTCTACTTTAGGTAAGACGCTCGTGCTGTAAGGAATCAGATCATGAAAACACAGGGTCACAATATTATCCACAATATCTTTCTAGCCTGCCATCTTCTGTAACTACAACATCTTGGAAAAACTTCAGAACAGCGCAAAACCATAGAATAATTTTTCTAGAATCCTGCCCCTCTGGGAAGTCTCTTTTCAGGTGTCTCCTGTTCTAAATACATCCTCTCATTTTATATAGCAGCCCTTGATTTTTTTTTTAACATGAATTTCCCTCATTAAACTTTCTACCACCACATTTCTATAACCATTTTTAGCACCTGAACTCTCTGTTGGCAGGGAAATAGACTTTTTCAATCTAGTAACAGTATAAAGAAGCATTTCTTTACTTTGAACATACTATTTTCTGGTTGTAGCTGGTGTCTATACTTAATCATATTTGAACAAACTATGGACATTCTTTCCAATTCCTATGCTAAACTTAACTTTGCCATACCCCTACTCATCCCTTTATATCTTTTTCAATATGTAAAATACTAATTTGTTCATCCACTTCTTTAATCAAAGAAGACTCTGGGGACACCTTATTATGACCTCTCAGTTACCTTAAGGAGCCTGCAAGAGAGCTGGAGAGGGACTTTTTACAAGGCCTTGTAGTGACAGGACTGGGGGCAGTGACTTTAAATTGAGAGACTGTAGGTTTAGATTAGATGTGAGGGCGGTGAGACACTAGAACAGGTTACCCAGAGGAGGCATCGATGTCCCATCCCTGAAAGTGTTCAAGGCCAAGCTGACCAGGGCTTTGAGCAACCTGGTGTAGTGGAAGGTGTCCCTGCCATCAAAGAGGGGTTAGAACTAAATGATCTTTAAGGTTACTTCCAATCCAAACCATTCCATGATTATATGATAATAAGATAATTAAATCAAATCTGTTCTACATAAATCAGTGTTGACTGGTGCTCAGTGCCTCTGTGTAAAAATCCTAGCAGAAAGAAAGATAGACATCCAAAAAGATATTGTAAAATGAAGAGATTCTTTATACCTTAAGGACAATACATGACATGGATTTGAACTAGAGAAAATTGTTTGGACAATGGATTTACAGCTTATAAACCTAGCTACATTTAATCTTTTTCTCTAGTTTGCCTCAACTGATGATTTAAATAGTTGACTGTGGTCTTGCTTTTGTTGAATCAGTTTCTCATTATATTAAGTTGTCTTTGTATATACTGTATTTTGCTGAAAATAACAATCAGAAGATAACAAATAGAATCTGCAAATTGAAAGTACAATCTGAGAATTTGGCAAAACCCACAAAATTACTGAGGTCTAATTATATTTTTAATCATGAAACTTTCCTAATTAAAAACATGGTAAGCATGAAAATGTACATGATTTAATTTTTTAGTAAAATACTAGAATTTTCATGTTGTAAAGTAACCATGAGCAGAAATGAAAAGTAGTCCAAATATTTAGGTACCAACATTCTTTCAGTAGAGTCTTTGAATAGAAAAGTATTTCTGATAGAGATATTGTGAACTTATGCAGCAATACACCTAAGCTTTATTTCCTTCATCCAGAGACAGCAATGAGATGGAAAACAAAGACAACAGAAACCTGTAAGTTTTAAGAAAAATAATCCTTAAATTAATTTACCAGAAGTTTCAGAATTAATCACTTCATCACCAGCTTATAGAACACTTAACGGGAAATGTAATTTTAAAGAATAAAAATTAATAAAATAAAAATATTTGAGTGAAAGTAATCTACATCTGATATAACATTCTGCAAAGGCAAATCCTGTCATATAGTATATTCTGACATGTAGTTCTTCAAGCCCTGTGTTTGATCTAGATAATAGAGTTCTGATTTATTACTATTATTAAATACAGTATTCTGAGACTGAAGATTGGGTTTGTAGATAGGATTTGTAGATAAACACACACACAAATAAAAGACTCTTATACAAACAGATGATCATAAAGCTGGGGCTAAACTTGAATATTTTATTCTTTCAGACACTAGAGTTAGTATGACAAGGTTCATGGTTTCTTTCTGTAGCATCTCTTAGAGCACTCCCACTGCTGTATTTACTTGCGTACTCTTCCACGTAAAGAAAGCGCACCCCTCCTTCCCTTCCTCTCGTCTGCTTATAATGTTCTTTTTAAATGTATTTGTATTGTTTTAATGTATTCCAGCCATCATCTCTTTCCCATGGCTTCTGTCAGCTGCATTTGTCCTATTGTCATCAGAAATGGTGAAGAATTCCTGTTATTCCTTTGCAGTGTTGTCTTCAAGGTGTTTATGGTATGAGATCATATCCCTAAAGTTTTCTTGGTGATTGCATGTAACTCCCTTCATATCCACTAAAACTTCATATTTCCAACAATTATTTCCTTTTTAAATGTTCTCTTTAAGTTAAAGAAACAAGAAAACCAAACTTCTGTTTGTAATCGCCCTGCTCCCTCTCCATTGCAGAAATGTATATTAACATGATTCCTCCCTGGGTTATACTCCTAATTAAATTATTATGAACATTAGCTTGTTTAAGTAGTGTACCAAGCAGTTTCTGTGTTAAACTGCATTTTATCCTACTTGTGAGAATTTATTCCCCAACCCAGGCAGACATGCTAGATGTCAGCTCCTGGAAGACTATCTTTTTTTAATCAATATAAAAAGGACTCCATATATTTTGCATTTTGAAGGAATTACAGATATCCTAAAAAATAAATAAGTACACTCCTGTCTATAAGAAGAAAATAAATGGCTTTGGACACACCTGCAACTAAATTAGACCAGTTTACAGTATCTGAACCTTGTAAAAGGTTCAGAAGCTGTTTGATTCTTCTTCTTTTGGTAAGAGTAAGAAATGACAGGCTTTTGTGATTTGGAGATGATATTTGTGATTTTTTTTTTGGTTCTTCACACTGAAAAAAACCCCCAATAAACAAGGAAAAAATACAAACAAAATAAAAAATTAAAACTTATTCTTGTTTTCTCCAAATAAAATGAGCTAATAGGTAGGTAAATCCCTTATTTTCACAAACCTGCATACAAGAGTTATCTATGGTTAACAAAGACACACCTGTGGAGTTGTGCAAATTAGTTTTTCTGGTGGTTGTTGTTTTTTTTCTCAAAGATATCAGTTTTAAAGTAACAGTAAAACCTGATACTACAGAGAGCAACACCATTCTCTCCAACAGGAGAAGAAATGCCTGTGTGGGATATTGTTGCCTTCAGTGTCAAGCATGAAGTACGGGATGATCTAAAAAAGAAAACAACAGAAGTTTTCTGGATTGTGTTCTCTTTCCCATTGGAATCATTGGCATACAAGTTTTGCCAGCTCACAAAACCTTTAAGGAGTATGCACTTTCTATCTAACCCATGACATTTTTCTTCTCAATTCCACAGGAAAGAAGAGTGAGCTTTTCAGCAAGAAGGAAGAACATACTTCAAAATTTTTGCAACTTGAAAAGATATTAAAGTTTAGGGGGGGAGGGAGGGTCCAAAGGGAATTAATGAAACTTACTTACCTTTTCCCTCTTTAAGATTCAAAATTGCTTCTTGAAGCTTGAAACCAAGAAGGGTTAGAAGACTCTCCTGATAAAATTTGGGACTGGGCTTAGTATGAAATGATTGACTGTCAGTCATATGTCTCCAGGACAGCTGTGTCAGCTCAGCAGCTTTAGGTAAGTTAGCAGCAGTATCACTAGTTTGTTCCTTTATCCAGGTGTTTCACCAAGTCTACTATATCTTCATTTCATTATCAGGGTGTTTAACTTGGGGATTGTGAGTCAGACTGTTTTTAACATTATTCAACACCAAAAGCACCATGATGCCCCTTTCTTAATTTATCACTGAGAGCTTTGCAAATAGGGCATTGTTCAAGTTGTTTAGCCGTTCCAGGCAGAGCATCCTGCCACACTAAGTATCATAAGGAATGAAAACCATCATTGCCATATACACCATTTTGACTGGATATTTAATAAGGGAGATGTTAGGAAGGTGGTAAATCTACTAAGTCCCAGAATAATAAACTTCATCACTGTCACACTCCGTCACAGTATTCTGTTCCTATTGCCTTGGGTGAGTATGACTCTGGATGATTACTCTTTTTCCTTCTGCTTCTAGATCTCTGGTATCCTCTCTAAAGCTCTTCAGTATGTGGTGATAGGAAGAGCTATTCAGTATTGCTGCATGTCCTGAGTTCTGCTTTAGGAACTGTATTGATCAAATGAAATGGTATTCATATGAAAGGAGTGTTTGGAATGATGTATTTCTCTGTCATTTTAAAATGTAACTTGCTGCATCATTTCTTTATATATCACTTACTTCACTGTCGTTCCTTTCAAACACTTCTTTTTCTATAAGTCAGTCTGAACTGGGGGAATGAAGGTGGTGTGTCTTTTATTAATTTTTTTAACTCTTTATTTTATTTCAAAACTGCCATTTCCTCTGTTTTTCTCTTAATAGTTTAATCTGTTTTAGAGCTCAGGAAGATTGGAGGGGAATTTTTTCGTCTTTTTAATCTTAAACCTGAGACATTTGAATCTGAATAACCAGTATTGAAATGGTGCAGCATGTAATGCTGGAGATGCAATACAGTTCAGTTAAGCTGAAGCCTCAAGACAGACATCAAAGCAAAGCAAACATGTATGTATGCAAACATATAAGTATGAAACAAGGATACAAAGCCCAAAATGCAGCATAGAAGAACAATCTTGTCTCTTGTCTTCCTCAAATCTCAAAAGGAAGAAAGAAATTTTACTATTTCCTCTGCCCGTTTTTAGAATAACTGATCCAGAAGAATGCATGCAATTTAATGCTGCTAATTTTCACTTCTATCCACACACAATTCTAGGAGTAAACAGACAAATCTTGCACAGTCTCTGTGGTATAGCAAAACTCAAATTTGCCAGCATCCATATGGTCTTTCTCTATGAGATTAACAGAATCTTCATTTTGAAAACCTTAAGAATCCCATTGATTTTCCTGAGAACTCTATAGATCTTCTACTCCCTCCTCACACTCTCACAAGGCCTTTTTCCCCCCACTTTTAATTTCACTTTAAGGGTTGAAGTCCCTTTTCCTGTTTGATTTGCTGTCTTAAATTTTGCTAGATCAAGGTATAGGCCCTTAAATAGATTTCCATTAATCTTCACTTAATTTCTCAATCTCTTGCCTTTTAGAGAATTGCAAACAATTTCTTTTTTTTTTTTCTTTTTTTTTCTTCATTCCTCTTATGCTCTCTGCTTATTCACAACACATTTCTTGAACTACTTATTCACTCCCTGGGGTTTTCACCCTCCCTGTAATCTTTTCCCTTTCTTGGGATACATAATTCCTAATATCTTTAGTTGTTTGACTGGAAGAAATTCCAGGCCTTTCTCACATTTAGGGCCCTAAGCTCTTCAATGTAATTGACTTTACTAATGATTCCTTCTGTTCAGGAAAGTTTGTCCTCTTTTAAAATACCGAATCTTACTTCCTTCCTTTCATCCTCTGTAGTAAAATTTGACCTCACAGTTGAATATGCCCTGTTCTCTTTACTCCTGTTTCTTATGTTTTTTACCAACTTTTGCTTTATGTCCTTGAGGTTCTCAAAGTTTTATTTTCTTCATGAATGACAGTAGTGTAAAGTGAGAAAAGAGGTCAGTTGTCCTTTGAAAAGTTTTCAAGGAGAGCACAGGGGAGTTCTATTTTAAGGGTTCTTTTTCAGGTATCTATAAAGACAGAAATCCTTTGACTAAAGAGATACAAAAAGTCAGGGTTTTTTTCTGTTTTAATATGCTGGGTTTTTTTGGTTTTTTTTGTTTTTTTTTTTTTTATCACATGTCTTTCCAAAGCTTAGTTTGTATGCCAGCCCCTTTGATATGGCACATCATGCATGTTCCTAAGTATTCACCTGTGGGAGAAGTTGTATGGTAAAGATGTCCTATCACATACCTTAATCCTGCAAACAAGTGCTTTTCCTTTGTTGATTTAGAGATTTAATTGCAGTTTTCGTTGACAAATATTTCAGGACTAAAACACATAGTAGTGATCTTTGGAGCTGCACATTTGAAGGAACAATTTGTCTTGCTAAAAGAAAAATTAATTATTGTCAGCAAACTTAACCAAATGCTTTTATCCATTACTTCCTGATGATTTCTAAGGGCCTAATTCTGAGCTCCCTTGGCAAGCCAGGCTTCTTGGAAGCAAGTTTATTTCTTCTCTGGCTAATTGTCTCTGCTATAATTAAATGAGTAATTGGATTTAATTTCTTGAGTATTGCCCTCTAGCAGACATTACTTTAGCCTGAAAAACTACGTTTTTTAAAAAAGAAAAAAATTAGAAAGACATCAACTCAAACCAAACACAACTTTGTTAATTTGTCTGAAGAAATTAGGAGCCATACCAAGAACTAGACTAAAATTTGTGGATGCTCTTTCCCTGATGGATTCCAAAGGTGCTGGCTGCAGATGTAGTTATTCTGTTTCTAAATGTCTGTATAGTAAACTGAGTAGCTCCTAAAGCAATTTTTTTCTCAGTTGTAGCCTTTGTATTTAGTCTAAAGCTAAATGGGACTGAATTTACCACACCTGGATGTAAACTCCTTTTTATTTCTTGACTATATTATCACATAAATAATTTAAAACTATCTTTCAGATTGTTTCTTGTTTGAGTCTGAACACACAGGAGTAGTCTAGTTATTCTCGAAGCCATTGACAGCCCTTTTTCAAAATGGTCTAAAACTGCCACCTTCTGGCTATTTTCATTGCTTTCTACATGAGCCAAAAGCAGAGCTACATGTATTGACCTGATTACAGCTTGGAACTCTGATTTCTGGCAATGCAAATAGTATATAGAACTTACTGCTTTTACTGTTAGTGAGAGAAAATAAAAATAATGTTAATTAATCAGATGACCATACAAGACTTAGACTTTTTTTGGTCTTTAGCTGGATACAGCCTAATATCACAAGCTCAATTTTTATTTTATTACACACACTCTTTCTTCTGTTATACATATTTTTAGAACCCATTTCTTTCTGTCTGCTTTCACTTTTGTGCTCATTCCATCATTTTAAACCATCTATTTTTCCATTCTGTTCCTTAATTATAGGTTCTGTGGTTTTAGGGTCTTTTCTTCCAGTACTAAATGATAGAAAACATTGTACTTTCCACAGTGATTCCAGAGCAGGTGAATGAAGAAAAGAAAGTAGAGTACATTCTTTCAAATATGTTCAGAATTGTCTGAACTGTTACTACTGAGCAACCACAAGGATTTGGGAATTTTTTTTCTCTTTTTGAGACAGATAAAATTGGACCCTTAGCAGCAGTTGAACTGTACGTCTTAGTGTTAGGATGACAAAATGAAAAAAAAAAGTCGTTAGACTTTGCCTTTTGTCCATAGGGCAAAAAACAATTTCATATCAATCTGATTAATGAAGGTATCCCGCAGTAAAACACAGGTTCTGGCCCCACCCACAAACACATACTGTGTGTGAGCAAGTCAGAACTGCTCCTGTGAAAAGATTTCCCCAGATTATTATTTCTAATTAATTTAAGAGGCTCCTCTTTTTTTTTTTTTTTTTTTTTGAAGAACTACCATTGTTACATTTTGATTGTCCCATATCAGCTTGGAGTTAGTATTATATAGTATTAGTATACTAATATCTGGAGTTGGCTAAGTAGTGAGTGCAAGCTACATGACAATAACTGTTTTTTGCAATATGCAATACTCTTCTGAATTGCACAAAGAGGTCCCTCCTCAAGATGGAAGATCAAATAAAGCGCTACATAATGTATTACCCTTAGACCTCATGTCCATATATCAGACAAAATTCTAGACAAAAAAAGATCATGTATTCAGAAACTAACAGATTTTTCCAGAAAGCTCCAAGATTTTCTTTAAGGATTACATCTTGTATGCAAGAAATTAAGAAATGCAGTATTCTTCTTCATGTAGTCTTATTTCTTCTCCACTTAGCAAGGTCTCCCATATAGGCAGATAGTTTTTTCATTCATAGCAGTATAATTCCTTTGAGGGGAAAAAAAGGCAGAATAGAAATCAACTAACCTAAATAAATAAATAAACCCCACCCAAAAATCCCAACAAACAAAAAAAAACCCCACAAGGCTTTAATTTTCTACTGAAATAACAGAATGCCATAGTGCATACATCTTTACCTCTTTTAAAAAAATATTGTGTGTAAAAGCAGGACAGAAATATGTATAAAATGAAAGCAGTCTGGGTGTAGAAGCGCAGAATAAAACACAGTCATCCATAGTCTTCCAAATGACCAAAGAGTTGAATGTGGGTTTATGTAAATATCTGCTAGTACCTTTCCATTAAATATAAACTTCTCTTGGATATGTAGTATTTTAGAAGATGATAATACATTAAAACTTGACTTAACCAAAAATGAGCCTCCTGTTTAACTGCAGGACAAATGCAAAAAGGGTACCATGAATGAATATCACAAAAATTAACAGTGATTGTATGTTAAGTTTTCTAGTCATTGGGGCTATTTCATGACAGATTATTGAATTCATAAACCTCTCCTGCACAGAGCAAATAGAATTGTGATATATGCAGAAGCAAGTGAAGGACAAAGGGAATAAAAATATTTTTGTATTGGTAAGTCACCTTACATTGCATGCTACGCTATGCTGTGAGAAGAGATAAAGAATAGACTAGGCCTATTTGCTAAATAAGTTACAACACAGAAATAATTATGACAGTTTTAACAAATACACACAATACTGCACCATAAACATTATCAGCCACTAGATTATGTTTGTTTCTAAATTGTCCGCACTGAGACCCAGGCACACTTAGGCCTCAAGTCACAAATTCTTTTCCAAACCCTTTGTCCTGGTTCCAACCAGGACAGAGTTAATTTTTGCAGCAGCAAGGAGAAGGTATAGCTAGGACTCAAAGTTATTCTTTAACACCTCACATCATTTTCCGAGGACCCTTCAGGGTTGCATAGCATGGTGGGGGTCAGACATTGCCGGTCACTGTGTAGTGAGCAAATCGAGTGGGAAGCACTTGCCTCCACTGTACATCTTGTTACCAATATTGTTGCTGTTATTGTTCATTTCCTTATTTCATTGCTGTTTCCAGTAAATTTTCTTATCTCAACCCATGATCTTTACCTTTTGTGTCTCCAGTTCTCCACTCCAGCCTGGCATAGGGGAAAGAGGAAAGGGAGAGAAGAGTGATCAGGCAGCACATAGTTTGGGGTGTTTCAGAGGGAACACTAAAATGGGAAATATCATTCCTAAACCACAACATCTTCATCATAGAGGAAAAAGATTTTGTACTGTGACTGCTCAAATACTGACACAGGCAGCTTAGAGAAGGTGTGGAGTCTTCCCCCATAGAAATATTCAAAGTCCAACTAGATGTTGTCCTGAGCAATCTGCTGCAGCTGACCATGCCTGAAGGGTAGCAGGTGGCACTGGGTACATGGTTTAATGGTGAATTTAGCAGCACTAGGTTAATTCAGTGATCTGAATCAGCACTAGGTAGGATTCAGTGATCATCAGTCCCTGTATACCCCTTATCTGTCACATTTATGAAAATAAAAGCATTGTACTTTTTTCCAAATGCTGCATTCCTGTATGCATTGCAAGTAGAATTTCAATGGAAATTTGAATCAGAATGTGGCCTAGTCTGTCTTCTACATCATGATTTTTTTTACCATATTTTTGAGTTATTTTTATGAATTTTCAAATCTGTGATAACATGTTTCAAGACTAATATCAATCTGTGATAATATGTTTCAAGACTAGAAATCAACAAATACTAGGAAAAATACCAGGAAAATCACTACAGTACAAAAATGCAGAACAGTCTCTCATCTTGTAACATCTCTCTTGGGAGTCAATTTCTCTTCCTTCCCAATCTATCTTCTAGTATAAATAAATGGAGCATTTTTCACTCGCCTTGAGCAAAACTGCTTTGTGCATCAAGGCTAAAACTTTTTCTATAGCATAAGAAAGTGCAGCTCACTGCAAAGTACATATGTTGAACTATACTTCATCCATTTCATGTGTACATTTCAACAGAATTTGGTGTCAAAATACACCAAGTGTATTTCAACACCAATGGTATTGAAAAAAACCTTGGAAAAAAATATGTCAAAGCACCAAATCTGGTATTAATTTCATATTTATCCAACTACCTTTCTCTTTCTCAAATATTAATTGAACAGTAAATTCCAAATAATGACGACTTTATGATTTTATAACTTTTGCACAGTTTGAAATTCAAGTGAAAGGAAATAAATTAGCAAATTGCAGATATGCTGTAGTACATAATGAAGGTTGGAAAACTCCATGAGAGATAATGGCTAAAGAGACAGTATAAGGTTCAGATGTGCAAGAAAAGAAGATAGCTTTGGAACATTTCTTAGCTGGAGACAACAACAATTTCAAGGAAATTCTTATTTGCCTTGGAGGAGTGTAACTTAAGTCCAGAAGGAGCTATGTTGTTATGCCAAGTTTGAAAAAAAATTATAGACTACCTCAATTCTAGGCTTTAACTAGGCTTTAAAAAGCCTTTTCTTCCTTCTTTATTATTTTGGGTGTCCTCAACTTCTTTTTTTTTATTATTATTTTTCAGTACCAGCAGAAATTAATTCAGCCAAAAATATCTTGTGTGAAGTCTAAATGTTATTAGGAAGGCAGAAAGCATATGTAACACTCTAGCTCACAGCCAAAAGAATAGGACTATGACCTTGAGAAAAGAAGCAACTACTCCAATAAAAAAAATAACAGATAACAAAGATTCACATCTAAGAGGAAACATGGGTCTACTGGGACCAAGGAAAGCAAGTGCAGAACAAGCTGAGCCTCCCAGAAGCCCTTCTCAACACCAGTAGAATGAACTGGTCAAAGGCAAAAATGGGTTATGAAAGAAAGTTCTTTAAGATCTCACAGCTGTGCGAAATCTGTACAAAGTAAAGAAAGCACTGAATATGAAGACAAGATACCTAACTACCATTACTGTGTTATTTTATTTCAGCTGAAGACATGGAGAATATTGAAATCCTTAGCAAAGAAATAGTTGTGGTTTTCCAAGCCTCAGACGAAGTATTCTGAGGTATTTATGGTGTTGCAAACTACGAAAGAAGTATTAGAGAGAGAATAGATACAAAATTTCTGCCTAAAAAATTACCAGGGAAAAAAAATACTAAAACTAACAGTAACAAAAATTATAAATCCTACAAGAAACCTGCCCTCAGCTAACAAATACATTATGGTGAAAAGACTATAGCCTGAAGAAACTGGATGACAAAATTTCCTGTGTCTGATATTTCTAATTGATTGCCTGTTAAGATTTGAAAGGGAGCTAGCATGTAACAGATACTGAACAAATTATTTTAGGTGGAATTCAGGCTTTAATCATCAGTAAATTTTGTCTTACTCTTTATCTGTAATTAAACTGTGATAGTTCTGTTACAGTTGTATTTGTAACTGTGCAAGAAATTTTTGTTACAAAACAAAAGTAGTTGACTACTGAGTCCAGGAAGTGAGAAATTACTTATATGAGACTCACATGAGTCAAGACACTAAATCTTTTGCTTTACAACAAAAATTATTTATCCCTAAAATCCCCAATTAATAGGAAACTAATTAATACTTCTACTTGTATCTTAGCTTATATATCCACCAGAAAGAAAGCAGGCTTTGTATAACTGTCCTTTCTCATCTTGATTTCTTTTCGTGTTTTTTTTTTTTTTTTTGCCTACCCAATTTATCAAATCTTAATTTGACTGAAGCTACTCTTTACTAGTAGACAGAGTTCCATTACAAAAGACTACATGCACACACGAAAACAATCTTCTCTGTGTATATACATGCGTAAGTCTAGTTCAATCCAAATTTCTCTAATTACTTACACGAGAGAAGGTATTTTTGAAGGATTAAGTTATGTCTTCAAAATGCAACATTTTACATTGTAAATACTTTTCCAAATTCAGACAGATGTCCATTCCAGGTATTCCCATGTCCTGCTGCAGCTTTCTCTGCTAATCCTGCCAACATAATTCTTTCCACTGCTGCACTGTGAATTGTATCAGGAAACTGAGATGGATAAAAAATTAAGTGACTTCTGTGATTTTGGGGGTTTTCTTTGTTTCTTTGTTTTTGTTTTTGTTTTGGGATTTTTTGTGGGGTTTTTTGTTGTTGTTGTTGTTGTTGAGGTCAATTTCATCATATGCTTTGGACTGTAGCCTCACAAATCATTGTGTTCATGTGAATGATGAGAGCAGGAATGAGTGTTCACAACAGAAAGAGTGTTCTAAAATGTTTAAACAGGCCTTACTGCTGTGACTATGAGGATGGAAATACAGTAATATTTTCTCACTTTCTCTCTGTAGGTATCTAAGCAAGATAATGTAATGCTAGCTTTCAAATGCACAATATAAGACAGATTACTAATACTTAAAATCTTCAAATTACTTTATGTCCATCTTAGCTGAAATAGACTGCTTTTGAAGTACTGCATTTTAGATATAAAACTGTATAATAATAAAAAATGCAATAATAATTTTCCTTGTCATGCAATCTCTACTGCAAAAGTACCCTAAGGCCTGAAGAACAATCATAACCCATTTTATATGATATAAGATAACCCTAGTTTTATCAAAACTGTGCAGGGATTTAAAATAAAAATCCTCAGGCAAAAGGACACATTTAATCTACAGCCTTTATTATCTACCTTCATGTCCTCAGATGGTAATATTTCTGATTTTTAAAACTGAACAAGAATTTAACTCTGGAAATGTTATTCATACATAGATCACCAGGCTTTTGGCCACAGATATGTTCAAGGAAACTACTTGTTGGTTAAATTGCAATTGATATGTAACAGAAAAGTCAAAGAAAGTGAATTTAGAAATCTTATCTAGGGAGATACTGAAGATCCAGTGCAGTTACAAGCTTTCACTATCACAGTTGTCAGTTACATACAAGAGTTAGTGTCTTTTCAGCTCTCTCATCAGGCTCACGTGTTTTGTTTCAAATGTCCTTTGAGAATGCAGAAGGCCAATAATTTTTAGTCCTTATTGGGGTTTAACCCTCTTTGACAACCACACACCACAGAGCCACTCGGTCACCCCTCGCCACTCCCATGATGGTATGGAGGAAGAATTGGAAGGGTGAAAGTAAGAAACAAACTCATAGGTTGAAACAGAAAAAAACTAATAATTAAAAGGAATAAAATTTAAAAGAATAAAAAAATAAAATTTTGAAAAACAGTAAAATTGTAAAGAAAAGATTAAAAATAAATAATAAAGAGAGATGAAAATAAAACCCTGATGAGAGCATTTGCCACACTTTATGCAATCTGTATAATACAGATTGCCACATCTGTATACAATCAGTATACAGATAAAGTACTGCCTATTTTCCTCTTTCAGCAATGTCTAGAGCCAGCTTTCACCTCTGCACACTTACTAGGTTCACTCTGTCCTTCAGCAGTTTCTTCACTACATCTTATGGGACCCCACAAAGCCTTTCCACTTCTGTTATTTTCCCAAAATACAACAGCATCTATCGGTGAACTAGGCACATTGATTTTTTTTTTTTGGTAGTTTATTACACAGTGTGGCCTCTTCAGCATGAGTCACCTCCTCTGGCAATCCAAAGTTTCAGCCCTCTGAAAAGTCCATGATCAGTCCCAGGATTTCTGAGTAGTCAGGTTTTCCCATGTGAGCCTATTCCATTGTCAGTGTGATCCACTCAGTCCAGGTAGCATCAGTTTCATGATGTGTAGAATGAACCCTCCCATTTGCATGTCCAGGCCAGCACAGGCAACCAAGGTGCCAAAAGAAGCTGTGTTTCTGAAGAAGCTCAATCACCTTCATAAGCTGATAATATTTCTTTTCCAGTTAGAGCGTAACAGAATTCAAATCCTCTATATTCCTGACTCCAGAAATTTAGAGGTTGACCTTGAATCTCTTCAGGTACTTTCTGCCAGAAGTTCTGGCAGAGGCATAATGCATATTTTTCACACTTTGTCCTGTCTGGACTGGGTCAAATGCTACAGCTACAGCTGCAAACTATCTCCCATTTAATTTGTTCAAAGTCTTGCTGTTGCTCAGAGTTCAAAATTGTTCTCCTTCCAGGACACTCAATAGAGAGGGCTCACAATCAGAATGTAACCTGCAATATGCATTCTTCAGAAGCCCACAACACTTAAGAAAGATTGTGTTTCCTTTTGTTAGTTGTTGAAGACATAGCTGTTATTTTACTGATTACATCCACTGAGATATCATAATGCCCATCTTGCTATTTTATTCCTAAAAATTGAATCGCCTGTGCAGGTCCTTTGACATTACTCTGCTTTATAGAGAAACCAGCTTTCGTAAGAATCTGGATTACTTTTCTCCTTTCTAAAACACTTCTACTGATGTGTTGCCCCACCATAGTGTCACCAATATACTGCAGATGTTCAGGAGCTTCACCTTGTTCCAGCTAGCCTGTAACAATTCCCAACAAGTCAAGACCACATATCCACCTGTATGACAGTAAAATCCACATGGAATCAAGCTGTCATCTGCACTGTACTTACAAAGGGATAGAGAAAAATGAGTTACTAATATCACTTGTTGCATATCATTTGGTAGCTTTTGACTCCAATTCATACTGGAGCTGTAGCATGTCTGGTATGGAAGCATTCACTGATGGTGCGACTCAGTGGTTACAGCACTTCACTGTAAGTCTCCATTCAACTTTTGCCATGGCCATATGGGACTAACAAAGGGTGAATGTGCCTTACTGATCACTCCTTGTCTCTCCAGTCACCAGAATAGTTTATAGCTGGAAACCAGAGAGTCTTGATTAATCTGATAGTGTCGCCTGTGCAGTGTCATGGTAGCAATTGGAAACCGATGCTCTTTAGCCTGGAGCCAGCCCTCAACAGAACAATCCTCTGAGACACCATGCATGCTAGACAGCTTATCCATGCTCAAGGTTGCTATACCGTCTTGAAGCATACCTTACTTCCCTTAAGTAACTGTCTCCTGAGGTAGTCTATGCCAAGGACATATGGAGCCTCCAGACCAGTCACAGCAGGATGCTTTCACCACTCATTCCAGGATAGGCATAGCTCAACCTCCAACAGAGACAGTTGTTGCAATCCTCCTATCACTCTAGAAGTACAGATTAATTTTTCCCTGTAGTAATCTTATGCTATGAGGGAACACTGTCCACTAGCACTTTATACTCCTGTGAGGCTGACATATCAGGCCATGTCAGGCTGCTGTGGCGGATCCATGTCCATGTAGAACAGATGAGCTTTGGCAGAGGCTCTCCTGGATGTTGCAAATGCTTTGTGCTGCTGTTACAACCAGGGTGAGGGAACAAGGTGTTTAATCCAGTTCAACTCTGTGCTTTTCAGAGCCACAACGGTCCAGTTTTGCAGGTGTGACAACCCTACAAGAAAAGCCCTATAAGACTTGCAGGAATTTTGTAGTTTAGTTGCCCTGCCATATGCTAAGAAGGAAGAGGTCTCTGACTGTACAGTTTCCTTCCATCGGGTCTGTTTGAGTGGCAAGTTAACTGTGTGATCAGGCTTTCACTGAGATGCCCTTTTATTACCTGGGTGTTGCAGCTTTTCTCTAGTGACGTGTAAGGTCTTGGGCTGTGCAGATTCATACCCAGTTGGCACATATCAGAAGTGACCTTTAACTTAAATGTCTCTAATCAGGCTCCCTTGTGAATACCCTAAACTTTGTGGATCACATTTTACTGTCTTTTAAGTCGAAGTGAGGAATTTTTTTTTCTCCATATGTGATATTTTCTGCTGTTCTGTGCACCTCTGTGAAAGTGCCTCATTTGTTAAGGGCCTTCGCTTTTCTGTCAGTTTTCTGGACTTTGTTAAGCACTGGCCTGTGGCTAGTATTTGTCAAGAGTCACCTTCCTTTCTTCCTTGCTCCATCTAATCCGGCAGCTGAAGTTTTACATGCCTCCACCACTCGTGTTAGTTTCCATCTGCAAATGGATCATATACAATGAGGGACAGTAACTGCTGAGAAACAGTTGCTTGAGCAAATTTGTTGAGGGATTGTTGCCTGTGTCATTCTCTTTTTCATTTCAGATGCCCTGTACCATTTTAATGCTGATGTTACAATACGGATTTCTATTCTATTCTGAGCAATTTTTTGAGGAGAAGAGGAGCGTGGAATCAGGAAAATCCATTTTAAATATCTTTTTAGAGCTTATTCTATTTTAGATTTGGAGAAGGATTTTAGCTGAGAAATTCAGGATTGCAGTTTGCACAGAATTATTATAAAAATTCTTCTATATTTTTCTTGCTATTTTGCTTCTGTGGCTCTTTATTAATGCTATTTACCTAATAGAGCATATACCTTTGCAATAACCTGTATTCTTCTTCTAGCCTAATTCATTCTGAATTCACTAATTCCATGACCTTTGAAAATAACTGCCCTTTAACTTGCACAAGGTAGCCATTTACAAATCACTAGCCTTACTAAAATCCCTTCATAAAGTGAATTGCGGGAGTCACATAAATAAATTTGTTGCTGTACCAGACTATGTCCTCAGTTCAGAGAAAAAAAGGTCTAATTACAACATTAGAGAAGAATAAAATGTTAGGAGTATTTATACCTTCAGATATAAGGAAAAAATTTTGATATCTTGTATATTCTGGTAACTGATGAATTTTGTGACTTGATCACCTCAAATCAAAATCTGAATCTGAAAATTAATGTCTCCCATCCCAGTATCAACCAGAGTCAGCAATGCAACTGCTACTTGTGAATTAGTCTGAGATTAAAATATAAATGGCAACACAGCATGACTAAAACCTTTGACAATCTTTTCTGCTCTGCACAGTACAAATGACAATAAAAATAGAGACAAGAGGTCTGAACTAGTTTTGGGTATATACTGAAACTGTTAACCCTTGTTCAGTGTGACAACTGGATTGTACAGTCATGATATGTCTACTTGAGTATAGTAAGGCAGTCATTCTGCTACAAGGTCTGAATTTGTAAATGATCAATCATTTTCTTAGAACTAGGAAGCTGCAAAATGTGCTTCAGTTAGCTGGAGAATTCAATGTTATATTTTAAAAAAAATCCCTAGTATTATAAAATATTATAATTCTAAACTGCCTAATACCCCCCCCCCAAAAAAAAAAAAATCTTGATTCTTTTTTCTTTTAGAAGTGTCTGCATTGAAAGGCAGAGAATCAAAGAATATCCTCTAGTATGAAAGCAAATGTAATTCAGTGGGACACTGAATACAACATATATTTATTTAATTTTTGTGATGTAGATGTGCTTTTCTACTGTAAAATACATACTGGTTTCATAATGGGAAATCATACAGGTCTCTGGACCTGAAAAATATCAACAGACACTGTGGCTAAAACAGAGACCCACCCTTTAACTACATCAGGTGTACCTATCATTAAAAAGAAACAGTGAAAGTGAAGACAACTCATTTAGTA
Organism: Myiotriccus ornatus; assembly: GCA_036023395.1. Lineage (NCBI taxonomy): Eukaryota > Metazoa > Chordata > Aves > Passeriformes > Tyrannidae > Myiotriccus > Myiotriccus ornatus. The sequence continues at coordinate 41,675,167 of JAYRBT010000093.1, read as the reverse complement.
AAGGATGAAGAATCTTCTTTTAAGAGAAGTGAGAGAGAATCAGATGAGACAGCCTGTTCTGCAGCGGAGAAGTCACAAGAACGGGAGGAGGAAAGAACTGAAAACATAAGTGAGAAACCACCCAATCTCTATTCCTAAGTGAGCTTTCAGACATGCAAAAAGATTTCAGACATCAACCAGCCAAGCTGTTTACTTCAGTGTTGGGATATTTGGGTGAACAGTCAGGAATCAGAGGATAAGAAAGCCTGGTAGGTGGGATCCCTTGCTGGGTGTAAAGCCATTGACAAAGTGATTCAACAGGACAGGTATCCCTTCAACAAAGATCTTGTAAATTCCCAAAATAAATGAACTATCCTTCAGGAAGGTATCCAGCATTTGAGATAATCACTTGAGGTGGGGTGCTCTATATTATCCTGAATGACCATCAGGTATGCAAAGGCCTGGAAGAAATCCGAGTCATTCTGTCCATGTGGCAAAAGTTTAAAAGAAGCTCAGGGATGTCATATGCCAACATTGGCAGTAGTGAGTTGGATAGACACAGAGGCACCAACAAGGAATAGACTGGCCAAACAACTCTGAGAATATGAGGACAATTTCACTTCCCTCCTGTGAGCCTGCATCTTGACTGTAGAGAAACCGACCCAAATGTTGTCTGAGCAATTCAAGAAGGATTGGTCATCTTCGTGCATACTTACCAAGGTCTCAGCTGTTAGAAGTCAACCTTTCTCCACTCAAGGGAAAGGGTATTGGTGAAACACACAACACACTGTGTGTACCCTGTGGTTCTTCCTGTGTGACTGGGGACCATATGAGGAAGTGGGATGGTGAACCTAGCTGGACACTAGAAGCTCAGATACAGGAACTGCAAGATAAAAAACTAGCCCAAAGGCATGCATCCAGGAAAATTGCTTCTCCAGTGTCTGTTGATCAGATTAGAAGGGCTGATCATACTTTTGACCCTGATGAAGGGAATTCTTGTTGCAGTTACAAAAATCAAGTAATAGATACTTCAACCAGGAACAGAGGGGTCTTGCTTTTTGCCAGGAGGAAAGTGAGAACTGGATTTACTGGAAAATGCAATCATCATGCAAAAACCTAGCAAAGATATGAAATACCTCATTCAAAACCCATTGTACAACATGGTCTGTCTAAAATAGACCATGTTGCAAGCTTTTCACCCTCAGATTCTGTATAATGAAAACACATAAGCAGAGACTTGTAGAGCCTCAACAAGAGATCCAACTACGTCACAAATTTTAAAGGATGCTGTTCCCTCAACAACAAAGCAAGCCATCCTGTTTCTTTCTGATCACAGGGTAGATCTCTCAAGACAGTGAAAGACACAAACTACAGAGGAGTAAGGGCAAGCGCCTAGATTATGGATAAATCTTGCTGATCACAGAACAGAAAAGAAGAGGCTGCAATGCATGAAGGATATGCACTGGAGGAACAGTCCACTTAGTTTCTCATATTCTCTTTATTGGTAGATCCACTTCCTTCTCCTGTGTATCTTCCTAAATCAGAGAGATACATATTTGATGGGTATCATCAAATATGATGGATGAGGGATTGGCTGGATGGTTGAATCTAGAGTTAATGGCTCAGTGGCTCAGTGTATAGAAGTGGATCAGTGATAAGTGCTGTCCCTCTTGAAAGAGTATTGTTTAATATTTTCATCAATTACATAGATGAAAGGACTAAGTACAGCCTTAGCAAGTTTTCAGAGGACACCAAGTTGAGTGGTGCAGTTGGATAAGAAAGTAATAGGGTATCCTTTTCCTAAATTATTACGTGACACCTGGGAATTTTACACCTTTGGGAATTTTCAGTATTGTGTTGAATTCCTGCACCCTGACCATTAAAGACCTTTTTTTTTCTTTTTTAATTTTTTTTTGTTTTACTGATTTTCCTCTACACTGAGCCCTTTCTTTTTCATGATATGAAATTTGTATTCCAAGATGACCACGTTCTCGTAGGAAGAGATAATTTATTTTCAGAAACACCTTGCTTGGTTACATATGATCTGTTCCTCCAATAAATAAAAGAACATTTCGTATTTTTATCCCCTGAGAAATTGCACTCAGTAATTAGAAGGGATTGGAGTGGGAAATGGTTTTTTGGCTTAGATATGGTGAGTTGAACTCTTCAGTTTTTATCCTGTTAGGCTTTTTACTATTCCTGATGTAACTCTTATCTCATGCAGAACTGAATTGGAACATGGCTCAACACATGGACTTCTTTTCCTAACAGGACTTCAGATGGAAAGGGATTCTGTATGTGTAGTACTGCACAGAGGCTGGTGAAGGAATTCAAGCAGAAAAACTTTAATTTGACAGAAAATTATCACATATGTGCTTTCCAATATCAACATTCATTACATCTGTATTTTTTCTCTGTTCAAATATCACAACACAAAAAGATGTATTCCATTTTTGTATTAGTGTAAATAAAGGGGCAGACTGAATATGGTGACAAAATGATGCAGACCCTGAAAACTTTAGACAAGGTACAATCTGATTTTAGTTGTCTTTAGTCTATCTTTACTTGTCATTAATTGTCAAGTGAAATTATCACAAGGATAAACAAAAACTCTGTGGTACCCACATAAGATGCTGGTTTGTTTCCAAATTTCAGTACATTTGACAGATAAAGTATGGTAATATCTAAAGGGAAGGTAGTTAATTCTTTAATAGAAGACAGAAATTAAATATAAAGTTATGAGATTAGAAAGAAGGGTTTCTGTATCTGTGAAAGACTTATCAAGCCCCCTTTTTTTTTTTTTTTTTGTGACTATGCAGTGCATTAGAACAACCCTCTTCTTTATCTTCTCTATCACTTGGATCAGGAAGTTGTCATCAGTTCTATCCAGGAGCTTCCTGGGCTGCTTACACTCTGTTCTGCTGTCCATCAAGTACCTGATGAGGATCAGGGCCTGTGAATGTGAGGCTGTTTCCAACTATCTCAAGAGGGTCTTATCTACTTTTCTTCCTGCCCAAGCAGTCTATAGCAAACACCCACTATAATGTTCCCCATATTGTTCAGCTCCTTTCTCCTTACCCAAAAAGCTCTCAACTCATCGCCCATCCACAGGCAGTGATGCATGCACTCCAGTTGCTCTCTCATGTGAAAGAAAACTGCCCATCCTTGTGTTCCAAGCAAGTTTTTTCTAAAAACCCTATACCCATCCATTATAGCACTCCAGTTGTGGGTATAATCTCATCACATTTCTGGATGTGTGCTTTAGCTAGATGAAAATCAAATATCCTTATGTAACAAAGAGGAAGGTCTTCAGAGGTATATATAAGGAAAAGAAGGTGGGACAAATAAGTATGGTCAGTTGTTTCTGATGTTTGCAGCATTAGTGTCTGCTGCTGTTTCAAGAAGGCTCTGGAAGTCATGGCTGTAACTGCTGCTGCATCCAGGGACAATCCATAACTTCCTGAAATCCTACTTTAGACTTAGACTCCTAAGTCTAAAAACTATAGGAGAATAAGGGAGAACTATTTAAACACAATACCAAGTTCTTCTTCAGTGAAGTGTGTGTTGAAAGTTTTGACTGAAAGACAGACCTCCTACTTCTCATCCCCACAAGTACACTGACACGGCCACCACACCGCTTGCTCTGCTGTTTTGTGCAGTAGGTGTTCTCTGAACGCCGTGGTTTGCTATGGAGTAACCATGGAGGTACATTGCCTTGACCCTGCAAATTTTAGTCATAATGGTACCACTTGAACTGTAAAATCTGGAGACCTTATCACATGTGGCTGTCCTCTTCAGATATCTGCCATGGATAAGAGCCCCAGGATGGGGTAAGACATCCTCTCTGCTCCATTCTTCCAATGAGTACTCCTTACTAAATGGTGAATGACTAATCTATACAAATTAACTTCAGTACCACTTGTAGAACTGGGACTTGCAGGTCTGTAAATGGTCTGAAAGACTACTGTAATATGGAAGGAGCTCAGTAAACAGTTTGATATTACATGGATTTTTCCACTCTTTATTTCTACTCCAAAGATGACTTGGACAGAAGTGCCTCACTTCTTCTCATTCCCAAGCATTTGCAAATCACCAGAGTTCAGAGCTGAAAGTGCCTAGTCTTTTTTATTCTGTTTATAAAATGAAAAAGAACTACCAACAAAGAAAGTTTAATGATCATATTTGAAGATTATCTCTTTTACATTCTTTCAATCTATAGATGCCAGAAAACAAGGTAGCAATTCAAAATGCAAATCTCTTGTGAGCTTGCAAAGCCATAAGGAGCTTAGTCTCCCTTGTAGACTTCTTTGAATACAATGCGTCCTAACTTAGAAGAGAAAAGGAGTATTGTTAGCAATAAAAAAAATAAAAAATAAAAAAGCAATATCCATACTAACAAACAAGAAAAACAACATACAATGTGCCCAAATATTAAACGCTGGTTGAGACACTGAAAGAGTACTTGTAATATATGGTCCTAGGAAAATATAGTAATTGCAATAAAGAGTTAGAGAAGAGGACTTCCTTCCTTCCTTCCATCCTTCTTTCCTTCCTTCCTTCCTTCCTTCCTTCATCTCCTACAGCCAACAATCCTGTGTGCAAACCCATGCTTGATCAGAAGATCAATGAGTGATTAATTTCTGTGAATGAATAGCACAGAAAAAAAGACTGCAAAAAGCACACCCAACACTCAGCGGCAACAGCCCAAATAAAAGAACCTTTAAAAAGGAAGCAAAACTTCTGAAAAAAAAGCAATGGAATAACATTTCACATTATTTCCCGACACCTGTCAGCAACTATTTCACCTATGCCCTTACACTTAAAGGCACATAGCTATAAGAAAATCCAAGATTTTGTTTATGTTTTAATTTAATTTTCAACATTTAACCTAAAAAATCCAAATACTTTTAGGTTAGATTTTATTTGTTACAACCTGTTTCCACATATTGACAGCCTACTGGCTGTTTGGGGTTTTTTATCATAGAATTCTATTAAAAATAGCAATAATTTAAATAAATTATGTTTATATTGAGGTCTGCATTTAGTAACAGTATAAGATAAGCTGTTTTCATTCTATAAAATTATTTATATAAAAATTAGTAAAAAAATATTTTATATGTAAGAAACAGTCACAAAATTTTAAGCTTTCTGGTGCCATTGTAGGCCAAGAATGAAGACTATTCAGCTTTACTTTTAATATTCTTTAAAAATTGCTCTTATTTTCCATTACAGAGTATCTTTATTGTGTAGAACATTATAATTTATTCAGTTACAGTGGTAGAAAAGTAGAACGTTAATGTCTTTAGCTGATGATCTCCATATGATATGAGATAAACACTATGTCCTTTATTCACATACAACTCATGATATAATTTCACAGACTGATTCTCTATTAGTGTCACTTGATCAGTCACTCAGCAAAACTGGGTTGCTAATGTCATCAGCAGAGACCTTTCACTGCTGTTAACCAGTTCTGGCTTCTGCTGGTGTTCTTACTTATCTCCTCTCATTGTTTATTATTAATTTGCTCTTTCTCCACCTTTCCTTTCCTAGAACCTTTGAGTATCAAGGACTGCCACAGAGAAATGTAATTGCTCTGGCAAAGCAGGGCAAGGGGCACTTTTGTCAAGAGGCAAGCCAAGCTGGTCAGAAGAGTTTTACACTAGGAAAATGGAGTAGTAAGATTGCAAAGCACCCTCAAGTAAAGAGATAAACAGTAGAAAGAAGTGGAAAGCAGAGGGTGAAGAGCAACGGTAACAAGAAAGAATGATGAAGTAGAACATAAGTAAACCAGTCTGAAGTACATGTTCACAAACATGTGCAGCCTGGAAACAAGCAGAAGTGACCAGAACTCCATCCACAAAACTGGGACATTGTTTGAAAAACTGAGGTGTGGTAGGACAGCTAGCGTAGCTGCACTGAGTGATGGACACGTTTAAGATCTTCAAGAGGGGCAGAACAGGGAAAGAAGCTGCCCTGACTGTGGAGGAGCACCTTGGATGCTTGGTGCTCTTCTCTGACATGTGCAAAAGGTGGTCTGAGAGCTCATAAGGTCAGGTCAGAGATCATGCCAGTAACAATGGATTGATTGTGTCAATCCAACCAGGACATGGAGGTCAACAAGCTTCCACAGTAGGAGAAAGCCTCTGTGTCACAAATCCCAGTTCTCAGGGTGAACTGTAACCTCCCTGATATCTGCTGGCAATATAGTGCAGTAAGTTTCAAGAACTCATGATTTCCAGAAGGTGTTAGACTGACATGCAGCTGGATCTGCTGTTTGATAACAAGGCAGATGAGGTCGTGGACATGATAATCAGTGACTGGCTTCCCTGCAGTGAGCATGATATATCAGAATGGTTATGAAACATGATCTAAACTAATTTAATCTTCCAGAAAATCAAGACAGAGCCAGAACAAATAGCGCAAAGGTATGTGTTATTCTGTGAAGGGAGCAGACTTTTTTACTGTGAAAAATTGCCAAGTGATTCCATAATTAGAAAGATGTGCTCAGATCATGCTTTTCAAGACCTCCTAGAAGTTACATAGGATTTAGAAGCAAAAAAAATTTTTAAAAGTAAATGAAATAAAATAATAAAAAAGAAAGGTTTCTCTTGGAAAAATAATATCTTTTATGTAACAATCAAATGAAAATTCTGACTTCTGTAAGGTACCAAAATAGCAGGTCTCCTTTCTTGCCCTGCATGTGGACATGGTGTGTGTTGTTTTTTTAATAATTTTTATTTTAACAGCAAAGATTACTTCCTTGAGATCACATCAGAATCACACGATGTGGATTTTCATTTTCTTTTGGTGCATTTAAAGTTTTGTTTATGTGAAATGAACTGTGTTGACTGCTATGTATTAGATGCAAAATATCCATCTTACTTTTTGTAACAGAAATAAGACAGTAAAAGAACAATTTTGGGCCAAAGAGACTGTGGAAGAGGGTAAGGTATAAGTCAGTATATGATAAACAGAAAAAAATAGTTAAGTATACATATTTCATCCTATGTTAATGTTAATTCATTGTCAGTAACCAAAATATTTAGTAACTGCATAAAAATGAGTAAGCAAACTATGTAATGATCCCTCACTTGACAAGCTGCTTGCTCATAGAGGAAGTACTACATACTGTTACTAAATAAAAATGACCACATAATTCCAGTGGTTTTGAAAGAGGAATTTAAATAAGAACCAATAAAAGGTATAAAATAGTGCAAAACTTGGAAATGCAGTTATTTATACTTACATATGAATACATCATATCCATATATGAAATATTTAACTGTTTGTTGCAAAGTCTCAAAAGGTGTTAAAAATCTTATGAATTGTAGAATTCTTTGTATTGGACAGGACCCTTAATGATAATCCATTCCAAACCCCTGCCATGGGTACGGCATCTTTCACTAAAACAGGTGTTTAAAGCCCTGTTCAATCTGACTTCAAACATTTCCAGTGATGGGACATCCACTTCTCCGGGCAAGCTGTTCCACTTTCTCAAAACTCTTATCTTAAAATTCTCCTCCTTATATCCAATCTAAATCTACTCTCTTTTAGTTTAAAACCATTGCTCTTTGTCCTGTCCTAATTACAAGCCCTAAGAAAAATTCTCTTTCAGTATTTTTTCAAAGCTCCTCTTTAAATAGTGAAATCCTGGAATAAGCCTTCTCTTTTCCAGTCTGAACTCTCTTAGCCTTTGTTCAGAGAGAGATGTTCCAGACCCCTGATCATTTTTGTGGTCCTCCTCTGAACCCTCTCTAAAAGGTTCACGTATTGGTGTGGATGCAGCACCTCAAGCAGAATCTCACAAGAGCAGAGTAGAGGCAGAGAATCACCTCCCTTGACCTGTAGGCCACACTCCTTTTGACGAAGCCAAGGTTACAGTTGTGTTTCAGAGCTGCAAGCAGACATTTACATTTCATGTCAATTTTTTCATCTACCAGTACCACCAAGTCCTCCTCTGCAGACCTGCTCTCAAGCAATTCATCACTCAGTCTGTGCTGATAAAGGGAATTGGCTCAAACAGGTGCAGGACCTCACACTTGGCCTTGAACTCCATGAAGTTCTTGTGGGCCCACTTCTCAAGCCTGTTAAGGTCCCTCTGGATGGTATCTCTTCCCTTAAGCATATCAGTGGCACCACTCAGATTGGTGTGGTCTGCAGAGTTATTGAGGGCGCACTCAATTCCACTATATATTCCCTCAGTGGACATATTAAATAATATATACTTTTGAGAGACAGCACTTAGCGCTCATTTCCATTTGGAGTTTGGCATGTTTACTGTTTTATTTGGATGTCAACATGAATTTAATTCCTTTTCTGTGTAACTGTCCATCCATCAAATCCATGTCTTTCCAATTTAGAGGAAAGAATTGTGAGGACCTAAGTAAAAGACCTGCAGAACTCCATGTAGATTACATCAGTTGCTGTCCCCTTGTCCCTGACTAATTTAGTAATTTCATTGTAGATAGCTACCAGATTAGTTAGGCAGGACTTGCTTTTTGTGAAGCAATGTTGGACATCTCTGACGACAACCCATCTTCCATACACTTCAACATAAATTCCAGGAGAAACTGTTCCATTATTTCAGTGGGAACTGAGGTGAAGATGACCGGCCAATATTTCTCAAGGTCCTCCCTTGTATTTTTTTTTTTTTGAAATGAGTGTGAAGTTTCCCTTCTTTTCCAGTTGCTGTGACTTAGCCTGACTGCCATAACTTTTTCAAATGTGTTGGAGACCAGATGGCAATCACATCAGCCAGTTCCCTCAACATCCTAGTCTACATCTTGTTGGGTGTCACGAACTTCTGTATATTCATGTTCCTCAGGTCATCGAATATGATCTTCTCCTCTAATGGATGAGTCTTCCTTCCCCTGGTCCCTGTCTTAACGTTTACAGGCTTGGAAATGTGAAAAGAGTTATTGCCAGTGAAAACTGAGGCAAAGAAATTGTTGAGTACCTCAGTTATCTTCATGTCATTTTCATTTGATTTCTTGTGAATAAGAATGAATAAGACTACTTTCATTAGTAAAGTCTAAATATTTACTCATGTTTACATCCAAGCAGAACTTCAGGATAGCATTTAAACTGTTTGAAACAGTGTTATTCTCCATATTTTCAGAGAGTACATTTGCCTTCTCTGGGTTAACACAGCTTAAGGTGCAGCGAAGATTTGAGTAGGAAGCTGCTACATAAATACAAAATAGGGTATGTTCATTGATAAGACAACTACAGCCCTTCATCAAATTCCCAAATCTACAATGAATTCAACTAAATGAGCTCAAGAATGCAAAACTTGAGCTCAAGTGTCTTTACTGGAAAAAGAATAAAATCCACAGAGTATTTCACAACATCTATAACTTTTAACTGCAATTATATTCTAATTTTATTTTTTCAATCTGATTTGTAAGATATATTTCAGTTATATTTATATCAGTTTAAAAAATACTGAGAGAATTCTGGTTCTGACTCTCCATGTTTGTAGTCACTTTAAATATTCCTTGTCGATACATGAAATGTATGGAGTTACTTATCATGCAAGAATTGATGATTTGCATAAACATTTCAGTCGTGGTCTCTTCTGATGTCTTTTTGCCATCATCAAACTCCTTTTGTCTTTCTGTTTCACAGATAGATTTCCCAGAAGAAATTAAATGCACTTTTCCCTTTTGGTATTCTTGACAAGAAATCCATTTGCTTGCTTTTATGAGGGATGAAGTCCTTGAATGGAATGAGCACAGTTCATCATTCTGTTCCCCACTGAATGCATGATCTTGAAGAATATTTGGTCACAATGACAAATCCCACATGGTAAGATTAGAAGACAATATATTGATAGCAATCCATTGTAAGTACTCAGTTTTGATGAAGACTAATCTAATTACACCTCCACTGTAAAATAAACTTTTTTTATTGTTTTTCTTCTTTTATTATTATTGGAATTATTATAATATTCCATGTATTTTTACAGGAGGATTACTACACTGAAAACAACAATGGAATTATCTTTTTCTTAATTTCTTTTACTTTTTTGAGCAGAGTGTGTTTGAAACCTCTCCATTCATATATTAACATCTTCTAAAGCTAACATATGAATTCGGAATACATTGTAAAAATAGCCCCAAGCATTCCCATTTCACACAGAAGCAAGACCTGACTGGTTTTACTTAACAGTTGGTTTCATACAATACTCTGATTCCTGCCTAAAATATACACAATTCCTTTGACTGTAACATATTTTATTATACGTTGCAGCTTTAACTAAATGCTGTTTTGGAATGACAGTGCAAAAACAAGCAGTTAATTGAGAAAAGTTTGAGGTTTTAATGCTCAATATCTCTAAAAATCAGACCTTCAGTGTTGTTCGGGGAAGAAAGCAAAACAACTTACAGACTGAAATTAAAGTCAACACAGATAAAAAGCAACCTGTAATCATAGTTTGGCCGGGCTCAGTTCTATCACTCAAAATATAGTGCTCATTTTCCACCCTCGAGATGACCTCAGCGTGGATGATATTACTACAGAGACCACTTTTGTGGAAAATAAGTCAGATTTTATCACAAGCATAAAACATGGATCTTTGTTACAAATGCCCTTTTATAAAAATGAATTAGAAAAAAGATTACAATGCTTAACTTAGTTTTCAATGAAAAACTCTATTTTACATGTTTCCTTTTGGTGTTCTGCCATAAACCTTTTCCATGAGATAAACTCATGACTGGTGTCAATGCCTGCCCATATCTGTCTTAATACCTGCAAGAATTCCAATCTCCTACTCCAGCCATCACATGACCCAAAAAAACCTCTAAATGTTTAATATCTACAGCGAACATGTATAATTTCTGCCAGTGTTTGGGAGTTTAAGACCTAATGTGACATTTTCGCAAAATACTGCAATTAAAAAAGCAATCAGCTGTTTTAAGACTCTTAAATATTTCATGGTATAAAATGAGACAGAGTTAAACAGTTGTGTATAGCTCCAATAGCTTTTCTCCAAACAAACATGTTCTAAAAGCTTTAAACCAAGATGATGTATATTTACCGGAAATTTTATCTTGCATCCCATTCTGCTGCACTTTAGCTTAGCCTGAATCTATTTATATAGAGCCTCTATATGTTGGAGAAAAAACTATCTTTTTTCCTGTCTTACTTTAAATCAGGGAATATTCCTACTTCATTTCAAACTTTATTCTGCTTCTGTTAGATGCAAGTAATCACACAATTCATTTTACCTTTTTTATTCCTAATATCTGCAATTTTAGAGTTGGGTATTTTGATGTTTTTAAGTTCCAGTGGTTTGTCTAAATAAGTTGCCTGCTTTTCAGGTTTCATTTCTGGGAAATGGGAGTGTCTAGGAGAAGATACTACATGCATAGTGGATGGGAAACTTGAATGCAGGGAAACCTATGCTGCTGACAGGTACTAAGTTGACACCATTGTAATAACCAACATGCCAGAGTTTTTGCTTACACTTGGATTTTAAAATAAATATGGTTTTGTTGTCTTCTTTGTTAGTTTACAGAGCACTTGCACCAAAAAACTCATTTTGAAAGAGGATTTGGACGCATTAATTCATTATTCAGATTTGTATTGTAGATACATAGTCTTCGAGCAACACACTTGCTGATGAAAACAAAGCAGGACATTATATGGGGCACTGAATAGAAATAGTTATTTTTGTTTTCTTGCTTGTGCTTGGACCTGCAGAGGAACAGTTTGGTCTCTTACTCAAGTTAGATTTGCCTAAGGGATCTCAAAGTGCACCACCACTAACATCTCAGTCTTGACTTTATTGTGATGCTTGAATAAAGTACCTGTTACTCAACTTTATGCTTTATTTTATTGTTCTTATAAGACTTCTTATAAGACTTAACAGCATTTTTTTTTCATTTCCACATATAGTTCATGCCTATTGCCATTCCTGTTTTTAAAGAATATAAATATTCTGGGTATTCTTTGAGTTTATATTCCATTTCTTCATTCTAATCTTTCCACTATTGCAGCATGGTTTAGGTGAAAATCAGGCAGTTATACATATTTCATTTCTTTGGGATGCAGAGTCATAATTCCTGTCACTTAATTTTTGAGAATTAGACTTTCAAAAATAATAATGAATTACATCGATAAAGGAAATCCTTGCTGAAACTATTTGTTGTTATGATTAATTTGATCAAAAAATATTAATCTAATATTCTTATGTCTAGAATAAAATAGAAATAAATTTTCTAGAATTTTACTGCTGTGTAAAATATGAATTTGTAATATCATTGCTGCCCAAAGGAACTCAGGCCAGCTGAAAAGAGCAGTCTGAGGAATTCTTTAATGCTTTAAGTCCCATGAATGACACTGTCTTTTGCCTAGTCATTACTTTTATACTGTGATTAGAACATGATAAAAGAGCTGTTTACGTCAAAAGTGTGGGAAAAAGTCCTTAGTAGTCACTCTTTCCTTTTAACTCAAACACTGCTAATTTTCAATATGTTTCAAGTGACTTTGAATAAAACTGATAAATGTTCAAAGGATTTCCTTCATATTAGAACTATGTATACGGTAGTGTTTTAAGTAAAACAACTCTATCTCAACTGTATCAGCCTTTAAATGTTTATTAACATTTCTAAACCAATACAGTGCCTCTTCCCCAACAAGGAAGCCTCTTGCAGTTGGACAGTTCCCAGAAAAAAATTTTGCCCATTCCCACTTGAGAGACATACAAAGAAAAGCGTAGTCCTTAACGTACTAGCTGAGCAATCACAACAGTGAAGAGTCATCCTACAGGGCTGACACAGGCCTGCTTTTTGAAAATTCTAGTACCACTTTCTCAATGAGTAACACCTGTACTTTGGGCAAGGAAGTGATTGAGAACAGCCCTGTGGAGAAGGACTTGTGTTTCAGGGTTGACAAAATGCTCAACATAAGTCAGCAGCATGTTCTTGCAGCCCAGAAAACCAACCATGTCCTGGGCTGCATCAAAAGGAGGCCAGCAGATTGAGGGAAGTGATTTTGCCTTTCTACTCTGCTCTTGTGAGAACTCACTTGGAATACTGTGTACAGTTCAGGTGTCCACAACATAAGGACATGCAACTGTTGGAGCAATTCCAGAGGAGGCCATGAAGTTGATAGTAGGACTGGACCACCTCCCCTACGAAGACAGGCTGAGAAAGTTGGTGCTGCTCAGCCTGGAGAAGAAAAAGCTTCATGGAGACTTCATAACAGCTTTCAGTTTGAGCAACCTTGTGTAGTGAAAGGTGTCTCTGCCCATGGCGGGAATTGGAACTAGATGATCTTTAAGGTCCCTTTCTAAACCAAAAATAAAAAAAAAAAGACTGTAATCCTACAGCAATCTAGACAGAGAGCCTTTCCGGTACTTACAACTCATTGTTTTTGCTATTTTATAACAGCTGGAAAAGAAGGAAAAAAACCCTAAAATTACTAACCTATATTGGAATTCATTAGTAAAAATATCTGTGTGCTTTCTGAATTAAACTTTGCACAATGTTTGTAGGGTCTAACTGAAATTTTAAAAATTTTATACACGTTGAAGGTTGTCAAATGTACAGTGTAAATAAATGTCAGTAGGATTTTTGAGTAAAGTTTTTTTGTCAGAAGTTCGAGGTTCAGTTCATGTCCGCTAACTTTGATCTTCTACATCCAAATTAGCTATGCTAACCTGGAGGTTTTCAAATAGAAAATTGCCTTTCTGACTTGATAATACAAAGACTCAAAAATCAAGCATGCTAGTGACTCTCAATTGTCAGAACCACCTTGCAGAAATTGCTGATCACTGATACACAGTTACAATTGTTTTTTTAGTGCCAGTTGAGCTTCCAGCCTAATGTTGAAATACAACTATAAAAGTATTTCATTGCAATTTGAAGGGATCAGGGCAATGAGGGAGAGCTGGTCTGAATGAAATCTGCACCACTTGAGCAATCCTTTTTCCAGAACATCTCACTCAAGAGGTCTTCACAAAGTGTAAGAGGAAGCTGTCTATACATCTGACTTCTTTAACTTCCCTCCAACCCACTCTATAGATACTCTCTAGATTGTCATGGTTTTGGACAGGTGGATAACAGGCCCTATTCTCTATATCATTTATTAAATTGTTTGTGATAGCATCTCTAAATTCCTGTCCTTTCAATAAATATATTTTCTGAAAGATGATACAAGGCTTGGTTATCAATCCTTTTTCTCTCACTCCAGTAAGAGTAAAAAAAGTACATATATAACCTATATTTGCTTAGTTTCACATTTTCTGACTATGTGTTAATAAAGGCAGATGTAAATATAAGGCATTTGGTGAAATATTGTGTAAAAGCCTTGCTGAAGTCCCCTCTGATCATCCAGTCTTAATATTCGTTGAACTAACAACCTGGATTTGTTACATTATTACTGACTGTCAGCAGCCTATTGCATAAACTTTTGTTGCCAAAATGACATCACTGCAATCAGAGCACTCTGAGCCCACAGAAGTCCGAGATAACTCCCTCCCTTGGAAATATCCAGTGAACACAATTAGAAAGCACATGACTTTTTATTTCTGAAAAGCTGTACCCCTTTTTTTGTTCTGAGTGTCATGTCTTGCCATAAAAAGTATTAAATGCAAATTAATATACACATTGCATATTAATATATACAAATTATATATTAATATATATTATTCTATAATAATATATAGCCATTATATATACAAACTTAAGTGTGCTATATTGAGCTTTAAAAGAAACTGATCTGTTCAAAATTTTGGCATCAAGAGTAATTTACAGCCTCTGTCTTTCCTAATGAGCATAGACGTTCTTGCACATATGAAGTACACACAGATATGGTGCAAGAATTGTTAGGTATTTTTAAGCAATACATTTTGTTTCTCTTTACAAAAACAACAGTGTTTAAATACATTGTCCCTGTATGGTTTTATACCAGAAGACAATAGAATTTGTTCTGTAGAAGAAAAAGAATCTTTTTTCAAACTCAATGAACAATTTTCCTTTTTGCAAATTTATTTTATGTTTAATATATCTGCTGCAGATGTTCAGTGACAGACTTGAATCTTCCTCAAACCCTAATTCAGCTTTTACATTACTGAACAACTTTTCAAATAGCGAAATATTAAATCTGACATACGTTATCAAACATTTAATTATTTTTAAACTGAATTTTACTTTATATTTGATAATAATATTCCCTTATAAATACTGTGTTTCTTTATCAGGAGGACATAATTACATATATTTGTTTAAATTAAGTTAATACTACTTATTCTGGGAACAGCAGAGAATAATACTTAGATCAGTTTGAGAACCAAATCCTCTTGTACTGCATATAGACACATTCTATATTGTTTTCAACCCCTACTTTGCAATTAACCATTTCATAGGGTGATGGTTATGGAGATTTTTCTTTTTAATATGGACACAGGAAGTCTTCAGATTGAACTCATATTAAAACATTACATGGTTTTTGCTAGTTTCACAACAATTTTTCATCCTTTTGCATTGATTTCTCTTCTCTATCTAAGAAAAGGTAATTTTCTTCTCTTTTGTTTTCCTTCCCTACTGACCATGTTTCTTCACTACTGTGAATAATAATGTCACCTATTTTTATTTCCCACAGGATCAGACACAATTTTTATTTCTTTGAATGCATTCTGCTTTTCCTTAGGCTGTCATTCAGACTTGACTGGATCACGTATACCCACACATAATACTTTTTCAATTATTTCCTTCACATTTTCATAGCTGCAATGTCTACTAAAAAGACTAGTAATAGTTGGTTTGCTACTCTGCTGAAGCTACACCCTTCTAGCAAGACAAGCATTGTCCTGTGGGGGGCGTTTTGTACATCTATTGTCTCTTAATGTCAGGTTTCATTTTGTTCGGTGTTTTTTACAGTATTTGACACTACTGGTTCCTATACAAGCTTTTAAATGCAACAATAATAAAAATTAATTAATCATTTCATCAATAAGCCCAGTGTCACCCAAAACCTGCCTTAAAAGTGTAATATGAAATGTTGTTGATGCACTTGCAGCCTTATGGGAGGAAGCAGAATAAGTTAACAGCAAACCAAGAAAGGAACTTTCATCTGAAAAATTAAGAACACTACCTCCAAAGTGCTACAATGCATTCAGAAAGACGTGGGAAATGTTAAGAAACTGCAACATTTGAAAGGAATTGCATTCTTCTTCTTTTTCTAGCAGAAATTACTCTTTTGTTTACTAGATAAATTTATGGAAAAGTTGTCTTTTGTTCCTTACATTTGACAATAGTTTATTTTGAGATTAAATACTTGTTTTCCCTGCATTCGAGTCCATCCCTAGATGAATAGAAAATATGATTTATATACTCTGAAAAAACTGTGTGGAATGCACATAAGCAGCTCAATTCATCAAAACAGGATGTTGCTGGTGGTGAGAACTTTGCAAGTTTCAACAACAAATTGCTATTGTTACGAAAAATGACCAAAAATTCTGTGTTGGATCATTTCTGCTTGAGACATTAGCAGGCTGGAAGGATGCTGATGGTGAAATACCATCGTGCAAAATGAAAAATGAGGATGACTAGGACAGCCAACCTAACATTATACTCCCCTCAAAAGTATGGAAAAGATAATGAAGTATCTATTTAATAGAAGATGGAATACAATTAATAGAAGTCTGTATCCATATAGTAATCTTAAAAAGAGGGGAATTTTCCTGCCAAAATCTATCACACGCATATCAACAAGTTCATTCAAAAAATGCAGAAAGATATAAGCACAAACTACGGCTAAATGTCCTGTCAATTATGTCTGACACAAAATCAATGACAGAAAGATTATTACCTAAAAAGACCCATTTACTCTAAAAAGCTGAAAATGCATTTACAGTAATCAACCTTTTTAGGAGTACTTCCTTTAGCAAAAAGCTTAAGCTTTTCTATAGTTATAAATGTATGCACTCATTAGACAAATTTGCCCTATATGCCTGTTTGACTTTGCGTTCTTTGTTCAGCCATTTTCTTGAGAAGTTTTCACAGAGCCTTCTAGTCAAAGGATAGTATTGTGAAGTTTTAAAGGATATCTATGACATACCAATAAATCTTTCTGCATATTGAGCCAATGCTAACAGCACTTAGAAGCAGCCTGTGACCGCTGCCTGAAACGCACATATACAGTTTTGACTCCCATTATTCCACAGTAACGGAATCAATTTTCATAGCTGATCTTTTTTATTGTGACCTGAGACCCCCTAGGGCTGAACATAATGTATCCTCTTTAATTTTAAAATCTTCATTTAATGAAGGATTTCTGAGCAAGGGATGACAGTTGCATCAAAACATTTCATCAAAATATTCATCAAAAATATTTCATCATGTTGCCTTTTATTAACTGCTCACAGAATCAAAGGTTAGTCAGCATTTCTTTTTTGTTTGTTCAGGGTGATTTTCCTTTGAAGTAGAACTGAAGGAGGACCCTAAATCTACATATAAGCCCCCCAAAAAATGGACTAGGTGTGTAGAGAAGTTGAGGCTGTATTCCTAGCTGGTTAGATTTTAATATAGTATAGATTTAATACAGTATAGATTTCCTACTGTTTTGCAGGGGGTAATAGGGTTTTTTTAGAAGAAACAAAATTTTTTGAAGGCTAACAAGATAGCTCATAAGTATTCTGTAAGGGATAATGTGAATATCCTTTACAGATTTTCAGGTACATCAAGCATTTTAGTTTGATCTGTGACATTGAGAATATCAAGAATTAATGAGGTTTTTCAGGACTTCTCTGAAATGAAATTCCCAAGGGCTTTAGTTAGACTTTGGGACTCAGTTAGTCCTTAACATCAATTAGTCCTTAATCCTTAACATAATTCTTGACATGTATCAACTCTAGTCAAAACTAGAACAAAACTCTATTTCATTTTCAGATTGAATGGCTCAGAAGGAGCACTAAAAAACAGTGCACATCTTAAAATTAATACAACTGTCTTATTTGACTGAAAATACTGAGACAAATGAAAGGGCTTTAATGCAGTTGTTAGGACTAATGTTGATCAAGAGCTCTGTTGTTCTGTTGCAAAAAAATAGTGTCACTAGAACGTCAGTATTAATAAATAATAAATATGGACCAGTTTCAAAATGGATCTGCAGATATTTCTCTGGTAGGTAATAGGTTAACAGCATGCTGCAGCAAAGGATAGTCTTTAAAGGACAACTGCCAGTTACTGTCATTAACATTATCACTTGCAGCAGCCTCCCTTGCTATGCCTGATATATTTATGGAGAAGATTATTCTGGGAGATACTGAAAAACATCTGAAAGACAGTACTGCCATCGCTCAGCCAGCGTGGCTTCATGAGAGGAAAGTCCAGCTTATCAACCCTGATTTCCTTCTATGACAAGGTAACCCACCTAGCTCATCAAGGGAAGACAGCTGATGTCATCTTTTGGAATTTCAGTAAAGCTTTCGATATTGTCTCCCACACGGTCCTTCTGGACAGAATGTCCATCACACAGCTGGATAAACACACCATGCAGTGGGTGAGCAATTGGCTCACGGGTCGAGCGCAGAGGGTGACATCAGATTGGCGATCTGTCACCAGTGGGGTTCCACTGGGCTCCCTCTTGGGCCCTGTGCTCTGCATCGTCTTCATAAAGGACTTGGGTGCAGGACTGGAAGGGATACTAAGCAAGTTTGCAGATGGTACAAAACTGGAAGGAGCTGTTGGCTCCTTCGAAAATGGGGAGGCCCTGCAGAGAGACCTTGACAAGTCAGAGGACTGGGCAATCGCCAGCCATAGGAAATTCAACGCGGAGAAGTGCCAGATTCTCCAGATGGGATTATGCAACCCTGGATGCGTATACAGCCTGGGGAATGAGGTGCTGGAAAGCAGTGCCATGGAAAGGAACCTAGGGGGACCTGGTCGATGGCAAGTTGAATCTGAGTCAGCAGTGCCCTGGCAGTCAGGAGCGTCAACCATGTCCTGTGGGGCATCAGGCAAAGCATCGCCAGCTCATCAAGGGAGGGGATTGTCCCGCTCTGCTCTGCACTGGGGAGGCCTCACCTCAAATATTGTGGCATTTTGGGGCACTGCAATATAAGAAAGATATTAAGGTATTTGAGAGTGTGCAAAGGAGGGCAATGAAGAAGGTGGAGGGCCTTGAGGGAAATCAGTATAGGAAGCGTCTGAGATCACTTGGTCTGTTCAACCTGGAGAAGAGGAGTCTGAGGGGAGACCTCAGTGCAGTTACAACTTCCTTGTGAGGGGAAGAGGAGGGGCAGATGCGGATCTCTTCTCTCTGGCGACCAGTCATAGGACCTGAGGGAATGGACTGAAGTTGTGTCAGGCGAGGTTGAGGTTGGATATTAGGAAAAGGTTCTTCCCCCGAGGGTGGTTGGGAACAGGCTTCCAGGGAAATTGTCACAGCACTAAGCTTGACAGAGTTCAGGAAGCATTTGGACAACGCCCTCGGGCGCATGGTGTGCCTCTTGGGGATGATCCTGTGCAGAGCCAGGAATTGGACTTGGTGATCCTTATGAGTCCCTTCCAATTTGGTACATTCTGTGATTCCCTGATTTTAACTAAATTATGAGACCTGATTTAAAGTAGTGATAAAAAGGGAAAGTAGTGCTTTCTATTGTGATATCTGGCTTATAAAAATAATAAAAAGCTGCTTTTTCCCCTCTAACTAGGAGCATTTCTTTCTTGTCTTTTAGTCTTGATTTAAAATGCACCAACACCAACTTCTCTGTCTCAGCAAATGAAAACACTTCTCAGGCTACTGGCATGACAAAAATGTCACAAAGTTTGCATAAAACCAGAAAATCTTCACCCATTTAACTCATAAATGTTAAGAGATTGTCATCAAAGCTATGAAGCTAATTTGTAAAGCTCACTGAGGGGCTTAAACATTTTGTTTCTTCGAGCAAGACATTTGTGGTTGCATATTAGGAATCCCTGTCATGATGGGTCTGGTCTACAGTCCAGAAAATCCAAGGAAATACTAGTATTAATTTCAGTGTGCTCTGGGAAAAACACTGACATTATTTAGTTTTCTCTTATCTTTAAGTAACTAAGAGGTTTTCCTTGCACTGAGTTGTTTTCCACTTACTTTGCAAATAAAGATAATTTACAAAACAATTATGCATTAGCTTGGCAGGATAATTCTCTACTAAGTATTTTGATCTGTGAAATATAAGATATTAATCTATATTACCCAGTGCACAATATATTTTCTTCATTCAAAAGGCTATGTGACTATCAAAGGAATAACACAATTTTAAGAAAAAAATCTTGTGCCAGTATTTTTCACATTTTTCAAGGCCTGGAATAAAACACCACATGATAGCATGTCTTTCAAAGACCAGCAGGTCTTTTAATTCTTAACAACAAAAGATTGTTTTTCATGAAAAAAAAAACTTTGTTTCAGCAAATTAAAAAATGCAGATTGAGTTTCTTGAAGCACAGAGAATTTGATTCTTACTAAATATAAATTTCCATAGCTTCTTGGAAGTCAATGGCCACATCCTGAACAGTGTAATTTGTTGGAGTTATGACAGTTTACTCCAAACAATAACCTGGCCTCTTGTGCCTTCAATTTTGTGGCATTTTATAATGGATAAGATGTGTTAGAAAAACATTAACTTTGTCCTTGAAGACGATTCAATCTGAAAGGGCAGAAGAGTAGGTAATATAAATGAACAGAGTCATCTACCTTGTTTGGGGTTTGTTTTACTTCAGGTCTGTTTGTATAATGGTTTTTACATTGTTAACTTTTAAATAAGCAGTAAAATTCCCTTTTACTTCAGTAGCTCATGGTCTTGCCCAAAACGCATCCATGATGCCCTCTTGGTAAGTAGTACCCCAGAGTGGGGTCAGAGGAGGAGGAATTTCCAGAACCTTGCATTGGCAGTTGAGTAGATGAGAGCATGGGGTAACATGGCACATGCAGAGCACTGTTGGTGATGGACACTTTAATTCCTATAAACTCTGTATATGTGTAGAGACACTCCCCACCCCCAGGCTTCACTGACAGCCATTCTGGGTTCAATGCCCATAGGAAAGCATGTTAGACAATTTCCTGTTCTATAGTTCAGAGCTTTATGTGGCCCAGTGGCCACTGCAGTGTGGCAATCAAAGCAGTATCTTCACAGTATGTGCTCACAACAGAAAGCCAACTTTAATACCATGTTTGTCCCTAGGACTGTAACATACCTTACTTTCTTCCTCTGAGGCTGCTAAAAGAGTCGGATTCCATCAACAACTACTCATAAGTAAAACTTTTGATTCCCAAGCTCTCTGCTTTCTGGAAGCTCCATTTAATATTGTGCTTTTGTAAGTCTGTTTCTCTGAAATACTGCTCTCAAATCTTACATACATTTTCAAGAGGCAATAGTGATGTGTGTTATTTTGCAGGTATTTCAGACTCTTAGACAAATGCTACTTGTTTTTATATCTATCTGCAACACTCTTTTAGGTCTCACTCGTTTCTCTGTAGGCAGTCATTTGTCAACTCTATTGCATCATTTTGAAACTGCAGATGTCTCTCTAGACACTACACTGCGTTTGGTGAGAGCAATAAAGACTCTAATTACTTATATGTTTCCCTGCTGAAGGTGAACTTTTGAACTACAAAGATGGACTGCATTTTCTGCACTTAGCTTTGCAGAAGTAACTGCCAGCCAATTTCATCTTTCAGCTGTACTTCAGCTCACTGATACCACTCCAGAACAACAATAGTGATAGAATATGGATGGCATGTTTAAAAATCATTAGTATTGTTATAAAATACCTTTATTATTATTTGTTTTTATTAGTATTTATTTTATTATTATATTATTAAACTGTTTATAGCATATGCAATACTAATTATGAAAATTTGATACTTTAAAGAAAAGCAATATCAATTTATCTAAAATATTTTTTGACTTCATTTAACAATGAAGGTTGTAAAAAGTTCAAATAAAATCTTTCCTATATATGAATTTATTTATTTTTTATTTATCTTTCCTATACATGAATTTAGAGGTTCAGCTTTCAAGAAAAGTAACACTATTTTTC
>JAYRBT010000093.1:41621115-41653147 GCA_036023395.1 Myiotriccus ornatus | reverse complement strand
TCTCCAGATGAAAATAGATTTTTCCTTATTTGTCAAAAAAGAGAGAAGTACTTAGTAAGCCTCTGAGAAAAACATCATACAATCTGTTGGATGAAGATGAGAAAATTGTTGCTGGTAAGACAGTTGACTATTTTAATTAAAATTAATCCAAATTCCAATCTTAAAGTACAGTACAACATACACATGATTTCCTAGAAAAATTAGTAATATTGCTCCACGAATGAGATTTATGTTAGTAATATGGGGCTTTCAAAATCTGACACAACAAAGGAAGGACATAAGGAGGGGACTGAACAATTTAAAGAGTGTGTAGAAACCTCACAAATACTCTAAACAGTGTAAAAAGGAGTATTTTTACTTCCCTTCTTTAGAATGGTATTTCCAGGCTTTTTAAGGCTGCACTAGGTGGAGTTCCATGTTAATCACTGGTTTGGCTTTCAATTTAACAGAAAGGGATGTAATGTAGACCAGTACAATACATAACAGAATTAATGGGCATGGCTAATACTTTCTTGTAACAGTATTACTGTTGTAGCATTCTTGTCAGTGAATAAGCCTGATGAAGGTTAACCTACACAAATAAGACAGCTCTTCACTGCAAATGAGCAAAGCTCCCTCAGGCTCCCTGTAATTCTCTGTGTTATTAAAACCAATAGGGTTTTGTTGATTTGCATTAGCTGGGACTGGCCCACTGCCTTTCTACTACAGCAAATTGATTATCTAACAGAGCACGAAGGTTTAGATGCTTAAAACTGCACTCACTAATTGTAGCTGGAAGTAATTTGATAAAACCTGCGGTTTGTACAGATAGAAGAAATGAGATTATATGCTGCTTATGATTATGTACTTCTACAGTTTGCATGGCAAACATCAGTAGGACCACCTTGTATCAGTTTCATTCCAAGTGCTAATCTAAGTAAAAGATTTCCAGCAGGAAGTTTCTCACTGGCTGTTTTTCCAGTTATAGATAGAAGACTCTCTGCTACACACCAAATAACATCACTGTTGTCTGTTGCCCTCTCATTTCAGAATTTATTTAAAAATTAATACTCTTTTGCCTCCATGTTCAGTTAATGAAACTCCAATTCAGTTAATGAAACTCCATGTTCAGTTAATGAAAGCAGTGTGATATCCTGAAATCTGGATAATTTTTGTAAACTTTGCAGCTGTCTACAGATGCCTTGAGAAAGTAGTTTTGATTGCTTTTTACTCACTATAAGGTAGAAAAACACTGGAAAGATAGGCTCTTATTTTCTTTGTTTTCCACTACTTTTCAGGGGAAATAAATTTGGTAAATTTTGTTCTCTTTTAAATTAATCTTGCTCTGTACTGTTAGAATGTACCAGCTAAAATAGAAGAAATAACCCAAAACTCAAAATATAATGTGCTTATTTAAATGTGTAAAACTGAATAAGACTTTGACAACTGAAGAGTTCTGAAGAGACAGTTTACCTGAATAGGCAACCTTGTTCCATCGTATACTCTCCATGAGTTTCATTGATAAGGATCTGTTTCCTGGCACTGACCTTTAATGCTTCTTTAAAGTACTGTCTCACAAGAATAAAAATACATGTAGCATTATCACTACAATCATATGTCTTTTCATGTGTCAGGGAATGGAGCTTCTGAATGAATAACGTGTTCTCATACTTTAAACAAACAGATGTCTGTATTCCAGCTCCAGATTTTCTGCCTCATTTGAAAATGTCCTAAAAAGCCTTTGTCAGTTGGCTGCTATAGGAAAGAAGCACATTTCATCTAAGCGATATCTGTTATTCCAGATCCAGAGGCTCATATATGGGATGTTAGAGGAATACTTCCAAATTTTGTCTGAGTCTCAGACCAATACTCTTTGTTGGTCATCCACGTGTACAACAGTGGTGTTGTCAAGGGACACTTGGACTAAATGGAAAAGTATTACAAAATTCTGGACGCAAACAAGACTACCAGAGGTGACTGGAAGCCTGAGTAGTGTTTACCTGCATCCTACAGATGAAAAGGCAAAGCTTGAGTAGAAGAGGACACAGCTCTAAAACTGACAGTTGTCTGAAGGGCTGGTATTACAGGCAGCACTTTGGCTTTTATAGTCACAAATGCCTGTCTGAGGAATTAAGATCATCATGAACAGAATGAATCTGTTTGACAAAGTGGAGTAAGAACATCTTTACAACATGCATGCCAGCCGTGCAAAAAGGATTTTAAACTAGAAGCAGGAAATCTGACAATAGCTGTTTGCAATTAACTCAAGAAGCAGATGTCATAGGTGGTACATGCAGAGGACAGGAACAAGGCAGTTTTTGGAAAGAATGAAAAAGGTTTCAAAGAGACTCACTTCAAGTGCCTGCACACAAATCAACACAACCTTGGAAACAAGCAAGAGGAGTCAGAGTCCTTGCTGTTACAATATGTTGTATGTTGTCACAGAGCTATGCCACCACTACAATGAATATTAATACTAATACTTACACTAAATGTATTCCCTGATGGTGGGATACAGGCTGTTCAAAAAAGCCAGACAGACATGATAAGGAGGATGACAGGTTGCCCAGTATGTGAAGGAAGTTTTCAAATGCATGTTTTTAATGTGATGGACTACAGGCTATGTGAGTTAGGCCCAGACCAGTAACGGTGACATGCTGAGCTTGTTTCCACACAAACAGGGTGAAGACTTCTTCAAACCACTGGAGGAAGCCTCAGAGTCGAAAATCCTGGTTTACATGGGAGACTTTAAACTCCCATTACTACCGGCAAGACATCATGGCCAAGAAAATTTTTGTATAAGATGTCTGGATATGTAGAGATTGCTGATGGTACAGCTACTCTATGGGGTCAATCAGGTTGGCACACACAGCTGAATCTAGTATTCACTAATAAGGAAGAATTAGCTGTGGATGTAGCAACCACTGATTGTAGTGACCGTGAAACAGTGAAGTTTGAGGTCCTGAGGATGAAAATGAATGAAAGAAGCAGAGCACAGAGCCTAGATCTGAGGCAAACATTGGATTGTTTGCAGAACTGGTATGGCAACTCCTATTGAAGGCAGCACTGAAGGGCAGAGAAAATCTGACAAGTCTAGAGAACAGTATCATTAGAGTCACAAGAGCCATTCTTCTTTATGGAAAAAGGATACACAAAGCAAGAAACCAATGTGAAAAAACACAATACTCACAACAGCTGTGACAGAAAATTAATGTAAATGGAAGGTTGGAATGGAGACTGGTGACAAAAGAGGGAGAATCACTGCCCAGGCATTCCAACAAGGTATTAGGAAAACCAAAGTCCAGCAAAGTTGAGTCTTTTAAGTGACAGTAGGGGCAAGAGGAAGAGCTTCTACTGTCATTCTAACAATAAAAGGCAAAATGGTCTGGTGGGAAACAAGTGGGGTGCCACAGGGCCTAACCTGGAGCTTGTAATGCTTGTCATTTCTACCAGTGACCCAGAGAAAGTACTATAGACAAGTACATCAAATTTACAGCTGACACCAAGGGGGAGTAGCCATCAAACTTGAGAGCCAGGCTGCCCTCCAAGACCTGGACATGTAAAGGAAGAAGCTGAAAAGACACCAGGAAACTGAGCAATGAGACCAAGCCCTGCCCTGGAAAGACAGAGCTGGGTATGGGTTGGGGCCAGCAGGGCCAGGAATTAGGTCTGGGGGATGGCTGTGGATCATTCTCTCTACTCAGTACTTGTGAGATCCTTGCATTAGAACAAATTCAATAGTGGCCACCAAGGTGGTGGTGGGGGTGTTTAGATATACATATGAGGAAAAAACCTAAAGAGTAGAGAATTTAATCAGAAAAGGACAACAAAAGTAGAGATGAAGGACTAATTTAATCATACTTGATACTACGTTTCCTAAACTGTCAACAAAACCGGTTGAGGTTGCAGGTAATACAGAAGCAGTGCACTGAGTATATGTGGCTAGCTCAGTGTTGCACCCACAAGTGACACTGCACTGGTATTGACCTGAGGTGAGTCACATCCTATTCAAAACTGGAACTAGGTCTTCAGAAATGAGTGGGGCCACCAAAAAGTGGCCTGAAAGGTCTATGAGTGCCATAAACCAAAAGAAGAAAGAGCCCTCTAGGGACAAGGAGTAAGAAACCATGCAAGACCCAGGACAGGTGTTCGCAACATAACGAAAAAGCTCTAGAGCATAAAATGGAGCTGTCAACATGAAAACGAAAAGGGTATACTAGAAAGAATGAAGGAAAGAAAGATGATCTAGAAGACTGGAAAAACAGCACTTTTAAAGTGAGTAGGCTGGCATCAAATAAGAAATGAAAAATTAGAAATGCCCCTGATCCAAAAAAACATAATCATAGGATCCAATATTACTACTGTATGTGGACAGTTTCTTTCTAATGATGGGGATGCATGCAGCAGGGAAGTCCTTCATTTTGGACTGGTGCACATCCATCAGTGGACATTAAGCAACCTGAAGTGTGAGAAAACTTGGCTTGTACTGTGAGCAGCCAGATTTTGTTTTTTAATCCTGATTCATACACAGGAGACATTTCTTCAAAAGTGCCAGATGAAAAAGTAGAACATTTTTAAAAAAATAAAGAAAAAAGGAAATAAGTTTTAAAATATTTGGGCTGTCAAAGTCAGTATCCTGACATCTACTAAAAAATACATTCAAGTCATCTGAAAATGTGCTTAGTGCTGTTATCATCTACCTGTGTCATCGATCTCTATGTGTTTATAAAAAACTCTGCTCCTTTGGAAACTCAGAATTTTGGTTGTTTATTAATGTATATCTTCATTGTTTCTAAAACAGGTTTTTTTCTTAAACTTCTTTTTTTTTTAAGATGTGAAATGTCAATTAGTTCCAAAGTGTGCCTGGTTAATTTCTTTAGCTTATGAAGTAAAATGGAATTATCCTAGAGCTCAACCTGTAAAATCTATTCAAACATGTTCTTTTTGCAATTTCTTTCCTTTCTTCCAAAAATAGAAATTTATGTAATTCTTAACTTTTTTAGACAAATGCTTTTCAAAGAAACATTACCAGAAATTATATTAAAATTTACTATCCCAGTGGGTGTAGCCATGATATCTCCTGTAAAAATTATTTCTATGTCTGCTGTGAAACTGGTACACAGTTACTCTATGTACGTGCAGTTATTCTATGGCTTAATATATGAGGCTTTTGTTGCAGACACGAACATTTGTTTGGGAATTGTTAAAGCAGTTGTTAAATTCACAACTTGAACCATTTGTTTCCTGTGTTCTCACACACTCCTTTTATCTATTTCAGTTACCTAACAATGCAACATTACACTGTAAGGGTGCCTGTAAATAGGCAAACCTTGCTATTGAAGGATGCCTAAGCATATTCCAGGAACAAGCACAGGGCAGAGTCCCAAACTGTCCCTCTACATAGCACAGAGCAGTCATTAGGCATATGGCAGGGGGACACCCTTGCAATGATAGGGACACAAAGCTGGAAGGTGAAGGTATCAGGAAGCAGCAAGGTCTGGCTGCTACAGCAAGGGAGCCAGGAGCTGAGAGGAAATGCCAGCCAGCCTGGGCCCTGGCATAGCTGCTGAGCAGCTTCAACACAGCTCAGGCAGGGGCAACAGGGACAGACTGCTAAAAAAGAGCTCCCCAGGGAAGGAAGGCACCCCAGGCTTCTGGCTTCTCATCAGTGACAGAGCTGACCTTCACTTGTCCTACTGAGCACCTTAACATATGGCACTGAGCCCCTAAACTTATCCCATTGAGGCCTCCATGAGAGGGTATGTACCCTGGGTGCTGACAGAAAATACGATCCTACTCAGATTTCTCACAAACATTTCAGAGGTTCTGCCAGCTTTACAGGAGGTGCTACTCTTACATTTTGCCTTTTAATTTCCTTAGAAGAAGCACCGCAGCTTCAACTGAACCTTTTCTCTTTTTTGGAGGGGAGAGGACGAGGAATGGTTAAAATTACCTTGTTTCTTTACTTTGAATGTGAAAGCCACACTATGTCAGAAAAAGAAAAATGCCATTTCACATTTCAGAGTATACACATCACATGTCATGACAAATCTGAAGAAATACTGACATTTTCAAGAGGCAATACTGTATGATCCATCAGCAAACTCTAGGATACCTGCCATTTCACGTAAATACTTTCCGTTAAAAATGCAAGTTTAATTTCTAAAATTATTGTAAGAAGCAGGGTTTTTTTTCCCAGTGCTCTTCTGACAACTTGCCTGCACTTTCAATAAACCTTTTTTAAAATACTTGTAGTTATAAAACAAACAAAAAAAAAAAACAGTAAGCCCTCTGTGTTAAGAACAGCAAAAATTTCCTTATGAAACAATAGAACTATACATCTTGTTCAGTGAATCGAAACGTGTTTTATTTACAAATATCTGAAATTATGTTTCCCAGTTCAAATGAAAATATGACAATAGTTTCTCATACTCATTTTAATATTTGTAAAATGTCATGAGTTAAAACTAACTTTCCTTGAATTGTATTACATTACAAATATAGTTGCATTCTGGAAAATTATGTCTTCACACCTAGACAGATATTAGGATTAAATGTGTCCTCATAATTCATTTTCTATAAAGAAAATTTCTCTGTATCACTTGTATTCCTTTAAGAGTCCAAATTTTCTGAATATTTGTGTTTGTACTGAGGTGTTTGGATATGGAAAGGAAAAAGATGTATTTAGAAGGTCAGTTCTGACTCCTCTTCCAAACCCCCACTTATCACAGAAGTTTGTTTTGTTTTTCATATAATCAGTGTTATTTTCTTCTACAGGGAATGAAAAAGAAATTCAAAACAATTCAAAGCTGTCTTTGCAAACTCAGGGTCTGGATTATTTTGTGAAAAGATTGAATAGTGATGGTACCTACAAGGAAAAGGAAAATAGAAAAAGAAATCCAAACCAACACTAACAAATAGAACCTAACCCAGCCAGGATTGACAGGTAATATAAATCACAGGTCAGTTACCACCAGGTGAAGATGAGGCTGTTACTTTCATTTCAGCTGCTCATTTGCCAGCTGCCAAATTCACCCATTTGACTGCTCCAATATTCAGCTAAAAAATACTTGCAGCTTAGTGTCATCACACCAGAGGAGATACACAAACAAAAGTAATAACACCAAACTATTTCCCATGCAACTTAGGCAAAGCTGACAATATGCTATTTCTAGGGGGTCTATGTGTCTTGTGATTGGGGAATAAAATTTTTAATGAACTGTGGTAACTCTCAAAGTATATACTATTTTACTATTATATATTACTATTTGTAAATATTAGGCACTTAGCAAAAACCCTGTAGTAGCTACCAGAAAAATTACGTTTGACTGTACAGCTAACAGCACAAAGTCAGGCCGAATCAGTACCTCAGCTTTCATCACCACTGAACCTCAAATAGAACTGGTTAGATTTTCACAACCTTCTCCAATAGGTTAGACTTCAGACCACAGCTAAACTCTCTTTTCAGGTGTTTTAGTCCGCAAAGGCAATTAGTGAGCTAGAAGTTCAGACACTGACTTCTTCCTCGTTATCTTACTTTTGTTTAGAGAGTAAGGAAAGGGCCCTTTTGAACAGAGCCACAGAAACACAGATGTTG
Organism: Myiotriccus ornatus; assembly: GCA_036023395.1. NCBI lineage: Eukaryota > Metazoa > Chordata > Aves > Passeriformes > Tyrannidae > Myiotriccus > Myiotriccus ornatus. The sequence goes on along the minus strand of JAYRBT010000093.1, from coordinate 41,645,571 downwards.
TGCATTTGGATAACCTCCAAGGTCAAATCATTCCAGGCACAGTAGGGGTTCAGGAGTCTCTAAAGGCAAGAATATCAAAATAAAAATTATTAAAAGGATTGTGTTCCACCAAACTGTTTAGCAATATTTCCAACAGGAACTCAAGGGAGCACCTGGGGGCCCAAGAATGGAAATGATCCTCAACTGTGAAGCTCTAGTAGTTTGTTGTAAAATATTCATAGGGATGTTCTATGCAGAAGGTTTAAAAAAGGTCTAAAACATATCCACCACTACAAAGGAAAGTTTTATGGTGCCAGAAAACCCCAGTCAGTACATCTGTTTGCTCTGTTTTACTGGGGCTTTGTCTAAAGAGCAGGATTTATCCCTTCTAAGCTTATCATGAATTTGCTGTATTTGCTAAATATTCATACCTAAAATCTGTATGTTTATTCTTTGAACTTGGAGTTCTTTTCAGAAAAAATCTCAAGAGGTTTTTTACTCGTTGTGGTTTACCTCCTGATGTGACAACTGTGAATTTGTGTCACGTGTCCCAGTAGACATGTTTGGTAATGAAAGGTTTAAGCTTGGAAAGAAACAGAAAATAAAGAAAAGAATATATGCTAAAATGGGGAATAAAATGAAAGTCAGAAAAGGAAAAAAGTTCACTTAAGGATTAGCAAATATTCCCTTCTGCAAATGGAGAATGTGTAATAAAGATATGGAGAAGTGTACTAAAAGCCCAAGTCCTACACTGAAGCAAGCTATAGCATGTTCAGTTATACAAGGTGCAGGGGGCAAAGTTCACTGTTGTGTTGCACTGCAGGTTGGCAAGAATAAATGACCAAAAAAGCTGTTTCTGTATTCTGACTCAGCTGGGTGCACTCTCCCACTATGACTTGCTTATAGGGAAGCAGAAGAAGAAGTAGGTAATCCATTTTCTGCTTGATGTCAGTTACATGGTGGTTGAACCTTTTCCCAGAAAACTTGGTAATGTTTTGTCTTGGTATCAGTTGTTTCTTCACAAAATATCTTTACCTCACTGAAATCCATTCTTACTGAAAGCTCAGAAAGAGAGTTAAACTTTGAATAAGGCAATTTTTGTGAAAGTTGTCCTTGCAAAGATAAAAGAAGCACTTTTTTCATTTCAGAGATGGTTTTTCTCTGTTTCTTTATTTCATTACCTCTCTACTTTTTTGTTTCATAGCACATTCTCAGAACTCAACATTTTGGGAAATTTCAATATGATCGTTGCCTACTTATTTTAGCATCAAAATAAAAAGGTAAAACAAAAACTGTAAATTTGAGATTAGAGTGTTTCATTTTACAAATTATATATCTTAGTCACTTACTTCAAGCTGATCTTGAAAATGTCATCTGAAGAATTTTTTTAAAGGGTCTGTTAAATGTGATTTTCCCTAGTGTTCTTTGTCTGTTTTCAAGTGAGCCTTTCTTTGCAAGTAATTAAAAATAAAAAAAAATAAAAACCCACAAACCTTCACATTTGTTCTGTTTTGAATTCAAGTATTTGTCTCTGACCTTTGCTAAAACTTGTAAAATCACAAGGAGATAAGCATGAAAGAAATCATGTGCTGTTCAAGTACTTAAAGTCCAGAGAAATGCAGTGAAGTAGAAAGGGGATTAATAGAGGAAGGAGGTGAGGCCAAGCCATACTGTGTTGGTAGAAGAAGGATTAGCAATCAGACTGAACCAGAAGAGAATTTAACCGTGCTTATTTTGGGTGAGACACAGCCCCAGGACGTGCAGATAGAACAGGATCCCAGCAGTGGAGAGGTACCAGGAAGAGAGAACAGGTACAATGCATGCAGCAGTGTAACTTCGCCTTTTGATCAGGCTGTCATTAGAAAACAGCAAGGGATTACAGAGGGGAACTGCTGAGTGGAGAACAAGATACACTAGTTAAATTCAGAAAAGAAAGGCATGAACCAGGGGGAGGGGAGGGAGGGTGAAAATAAAAAGTTCAGAAAACCGGTGCCTTAATCAAGTTTTAGCATTTTGTGGTATTGAAACAAATCTGACACACACTGGCAGGTGTACATTATAAATGAACAATTCACAGGAACTTAGAAGTCAATGAGCAAATATAGATCTACATAGTTACTTTATCTCATGCAGATAATTAGAAGAGAAGAACGTTATTGTCTGTGGTCAGAGTTTTTTGCCTTTCCAGATAGTGTATTGAAGTGTAGAGTTAAAAGGAATTTTCTGGGGTAGAAGGGGTAGAGGAGTAGCCTACAGAACAGATTTGTACCACTTGTTTTCATTCTGCTCTCTCTCTCTTTCCGTCTCTCTCTGTCTCTCTCCCTCTCTCCCTCTCTCCATAGAGGGAGCTGGGTGTCCCATCACAGGAGAGGAAAGTCAGCGTGTGTGGACAGCCAGCTCTTGCAACAAGCCGGCTCTGCTTGACCTGCTGTCATGCAGACCCCCAAGCTGCTCTTCCTTTCCCTGCTATCACTTAGCATGTTGGACCAAGCTGGAGCTCAGTTCCCTCGTCAGTGTGCAACTGTTGAGTCCCTGCGGAGCGGCATGTGTTGCCCAGACTATTTCCCCGTGTTTGGGCCGGGTACTGACCGATGTGGTGTGTCCACGGGAAGGGGCCGGTGTATACAGGTGACTGTGGATTCACGCCCACACGGCCCACAGTACATCCATGATGGGAGGGATGACCGTGAGCAATGGCCCATTCGCTTCTTCAACCAAACCTGCCGGTGCAACGGTAACTTCTCTGGCTACAACTGTGGGTCATGTCGACCTGGCTGGACTGGACCTACCTGTAGCCAACAGATTAATATAGGTAAGAGCATCAGAAGTATGAGATGAAAATTGCCTTGTCAGTGCTTGCTTCTAAATGTACCTGGAATGTTTTTCCTCCTTAAAATACAAAATATCTCTTAAATTTATTTATAGAAGTTATGTTACTATAAAGTCTATTAAGGCAGGTGCTAGATGAGCTGTACAGCTTGTGTATCGAGTACTTATACTTACTGCCCAATAAAAAAAAATAAATGAAACCTTTAGGCAATGGAGGATTAGGACCAAGTCCATTAGAGGATAGAGTATCTAAGCTGGAAAAAAAAATATTTGAAATTACTTCAGAAAATAAATATCTTATTTAGAATTATTTAAAAGTTAAGCAATGTATATAGACATGGATATGTGTTTGTGAATATGTCTGGGAATAATACAAATCTTGCTATGTTTAATACCTTGTGACTACTTTAAGTGGGACAGCAATTATCTTCATTCAAAATTTCTTAATATATTTCTAAACAATGTATGTGGCCTTGTAAATTTTTACTTACTTAGTTGCTGTCAACATCTTTAAAAGCATTGAGTCACAACTATGGACTGTTCAGATGAACAAATGAATTTTTCTAAGAGTACTCCAATCTAAGCTTAGTCCCAAATATCAGTAAACAAATGACTAAAATTTTTTGAATGGATATGCAATCCTTGCAGGAAAAATGTTGAATACTGTAGGCAAATTGAAAAAGACAAGAAGCTTTGGGGAGATATCCTTATTCTCAAGTCAAACCATCTGAATGAATGAGATTTCAGCCTTTACTTTCAATCTTACACACTTTTAAATTTAAAGGTATTATTGAAATCCTGTAAAATCCATAAATCCCCAAATGAGCTATGGGTTCTTTTGACATGAGAAACGAGAGGTTTCTAGCACAAATGTGCAGTGCAGAAACAGATATCAGCACTGACATTATTTTCACCAGATAGAAAATACTCCATGAATATGAGGACGTGTTCCTACAATGGCTAACAAAGCACCACTTACTAAATCAAAATTTTAACAAAAGGATTTCTTAAAAAAAACCCACACTGTGGGCTATAGGAAAGATCTTAGGAATACTTTTTTTTCATCCTTTGAACTCCAAGAAGCCAACTAGAAAACAGAAATCATGAATCATGAATTGGATCTTCTAAGCTGGGTTGCACTCTCTGGTGTTCTGGCCTGTTCTCTCTTACAATGATGATAGCTCTGAAGAATAATCAAGAAATAAATGTTAACACACACAAACCTAGCAATGTAAATCTAGAGACAGGCAAAAAGCAGATTTAGTTGATTTTCTAGGGTGTACAAGAGCACTTTTACTTTTCTCTCTTATTAAATCCTTTACTACTCAGTAAAACCCTAAGCAAATCAAATATGTCATGCATGATAACATGAGTTTAAAGAGATTAAATTAGCTTTTTATTATGCTTTAAGTTTCCTCACAGAAGTCAGACTCTTTGACCGTTCTTAGCCGTGGGTGTATCTGCTCAGATTTTAAAAATAATTACTGGATTGCTGTTGGTATATCCATATTAAATAGCTGTCAGGTGTACTTTGGTGTCTTCAAATCTTCTCAGTTCATGACTAATTTTAATAATAGTCACAATTATTTCTTGTGGTTCAGCCACATACTTTGAAAAAGAAAAATGTTAAGATGCATATGTAAATCGAAATTAGATGGATATTTGTAGTTCACTACTTAAAACACCACCAAAATAATTCTTCAGTGATGATGGCTAGCGTATTACTTCAGTTCTGCAAAACAGAAAGGCGTGTTTCAGGATACACAGTTCTTGGATGAAATTCATGTTTCACAAAAGTATTTATTTAAAGTTCAGAAAAACCAAAATATCCCCCACCAAATTAACTTTGTGTAGTGAAATGTATTTCACTTGTATTCTTCATATGGATTCATGCTGAAGACCTGTTGCTTCTTGTGTCAACATAATCTATCTCTCATTTGGACAATCATGGATTTTTACAATATTTTTTTATAATGAAAATTTGTGTATGTTGACGAACAACTGTGAGGACTTCTACATCTTATTCTAAACTTAGGCTGAAATCTTCTTACACTAGGTGAAAGAGGGACTGAGGTGATCTGAACTCTGTTCTTCTTGCTGAAATACTGGTATTTCAAAGGGTCCGTTTCCTTCCTTGTTTCACTTTCTCTATGTGGATAAGGATATTTTTTAATTATTTTGAGTATACTACTAAAAAAGGACTAATATATTGTTATTGTTAATAACTGTGAGTGATTCAGAGTAATTCACTGGTAAATACCCTATTTTTTCTGCAAAGGTTCAAGCATAAACAGGACTTCTTCACTATCTTGCCAGACATTAGAATTTCTGATTATTATAAATTACTCTATAGCATTCATTTCTTGTGGAGTGCTACCACGGGAAACCTTAAGTATATTGGATGAAGTTCTGAAAGGTTTGTATGACAAAGCATGGTCTTTGTCTTTAACAGAATTGATAGATAGTCTGTAACAGTACTTCTAAAAGCCCTAAAATCTCAAGGTTTGGGGCTTTATTTTTGTTTGTTTCAGCCTTTCTCATAATAAATAACTTTTTCTATTTATGCTCAGTGAATTGCCTCAATTAAAAAAAATTTAAAAATAAAACTAAAAAAATGAATTCTTGTAGAAAAAGGGACTTACACAGAGATATTAGGAACACAATAAATTAGTTCTGTGAGTTCAGACTTGAGTAACTTTGGTAACTTGTTTATTCTGTATTATCACAGTCAGAAGAAATCTTTTGGATCTAAGTGCAGAAGAAAGGAATCGTTTTGTGAATGCCTTACACCAAGCCAAGGTGACAATCCACCCTGACATTGTCATTGCCACACGAAGACGTGAAGAAATATTTGGACCAGATGGCAACACACCACAGTTTGAGAATATCTCCATTTATAACTACTTTGTGTGGTCTCATTATTATTCTGTGAGGAAAACTTTCCTTGGTGCAGGGCAGCAGAGTTTTGGAGGAGTTGATTTCTCTCACGAGGGACCAGCTTTTGTCACATGGCATAGGTACCATCTATTGCAGCTTGAAAGAGACATGCAGGTGAAGTTCATGTTACTGTTGATTCATGTGTTCGTGCCATGTTTTGTACTGTTAAATAACTTATCTCTGTATTACAATAGGCAAAAAAATGATAGCAGTTTCTTCTACGTGTTGAAATAATTCTGCTTCAATTTCAACAACTCACCGGATACACTAAATTTAATAAAGTGCATTTAGATTTTAGACAGTAATTTTTATAGAGATTCTAAAAATAATATTTTAATCCGAGCAATTACATTAAAATCTCCTGTAAAAATGCTTATAAGACATTTTATTGGACCAACAAAGGTATTTCAGGGGGTATTTTTAATCTAAAGGTCATGATTCTTGAATAAAAATAAACAAATCAGCAGAAATTTTACAGAAAGGGAAAACAGAAATAGCTTGGGGATTCAGAATCATATTTTATTTGTTTAACTGGTTAGAGAAATTAGTGTTTTGTTATACCCTGTTCCATAATTCACCAATTCTCATTTCCCTTTTCATATGCAGATTTACTCATAAATAAAATGTAGCATTTTATGGACCATCATCCTTTTTAAAAAAGCAAGAATTAGGTTTTCAAGGTCATGATTAAATAGTGCCTGAAATCACTTCATTGTTTTCATCATCTTTAATGGCTTTACTTTAGACTGAGACACAAACTCCCTTCCAAAGCATATGTTTGACATCAGTGTCATTTCACCATGTGAGCAGCTCTATCTCTTTGTTATTTAATATATATTTCTATTTATGTCACTAGACTTGACCATTAGTTAAAGTAATTTGGTTTTCTAACTCCATAGCTGCTCAACTCCAACCTGTACTGGAACCAAACCATGACAATTTGAAGAGCCAGTACCCCTATTCTTTACTTTTCCATCAGTCATTTCACGGTTATCTTAGTTACTGTGTGTGCTACAAACACTGCTCTTCCTTACAGGTCATTAAAAATATTTTGAAAATGGGGTCTCAGCATAAATTTCTGTTTCTTACTACTCACAGTATAGTTTCACAGAAGAGGTACTGTCTTATCAATGAGGGAGATCCATGACTCAGTTCAATAGTCCAACTATCTGTTCTGTTGAAAAAGGCATCAGTGTGAAAAACCACGAAAAAGTTTTACATAAATTTTCCATAGAGTTCCTCTCCTCTATGAGGCGTGTTCTGACTCTTACTAAGATGCACTTAACTGTTTTTAACATCATTCTGGCAGTAAATATTATAGCTGTCTGCATCACATATGTAATAACACTATATCTATATGGTTTAGAACATGCTGCAGGACCCCAGTTTTGGACTGCCCTACTGGAACTTTGCAACAGGACAAAATACTTGTGATATCTGCTCAGATGACTTGATGGGAGCTAGAAGCAATTTTGATGTCACTCTTATCAGCCAAAACTCAATCTTCTCTCAGTGGCGAGTGCTATGTGAAAATGTAGATGACTATGAAACTTTGGGAACCATCTGTAACAGTAAGTATGAATGATGGAAGATATCTGGAGAGAAAATCCTCTTAATAATAAATAAGTACAGTACTTTACATTGCAGTGGCTTTTCCCAGTAAAAAGTCTTAAAGGGATTTTTTAATATTCTTAAATATTCTTAATATTTATATAAGAACATTAATACATAAAGAATATAATACTAATATTTCATATTCTTAGTCTTTAATATTCTTATGATCCATGTTCCATCATCTGTTTTACACCAAGACACAAAGGAGTTCAAAATTTGATCAGGAACTTGTAGCAGAGGAAGAACAAAATGCTTCCCTTCCCTTCTTATGGAGTATCTATTCAGCTCCTACACTATAAATAACTAAATCTGCCAGTGTAATTTCTTAAATGAAGCTTAAGTGTTCTTCTGACTACCCCACTTATCACCTTCATGGCATTCTGTATCTAAAATGCGAACATCTAACAAATCCCCGTGTTAACTATGTGCAGCATTTCTGAATGTAAGTAGTACTGGATTCTACCACACCTACCCAAACTAAAAGAGTTTAAAAAATCCCAGTAAGTTTCTTGCACATTCATCACCTTTAAGCCACAACTCAGCATTGTCATGGAAATAGGGGACAAAAATAGAAAAAATCCCATAATATTGGGTTGGTCATACACATAATCAACTATAGTCCTTTCCCCAGCTACTCTGTCAGGATATTCTCAAAATCTGTCCTTAGTCTCAGCAGGAAATCATATGGAAAATCTATAGATTTCCACAAAGCACTTAGAAAACAACAATCTTCAGTAAGAGGCTCCTAGATGGTTTTTTTTACATCCTGGAGCAAAACTTCCAGAACACAGGGCTACATGAAGATTCTTTGCCTGACACAAGGAACTGACCCATTTATTCATTGTAAAGTCATTTGTGAGGGAGTTTTTTCTTCATGGTTCAGTCATGCAAAGGATACTTTCTGTATATTGTTTTATCTTTTCCCTCCATCCCCAGGCACTGAGGGCGGTCCCATCCGAAGAAATCCTGCTGGAAATGTCGCACGACCTATGGTACAGCGTCTCCCAGAGCCTGAGGATGTCGCCCAGTGTTTGGAAGTTGGTGTATTTGACACTCCTCCCTTCTACTCCAATTCAACAGACAGTTTCCGTAACACTGTAGAAGGTAAACATGGCAAACAAAAAGACCTGTAACAACTCCAAATAAGCCAAGAAGCAGGCTTGGCATTTTTCCTACCAGAAGTATGAGTTTGGAGACAGGCTATTGGACACTAAGAACACATTGTTCTTAGCATCAAGTATTAGCTTTGTATTAATTGGAAATAAGCTCTGGGTAAAATGCTTTATAGCTATAGCTTATGTCTCTTAAAATGTGTAAAAACCTCAAAAATCTATTGCATACTAAGTAGAAATGAGCTGAAATCAATTCCTTGAAACACATTTAATAGGTTGCCACTGCTGGAAATAGGCAGTCCTTCCCTGCAGATTGATTCATTTGTATCTTTAAATGAGGTAAACATATGCTTCTAGCAGTTATTCTTGTATCTGAATTAAAACAAATAAAAGAAAGCAAAATAAACTGTAAGGTTTGGTAGTACTTAGTGCAGCGATATTGAGGTCTGGGTACAGGATTTATTGCTAAACACATTAGTCCTACTCTCTGAACCATAAAACTCTCTTCTTCTATAAGCTTTACACATTTAAAATTAAATTTTCAGTCACTGGCATCTGAACAGACATATCCCCAACAGAGAAACTAGCCTAAATATTTGATTTATACTGTTAAGCTGATATCCTGACAGCTTCTTCTGTACTTTAATAATCCCTATTTTATAACAGGAAGAGATTACAAAGTGACAGTTCAGACCCCTGCCAGACCTCCCATAGATACTCTGCCTCTTTTAAAGAAGCGTAACTCCTACTATGCAGAGGATCTGCCACCTTTTCTTTCTCTTGAAGAGCAAAACCAAGAAAATGCACCAACCTCCTAAGTGTATCTGAGAGTCTGAATGCTTACCAAGTCTGACAAATGAGCTATCAATACCTAGGTATCTAAATATGGCTTTAGCCAATTAACTGTATGTACCCCTCTCTGGAAAGACTGGCCGAAGCTTTAAAACAGGAGGACTTTTCATGACGTTTCAGATCCTGATATCTGACCTGAGATACGATGTTTTGGGCACTAACAAAATTACAGAGGCACTATCTTCACTGAAAAAGTAGAAACAGGGCATGTATTCCCAGTACACATGGAAATGATGTATGGAAACTTAACAGCTGGCTCATTAGAATAGATGCAAAAATATATCCACTTCAGTCAGCAAATAAAAACCATGTGCAACTATTTTAGTTATGCTGAAAGATATATTAGGGACCAAAAATATACCTTTATTTTCACGCTATGATGTGTTTTATTTTGTCCATTTTTCCATTAGATCCCAGCAGCCTTGCATTCCATATTCTCAGCATTCTTTTGTAAGGGCTATTTTAATCCGAAAATTATGCATACCAGGGACATTTCTCAAATGCCAGTAGGTAAAAGATTAGCTAACCATTTATTTTAAGCAAGGCAACACAACAACATGGAATTCTTTCAGAGAAAAAAGAAGTGTTCATCTGGGAATGCAGCTTCCAAACAAAGTCTTCACTTGAATTTTTTTGTATTCCTCTTTTTTTTGCATATTCAGGGTACAGTGATCCTTCTGGAAAATATGATCCAGCAGTTCGAAGTCTTCACAACTTGGCTCATCTATTTTTGAATGGAACAGGAGGGCAAACTCATTTATCACCAAATGATCCCATTTTTGTTCTCCTGCACACATTTACAGATGCTCTTTTTGATGAGTGGCTGAGACGACACTCTGCAGGTAAGATGTTCTCATGGGCAGAGACAAGATGGGTGGTTGTCAGTGTAACCCTGGAAGGACATTCCATTGTCTTGTCGATGAAATACTTATGTTTCTTCTTGTTAAAGAAGAACAGATGCCATATAGATTCATTTTTACCAGTATTCAATAACCATCTCCATATATTTCTAAGTGATGATCAGTGTTGTTGTTCTTGCTTCTTTAACTCCAAAAAGAATACAGAAAAGTAATAAGGGAGAAAGCGAAAGAGATGAGGAAAGGGAGAACAGAAGGAAGGAATTGCAATGAAGGAAGGAAAAAAGAGAAAAGAAGGAAGGAGACTGGCGTCAGTGTACTAGGGAGAGAATTCTGTATAACGTTTATATCCATGTGTCAGTCTGCACAATGCAGCAACTGTATTCCTTTTGGAATAACCCATCCCCCTCTTCCTTCTTCTACAGAAGACAGCTGTTGTTGCACAACTGAGACTTCTTTGTGTAGCTTCCACAACAACCTGCCTCACGTAATTTTCCCACACAGCTCTCAGAGAGCAATTGTATCCCCTTGTGGTACTTGCATGAACTATCACAAGGTTTTGCATCATCTTACCAACATGGATTTTTCTTCTTTTTTTTTTTTTTTTTTCTTATTGCTGGGGTTTGTTTATTTGTTTTACTTCAGCTTTTTTCTGATTTAACAAAATGTTGCAAAAAATTCCACAGGAACTTACATTAGCTGTCTTCTGGAACTGGACGAGAGAACTGTTCATCACTGTTACAATCAGGCAAAACTAGAATATAGATAAAAACCTTTCCCAGTCCTCTGTGTATACATATTTCTCCTTTTCCATATGAGAAGAAATTAAAAACCCAACATGGACAAAAATGTTTACAATTTACTGGTGACTTCTGTTAAAAAAACAGAGATATCATTAGTGGTCTTGCTTTTGCACAGTGCAGAGCCCTCTGCTCTGTACGCATTGCACTGGAAAAACAATACTCCTGGAATAGCTTAGGTTAGGAAAAAAACCTGAGGTACTCAAATCCTGAGTTGGCAAAAAATTAAGTAGGTCAAGTTACTTTGATTTTGCTTACAGAAATATGATTTGACTTTAAAATTTAGATATCTCAATATATCCACTGGAGAATGCCCCTATTGGACATAACCGACAGTACAACATGGTACCTTTCTGGCCTCCAGTTACCAATAATGAAATGTTTGTTACTGCACCAGAGAACCTGGGATACAGCTATGAAGTCGAGTGGCCAGGTAATCTGTGATATCTAGATACTTTTTCTTCCTTTTTTCCACATTATGTTGCTGTCCTTTTAAGTTTATGCATCATATGACAAAGTTGTTCAAATTTCACAAACAATACTTGTTGTCTTCGTAAAGGTCTTTTTCTCCTTTCTGCCTAACTTTCCAAATGTGTGTTTGGCATTTAGTATAGGTACTGATCATAGATTGTTTCAGCATGAATTTCCCACTATCCACTTCAATTTTGGGAGGAGTTCTCATTTGGATCTTAACCTTGCAGAAGAACCTTGTTCCTGTATCATATGCCTTCATTAAATCACAACAGAGAATTCAAATGTCTCACAAACCAGAGGGAAGAAAGGTCCAGAACTGCCTTTAGGGAGGAACGAGATGGACTGAATTTTATCACATATTATCAAACAAAATTTAAACTAGTTTATTCCATGACCCACTGAATAATGACAGGTGCTGAGCCTTCGTTTGTCCCTGTGACGTTTATCCATATATTTGACATTTACTTGTAATAACTTTCTCTTTCTTTTTTCTTCCTGTAGGTCGGGCTCTCCGTGTCACAGAGATGATAACTATAGCAATAGTGACTGCACTGGTTCTTGTTGCAGTTATCTTTGCTGCTGCTGCATGTATCGTACGCGTCAAGAAAAATAAGGATGAGTTGCATCAGCCTCTTCTTACTGACCAGTATCAGCACTACTCAGATGATTACGATGGTGTACCAACACCAAGCCAGTCTGTTGTTTGAAGAGATGACATTTTTTTGCATCTGACTGAAACTGTTTATTTTTGCTGTATTTCATAAATGATGGTCATCCATCTGCTTTAAAATAAAGAGCATAAACCGTCAGTTGTCTTGATATGTTTGCTTCAGGCCTCACTTCCTCTTTAATCACACCTAAGCATCAATAAGTCACCTTTGCAATGCTGATTGTGTTGATTTCAACAAAATTCTTCAAGGGTCACCTGCAAGCCTTCACCACTCTTATTTCTGTAAAATCTGGTAAAATTTAGTTGACCTGACAACAGCAAATTCCATGTGACTTTACCTAAGCTTTATATCCAGAATTTTTTATGAGGTACTTTTGTGAAAAGGTCAAGTCTAGAACAGGATAGAAGCTGAGTACAAAATACAACTCAACACCCTGGCTAAGTGACTAGAAATGTATTAAAAAATACAATTGACACCTTGGTTAAGTGAGTAGAAATGTGTTTCAGTATAGTCAGCATACCAGGCATACAGTTAAAATGAAATTCTGAAGGGAACAGTATATCTGAAATCAACTCTATTTAGAAAACAAAGTTTTGAACTCGTTGCTGCTTTTAGGTTGATCTGTGAAAACAGATTCACAGTTGAAGCCACTCCAGCATTTGGACACTTCAGCTCTATGTTCAAACACGACTGCCTGAAAGTGCATTTATTTGAAAGGACAGCTGGCAGTAGCCTTTGCTTTATTTTTATTTTTATTTTAATTTTTCATTGTCATTCCTCTCCTCTCTCCCACTCTCCCCATGGCAGGGTATTCTCCCCAGCAATGAGAGACTTTGCTTCAGTTGTCTCATGCTGGAATTTAAACCCACTCTTGTGCTTTGAAAGAAGGCCTTAAGCATCAGGTTGTAGAATATATTCAGAAAAATAGCCTTAAGCAGCTGCTGTTGAATTTGTTCAACATAAGCCAACAGGAGGGTAACAAACTGATTCCCGAGCTAGGGCTTGAGGAATCTGGCTTGAAGCCTCATTTCCTCTCTGTCATCATAACTGGGAACCAGTAAATCATCTGATTGTCTTCCTATGATGTCTTATTGAATCTAATTTAGCAGTCCCTAGCTGGCATACAGAGATATTCCTAGTTTCAGAATAATGAATCCCACACCATGCACTCAGATTATAAAATCAAAACAACCCTTGTCTCTCTGTCTGAGACCAACTCCAGCAGAAATGGTAAGTAACTTGGATTGATCTCCTTCAGTCTGAGGCAGCCCTCCTAGACAGTAAGTTACTAGGCAGAAGAAGGGTCACATGCTGTGCTAACCTCAGTGGTTTCAGTGAGTACCAGCTGTGCTCAAGGCACACATACTCAGTCGCAAGGAGGTACAAGCTTATACACTGAGAATGATGTAAGTATCAAGACAACTACTCTTGACTAGGTAGATGAGTTATTATCTCAACCTATTTTACCAAGCACAAGGCACGGACAGCAACAAAAGTTTACACACATAACTGATACTTAGGAAGAAAAATTTCACTTGTGGCACTCATGGCACAGAAGCTAATTAGACAAAATTTTTTTCTGTTATGCTCTTGTTTTTACTTACAGTCTAGCCAATAAGTATCTCATATACAGAAGTAGCTTGTGTTCCAACTTAGGTGTCTTTTCCTGCCATTCTTGCTTACTGATTTCAATGGAATATATGGGTGATACAACATCCTTTGGACTGGGGTCAAGAGACCTGAATTTTATTCTTAATTGTTACTGACCTGATGAAAGTCCTTAGCTAGCAGATTTTTACCTCCGTGACTCATTTGACTCATTTATAAAATGAAGATAATAGAGCTTCTTTTCTAAAGTGTTTTGACTTCAATGGATGAAAAGAAGCCTACAGAAGCTTGACAGGAGAATGAAAGTATCAAGATGAACTCAGATTTTGAGAAGAAATTGTTAGTCCTTAAAACTGTTCAATCCTTAAAGCCAAAGCATACATTTGTGCTTTGAGGAGGCCACAATTCTTGAGGGTCAGAGACTGAGGAGAAGTGCCTGCTAGTTAGAGGTGCCACACACAAATGAAGGAAGAAAGGTAGATTTTTATTACAGAGTTAAAAAGAAAAGGAACAGCAAGTATAGGAATCAGAGAGGTAAGGAAAGTTGTCTACCTACAATAAAGGCAGCAGCTGGGGGAAAAAAATAAAAATTTCCTTGCAAACTGGTATTTCTACATGAAAGAAAAGATTTTCAAAAGCAGATCAAAGATTTTAGTGGGAGTTGGTGGTTGATTAGGCTGTCCAGTTAACTTGCTCTTAATGGTAGGCAGTAAAATAATAACCTTCATAAATATTTGCTCTGGGCACAAAACTGAACTATTTTTATACCTTAGGGAAGTATTTTTAACACCGGAAGTCTCACCTCTTCTGTGTGTGGAAGGCCAAAGCAACATTGATTAATAATGGCCTTATGTTGACATAGAATGAGAATGACTACCAAAACGAGATTTATTGCTGAAGTGTATTCTGATTGTCATCTTAACACTCTTAAATGTCCAAAGCATGCCTACTGCTAAATATTTGACTACCAAGAGAATAACTTGGCAAGGAAACCTGAGTAAAACTCAGATGTTTAGATTCAAAATGTTCATTTGAAGCAAAATGTGTGGATCTCCTCTCTCAAAACAGAATTTTAACCTGATATCTCATTCAACCTTCAGAATAAAAGTGATAGCCCTAGCAGGTGCTTCATCCAGGTGCTGTTTTAAGGTCAAGTGAAAGGGAAGTCATATTTAAAATATTTGCTTCTTGCTGCTCATTGGAGGGAATTACAATAATATAGTTTCAACTAAAATAAACCTTGGATTGATTTGTTTGTAAATTTTTAAATACAGAGCATAGTGTTCATTGCTTTGTGTCATCCTCCCAAACCCATCCTCAATGCCCAGAAGATTCTTAGGTAAGGCATTGCCAATTCCAGTTATGTGCGTCTCCTTTCCCTCTTCACCCCTCAAATGCTGAGGACAAAAGAGGAGATCTAAACAGTAATTTTACAGCATGCTAAGTTGCTTGCACATTAAAACTGATTTTAAGACCTTTGGCAATCAGCCAAGCATGGATTTAGATTTTATAATTAGTAAGGGCTCTTCAAGGAAAAAGGCTGGTATCTTGCTGAACTCAGTGTCCCTGTTCAGTACCAGAGCTTGAAGCAAAGAAATCTGCAAAGGAAGACAGAAGCGATGCTGCAGAATTAAACAACCTTAATTTGAGGCTGAACCAGTGAAAGGGTGACTGCCTAAGAGGATTTTTAAGTTGTTCATTCAACCTGTCTGTTTACTATTAGTACTAAGTTTTATTTTGCTCCAGCTCAAAAAGTTTCAGAGAAAACTGCTGATACAGATAAAAGGCCTCGTGTTGAAGAGAATTTCTCCAAATAAAAAAATCTCACAGGAAAAGAGGAGAGAGTGAGAAAGTGTGTATATAGAAGCTGAAAGTTATGTCATAGCTAAAATGGACTCAGGCTATTAAACTTGAAGTTTGCAGGAAGAACAATATCTCTCTCGAGACTACCAGATAATATGAAACCAAAAAAAAAAAAAAAATTAAAAAACCCCCCTCCAAACAATATCACACCTAAGGCCTCCAAATGGAATTTTATCTTTTAGCAACTCCTTCTAAGAATCAATATATAGGAACAATCCTCAGTGTGAGCAGCATAGCTAAATATAAATAATGAAATAAAATTAAATAGCATCAAGCGACTGAAAATTATGCCTGGCATTATTCAGAAGTTAAGATTCTGGTTTCAGCTGGACTTCGAATGACAGGGACTATCTGTAACCCTTATTTTTTAATTTATATGTGGGGAAAATATCACCCTTGTTGATTGCTACTAAGAATTGCATTTAATATGATCGTAAAAGAAAAGTCGCATTTAAAATAAGATGATGTTTACTTATACCGCGGCTCCAAGTGCGCAGGAGGAGAAATCCCGCCGTGCAGCGCCCCGGCCCCGTCCGGGAGCTCACAGAGCAGGGAGCGCTGCTGGACACAAGGGAGCGCTCCCCCGAAGGAGAACAACTCCCCCGGGCTGTTCTCTGCCATGGAGTAGAAAGCTACGGAACTAAAACGGCACTTCGAGTTATAACCACAATTTTCTGAACAGATAATTTAATTTGTGTCCCTCATCTTCCTGGTCCGAGAGAAGTCTACTTTCTTTTACTCTGGGACACTATTTCAGTTGTTGCAGGTTCATTAATTTAAAAACAAATGCTTAATGGAAACAAGATGTGCCTAAATGTCCCATATCTGCAATTACTGGTTCACAACAGTAAGTAAATGCTGTCCACTGTGGAAAGTAAATATTATTATTATTACTATTATTATTATTATTACTACTACTACTACTACTGGTGGTAGTAGTGTTGTTGTTGTTGTCATTTTTATGTTAATATATTATTATATATTCAACATTATTATTTCATAATATTAATATCAATACTAATATTATGAAATAATAATTTTATTAATTTTTAATGGAGGCAGAGAAGTGGTTGTCATATTGGTTTTTTTTATCCCTGCACCTCAAGTGGTAACAAAATAGTGGCCTATCAAACACTGATATGTTGTGATATTAGAAATTTATGATCTGAATTTGTCTTTGGCAGTCTTGAAGAGAAGTCAGCAGCTCTAGCAGCAAGGCCTGCAAAAAAATCGTCACTTCTTTAAGTGAATAAGAAGCTGTCATTCCTTTTTTAAGTAACTTTTCCAGATGTTCTGCCATCAGTCTCAGGCTTGTTATAATTATCCTTAATGACTCTTTAAGTGTCTTTACTAGATGTGGAGATTTGGGATCAGAGAAGAGAATACTTCACATTACAGCAAATGTTTCTGCCCAAAATTACTCCCAAACTATTTCTGATCCAGAAGAAAGTAGTCATAAATGTTAATTATAGCTCTTACCCTTACCCCTGTTTGTGAAGTGACAGGAAAAATAAGTCTATTCTGTTAGTTATGGAAGATGAGGATGGACAATGAAGAATAATGACATGGAAAGCAAAGTTCAAACATCTTCTTAATCACCAAAGAGTGGATATCTAGAATGAATGCTGTGAATCTTGATTTCTCATGGTCATGTCCTGTATCATCCTCAGGGGTGGCATTTTCTGTGATCCTATGATTTTACTTCCCATGGAGCAGCAGACTCAGCTCTGACATTAGCTTGAATCAGGGGAGGAGGAGACACTCCCCAGGCCTAACTACTTGATGACCAGTGATTCACCTCCTTTTATTGTGCAAAGACTCTGCTTCTCTGCCTCCTCTCTTCGGCCTTTATTCAGATGCAGCCCAGCAATACTGATGCTAGTGGATCAGACCACCGGAAAAGGGAGAGTTTGTGTTTCAAACCTGTCACCAGCCTGCAGATCGGAAACTTGAAACAAGTTACTGACCATGCCAGTAATGGAGTGATGGACAGGTGAGGAGAATTCCATAAACAGGGGAGAGAGGAAGGCAGTAATTACTTCTCGTTCCTTCAGGGGGAAATTTATCTTTGTGCATGAGATCTGGTTACTATATTTTCCAAGGACTTGGGATAGCTGGCATCGCCTTACTGAAAGCAGGTCCTATGCATGTGGATGAACTTCACTTATTTGAAGGGAAACTTTGCCTTCTGCAAAACCATTTTCATCCAAAGTTTTGACTTGAAAATTTCCATCAAAAATATGCTAATTGAATGCTTTGCTGAACAATGAATGGAAAACAAAACAAACCAAAAAAAAAAAAAAAAAGAAAAATTTGAAAAATAATAAAAAAAATACAATTAAAAAAATTAAGAAAGCTTAAGGAATGGGAAGCCATATAGGAAAATGAGAGCTAAACTGTAAGTGAGTATTTCTTGTTTTAATCAAGTTTTCAGAATACGTTTAAAAAATGGAGTAATGAGTATTCCATTGTAGAAATACTTGCCTATCTCTAAGCAACTGTAGTTTCTTTCCCTCCTGCATGGGCCTTTCTGTTTAAGTAGCTCTTGCTCTGTCACTCTAGCACAGCATTCTTTTCAGCATGGCAAAAAAATCCTGTTTATTTTTTTATAATCATGTGTATTATGCAAAAATAATGTGCTTTTTCTTCTGATAACTTTCTCAAAAGCTCCAAGTCCAAACTGAAGAAAAAGCCTTTTCTTATCACCCCTTTCTGCAGGCAACAGCCTCTCCTACAACCCCAGAAGGAGGCAGGCAGGCAGCGTGGCACTGGATGCTCATGGGTCTTCCCCAGGACCTGGATGTAGCAGCCAGTGCAGTTATTTGGTCCAAGACTGCTTTCAGGGCCAGGGCCTGGGACTCTTCAGACCCTCTGCATCTCATTGTAAGCCTGCCATAAACAAGTGGATCACCTTCAGTCCCTGTGCTCCAGAACTTCTCAGCACAGTTTCTGGTTTCTGAATCACCTTGTGTTGCTTTTCCAGACAGAGAAGCAAATGGAGCCAGTACTTCTCAAATAACACTCTGTTGATGTTCCAGGTATGCAGTCTGGAGGAGAAGAGGGAAATTTTAATCACCTGTCACCAGAGATTGGTGACTGAATTTTTACTTGTGATAGTCCCCGAGAGATGAGCACATGATAGATGGTTTGTGTAGACATGGCTCCTTCAACACCTAGGATAGTGAGACCAAGATACTGGGCAAGGGGGTGAAATATTGACTGTAGCTTGGGTATTTCCATAAGAAGAAGGGTCTGGAAGGACATCTGTGACATCATAGAATTATTCATTGAGGTATTGCATGTTTTTCTGGCCTTGCACACACTTCAGAGAAAACGGTCTATAGACCAAAGACTGTATTTTAAAAATAAAACAATTTCAGAGTAACACTTTGTGGCTGAGAAAGTCAAATGCTTGCTTGACTATTTGCTTGACATCACCAAGTATTTGTAAGTGAAGAGATACTTCCCTAAAGATTCAGTGTTTTAAATTACTTTATCATTGTATAAGAAATATGTCATTAGTGTCTAGGTCAAAAGACTTTCCTTGTGTCTAAACATCACACAGAACTAGCCTGTATCGCCTCCACATTTCTCTATCCCTGGCTATTTATGGGCACTGACAGTGTGTCTGGACCTCTTCATGGAGCACAGAGAGTAACTTCCACACAAATCAGAAAGAAAACTTTAATTTCTAAAACGTTAGAATTTGGGTTGACATATTCTTCACCTATGGCTAAGCATGGCGTTCTTCCATCTAAAATCAGTGCTTTCAGATATCACCTTCCTAGATATGGGTTATCAGAGGAACAAACATAGGACAAAGCAGACCATCTAGAGGAAAGGTTGGTGCCATGAGATCCTCCAAGAACTACGGGTAGGATTATCTTGAAGATGGTAAAAGTAGGCTTGAAAGATCTCACTGTATTTAAGACTTTACAGATCCACACTGAGCCACCCGGAAAAATTTTTATCTGTGGTGATAACAATCATCTGGCCGCAATTAACCTGAGCCTGAAGTCAAACCTGATCTTTAGTCTTAGTCACCTCCTGAGGCAGCAATTTGGCTCTTCTCCCAAGGCAAAGTTTAATTAGGATCAGGAAACATCCGGACTGATGATTCAGGCTACAGTCTCTGCTAGGTAACTGCTGTCATCAGGGGCTATTAATCTTTTTACTTGCTTAACTAAAGCAAGCTATGGATTAACCATTTCAAGACAGTAGAAGGATATCAGCTTTAGTTAGAAAGCTGGGCTTTGTAGGGGCTGCCCAGAAGTTTAATGCTCACAGTGGCTTCTGTTACCTACATAGTTCTAGGTCTAGGCCACGCAAGCACCAGTAGTTAAGGCAAAGCACTGGGGTGATATCGCAGTGCATGAACATGTAATTGCAGATTACTGCTGATGGTCTAAATCCAGCTGGGTTAGAACTGCTCAGAGGTATGGGGGACTGAAAGGGGACTCCAAGAAATGAGGATTACTTGCCTAGGCTGTATTAGAGACTTAATAGAGACTTCAGTAATTGTGAACAGTATTATAACTTGTTTGGAAGGCTTCATCCAGGTCTCACTTCATTTTATGGAAAGTAGGTGGGTTAAATTAATTATAATATTGGGAGTAATATTTGCTCTGCCAGAGGAGAGATGCAGCAAGAATGACTTTTTTGAAGAGAAGAGTTGTCAAGACTACGTTAGTGCTTAGTGAAGCTAGTGGGGAAGGGTAAGTGGTTCAGATCATCAAGAGGTATTTAAATATAGGTCACTGTAGTCCTGACTGGGATTACTGAGTATATGTTAAAGTGGATGCCTTTAGGGGATGTTTCGTAGAAAGGTGTGTGCTAGAACATAGATAATGTCAGGAACAGATTTGTTAATCTGGATTAAGGTTGCTTGTTTAAAGAGAAAATACTACAAATAAATATGAAAATAAATAAATCAAATTATAAAAGCCATAGTAACTGGTTTACTAAGAGATTAGGTTTCAAACCAGCAAGGACTGAACCATTGTTTTGGCAGCCAGAATTTGGATTAGCAGAATTTGGTTTAGCAGCTGAAAACATCCCACAGGCTAAATTTACATTCTGTGTGTCTTTGGCTTCAGAGCAAATGAGACTGTAAACTCATGTACTAGATGGCACATAGAATGTCTGAGTGGTTTAGGCCTAACTATTGGGACCATCAGTCAAGGACTGAGGTTTAGATGAACATGCAAAACTGGATTGATGGGGTCACGGGGACAGATCCACAGATTAACCTAGTTGAATTTGTCAGTTGGATGGGGGCACAGAGCCACCAGAATGGGACTGATCCATTGAGGTTGAAGGTGTTCTGCACGCTTACATACACTTGGAATAGATCTCCACTTCCCACAAAACAAAAAACATCACTGATAAAGAATGATTTTTTTATTTTTTTTTTTACCTTAATGGACACTAGTGTTTGCCATTAGTTTGTTTATACTTAATAAGGGTGCGCTTTGCCTATCTGGACAGGAAATAAATGAATATAGATTTATTTTTTTTCCCTCAATACCTAGCCATAAGTGTTAAAGTTACTGTTAAAAGATGATAAAGACAGACTACTGATATCACTGTGTTTGTTCCATGTTAAATGTATTCCTGGGAACTGGGAAGGGATGGAAGCAATTCAAGACACTTAAAATAATGAGGTATTTCCTCTCCTTATAGCACTTAAAATAATTTCTTGGGGAAGGGTGAAGGCTCATTCCTGGCAATAATTGAGTATGTTCTCTTTGTTTTATTCTTTTCAAAGATATCAGCATTGCCTGTACTAACTGACTCTTCTACACCTGACAACTTTGATAACACTGTTCAGTTCCCATAATAAATAGGATCAGCCTTCAGCATCATTTTCATTGACATTTATCTTGTGACACTATGGTTTTTCTAATCAGTGCAAGGCCAAACACAGACCTTATTGTGTTTGTGACAGGTCTTGAGCCTGACTGTATAGCTGCTATTGCAGTGAATAAACATCTGTCCCCTTTATCTAATAAGCAAAGAGTAGCTGACATCAAGTGGTGTGCAAAGGAAAAAGAGTGGAGGGGACACAGATATCTTTAAGATGTCAAAAATAAATCTTCCAACAGCAAGGCAAAAAGTAGGACAGCAATACGACCTGCTCTGCATGCACTTCCTAACTTCCCTCACTCTGGGGGCAATGAGGAGCCCTGTGCTTTGAATAATGAATGTGATATCTTTGCTAGGAGAGCCTAGAAGATTCATACCAGTTCTGGGTTTGAATTGCTGTCATTTCCCTGGGAGACTCTATTTGCAAAACTCAGAACTGGTTCTAAAGCTAGTAATATGCTCCCAACAAGAGTACCTCTGTCCTAGGAGACAGAACCTTTCTGCTATTGTCTTGAAATCTCCAAAGAATGAAGGTTTGTCTTAGCAGCAAGCCAATACACAGTTGATAGCAACAGTGAATTGATACTCGCTGTGAAATCTTGTGAATCCAATAAATTATTTTGCTTACACAAATAATGAAACAAATCTTCTTCAAGGTCAGGTTGCATGGTGCTTTGAGCAAGCTTGTCGAGTAGGTCTCCCTGTTCACCGCAGGAGGGCTGGAACTAGAGGATCTTTTAGGTCACTTTCAACCCTAATCATTCTGTAAGTCTATGAATTCATGAACTGAACTTAAAAAATACCAGAATCCAGAGAATTTGACAAATAAAAGAACCTAATATCTTGTCTCAAAAATTTAACAGCTTCATCCACTTACATTTCTAATGAAAGGGGGGAAAGTCTATTGTACTTGAATTAAAAATAATCATTTTTCAATATAAATTTTTGAGACTGGAAAGCAACCACACCTTTAGAAGCTGTACGAATTGACTGGTGCTGTCAAAAGCATTTTGCGCTTTTTCCATCTTCCTTCAACCATCTACCCATCAACCCTCCCAAAGTGGATGGAAACAGGAATGTTTTAGATGGAAATTTGACCTGTAAATCAGTTTCTCGATGATGTCCAAGAAAATAGGAATTCTTCTTAATGAAATTAAATATGGAACAGAAATGAGTCTCAAACTTTTCAGCTATTCCCTTGGAAACATGACTTTGCAAGAACAATCAAAGGTTCTGAGGATGAAAGATCAATGACAAGTGTAGAGATCTGTTGAGCTGCACTGCATGACTGCATGGAGGCACTCTGAAGGAAGGGTTAAGTGGCAGAAGGAAGTACTGTTGCAAATGATCAGCAGTTTCCTGGGGTAGTGGGAAGAACTAATAAGAAGCAAGGGGACAATACCCAAATTATGGAGTGCACAAGCTTTTATGTGTGCCTTTGCATGATGGGAAGCAATCCTAAAAGAATTTAAGCAGGCTTAACGGGTGTCTCAGTGTCAAGCTACATTCCCATGTCTTCACTGGTCTAGGAATTTTAGTGTGTGGACCTCAATAGCTTGTTCATATACAAAGAACTGAAGAGCACCCTCTCTAGAAACTGAGTTAATGGATGCTGGGAATAATATGCCTTAGCTTTTGCTGAAACTGTGTTGAGCTCTGGTGATATATATATTTTGTCCTTTATGACTGTGATTCTTTTTCTTTGAGTTATTTTTGCCTTGAATACATGACCAGTTTCTGACACGGTTTGGGATTTCGGGGTCACCTCAGACCAGCGGGGTTCACATCTGAGCTGTAGTTTCTCTCATTGTGCCCGGTGGGGTAACGGCCGAGCTCAGGAGACAAAACACAAACAGACAGCAGCTGTGGGTGCTAAAGCTGATCTAACTTTATTTCACAAAATGGAGGGGTTTTATAGGCTGATAAGGAAAGTTCTGGAAAAAGGGGAAAGATATGCAAAAACTTGGACAAGGCATTGGTTAGGATCTCAGACTGACATACTTAATGAGGGGGATACATGCATCTTCAGATAACTACTAAGTACTTAATTGGGAAAACTACAAGTCTCTAACTGGACATTGGCCAGTCAGAGAAACCTGCTCTCCCCCTTGAGAGAGAGCTCACAATCTAACAGACAGTCTATTTGTCTGATGCTGTCTGGCCTATGTTGCCAGACACTGTTTCCTTCCACCTTCTAAAGTCCTCTTCTTCTTGCAGCCTACCTCCAACACAGACTGACCATTTCAGCACAGGGGTTCTGACACCAAAGAAATGAATTTCCACCTAGGAAAAAAAGCCCTTACCCTCCATCTCTCCTGTGCAATTGGTGAGCCACTCTTGTCACTCCATGCACACATAGAGCTTCCTCAGATGGCACCTGTGGCCTCTGAGGAATATTCATTCTTAGTCCAATTTGGGACTCAGACTGACCATTTCAGCGTAGGGGTTGTTAAACCAAACAAATGAAGTTCCACCCAGGAAAAAAAGCCTTTACCCACCATCTCTCCTGTGTAATTGGCCAGCCATTCATGGCACTCCATGCACACATAGAGCTTTCTCAGTTGGCACCTGTTGCCTCGGAGGAATATTCATTCTTAGTTCAATTTTGGGCCCAGTGTGACCATCTTATCTCGGGGGTTCTGACACCAAAACAAATGAAGTTTCACCCAGGAAAAAAAGCCCTTACCCTCCATCTCTCCTGTGTAATTGGTGAGCAACTCTTGGCACTCCATACACAGAGAGAGCTGCCAGTGCTGGCTCTTCCTTTGTGGGAGGAATCTTCATTCGTATGCCATTATGGGCCTCAGACTGACCATTTGAGCGTGGGGGTTCTGACACCAAACAGAAGAATTTCCAGCCAGGAAAAAAAGCCCTTCCCCTCCATCTCTCCTGTTCAATTGGTGAGCCACTCTTGGCATGCTGTTGTGGTTTTACGTAAGCCCTTGTAAGCCAGGTAGAGAATTTTCTCCCTTCCCCCTGGTCATCAAGTAGTGCT
>JAYRBT010000093.1:41604535-41618522 GCA_036023395.1 Myiotriccus ornatus | reverse complement strand
CACCTACAAATGCATCGTTTTGTGTCAGTACAACACAAGTAAACTTGGCTAAAAAGTGTTTGCTCACATGTGTCCCTGCCCCTAACAGAAGGGGAAGCCTAGGTGTTCTTTAAGGTCTCCTTGAAACCAAACCATTCTATGAATTTGTGATATTATTGGTCTTGGACTGGCACTTAATTGGCAGAATGGAAATCAGACATTCATCAGCTCAGGGCTAAAAGAGTAAGAAAATGAAGACTGAAACAACAAAGCTTAAAAGAGGGCAGGAAGTGAAAGACGTGGGTGAGAGAAACTATGTTGAGTCAAGAAGCAATTGAATGTAAAAAAGTAAGATGTGGTTGAAACTAAAGCCTGTGATCACATAATTAATTGTAATACTCAGAATACAGAACAAGACAGTTTGAATTGAGCTTCACAGGGTTATAGTTATTCTTGCAACACTTTACAAACTTCTGTGTGCTTAATTTCTGGGACTAGTACGGCAGTGCATACATACTGTTTGCAGGGAAAGATAATTTTGTTAACAAGGAAAGAGGTAGCAGGGCTACATCTTAACTGAAAACTTACACAGCCTTATAGTGACTGCCCTTTAATTCTGTTGTTATAGCAGAAAATGTGTACATTTTCTCCAAAGACTTGAATGAACATATAGAGACACTGAATTCCAGTGTCATAATCTCTGTGGTTAGAATGTTTTCATCATATGCTACAGGGGGCTACCATTTTGTCATGTATGTTAGTCTTGGAGATGGTGAGTAAGAAAAGTTGGAAGGATTCATTTGCTAGAGCATGTTTATCCCATGACTTACCTTCTGAAGTGTTTTTACAGAGAAATATTTCTTATATACATAGCAGGAAGAAATGAAGTTTCAGTAACAGCCATGACAATGTAAATAGTCAGTAATGTAGAAAGACAATTGAAATCAAAGCAACTGTTTTTCAATACAAAATTGTGGAATCACAGAATCATTTAGGTTAGAAAAGACCAAGGTCATCAAGTCCAACTGCTACCAGAATGGACTGGAAAATGCTCAATTATTGAGCCAGGTGCAAGGAACTTGTTCAACCAAACAGTTAAAAACATTGTGGAGCAGTTGCTTTTCACACCAGTGCTATCCACCTGGAGTGCACTGATGTTGGCAGAGACCCTATCGAGAAAGCAAGATGGGGCTGTACAACTGATCAGTATCCCCGGCTAAAGCTGAAGGTACAAAAGGCACGGATGTGCCTGATGACCAGAAAGCTCAAAGCAAGAAACAAGAGTACATTAGAAATGTAGACTTTCTAGACTTTGGCACCCACTTTGGTGTCTTTGGCACCCACAAAGATTCATCGTAATACCAAGCCAAAAATACTGGTACAACATTCTCCACCTAACCATGACCCACTCACTCAGCTGTGCCAGGACATAGCACAGGACTGCTCATGGCCAAGAGTCAAGGCTGCAGTTCAGTATACAGTGTAGCTGATACACTCAGAAAAGAAGTGGAATGGGAAAAAAGAGAGAGAAGGTAGAAGGTCAGCACATTCCTATGGGCTCAACTCAAGTTCTCCAAAATAGTTTCTGGTTTGTTTGCGTGTTTGTAAGAGTAAGCAGTAAACAGAGCAGTGTTTATGTGTACGTATGTTTCTGAGACCACCCTACTTTACTGTCAGCCAACTCACCTAATCCTTTCTTTACAAGCTGTTAAGGAAATTTTAAAGAAACCTGCTGATTTTACTGTTTGAGTTTGTCTTGCTAGAAGGACTGAAAGTTGTACTTATAAAAACTAAACAAAAACTATTGTTGTAGGAAAGAACATTTTTGGTACCTCAGTGGGATACACTTGATGTTTTCATGAGGAGACATGAGGAGTACGTGAGTGATGCCTTAGGATTTTTAGGATTTTTAGCGTTTTGTAAATTTTAGTACAGCTCTGTATTTTCTTACACTTTAGAATAGCAGTTGACATTTACCCAGTCTTATTCTCATGCTCCATATCAAATTTTCTAAATTCTTTAGGCTTGTTTAGGTTCTTTTTCAAGGAGAGTCTCTAGCAAACACATCTTGTTTAAGAACAGAGGCACTCTAGACTGGAACAACAAAGTATCTTGTACCTAAAGCAACATTGAAGGCCCAGAACCTTGAAGAAGCTCCAAAGATAATGTGTGCCAGAAGGAAGTGGAGCAAGATGAGGAAGAAACGGGTCTTGAGACCCCTCACCCAATCCCAGGAAGGTGTGCTGGGGTGGCAATTCCAGGGAGGATCTGGGGGTGGTTAGTTCTTGGATTGGATGGATAGTACTATAAAATTGTAGAAGCCCTGGACACAGTGCACACCCTTGTAGTTCTTGCACCAGAAGGCCTTCATTAAAGACCTGCTCTCTATCTTAGCTATACTAATATTGTCTGCTGAGTCTTAGTCTCCTGATTTTTAGGAAACATGAGGAAAGATCCTGCTGCTCTGAGTCTTACAAAGGTTGTTGAGTTTTTAGTAGCACAGAAACTCCTTCACTCTGTGAACACAGATAGACAGTCTATATTTGGGAAGCAAAGTACCAGAAACTGAAGTACTGATAACCTCTGACAATAATAAAATACTTCACAATTCTACATCCAGATAATCAAGAATAAGGCTTGAAAAGTTTCTGAGAGGCCAAATTGAATTCACCCTACAGATACGAACATGGTACATACAGAATTGATTTTCCTGAAAGCCTTAGAATACCTGAAAAGAGAACCAAGGTTTCCTGAACGCTAATTCATTGTTATTTGACTGTGTTATACTAATGCATCCAGCTTTTTCCCCTGAAGTTTTTTCCCCTCTTCAAGACAAGAAGTGACCTTCAGGTAACATTTCTACCTCCATATGTCACAACAAAAAAATTGTCCCTACAAATTTTCTCTTAACTTATGTGTTAGACATCTTTCACCTGATCTTCCCACTGTGGATGCTGGATAATGTTTTCTCAAATCACTGCTCAGGCTGAGATTTTTAACAGAATAAAACTAATATAATAGTTTTATTATTATATCTAATAAAGCTGGTGCTTGTGTGTAGATCCAACTAGGTCAGCAGTAAACATGAAAATGGCTCCAGCAAGTGACTGGTGTCTGGAAATGGTGTTGCAATAAAATAATATTAAGTTTCAAAGCAAAAAAAAAAGTCCTCATACTCAAGCTTTATGTTATAATGAATCTGTGATATTAGAAGGGCAGAGAATTGAAGGATTTAGAAATACAACTACGCAACTGTCACATTTCCTCCTGTAATGTGTCAGAACTGCAGAAGATGTGCATAATTCATAGGATGTTGTTGTACTTCTTACTTATGTGTCAGATCTGACTAATTCTAGAAGTTCAATTTGTTTTTTGATGTAAGAGTGATGTAACCCAAAGCTTGGCCGTGATTTGAAGGTTTTGGCATAAATCTTAGGGATATTGGATGGTTGGAAGTTTTTTTGTCTCAGGAAAAAGAAGTCTTGCACTTAGATTGTTGCATCAACTAAAGGCCTCTTGTTCATTTTATTTGTAAAACTGACACACATTATTAATTTCACAACAGCTAAAGGACTCTGTTCTGTTGGTGCATCGGGAGCACAGCTCAGTGAAATAGTTTTTGAATCAGAGGCTCAAAACCCTTGGGAGATCCAGAGAAAGTTTCTTAGGTTTGCTTTGCTAACTCATCTGTATAAACTACTGTCAGTATATTTAAAGCTATTGTGCAATGATATATCTTCATGCAGGAAAATATTATGACATTTGCAATTGGGAAAAAAGATGAAAACACTGGAGTTAGAGGTTGTTGAGGTAGCTGCATGCTCTCGGGTGTTACACAGAATTCTACATACAGTCTCCAGTGTTGCTTACAGCCTTATATAAATCAATGCCCCTGTAACTGTGAGACAAACGACTACCACAGCCTTTAAGGTTTTTATATTAAGTTTTACCCATAGGTGTAGTTCATTGTTCCATGTATTTTTAAAGTGGATTGTAAAAATGGTATTTACAATCCCTGCCTAGTGGCAGTAGCACCTAAGGAAATCATGTATGTACATGGGCAAAGCAGCAGAGAAAGAATAATAATGCTTTAGATACACTTCTATGTTCTCTGTGTGCAATGATTAATGCCTCTGAAGTCAGCAGGAGGCATTGGTACAAGTTGCTACGAACACATTGAAAAACTGGAACTTCTCTGTATGCCTTCAGTTCTGATTCATATGGGTTCTTGTACAAGCCTGTGAAACAGTGAGTGCAACAGTCTCATCTCCTCCCTTTAAACAAAGCCACGAAAATAATAATCTGTGTTTCTGAACTGCTCCTGCTTTCTTTTTTCTGCACTCTTCTCCCAGACCATGGCAAGGAGTTCCAGAAAGGAGATTAATAGCTTTTAGAAGGTGTCACTGAGACAGTGTGTCAAAACTAACAGAAACAAGAACGGCCTGCTACTTTCACATCACCATGTTCATGTTCCAGTGTTCCCTAGAATTTGGACACAGGACAATGCATAGTAGTGGTATTCCTCCTAAGGCTGCTGTGGAAGTAATAGTGTGTCAGTGCAAGGTGCTCTTGATAGCTATTTCAGACTTTCACAGTTCTTTTTCTTACAGCTACACACAGTCAAATTTGGGGAAAGCCAACTTTGGAGTGAACTTCCTACACACTGAATCCCCCAGATGAAAATTCTGACTTTGGTTAGTATGACACAAACTTATTCTATAAACAAGCACCAGACTTTATTTTATTGGTGGATTTGAGGAATAATCACCTTGATGATGATTATTAATACCTTCTGTTAGTCTACCTGACCTTACTCATATGCAGTCATTCTTTTATTCCAGAGTATCTTCATTCCTTCTAGGGGACCTACTTAAGAAGTTCAGCTTCAACCTCCCCAAGTAAGAGTCACTCAGTGTGACACCAAAGCATGAACAGTGAACATCCCTCCCAAAACACTTCACCCTCCTCTGGGTGTTGGTTTGAATAAATAAATAATGATTGCTTCCTAGAAGCATCTGACAAAGAATACTGGCACTGTGATGTAACTGGTTGAAAGCAGGAAAGGCAGGACTCCTGTCTACCACACCCTATGTTGTCATATACTTGGAATTCTCTTAATGCTCCTGCAGCCTTTGAAGACAAGATGAAGGCCCCATTTCTGTAGCCCATACTTCCAAGGGAAGGTTATTGTGAGAAATACATTACCACATTATGAGAGATAACTCCCACAAAACTGGCTGCCCTCCAGGAAATTAATTTTTTAAAAAACCTTAAACATTCACAGTCTGATATGACATAACGCCAGGTTAAATATCAACCAAACTTTTTGCTGCACTGTAGGAATCTGTCTGACACTGTCAACAGATTAAGGAAATAGTAAACTTGTATAGGCTTAAGGTACTTGCTGGCTACCTTCCAACGTATTCTTCCAGCATAGTTTTTATAAAGGGGAACAAGCAATGACAACATATACAAGCATTCAGGTCAGTATGGCAGAGCATTTTATGCTGGCCAAAAGTTGAGGTCTGTCTGGTTACCTGATCAAGTAGCTTAAAACCTTGAACAGTCTCTGGATTCAGCTAATGTTCATAACATCAGTGAGTCAAATTCCTCTTGGATGCACCCTAGTTGAGGGAGGACTTGACCATGGGTGCCCCCCTTTGGATCTGGCTTCGGGAAAATTCCTACATTTTAGAATCATATTACAACTACTTTTGTCCTCTAAGACTTCATTAATGGAAATTTAAAGGGAAACTATTATAAAGAGATCCATTATTATTAAAAAATATTAAAATAAACTGAGTTTTTGTGTCTCATTCCTAAAGTATAACATCCCTTAAGTATAACATCCATTAAGTATATCATCCCTGTAAATAAATTTGCTTTTGTTTTGTTGTTTCTTTCTATTTTGAAATATAGCACTCCTCAACATGCACCTTTTGCAAAAAGCAAAAAAAAGACATAAATTGAGAACAAGACTTTAAACCTCTTCTCAAGCTGCCCATTGTCCTGTTTCATGAATTTTTTCCTTTTATTTCCCATGTGTTTATCTTCAATAATAATTCAAGAGCTAAATTTGCAAAGAACTACCATTAAAACGAGGTTTCCATCTTACAGGCTTGAAAGTAGTTACCTGATTAAACTAGATGCCTGAAGTTCATATAATCAAGGTCACAGTGTGATCTTCAGAAATACAGGTGTGTTTTATGACGGCACTATGATTTTTTTACAGTATTTTCACCCTCCTGGACAAAGACAGTACTGTGTTCCAAACCTCAAAGGTCTAACGCATCAAGAAAAATTAAACAGTGGAATAAGTTCATTTGACTTTCAAAATGTTTAACATAACATCCACTCTCCAATTTCTTATGTAAAATCATGGTTTGGCCTTAGGCAAGTCTAAGGCCATGCTCAGTAAAGTCATGTGAAGAAACTTTTTATTCCTTCACTCTTACACCCTGAAGGGGATGCATATGAGATGATGTGACAACAGGGAGCCTGTCCAACGAGAAGCTGAAGAGCTTCATCTCTTATATACAGAATTCACACTTTGTTGGACTGAAATATCAAGACTTCTGGCTACAGAAAGAATAAAGGGGTTGATAGATGGATTTAACAAGGTGTTGAAATTGGTGAATATGTCTATCTGTACTTAAAAGAAAAACAAACAAACAAACAAGCTAGTAAAGACTGACCTAAATGACCTTATTTAGAGATTCAAAGTAAGAGATTTAGAAAGCTCTGAATCTCACACAAAGATTAGATAGCACAGGACTGAAGAAAACAGAGTAACACAGAAGGACCACAGAGATCCTTTTCACACTGTAGGGAATAAATACATGTGACCAAAGCTCAATTAAGGTCCAAACTCAATAGCACTGTGAAGGACAACAAAAGGGGCTCCTTTGTTCAATATGTTAATTGAAAAAGAAGAGCCAGAGATAATATTGGTCCATTATTTGTTTAGGTCAGTCACCTCAAAAACAAGATGTACACAAAGCAGAGGCATTTAATGCCTTTTTTTCCCTTTTCTTTGACACCACTGAGTCCTGAGCTCAGTTTTGGAAGACTGTAATTAGAGAAATTACAAACTCCCAGCTGACTCTGAATTATTTTGGGGCCTTTTTGCCTCAGCTAGATTCACATAGATTTATGACAACCACTGGGACCATGCCAGTACAGTGAAAAAGCTGGCCAATGTCATTGCAGAACCTCTCTCCACTATTTTTCAACAGTCATGTGAGTCTAGAGAGGTCCCAGTAAACTGGAAGCACAGCAAATGATCTCCCAATTTTCAAGAAGTGTAGGAAGGAAGACTCTGGTAATTACAGGCCTGTCAGTCTCTCTTCAGTGACTTGTAAAATTTTTCTGGGAGTTAGTGAAAAACACTTGAGACACAATACAGTCATTGGTCATAGCCAGCACTGGTTCTTGAGGGAAAAGTCCTGCCTCACTAAATTAGTTTCCTTTTATGACAAAGTCACCCATCTACTTGTCCAAGGAAAGACAATAGATGTGGGCTCTTCAATTTTAACAAAACTTTTGATACTGTCTCTCACAGTGTCCTTCCGGACAAAATGTCCAGCACATAATATGTTCATAATATGTTGGGTGAGCAATTGGCTGATAGGTCAGTAAATGGGGTTATATCAGGCTGGCAGCCAGTCACCAGTGGGTTCCCCAGGGTCCAATTTTAGGGTCAGTGCTCTTCAGTAGTTTTATAAATTACCTGGATGCAGGAATTAAATGTACATTGTTTGTCAATTATACTACAATAGGAGGAACTATGAATTCCCTCAAGGGTAGAGAGGCCTTACAGAGAGATGAGGATAAACTAGAGAGCTGAGTGATTACCCAGTGCATGAAACTTGACAAGAGTAAGTGCCAGATTCTCCACCTGGGACAGTAATCCTGGTTATACATAATTGATGGAGAGACTGGAGAGAAGAGTCAAAGAAAGAGATTTCTTTGTTTGGATAGATGGCAAGTTGGATATGAGTCAAAAATGTGTCCTGGTGGTCAAAAGAGCCAGACATGTCCTGGGGGGTATCAACCACAGCATCGTCAGCCAGTTAAGTGTGGTGACTGTCCCACTCCACAGTGTGCTGGTGGAGCCCATCTCAAGTCCTGTGAGCAGTTCAGGGCACCTCAGTAAAGGAAGGACATCAGACTATTAGAGTGTATCAGACTATTAGAGTGACCAAGGTGGTGAAAGGCCTTGAGAACATGGCATGCAAGAGCAGCTGAGGTCACTCTTTGTTCACCTGGGCTAAGAGAAGGTTGCAGATTGTCCTTACCAGACACTACAGCTTCCTCTTGGAGGAGGATCTGCTCTCTCCTATGCAACAGGACACAAGGAAACAGAGCGAAGATTCATCAGGGGAAATTTATGTTGAACATCAGGAAAGTGTTCTTCATCAAGAGAGTGCCTGGTCACTGAAACAGGCCCCCCATAGAAGTGGTCACAGCGCCAAGCTTGTCAGAGGCCAAGCGTTATCTGAGTGATGCTCTGTCAGACGTTTTAGTTTTAGGTAATCCTGCAAGGAGCAGAGAGCTGAACTAGATGATCCTTGCGGGCACCTTCCAACTTAAGAGATTTTATGATTCTAAAATTAATGTAGAGGACCTGTACCACAGGATGAAAATGTGATTTGCTTACTGTTTCCTGATTTTGTTTCTTTAAAATAAACCTGTTTCCTTGAAACACTTATTTAGCAAATTGACAACACTGAAGATTTAGCAAGGTCACCCTACATAGGCATATCTTTTTATCTTTGCAATTCAAGAGTATACCCATGGACTTGCTAACTGTTACACTGATGCAAGGCCAGTGAGGTAAGAATCAGGTCACCAGACTGTAAAGCATAAATTCATGGACACATAGGATACATTATGTAGTTTACTTTCTGAATGTTGCTTATACAGAATAACAGAAAGGGTTTATTTCCATTATTTTTGGGTTATTTACAGTAAGATTTGGGAAACTTTTTATTACTATGAATACTTTTTTTTAAAACTAGCATAAAACTTTGGACTATTTCTTCTTATATTTTCATTTTTAAAAATTTGATAACTCAAGTTACCTGAAATATATTTGAAAAAATAATATTAATTTTTCAGATTTTAAAAAAAATATCTTCAAAAAGAAAGTTTGAATACAGTTGAATCATAACTTTTTTAGTGCTTCTTGTATAATAAAGAATTGTCCTTTTATAGTTCAATGTCCTACCAACAACAGTGATATAAACTTGAGTTTTTACATAACAATGCATCCATAGCTCACAGAGGAAGAACTTCAGTGGGATTCTTACTAATCTACAGAATGACATAAACAATATTAATTTACGACTATATAGAAACTGGTCCTTAAATAGGACATATTTGGTAGTGGTGTCACTAAGAAGGAAGATTATGATTTTGTGTGTGTGGCTGCTTTTATCTTTCTTTCCTAAAAAGTTTTGACAGGGTTTTTGTTATCTGAACTAAACATTACTGGCAAACATGAGAGAAAAAAAGGTCTTTGCATATGTGTCACACTAAGGACTTTCAGATGATTATAGTGACACAATAAGGGCCCTGGTCTAAAATCAATGCACCTCTAAGATTATCAGATAGGTCTTTGGATTTTTTGCCTGACTGTACTAAACCCTTGCAAAGTTCTCTGATCAATAAATCTTAGATTTTAAAGTACTGATGAAATTGTTTTGCAGAGAGCATCCAGTTTGCTGTAACAACATTTTGTTTTCCCATTTTTGTTTTCACCACACTACTTTTTGTGATTCTAGATGCTATAAAGGACCTGGCACTCAGGGTTGGTGGCCTCACTCTCTCAGCCTCTTTGACATGTATCTGCTGCGGCTCCACGGATGTAGCTGTTCACACCTTTGCTCCTAAAAGGTTTTTCAGTGCAGTGACAGGTGTATGCGGCAGCACTATGGGACAAGGAGCTGGCTACAAGACACATCCAGCGCTGCTATCGACACGGCCAACACGTGCCTTGCTATCAGAACAACAGGCTCAGGTCGCAAACTTTGCTTCTTAGAGAGGAAGGGGGTACAAAAACAATAAAAACAACGGGAGTTTTGGGGAGGAATCAGCTTGCCTGAAATAAAACCTGTTTGACGAGTGTCATTAGCACTGTACTTATGCTCCTAGCCCTGTTAGAATGAGAGTCTCCCCCCCTCCCTTTTTTTTTTTTTTTATTTTTCTCTTTTTTTTTCTTTTTAATTTTCTTTTTCCTTTTTCCTTCTTTTTCTGCTCTGCCCCGTCTCTCCTCTCCCTCCGCCGAGGGCACACGCCGCTCCCGAGCGCCGTGCGGGGGCGCCGCGCGTCCTGCCCGGGCAGCGCGGTGGGAGGGCCGCGCCGCGCCTCTTCCACCTGCCAGCGGCTTTAAAGTTGCAGCCGGGCGGGACGCGATGACTCGGGTCGCGCTGCCCGGGCCGGCGGCTGTCGCGGTGCCTCGCGGGCCGTTCCCCGCCGTCGCCGTTCCCCGCGGCGGCCGAGCAGGGCCGGGGAGGGGGCGGCAGGGGCTGGTGCGCCCGGGAGATGCCCGAGCCCGCGGCGGGTCCCCCGCGCGGCGAGGCCGCCGTGGATCTCGGCGCCTCCGCGCCCCGGCAGCGGCCGGGCGGACGCGGGTAGAGCCGGCGCTGCCGCCGCCGCCGCCGCCGCAGGCCCCTGCCCGGCGAGCCATGGAGCCGCCCGACCTCCGCGACGTCGAGCAGAAGCTGGGGCGCAAAGTGCCCGAGAGCCTGGCGCGGCCCCTCCGCGGGGAGGAGCTGCCGGCCCGGCCCGCCGCGCCGCCGCCCTGGCCCGTCTGGAGGCGAAACTTCAGCTGCTGAGGCAGGAGATGGTGAGTAGCCGGGCGCCGGCCGCAGAGTCCTCCCGCACCGCCGCCTCCCGCTCGGCGGCACCGGCGGGGCGGCCGCGATGGGACGGCGCTGCGCTCCCCCCGGCCCGCCGCGGGAGGAGCTGCTGCCGTCCCCGGGAGCAGCCGCCGCCCCGCATCCCTGCCCGGCGGGGCCGGGCGGCAGCGGGGGCTGCGGTGCCGGGAGGGCAGGAGGCTGCTCGGCGGAGTGGCGTAGAACGAGGAACTTGCCAGCTCTTTCCCTCGCAGCGTGGCGATTCGCCACTGATCCGCTGTTGGCTTCTGTTCCTCTGTCAGCTCGTTAGAAGTACTGAAAGCTGGAGTACCAATAAACGAAATAATGCACTATTCTCTCACCTTTGTAAGTGCATTTTCTTCATCGCACCTGTTTCCTGCTGATTACTAATACCTAAGGAGACACGGGATATTTTTGGGCTGGAAATTTGGCCTGAAATTCAGGGACTTGATTTCTGGACTTCAGAGACTTGATTAGTTCCAAACAGGCTACCGATGATGTACACTAACTCTTGAACAAACAACTATTTATAATTTGGTGGAATGATTTCTCCTTTTTTGCCAGTGGTCTGTGATGGGACTGAGGTGTATGTACCTTGGAAATTTTAACTTGTTTACTATCTTAATGCTGACGCTTTTCCTTCTTTGTAAGCCACCATCTCAATAAATTTATTTTTTGATGATTCCATAAAACTGGCTTAATTTTTTAAGACAAAAGTAATGCTCTTTGCAAGTGGGCCCCTAGTGAACACTCGCAGATACGATCTTGCCAATGCAGGGTACCTCGGATTTGCAGCCATAGTTAGCTTCCATTTTTTTAGGGAGTAATTGTTATGTGAGGTCCTCAGAGATGCTTTTCAGTAGCGGTTCGTTCCGTAGCTCCTGCCACTAAGCTTATTTGAACACAGGATGAAATTTGATCATGTTGGGATGAGGACTTTTCTGGCAATGTGTTGAGATAACTTTATGCAACAATCTTAGAACTCAGCCGTTTCCAGCAAACAAATCAATCTCATACTGTGTGAACAAGTGTAATGCCATACCTTCAGTCCCTGTGCAACATCAAATATAGATAGATAGGTGAATAGATAGGTATAAGTAAAAGGTGTGTGGCTTCATAAGTGTTTTTAAAGAATAAGCATGCTAGGCAAAAAGGGGAAGAGAATGGATATTTTGAGAGTTAATAGCCAAGACGGTAATGTTAATCTTGAGGAGTAATTTATAAATCACACTTGCTATTGTAGGTCTTCAGGTTATTTAAAGAGGTCCACACAAATCGAGATATCAATGTATTATTGGAGACCTTTTAGCCACCTTTCAGTATCTAAACAGGGCCAAGAAGAAAGCTGGAGAGGGACTATTTACAAGGCATGTAGTGATGGGACAAGGGGAGGGGGAATGGATTTAAAATAAAAGAGGAGAGATTCAGATTAGATATTAGGAAGGAGTTCTTTATTTAGAGGGTGGTGGGGCTCTGGAATAGATTGCCCAGAAAAACTGAGGGTGCTCCATCTATGACAGTGTTCAAGGCCAGGTTGGACAGAGCTTTCAGCAACCTGGTCTTTTGGAAAGTGTCCGTGCCCATGGCAGGGAGATTGGAACTAGATGAAATTTAATATCCCTTCAAATCTAACTCTGTGATTCTATGGTGTTAGTTTAATGATCACTGGGAATTTCAGTTTAACATTGAGTAACAGACTGTCAGCATATCTCATGTTTATTTTTTTAATTTTAAGCTTCCACAATGATTGTAGAATGACCTGCAGGTAGCTTATAATGTGTGGGATGTCAAACTGCAAAGGAAGCAAATAAGGTAGCCAGGGTTCTTC
The DNA here is from genome assembly GCA_036023395.1 of Myiotriccus ornatus. Classification (NCBI taxonomy): domain Eukaryota; kingdom Metazoa; phylum Chordata; class Aves; order Passeriformes; family Tyrannidae; genus Myiotriccus; species Myiotriccus ornatus. Next base: position 41,605,835 of record JAYRBT010000093.1, on the reverse strand, counting down.
GCATGACTGTCTAGACATATCATGACAATTAGGCCTCTTAAGGGAGGGGGATGCGAGTGAGTTGCCCATGTCACCCTTTCCTTTCAAGTTGGTCTCTTCACCTACTTCCTACTTAATAGTTTCATGTCACAGTCTTCAATTTGCCTCTTCTTCTGCCTGCCACCCAGTTTCCCTCTTTTTCCTTCCTGCCCTAAGCATGAGCATGTTTTAGTCCCAAAAGCCTTGACCTTTGCTGTTCTTTGTCACTTCAGTGGCTTACTGACTTTCACATCTGAACTCATTGCTCTTGCTAAGCAAGGAGAATTTTCATATACACACCTCTTCCCATTTGACATCTGGTCTGTGTATGCCCATTAAACCACCAATAACATGACTATTCGTGAAGTATTACTACCCTGTCTTTATTTTTTCATGCTCTCAGCTGTGTTCTGTAATCCAGAGCGTGAAAGTGAACTACCTTCCTTGGGTTTGTCTCTAGCCTCTAGCATTTTCACTGTTTTCCTCTATCCTAAAGCTTTTTTTAATCGTCTTAATCTCTCACTTTCCCCCTGCAGTTTTCTTTGTGACATTGTACAGATTTGATCAATTTAAGAACAATCGCAGGCAAAAATTGTGGTTCCTTTCTATGCTTTTTTTCTCTTTTACTGCACATCAGTCAAAACTTCTTATTTCAGGCCTCTTTCTTATTTACTATTCTTTGGCTTTGCTGCAAGGCCTAAGATGCCTTTAACATATAGAAAAGTACTTTATAGTTGCTGCAGTAGTAATAAAATTGCAAAAAATGGAAATGATGAGAAGTTTAGAAAACCAAGTGTCATCCATCAAGCTGTTTTTTTCTGATTGTGCTGTGATGGCAAATTCTGCAGCCCACTCATTGAATCTTGGATAGACCTATCTGTACTTTTTTTTGCTTGCTTGTTTCAGACTTGAGGCAAACTTTTGGTAAGCATATACAAAACAAGGTTATTTAGACTCTTCTTTTCTAGTCAAATATGAAAAAATTGACAATATTTGACTTGGAAATCTTGGTTTTGACTGTGAATTACAGTAACTGACAGATTGGTGGCAGGAGGCGGGATGTGGCAACTGTACATCTCCTGGTTAAAGGTCTTGAGGCTTGCAATTGCTCCTTCAGATCCTTTTGTGGTTCACAGCAAATGGTTCTTTTTCCCTCAAGCCTGATTTTGCTGATAGTCACTGGAATCACACACAAAGCACTGTTGTAAGTAAATTGAAATTAAGCTGAAATATAGTAATAAAATTTATTGAAGATTTATATAAAAAGCAGATAAGCAAAACA
>JAYRBT010000093.1:41588514-41604435 GCA_036023395.1 Myiotriccus ornatus | reverse complement strand
AAGAATATAACATGCAATACAATTTAATGAGTAAACTACTATTACTAATTTGATGAGTAAATTAAACTACTACTACTACTTATTACAGCACCACAGAGTATCTTTCTAGAAATACAGATCTGCTTGACCTTACTTCCCTTTTCTTATCCTCCACTTTCCCCAACAAGGCCACAGTGGAGACTGGGGTGGATCCTGAAAACCTTTGAGTTATAAGGCCATAAGGTTACCGGAGTAGCAAGATGTAATTGCCAGTGCAGGTCAAAACACTGTGCTCTGGTCATCCCAGAGTGGAATTAATACCTCCTGGTAGCTGATGTGCCCTTGATTCAGTATGAAATTTGTCACAGTGTTACTGTTAAGCTCTTTTTTCCTGTGGTATTTTGGGTGGAATGTTCCGTTGGGGAATTAATAATAACCCTTTATAGCTTCAGCCCTTTTTCTAGTGTACCATGCTCCATGCTCCTGAGGTCACCATTCAACACATACAACTTCAACAGCTATGCACTGCAGTAAATAATCAGTGAGGCTTATTCTGCAGCCTGAAATGACACTGCTTCAAAAGCCTCAATTCTTCACAAGTTCTGGGGTTACTCAAAGGGAGATTTTTCTTAACACTTGAAGAAAGAGTTTTTTGGTTTTTTTTTCCTTTAATTCAAAAGTTTCCAAAATCAACTTTTTAATGCTTTCTTTGAAAGCTAAAAAATTAAAAAGTCTAGTCTACATTACATGCAATAAATAAAAAAAATAATATATCAGGCAGTAAAGGTACACTGTGGCTTGGAAGTGAGGGGTTGATGGCAGTGCTGGGACTTTTAAATGAGATTCCTTCTGGTGAACACTTGAGGATCAAATACTGTTAATGAGTTGGAAAGTCAATCTGGATATACTGAGTGCAGCAGTTTTTACAGTAAAGGATAAAGAAATTGAGACAATCCTATTTTCAAGGAGTGGAGCATGCCAGATTTAGACTGAATCTGTTTGAGATAGAGGCATATTCCTATGCTTTCTCATTAGTTGAGTTGACTCCCCCTTTGCTTTCCTAGTTCTATTACTACTTTTTAAGGGCTAATTGTCACTGATCCCTGACGAAATAGAAGTAAAAGCATCTTTTACTGACCAGAATTAAGGTAAAGACAATCATTATGGTACCAGTCCTTCTTGGGGTTTTGTCTTGGTTTTGGTTTGCTTTGTTTTCTTGCTTTTTTTGGTGGTTTTGTTCTGTTTTGTTCTTTTCACATATCCTTAGCATGTCAGTGAGGAAGCAAGTTGGAGGGAAAAGCTGTTACCACTCTGTTCTACCAGCTCTAAATAGTCTGAACAGCGCTTCAGATTTATTAGATCCACAGTTGGGGGTTGTCTACGTTTATTAGTTTCTTTAAAGAAAAAATAGTCAACAACTGTGACTTGAAATGTCTCTTTATCACTTGCTGTAGGTACAGGCTGCTACTTTCACTGTTTTGTATGATAACATCAGTTGTCTTAACTGAAGCCAAGATCTGGTTCAGTGTGCCTAGTCAGCAATGCAAAACTGTGTATCAGATGCTGCGTTTCTATTAGATTAATTGGAATTTTTGCTTAAAATCTTGACTGAAGATAAAATCTTAAATATAAAATTACTAGTGACTAAGCCTCAAGCCTGTGTAGGACAGTTTGATTAACCTTCAATTATTTGTGAGCAGTTACTCAGTGAGGCTCTTAGAAATAGAAAGACACACAGAAACAGAAATTAACTTATTTCCCCAAGTCTTCCTGAAGTTCACTGAAAAAGGTGGTAATCCTGGATCTTGCTAGCAAGTTCTCTTCATACCCTCCAGCTCATATGATGTAGTAAAGGAGTTTGTAAATTTTTACATATAATGCAAATTGGGTGGTGATACCAAGATACTCTTGCTAAAAGGCACTTGCAGACTGATCCTTAGGGAAAATGATCAAATCTAGAAGGAAAAAGTTGCAACCTAAATGTAGTGCCAGAACTTTACCAGGTTTTCCCCCTTTTCAGATCATCTCTGGAATGATGAGCTCAGCAAGATTATTTAAATGAATGCGTATTTAAACATATATTTTGACTGTCAAATCTCCCCCAGTACCTGGCAGAAGGATTTGAATTGTGGAGCGTCTCCATGTTGCACTTGGTGCTTATGGCTGTTCTTATTCAACTATAGCAGATGCTGAAGGGTTTAAGTCCCCAGGAAGTATAGACAAATATGTGCTTACATTATTAGCTGCTGTACGGCCCAGAGTGTGAAACATTGCTGATACCTTACCTGGCAGCATCAGTGTGAGATACTTTGGTACACATGCACCTGTCTTATGTATGGATCCTTACAGCAGTGTTGGGGATACTTCTCTCCAGATTTCCAGTTAGACTGCCCAAGACTGCCCAAGTACTGTGAGACTTCTGCCAGCCTTTATTTCAAAGAATATATTATAATTTAGTGATTCATTCCTGATTACATTTTCAAGAATAGAAGAATCGCTGAAGTTGCTTTTTAAAGTCTGGTTGCTGACAATTTGTAATGAAACAACATGAATAGTAAGGCCTTTCTGCACAGAGCTTTACAGTTTATGATAGCTTTTAGCAAATAGATTATAAACTTTCTGATGAAATCAGCAGAACAGCATGGTTTTCATAGAATAGCCTAGGATGGAAGGGCCATTCTATGAAGGAACCCCAAAAATCATCTGGTTTCACCTTTCACAGGACACAGAGTCTGGGTGAGACTACGGAGCACCCTGTCCAGTTGCATCTGGAAAACCTCCAGCAACAGGGACTCCACCAAGTATGTGGGGAGGTTGGTGGTCGTCACTGAAAAAAATTTATCACGTATTAAAATGAAACCTCTCCCGGTTCTCTTGGTAGCACTAGAATACTGTGATGCGATATCCCTATCCCCAAGACTTCTGTTCTCTGGGGAGAAAAGAACCTGTAGTCTTTCCTCATATGGACAATGTCCCAGCCCTTTGATCATCATAATTTTGTGTGAGTGCTGTCATAAGTGAGGCTTCTAATTAAAAGCTTTTACCCATGTTCATGATAACCAACCCTAATTTGGAGGGTGACTGAAGCAAGTGACCAAAATACACCCAGAAGGTATGTAAGCCACCTTGTATTACATCTGTGAAAGGTATAAACAACACAGCTCAAGGATTTTCAAGTATACAAACATTTTGGGATGGTCAGTAATTTCAGAGGTAACCTGTGCTGTGTTCCAGTGGTGAGTCACTCTAGTGCATGCCTGCAGATTAGCATGGGGAATAAAATTTTCTGAGGATTCCCCTCCTGAAGAAGCTCCAAAGGAGGTTTCCCTCCCTCCACAGGAGAAGATAAGGAGAATACACTAGGGAGTACATTTATGTCAGGCGTTAAAATTAGCTACTCTGCTTTGTTGGGGTATGCAATCTCTCCTAGAGCTTCCATAAACATGGAGAAGAGCTTAGTGGCACACCTGTGCAACCCTGGTTTCATCAATCCTCATCCTTCCCCACCAACCTAGCCTTTCTTAATACTTTTGTTAAGGGAATGGTATGGCACATTTGTTAATTAACAGGAAACACAAACTAGCTAAGCTTCTAGAGAAGTTATCAAAGTGTTTCATTTGCCATGCTGTAAAATAAACTCCAAGTATTGTATGGCCCTCTTGGGTGCAGTGCCAGGTGAAGTGAAAACATTTAGTGACTATAAAGGGACAGTAAATTGCTGTTTAACTGTTGGGAGTTTCAGATTTTATAAACACTTATAAACACTTCACTGGCTTAATTTGTAATTTTGTTTGATGTATTCATGACTAAAATGCTTCTAGAAGGAGAGTCATTTCATTCCATTCTGCTTTGGCCGTAAAACTTCTCTCTAGTACAGAGGGAAACACACATCCAAAAATTACAGTGTAAAAATTGCGTTATTTCCAAGCTTACAGGTTTTTACCCCAAGTGAGAAACAAAAGTAGAAAAACTGTTGCTTTGAATTTTTTTTTTTTTTTTAATCTTCCTGCAGAATTTCCACTGGTTTAAAGAAATGTTGTATTTGAAATGGTTTCACTGCTTTTGTTAACTCAAATACATGCTTATGAGCCATAGCAGACATTGGACATGACTCAATATTAAGTGTTTGCTGAAAAGACTTTTTAATTTAGGACAGAACAAGGGGCAACAGGCACAAACTGAAACACAGTGGGTTCTATCTGAATATGAGGAAAAGCTTTTTTACTCTGAGGGTGACTGAGCACTGGAACAGGCTGCCCAGAGAGACTGTGGAGTCGTACCTCTCTGGAAGTTTCCAAAACCCACCTTGACGTGATCCTGTGCAACCTGCTGTAGCAGTGAGGTTGCATTAGAAGATCTTCAGAGGTCCTTTACAGCTCCAAGTATTCTGTGATGCTGTGATTCTGAATATCTAGCATCCTTCATGAAATGAGATTAATGTACATTTTTAAGAGTGCCCAGAGAAGGCCTGTTCCAGCCACACTGAAAGCCTGAAGTTGTCCACCAGTGAGCATGATGATAAAACAGTGGTATTTTAGTGGTTTTGTGTTGGTTTTGGTACTGAACAGTCCTTTCCACAGGCAGGATTTGAATGGGTCTGCCCAAAAACATGACAACTTTGAGCAAAGTCAATCATTGTAAACTCCAACATTAGACTATTTTTCTAGTCTTCTCAAAACTATACACCTATGAGAGGAGCAAATATGAAACCCGAATGATAATTTTTAGAGGTCTTCTCCTGTTCTGTGATTTCAAGTGCATTTTGCCTTCACAGAGCCACTTCAACTGCTGTGACTGTTAATGGTCTGTCCAGATATCTTGGGAGAATTGTGCCATACACTGAAATATTTTGGTTTCCAGTTGTGGGCTGTGGCAGAGTCCTAGTGTTACAGGGTTTGCAGGAACTGTAAATCCTGCAACAGCAGAGGAGAAAACCTCTTCTCAAGATAAGATCAGTGCCACTGGCATGGCAAAGCAACCATAAGTTTTTTCAAATGCTTATGGAATTTACATCCTCCTTTGTTAGCATCTAGCACTAGTTGCTGTGACTGGAGCACTGGAGTGGAAGCACGGTTGCTGTTTTCCCCATAGCCAAACAAGGTGGCCCTCTGTGACGATCAATTCATAAAGCTATTTATGCATTCACCAGTGCAGAGCATCAGTCCTCCCATTTCAGACAAAAGAAACACAACCAAAACAACAGTATGATGTTTAAGCTTTTGCTATTTCTCTGTTTCATTTTCATTAATTTGTACTCAGTTGACAAAATTATTTCAGAAGAGGCTTAACCAGCCCTTTTCAAATGCAGCCGAACTTCTCTAATCCAAACCTGTTGTGTCCCAGTTTTCCTTGTCTAGTTCTCTCATTTCCCAGGTCGACCTTGATTCGTAAAGACCATATTTGTCTTTTTCTAGCCACGTGTTTCAAGTCTTGCACCTTATTTCTGCTCCCCAACTAGCCTAGTAGCTAGTATTTTCTCAGTAGAAAGAGAAATGGGAAATATAACTAATGACCTTGATTCCTTCACACTTCATTCATACCTCTGGTAACTGTGTTGATTAATATTCTTTGCTGAACTAGAATCACTTTACACTGTCCCAGTACTCTTCTATGTAGAAATCTTCATTAAGAACAGGTTTAAATTAAAAAAGGGCAATATGACGTGAGTTTGAGTTGTGCAGGAGAAGCTGAGGACTGCACTATATGGTGTGAATGATAGTTATTGATCAGAGGAGGGTTCAAATAATATAGAAAGAATGGTACCTACATTGCCTGATTTTGCCTTGAAGTTTATAGTTCATAACTGATTACTGTTGCTACCTTCTCATATCCTTCCCTGGAAGCCTAGGATTTGTCTTTGTTTAAGTGTTAATATATGCTTTCACTGTTCTACCTGGATAAGCATGCCTTGTGACCTGCAGAACAAATTGCTGCCGTGTGTTCTGGAGGAAACAATGGAGTTCGTGGTTTTTTGATCCATAAGGGCTCAAAAGCTGCAGGTAATGCAACTTTCAACAACTTGCTTAACTAGTTGTGCTGGCCAATTTCAGCATTTCAGCTTGCTAGAGATGGTTCTAAACTCTTGTTTACTTCTAGATTTTTAACCCGTAGATCCCATATCAAGCAGCTTATCTGCTAGCTGTTTGATACCTTCTTAGTGGATGAGAGAACACTAAAGAAGCTAACTTTTTATAGACATCTGGAAGTTTAAAAGGATGTTTTTGTTTGAAAGACTCGAAATATGCAACTTCATTTTATCTGAAAACCCTAAAACTTGCTAGTACTTTCAGATAGGCATAAAGACTATATAGGAACTGTCTTTTAGGAGGATGGTGATTACACTAGTAGGAAGATCTGGATGAAGTTGTACATTTAAAAAAAAAACTAGTCTGAATTTGAAAGACATGCAGGTTCAAATACTGCACAAATTAAACTTAAAGAAATAAAAACAAAACCAAAAAGCCTTATTTTATAAGATGTTGACTCATTTTTATACAGTAAGTTTTAAAACAATTAGCAGGTAAATTTAGTGCTCATAATATTTTAATAGGAAAAAATTCCAGTGATTAGCATATCACTTCTAATATGGTTAAAGCAGTTCTAAGAGCACATGTGATCACTTACAATTACAAGTCTGTCTTGAAGTTCTTTTCTATTCTTATACAGATAAACCATAAGTAAATAGAATGGGCCTTTACTAAAGTCTTGATTGTTAGGTTGAAAATATGCTTTTAATAGCATCTACCCTATCTCCAGGAACACAAAATTATTTTAAACAGAATTCTATTTTGGCTTCTGGGGAGATTCAGACAAAGGTTTGTTTTTTTTTTTTTTTTTTTTTTAAATCTTGTGTGTCTTTCCAGTGGTACTGTGGAAGCAGATTTGAATTTCAGGAAACTTCAGATTTGTCTACAGCATTAATATTGTCATTGTTCTTACTTAATGAAATAAGTTCGGTGTTTTAATTTTTTTTTGGTTTTTTTTGGTTTGGTTTGGTTTTCTGTTTTATTTTGTTTTGTTTGGGTTTTTTATTTTTTAGAATATTTTCAAACTTTCAAACCTGTAAGGAAAACCTATTATCTTCTTTCACTTTTACTTCAGTTACGTGCTTTTGAGCATAGTTGTACAGTGCCAGTATTAAAAAGAATTCATTTTAAAGGGATGAACAGGACTGGAGTGGTTATTAACTAAACGAGCAGATATTTTACCCATTTCTTGTGCTATGTTTTTAAGAGAGTGTTTTGGTCAAGACAAACATAAATAAGACAGTGAAATTCAATGAAATGAAAGAATAGATATGCTGCTGAGCCCCAGAGCTGTCTCATGTTGGTGGGATGACACATACAGTGCTGCAGTGTGGCTGGTGTCCAGAACACTTAATAATGATGCTGTGATCGTCCATCTGCTGTAACACTTTCTGACACCAACAGCCAAATGTTACCGCTTCATATTGACCTGAATGTTTGCAGTGGTATTATCTTGTCTGTAAACATATGTGGGTCCATATTATGGATTGTTCTGGAAGTTTTCACCTTTGTCATAGATACATTTCTAAGGTCAGATGGTGCTTTTATGAGATATTTGGAAACGTCTAGTAAAACCTTCCCATGGCATTAGAAGATTTTGCTCTTCTCAAACCCTTACATTTCCTCACTGCTCTCTTTCATGGTTATTCAACCAAGCTTTAAATGAATCAGGATCTTCCTTTTATATTCATTCATCCTTATGAGGCTGGCTGTTTCTCTATCTGAATTCTGTGGTACTTCTGTATTTAAAGATCATATTTTTTTTTTTTTTTTTATTTGGGCAAGAGGTCATGAAATAGGGACTTAACTGATTAACCTTTTTTTTTTCCTGCTTCTTACTCTATGGTGAATAGCATATCTACTTAAGAGATATTTAAATTGTTCCTTCTTTTTTACAGTAGAATAAAAAAATAGCCAAGAAACTTGAACAAACAACAAGATACTTTACCCCCTGAGATTTTTTAATTACACTTAAGGCTAGAAGTTGCCTCAAATTATATGATGTTGAAAACAAAAAGAATTGTACCCTACTGAGCAAATGATTCATCGGAATCATTGGTATTTTACTATCAAAGATATTAATGCAAACAGCAGGCTACCCATACAGAGGTCGTCGAAAAGGACCATGGATATTTCAAGGAGGTGGAAAAAGACCTTATCATGCACTGTTTCTTTTTTTTTTTTTAGATAATGCAATTAAACAATTACACAACTTGGTGGTATGTATTTTCTTGTCAAGTCTGAGAGGAATCAATTACTATTCATAAAATTAAAATATTAAAATACAGTGTTGTAAGAGAAATGTATATTGCCAATACTGTAATTTCCTATATTGTGTGATAACCATACTAGCATCATACTTTGGTCGTTTATTTGCAAGAAATGTCCTTGGAACCTGTTAATTAAGTTATTTACTCTCTGTGATTACTGATTTACCTAGCTCTCTCGTGAAGTTGCTCTGCCTCCTGAGTATTCTGTTGTATGCTCAGACCTGACTGCTCGCTTCCTTGCTTTAGCTAATCAGCTGGTAATCTTTGCTTTCAGAAGGAGAATCCTTTTTTTGGCTGATGGAGAATCACAAGGTCTCTCCTTCCTGGTTAAAAAATCACTCTGCCCAAGGCTGTGTTATGTGGCTGCCAAATTTTACAGAAGGACCTGCAGAAATATTTATCTTAAGCATTTGGTGAAGGATTGTACTGGACTGCAGCACCTTGAAACAGGATGATAGCTAGGCTAGAGCTTCTGTTTAGAGTACCAGAGTAGCAAAGGGTGCAGACAGAAAACTGAATGACTGCTCACTTTCTGAGTGATTGTAATGAATGCTGCCTAAAAAACTACTATGAGGGTTTTAACAATGTTGGAGTCTTCAAGAGAAACAATAGTATAAGCAATCTGTTTCACAAAAGTCAAAAATCAAGTGATTAAGACTGCTTCTGTAGCCTGCCACAATATTTTTATTGTGACTCATTGTGGAAGTACAGCTAAGAAAGGTCAGTGTAACTTGCCCACTTCGCAGAAATAAAGTAGATCAGCAAACTGCAACTACAAATCAATGGATCACACGAATTTAGCTTTTGTATAAACACATAGCTTTTATATGTGCTCCCTCATTGTCTGAAGATTACCACAAGCCTAAAAATCAGGAATAAATAAATGGGAAAATGTTACAACAGTATATTATGAAACAAGACCATGATGAAAGAAACCAGGTGCACAAAAAGCTGTTGATCTACATATATCACTGTTAACCAAAATTTAATTTACCTAAATCAGTGTAAGGTAAACCTCAGTCACAGACATCTGGCCTAATGATGAACGCTGCAGCACCTGCCTTGATTCACTGACAGTCTCATTTCTGCCAGGCTTTGGTCAATATCTCTGTTGTTTGAGAGAGCTCACATATAGTGTCAGGCAGGTTGCTTGGGTTAGCTTGAATTACTGCAGTGCCTGAATTAATCAAAGCTAGTTGGCTTTGCTATGAAGGGGATGTGAAGCATTCCCCAAAGCATTTACAGCTCCACTTGTGCAGATATGATCCCTTCTGGTTAAGATAGTAAACTTGTGTTCCAATACTCTGTAAAAAAAAAGCTCCATTTTTTTAACAGGAGATGCTGAAGACTGTGTTCAAATTCAGAAGTCAGCGTAGGTATTCTGATTTTTTCATCTTGATCCTGAAATACCATTGCCTAAAGCAGCAGCATTACTTGAAGAAACCAATGCAAACGTCATGAATCAGTGAGACAATTTAGAAGCAAGCAAGAGGTTTAAAGACACGCAGATGCATATGTATTAATTAAAGTAGAATGTAGCTCCTGCACAGCCTATTAATCATCTTGTGTGTTAAAGGAGCAGACGTTATCTGTTATTTGTGGGTTTATTTTATTTAAACATATTAACTGGAAAAAGACCTTCTCTTTTACTCAGTGGCATCAAGAAGCTGTGATAGTACCATTTTGAGATTGCTGACCTTTAAGTGGCATGCTTCTTGCTTTGTGGTGGTTGTCTAATAAACAAAGCCTCTGTGTGTGTCACCACATTTGTCCTTGTTGTAAGTATGTTAACTTGGAGACTCCCGTTAAATAATGCTTGCATTCACATATTCTGAATTTTGGACGTTAAATAGGTTGCTTATGGTCTCTTTAGCTTGTTATGTCTACTCTCTCACAGAATTGTCTGATGAGGTTTAACTGTTGAGTTTTTGACCCTTATATTCCTGCTTAATATATTTTTTATCTTGATAAGACTTGAATATTGTTAAGCACTGTTTACGTTCCACACTCTCAGCTTTCTGTTTGTGAATTGATTTTCTTTCAAAATTGTTATTCAGTGTTTGTAATAGCAAAAGTAACACCAGTAAAAAGTGGAATAAGGCTAGCTTTTTTGAAGAAAGGGACATTGCAGAATGCAAAACAAAGTATTATTTGGACATTAATTTTTAGTTTGTTTTTTTTAAATTACATCTCAAATTAATTCACAGAAGTCATTATTCCATGGAAAACTGAGGTAATCTGCCTTTAAAAGAAGAAAGGGGAGGTAGGGATAGCTGGCGAACTGTTCATCCTGAATAATACAGGAAATAGAGGAAATTGAATAGGAAAGTGGAAAGGAGCAACTGACACATCCTAGAAAAAGGAAACAGTAGCATTAATATTCCTGAACTGTAGTGGTCAGGGACACCAACTTGGAATGGAAAGATTCTCCTGGTTAGAAGTTCTGTTTGTAAAAGGTGTGATAGAGATGGTTGTGGCAGTGTTTAACAACAGATGAAATTGGCTCCAGTGCCTGTTTCATCTAACCGTCTTCACATATTCATTATCTTCTGTAAGACTTCTCATATGCTGAACCTCTGAGTGACTTTCCATGGAGTATGATACTTTGCTACTTCTTCCATCCAGCTTCCATTTATCGTGCCCAATATGTGCCCAAACTCATACTGCTATAGAACGCAGATTGCATAGTAGCCAACACCAGATCCACATCTGAGTCCTGCTCGAGACCCTATGTAGAACAGAGCTTCTGTTAGGAGTGACTTAAATACCTCCCTGCATCCATTAACTTGTAAGTATAGGATTTTGTGTCTTGTAGGGACTTATTTCACTGTGATCTGGCTAAAAGAATTGTCTTGAAGGAAATACCTCGTTATTTAGGCTCACTCAAAGGGGCTCTTTACAGCACACAACTTAAAAAGTGTTGAGGAAAAAAAGAAACTAAAATAGTTTAAATAAACTTAGGAGTATCTTTTCCTCAAACCGCATTTTATCATTGACACTAATATCCCTGCAGACTTTCTGTAGTTAGAAGAAGCAGCAGCATGTGAGCTCAGAAATTTAAAAGAAAGTAATTTGCAGAAGAAACTAGAGTTTCAAACAGCTTTCAGATATTAAAAGGATTTATTGAACAGAATTTTTAGCGTTGTCATTTTTGGAAGGAAAAGGGCCCCACTGTGTTTGGACCAGACTGGAAATTATGCCTACAGAACATGCAGCAAGAACACATGCGTCTATTTTGCCCATATGCTGAGGGCAAGTGCAACTTTGATCCAAAAGCTAAGTGACCAGTGTAGGGACAGCTAATGCACTACTTTGGGTGAAGGCCAGGAGGCAATAACTGTCTTTGTTAGCAACCCTGGTCATGAAGAGTTCTTTCTAAAAGCAATAACCTTGTAAAGTCCTTTTTTAAAAATACTGTATTTATAAAAATAGCATGAACATTTGTATGTGTCTGTACATATATATGTACCCAAAATCCCATTTGTTTGCCCATAAATCATCTTGAATATATTAATTGTTGTACATATTATTATGGAAGACCAAAAGGAAGCCTAGTTGTGTAAGGAAGAAATATTTTATTAGAACAAACTTTATGAGAGGGAGGCACAGACAGATGCTTAGACCAGCTATCCCTTCCAGACTAAAGATCTCGTTCTGTCTGATTGCTAATCTGTCCACCTGTGCTACCAGACTGCGTTACTTGAAAGAGGCTGTCACTTTAGTTTCATTATTTTCTCTTACTGTGACTAGCTGTTAATATTAAACATTTATCATCCTTCCTGTGGATATGCACTGATGTAATTATACAAATTAAGCAAAAATATATAAAAGTTAGGCTGTATCAAGAATTTTTTTCCTGCTCTCTTATCATGATTTGTTTCCTCTGTACACCGCAAGTTTTTGCTGAGGATTGATCTATGCTAATAAACACCTTCTCTATAGTGGTGCTGTGCTCTACCTTTAAGTCAAAGAGCAGCTGTAGAAACTGTTCTAAAATGCCTGTATTAGCTGCGGTACACTCTGTTTAGAGTATTCATGAAATGCACCTGTTATTGTGCATAACAAATGGAGCTGTCAAACATGGTGAGATTTTATGGTGTTTAATGCCTTTAGCTGAACCATCTTGGACTGATTTGTTTACTCGAACAGTTAAATTGGTTACAGCTATGTAAGTGAGTAAAAACTAATGTGATTGTGTCTGGGCTAAAGCTGATAAGGGGAAATATATGTCATTTTAATATCTTTTTGTTATCAAGCAGATGATGAAGTAAACCATATTAAAGAAAGATGACACTTGTTGGACTACTTTTTAATGTTTGCTTTAGGAAAAGTAGATTCTTGATACAGGAGACCTGCGACAACATGGTAGCTAGGAGGAGGAGAACTCTAGTAATCAAGAATGCAAAGAATTGCTTCCAGTAAGGCTGTTACGCAAAAAGGCTGAAGCTGTGGGTGTATTTAAAGCAAAAAATTTCCAGTGAACTGAATCTCAAATGCATGAGGTCTCAAGATCTAAACTGGACTGCTGCATTAGAGTCATGTTTGTGCTAATTTGTTGAACAGTTTCTTAATCGGCCTTTTGGGAAACTTGTCTCTGAGCTTGCTTATATTCAGAAAGTTGCTGAAGTCTGTAGTTGCATTGGAGAAGCTGGGTAATTTACTGCTTTCATGACAGCCTAGTTGCTGAGGAAATGGTTTCTAATGATATATTAGTAGGACTAGAGGAACTGGCTTGTGCAGAAGAGCACCAAAATGGTCAATCTGTTTTCATAACCTTACATCTAAAACAATGAAAGATGGACAGTATTGTTAAAACTGTGAATGGTAAAACTATTTTGCACAGTACCAGGTTAGCTGTGTTAAATCCTGGGATATTGGATTGAGAATACTTCAGAGGTCCTCCTGGTGATTGGGGAAGGAAACTGGGAGTATATATGACAGTTACTTAGGAGGTCTGATACTGGCAAAGCTTGAGTATCTTTGCATTGGGTTGACCCTGACCAGTAACTAGGCACCCAGCAGCTTCTTACTCACTTCCCTCTCCTCTTCCAGTGGGTCAGAGGGAGAGAATTGGAAGAACAAAAGTAAGAAAAATTCATACGTAGTCATGAAGACAATTTAAAAAATTAAGGAAATAAATAAATAAAAAAAAACAAACAAGTGATGTAAAGTCAGTGATGCACTATGTCCTACTATCTCTGTCCCCTCCAAACATCTTTCTCAGTCCCAGCCTACTTGCTGAGGGTGCAGAGTGAAAAACAGAAAAGGCCTTGGTGCTGTGCAGTCATTGCTTGACAACAGCTGAAACACTGGTGTGCTACCAACACTGATTTAGTCACAAATACAGAGCACACCCCCACATGGGCTGCTAGGAATCATCCCAGTTAGAGCCAGTGTAATCTCTTGCAGAATCTAGCAAAATAGAAATACACTAAAATAACTTCTTGAACAACTGTACCAGATTAATGCAATTACGGTACTGAGAAAATGGCATTTGAGTATGGAAAGAACCATGTTCAGATTTTACTCTCAGAAAAAGATACAGTCTCTGCTTCCTGAGAATACAGATTCCATTCCAGTCCATTATGTGTGAACAATACAGGTACTATTTTTCTTTATAACAACTGGGGACATGGAGAATAGCATAAAATATCTACTGTCTGATATACCAGATCTTACTTGTGTTTTCCTTTATTTCTCAAGTGAATGAAGACATTCAGTGGTGTCACAGATTTTTTTTGCCAGTACTTGTGATATTTCAGATTAAGAGAAAGCTGCAACAAATATAACCCTTAGGCCTCACCTTTATTCATCATCTGAAGTGGCTTCTGAAGTGGCTTGTAAATTGGCTTATATAGTTAGTGTATTAAGGAAAACATTAAGTCAGTTAACTCAAGTATGTCTGTGAAATGCAACACTGCAATAATCCACTGGGCATTGCAATTAACACTTCTGTGTGTATGCATTGACCACCACAACTAAGTGGGAAAGTAGGAGTTGGTACTTAATGTCCATTTTTTATTTAGTTATGTATTGCAAATTGTTGTTCTTTTGATGTGAACTCATCACCTTCATCTAATATAGGTTTAAATAACTGAAATTTACATTTTCACTAAGTTCAGTATCTTAGCACTCAGACATTTATACGGCAGATAGTAACATCAACTCAGGAGTAGTGTGAGTAAAAGTTAAATGTCTACAAGCTTTTTTCCAAATGATGCACATCTGAAAATTTTAGGTTGCCAGTAGCCATAATAAGGATAACTTCAGGTGAATGCTTAGGTGCCTGTAGCTTAGAGTAATTGCAAATAGAAATGGCTTGGTGTCTTTCTTTTCTGATTAGTGAAATGCTATCCCCAGGAGCTGTCATAGCATCTGTGTTTCTCATCTAAATAGTGTTGTACCAGATTGTGTATAAATATTGTCATTGACTAGCATTCCCGTTAATGGACTGCTTGGGTAGCCTGATTAAGTTCTCACTTGACCTTCATTGAAAACATTAGTATAGCAATACTTTTTTAAAAAAAAACCTAGTTATTTAAATATGTTTGTTGTAGATTTGAAAGCCGGATTTTTAATGTGTTTTCTTTTAATCCATTCTTTGCCTCCAGCCTGCTATTTGGTTTGATTTGGAAGAAAAAAGAGTAATTTTTTGAATCCATTTTGCATTATAGGTTAATCTCCGTGCCACTGATGTGAAACTTATGCGCCAGCTCCTCATCATCAATGAAAGTATTGAATCAATCAAGTGGATGATTGAAGAGAAGGCCATTGCCAGCAGGGGCAGCAGTTTGAGTGGCAGCCTGTGCAGCTTGCTAGAAAGTCAGGAGACATCCCTCCATGACAGCTGTAACAGTTTACAAGACTGTAGTGATGGACTGGATGGAATATCAGTGGGGAGTTATTTGGACACCTTAGTGGATGATGTCCCTGGTCACCAAACCCCTTCGGATATGGACAAGTTCAGTGATTCTTCTGTTACAGAGGACCCACAGCCTCTTCATAAGCATCCCAAAATTGATTCTGATGAGTACTACTGTTTTGGCTAATAAGAAAATGTTCCAGTGGGACACAAATGCACTTGTACTTATTCTTTTTCTTTGCTGCTATTTTATTTCATGTGCAAAAGCCCCAAAGTCCTCTTGGAAGGAGAACATAAAATGATACTTCAATTCTACTGCATAAATTTTCTGTTGCTTCTAATGCATTTTCTGCTTGATAGGTCGGGCTTTTCTTCTCCTCACATTTTCTTTTTCTTAATTTATTGTCATAATTTTTCTTTCTATTTTTATTTTTTGTTTTAATTTTTTACAGTGCTGTATTTACAGGTCTCTAAAAGTGGTGAACAAAAAGCTTTATCTTTAAAATGAGACATCAGGGAATGGGAGCAACAATTTTGTCTTTGTTAGCAATAAAATACCTTCTAAAAATATATGTTGCCATAAATTTTATTGACTACCAGGTTTGGTCTTTTCAAAGACACTGTTCTTATTGAGCCTTAAATCTGAATCTTGAAAATACCTCTAAAAATAATTTTTCTTTTATAAGCAATGAAATTTGGTTCCCTTAGGCTGTCTTCACTTGAAATATAAAATATCCTAAACTTTTCTGTATGAGTTTCTTTTTTTTTTTTTTTTTTTTTGCGG
>JAYRBT010000093.1:41558186-41588430 GCA_036023395.1 Myiotriccus ornatus | reverse complement strand
GTCATTTTGTTTCCTTATTTGTCCTTTTGTTACTTGATTTACAAGAAAGAGTTTGCTTTAATCTTTTTGTGCTTATTGGTGCAGCTGAGAGCTGCAGCTAGTCAGTTATAATAAAAACAGCTGAGAACTAAAAGAGTTACTCTCCTGGTCCATGCTTTTGTGCAGAAGACTAGGAGGTAGATTTTTCTTTCAACTGCTTCAGAATTATAATAAACCTCCAAAGGTTTTATCCTTTGGATAAAAAATATAGTAAGAAAAATATAGAATAAAAGAAATAGAATTGAACTAGACACTTTAACACATAATGAATGTGTATTGTCAGTGTACAGATAGCAAAAGAGGTATTGAAACTTACACATCATCTAAAAGTGTTTTGTTTTGCCGCATCTGATGGCTAACATGACATTTCCTCACTGAAGAAAGTAATGTTTGGAAGTATAAGGCAGTCTCCCATTTAAGAACTTTTTTACACTTTCTGAAGGAATAAAGCTAGCACGTGCAGCACTATATATATGTTGTTTTGGTTCATTCTGAAATAAAGTAATAATCCAATAAGGTTTTGCTCTTCCAAGCCATCTTTCCATGGTTCTGTTTTGTCCAGTCTTGAGCAACATTAAATGTGAAGAACAGATAAAAAATCAAGAAATTGAAAGTGGTAATTTGTGTTTTGTGGGTTAGTTCTGTTGCTGCTTAATACACAAGATGTCTGTGTCTTTCAAAATTAAAAACATGTATATTTTGCTTTGGACATCATGATTTCTTCAAATAATGAAGAAATGTGTGGTTTCCAAGAATGAGCCTTCTCGGTTCTGCTTCTGAGATCAACCTGAGTATTTTCAGATAGCTTGAGAAAAAATGGAGGCAAGCCCTCAAATAGCAATGGTGTTCTGACTTAACTTCTTTTTTTAATTCCTTCCCAAGTTTATGACTGCTGGACATAGCTTAAAAAAAAAGTTTGAATTAAAAACCTTGGGAAAAATTATTTCTCAGTGTAACATTAAATAGAACTTCAACTGTGAATTCAAAATAGGTTTTACTACTTTAAATTATTTTAATCTAGGGAACATAACTAAATGCCTGATACAAAAGTATGGCTATCTTGAAAGTTTTTTCTACCTTTATTGCTTGGCATGGAAGTTAAATATCGGGATGTTTACTCCCTCTGAATCTACTGAATGTGCAATATATAGAGTCTTTTCTTCCTCAACTGAGATTCTGGGCTGCAGGCCAAGAGGCACATAAAATTTTCTACTATGTAAAAAATTAAAGAATATTCTTAACATACCTTCTCAAATATCCCCTCAAGTTACACTGAAATTACTTCAAGGAAAATACAGTCTGTAGCTGTCACTCACCCATTCACAGCTGTAATACTGGATAAGGAATAATTACATCAGTGATATCACGTCATGATTTAGAAGTCCATTTAAATGGGAATCAAAGGTGGAGGAGAAAAGCCTATTACTAGAAGTGGTGAAGTAAAAGCTGTATGTGATTAGAAGCTTATATTCCTCCATGTCTTGACTGGAAGTGGAGAAAGAGTACAAATGCAAAAACAAAGGTGTCAGCAAACTGTTAGAAGTAAACAAGAATTTCCATATGTTTGTTTCTGATATCCAAGAGCATGAACACCGTGGGTTTTATTTTTGAAGCATAAAAACTTCAAAGATTTAGGTTTGACTTAGATTCTTTAATTTCATTAACAGGATTTCATAGTCATTAATTTACTCAGACTTGCCACTTAAAACAGATCATGAAATTTGATCATCTCTTAAAATTAGTCAAAGAACTTACACCTGAACTAATACTTGACTGTTTAGACAATGGAAAATGTTCTGTGCTCCTTAAAAAAATATTCACATTGGATCTTCAACTTTGGTTTTAAAGTTTGCATATTTCTTCCATCTTTCACTTTATCTGGTTGACCTTGGTCTTGCAACATCCTTGTGCAGTAAAAAGCAATCTGGATGCCCTCTTCTAGCATGGCTTCCTTGTAATTTTTTATCTGATTTACAGAAGTTATAAAAAGGATTCAGTAGTATATAGCAAAGTATCTGAAAGTACTTTACAAAGCTATGTTTGTTTCCAATGGATAAAAGCAACAGTAATAAAAAAGTGTAAAAATAGCAAATATAATTTATTATTCTCTGTCACGTTCTATCAGCTTGGCTCTTATGACACTCACCTTGCTTTCAGGCATGACAAACAATTTCAGGATACTTCGTAAAATCACAGGTGATGAGCAATAGCCAGTCCATTCTTATTTCCATACCATTGAAGTTTTGTCTTTGAAAGACATTCCACTATGAAACCTGTGTAATTCAGAGACAATAAGGAACAGTCAAAAATAAGATAAATTGTTGCTTTCTGTTTTAAAATGACTGTTTCCTGCTAATAATAGGAACCAGCTAGTAAGTGGATATGCTCTGGTTCACAAACAAACTACTGAAGCAGGGGAGAAAAAAAAGCTAACATTTTCACATCTGAAAACTGCAGTTCTTCAAAGATTCTGCTGAGACAGTCTAGTTGTGAGGTTTTGAGGCACATTCAAAAGAGCAATTAAGATTCTTTAAAATCTCTCTGCCAGCTGCCAGGTCTACTATTGATCCCTATATTGCACGACTGTGTCTCTACAAATGCTGTGAAACTATGAAGAACCAAGCAGGAGCTCTTGCATCTTCCCTCAGTGGGCCAAAACACTGCACTAGGACACTAAAGGCAGAACAGCCTCTCTGCATTTGGAAGATGAACTAGCATTATTCTATGAATACAAAGAAGATGACTAAAAAAAACCAGAAATCTGGTGTATCTTAAAATGAGGCCTGACTTTTGAAGGGAGTGTTAAAATGCTAGAAGTACCGTAGAACTGTCGTTTGAAGTTTCAAAAATCTTTCTCTGCATTTCCCTTTGAAAAAGAGAACTAGTTAGTCAAGATGGGTGAAGTGCAGTCTGAAGTAATGTCTGGTTACACCATGTAGCTGCATCTCATATAACCCTATATAATTGACTGAGAAACTGTGGAGGTTTTGTTCAGTAATCTTAAGCAGTTACTAAACTGTCAAAAAAGCCTGGGCTAGTGTTTTTTCATCTTGCCAACACTTCTGAACCAAGTCTAAAAGATGTGTCTGATATAAAGAATTAACATATACCCAGTAAATATGAGATCAGTAGAAACATCAATCACCTCACAGCAAAGGAGGCTTTGTTTTGTTTTAGATGTGCTCTCTTTCAGCAAGTTTGTCTTTCTCAGAATACCTATGAATTGACTATAGAAACAGTGTAAGAGCATCATACCCTGGAACAAATAGAAGCTTTTCCCTTACTTAACTTAAAAAGAGATTAATGCAGCCTGCACTTGACTCTCTCATTGGCCAAAGATTAAATTTCCCTGCTAAGTATGTCTAGAGGGAAAATAAAACAATTTCTTTGCCCGCCATGGAATTTTGTATGCTATGGCATACCACTAATCTGGTCTTCAGGACTGGCATTTTCCTATAATCTTGCTTGGTTTCCTTCGTTCAGTCTCAAAAATAGGATGTTTTAAAAGATGGGTCTTTTAGTTACAATTAGGGAACTACATGAAACAAATATCTGATAAATACTTATTTTGTTTTGTTTGGGGTTTTTTTCCAAAAATTAGCTGCAAAAACTATTTTGGTATTCCTGAGCAATTTTTTAATCTCCCCCTCCCCCCGTTTTTGTCTGACATTCATATAAAAAGAAAGCAGCAGATTGAGCTCAAAAGTCTGAAATCGTGCTTTTAGCTGGGAACAATTATTCTTAGTGCAAACTTATCAGCATTGCTGGGTCCAAAATTTTATAGCTGACAGCTATAACATTATAGTCCTTTAAAACCCTTTCACGTAATGACATCATTATTCATCTTCTGGAAACCTGTGAGACCACTGAAACCTTTTTAGTTTAGAAAGGATACTGCTTTGATTTTGTGAAGGAAAACTTTAATGTAAGAATACAATAAATTTTGACTTAAGAATGATGAACTCAAAGGACAAAGTACAAAATAAAATTAAACATATTTTTATGTTAGGTCTGTCTTGTAGTATACTGTGTTTCTCTTTAATGTAGCTGGAGACTGTTTGTCTTCAATCTATACTATATCACTAAAAACCAAAAAGTAATTTACTTTTTTCAGATGGCATTATGTCAGATTTTGTCAGAACTATTTAAAGTTTTTAGAACATTAAGAGAATGCACTGGAATACTGAATTAAAAATAGGTTATAAGCTTTAAAAATTTTAGTTTTAAACTATTTATTGTTGGCAATGACTAAATTTGCTGCAATGACTGGTGCTACTATTTCATTTTGAAGAAAGAAAACCTCTTTTTTGACTCTTAAATATTATTTTTTTGCATTCCAAGTTAATTTCCAAGAACCAACACTATAGAAAGAGAACAATAAATATTGTATGTGAGATTATTCATGTAAAATTACTTGTTTAATTCTTTGTTCAAGTTTTGCTGTCAGAAGTGTTCCCATCATCTTACCGGATGAATGTCTAAACAATAGCATATGGCTTATCTGGAAAATCAGAATTAAGCAATACAGCATAAAGTTGTATTTGTAATGAAGTGATTGTGCTGCCTTTTTAGAGAAAAACAAAACAAACCACAAAAAAAAAAAAAAAGGCAAACTAAAGACATTTCTCTAGGAAAGGAAGGAAGAGAGACAATAACAGAGTAGTTATCAATGCACCCAGTCCTGAGTGCATCAAAAGGATAAGGGATTTCAGTGTGTTAAGGACAGATCTGACCTGCTGCAAGAGGCAGTCTAAATGTTTATATATAGAAAACAAATCTGAACGCTTCCTCTGCATTTTGAGTTTACTGAACTCTACCTAAAAGTGTTTGTTAAACCAAGGAAAAAAAAGATCAACCTAGCATTTGGTAGCCTTCCCAGATTGCTTGTTCTGGGTCTAAGACATGCTGATTTTCAGTGGACTGTTCAAATGTTTGAAGAAAAAGTGCTACAGTTCTATTAAAGTAGTACACAAATATAAAAGAAATTTTAACAGTAATTCATATTAATTTTTCCCCTATTCATTTTTTAAGAGCCATGTTTTTTTAAAAGGCAGTCTTTTCCTGTGAATGTAAGAGGACTATCCCAATATTTATGTATTTTGCAATCCAATTATTTAGGCACAGTTATTAACTGCCCAGTTGACATCACAAATGATCAAATTAGGGACAACCTATTCTCCTTTTGTGCGTCTCTGAGAACTTTGATTGCTCAGAAGACCATCTCTTTCTCTCGGGAATACAGTGCCCTTTGTTCCTGACAACTTGCTATCACACAGTTAGCACAGTCAAGTAATCCTAAAAATATTTTGATGAGGGGGGAGGAGAAGGGTAATTAAAATGCTCCTCGCTTTTTGCACAGAGAAGCTGTGTTTGGAACAGTGACATAATTCTTAGGACAAATATGGCTTTCATTTTGCCACCCCACCTCCCCGTTGTCTGGATTAATGTAAATATTTGCTTCAGTCCATGAAGCTACCCAGAGTCATTGCTGGGTCACTTTCTTTCTGGTATTCAACATGCTGATATCAGCACAGAGATTTTCAGAATGAGTCACAGGGCTGTATAGGAAGCTACCAACTTGTTTAATCTTCCCATAGAACAGATTGCCCTTCAGAACACAATCACCAGGAAAGGTAGAGTTGAGAAGGGCTTTCAGAAAATAATTATTTTATTTTTTTAAAAAATTGATATAAGCTTAAAGATTACAGTTTTATCATCCCACTTGTCATACTGTTGCTTCAGTTACTCCAGCCACTCAAGAAAGCTGAACGGTGAGTTTCAGTTTGTAAGAGGAAGACTGTGTTTTGTTGATGACCTTTTATGCCAAAGCATGAGTAAAAGAGAAAGATACCATCAAAATGTTATGAAAATATTATCATGATATTTTTTGTTCTGAAATGAATTACAATTCAGAATATTCCCTTGGAACTGCTGAAGACTAATGTTTTTTTTCTTTTCATTTGAGAGAGGACAAAGGCTCTCCAGGGAGCTTATTTTCTTGGTGAACTGGAACACACAGATGAGAAAGTGAATGGATAGAGAGGCAGTATTTGAATAAACAGAATATGCCACTGACCCCTCTGAAATGTACACTAGCAATGGTCCTGGAAAACAAATATAATCTGATTGATTTCCAGAGGTGAATCTTACAAACACTGCTGTTTGTAAGGGACTTTGACAGTATTTGTGGAGACTTCCTTGAGGGTAAATGTTTAGTGTCTGTGGGCTTGGGGTTTCAGCTGAGTGATGGGCGTCAATTCTTTTTGTTCCTTTTTGGGTTTTGCTAGGTGATTTTGTTGTTTTTGTTTGTTTCTTTGTTTGTTTGTTTTCCCATTACTGAATGATAAAGTAAGAAACTTAAATTTGTACCAATTTCTAATTTAGGAAATCAAACACTGTCCCTTTTTCTGTCTGTACTTTCCAGTGCATGGCAGTTAAAACCAATAATATATTCACTGAACAAGGATAATCTGTAACACCATGCCTAGAGTTGGACTTTCTCTTAAAATGCGGGCATTTCTGTAACTTTAAATAAGCATACAGGAAACATTTTAGTATACATTTGAATTTCCACAATAGAAAATCAACTTGAAGCAGTATACTGAGGAAGCCAACCCTCTACCAATGTTTTCTTACATTTCTGTGCAGTGTGAAAGCTTTGATTTTTGTAGTTCTGTTTTCCATATTGTAATAAATCCATGATACAGTCAATTATAGAGGGTTTTTTTTCCCCTTACCTTTTTCATTTGGACCAACAAAATTCTAGCAAGATTTTCAGGTTCTTGTTATTTCATAAAGATGTAAGAATCACTTAGAATGAGAAATTCACTATATTTTTTCTCAATAAGTAAAATGAATTGTATAGGACTTAATAAGGCAATATCCACATTTTCAGATCCTTTATCAGGGCAATTAGGGCAATAAAGGGAACAAGTATGGTTTACTCCACATTTCTGAGTGGATGTTAATCTTGACATTATGACATGAGTATTTAAAGCCTGAATTGCCAGTTTTGCCATGTCATCAGACTGATGAATCATTGACAATGTAAACATGATATATTGTGTCGTGGTTTTGCATGTTTAAAGACTGGGTGGCATATCATCGAGCCTGGGAAGTGCTTTCAGTGAGGCATACTCAGAATGTCTGATTTATGCTACCAATCCCAAGTTGATTCTTATGCTTTTATACTGATGAATATTAATCAGTAGGACCTGAGGTGGTGTCTGGAATGTACAGTACACGGAAGACTGTACCATTAGAGTCTGTCATGAACAATGTACAATTCATTCAGTTTATTAATGCTCTGTTTCCCCTTCAGGCAAATCATTTCACCACTGAGAATAAAGGGCTTCAGTCAGACAATTTTGACAAACTTGACATGTTATTGGACAGAAGCCACGTTCTCAGATATAAATACACAGCATGTTTTGCTGGGTTTTCTCATAACCAGGCCTAGAAAAGGAACACACATTTCATCAGTGTCAGGTTATTTGATGTAAAACTTAGAAGTTAGCGTATGTCTGATATTGAAGAGAACTGTTTAGTGAGAAAGACCAGGAGCTGGAGAAGGAGGAAAGAAAGGACAAGACAATGTCAAAAGATACTGTTGTCATGTAGGTTCCAAACAGGGGCTCAGAATCAAAAGCACGAAGCAAGATTAGTCGTGAAAGACAGGAACTGGCAAAAACAGTTGCAGCTCACTTGTCCAATCTATCTCCTTTCCACTGTTGCAGATCTCAAGGATATGTACACTTGTAAGGCAATCACAAGGCATCATTCCTTTTCACTGGCTGTTTCTACACGTATGGGGGATAATTTTATGAACCCTTTAAAATACTACAGCTTGCCTGCCTCTTCTACCTCTCATACCAAGCCACTTTCCTTTCTCAGCTTGGGAAGAGACTGGAAGAAAGCTTAACCTGTGCCTTTTAACACTCAGGTAGGGAATCCTGGCAAAGGAAGAGCTGGTCACTACTCAACCCACCTTCCTCTCTCAGAACTGCACTACAGGCTTTGCCAGCTGCTGATTTGTGTTAACCAGTACAGTAAACAGAACTTTATTAGCCAAAAACTGGTGGAGAAGGGCAAAGTTTAAAGGCTTTATAATTCTTTAATTCAGTGATAGTCTATATTCTGATAATGTTTCAGCAGCTTTTCTACAAAAAGGGGCTTTATTGTGTCAAAATATCAAAATATCAGGTAAGAAAGTCTAGCTTTTTCCATGAATAAATTAAAAATAAATTAAAAAGAAGAAGAATTACCTATGTTTTTGATGTGGAGCAATAAGGTACAAAGGTTTGTCACTTTTCCTTGATAGTGAGGGAAGTTCAAAGTACGATTTGGAATAAAGCCCAGAGTACCTGAAGTCACATAACTTTATCAAGGACTGCCTTTACATATTGACAAAAAGCTATTCTCTACTGTAGATATCTCATTTTCTAACATGGCTTCTGACTTCCAGCCTGTAAGGAAAAAAAATGGTATACTGTATATATCTTCATGTTTTCCACGTATTTTTTGCTTTATATGTAGAATTTTTTCCTTTTTTTGAGATTACGGAGTTATTTCTTGGACAGCTAGTCTCATTTTGGAAATTAGTTGGATTTTTGTTCTATGTACAGGTTCATTCTTTATTAATCTTCAGCAGTTACAGTTTGCATTGTTACTTTGTTTAGAATTATTTTAAATTAATGACTCATCTACTTTTTTGAGCTTTAGTTTTCATAATGGTAAAGTGTGTCCACTGGTTTCTCCCTTTCATTGGACTAATTGAATTTATCTAAGAATAAAGTACCATCTTCCCCTTTAGTGATAGGACTTCCTTTTAAACTTCTGGAACAATTCTGTTGGGATATTTTTGCCTTTTGGAAAAACAATGAAATATGAATAACATTTTGCAAATCTTGCAAATCAATCAGCACTTTAATTTAATTTTAGAAGTGCTTCCCAGGAGGAGGATTTGCTCCAGTAATAAGCTCACTCATTAAGATACAAATATGAGAAAACTGGTCTGGAAAACAACTGGCTTTCTTGACACACTAGGCAAAGCGGAAAGAGCTTACTCTATGCCCCCGCATAATCTTCTTAAAGAACAAGGCAAAGGACTATTTTATCTGTTTTACCTACTTGCCCCTAGCTATTCTGACAGTTCAGTAGGGTGGAAAAATGTACCTTTTCATGGGAAAGTTCTGGCAGACTTTCCAAACAAACATTACAAAGCTCATTTGTAGCCAGTCTCTGGCAAACCAGTTCTCTACAACCGTTCTGCAAGTGTAGACATTCATTTCAGAAAGATACTTAAGTATGTGGTTAACTTCGAGTGAGTAATCTCATTGATTTCAATGGGACTATTCATGACCTTAAATGCCCGGCTGAATCAGGAACTAAATCTTACTGGTTATCCTTTCAGCCTTCAGAGCTGACTCTGTGCAGACACTGAATCTTTCCAAATGAAAGTTTGCCAAACGGTCTTCACTTAGTATCCAGAGTTTATTGTTTTCTCAGACTCTAAAATGCCTCTGTTATCATCACATTACTGGAAAATAATCCAGCTTTCAGTTGTTTCATTCTCAATCTTTACAGAGATAATTATGTAGCAATATTATCTGGTAATGCTGTCATTGAAATCATGACCATGTCAGGGTTCAGTGAAAAAGTATGGGTTTTATTAGTCAGAATATGAGTTAGTCATTTTTTTTTAAAAAGTCTGTAGTGTTTTAAGGTTTGCTGTAATCTAGGCCAACTTTTCAGTCTTTCTGAAAAAAAAAAAAAAGAAAATATACATTGTTACAGGAATAAGAGAAAATATTAATCATTCCATCATACCTCAATCAGTACTCTGTGTCATAGCACCTGCTTAAGATGTTTAAAATTTTTAATTTCTTTGTCAGCTTTCCAGATACCTTCAAATTATTCATGGGGGGGTGGGGAAAAACAAACAAAAAAACCCAAACAAACAAAACCCCTGTCACTGACTTTCTTTTTCCTGTCTTTTATTTTAAGGATTAGGGAGGCTATTTCATCATATTGGGTTAATACAGCACTTCTCAGCTCTTTCACTGAAGAGCAGTCCTACATATTGCTGGCATGTAGTCCCGTGAGCTGGGTGATAATATACTCTAGTGCTCTTCCTGAAGACATTAGATGTGTTATTAAAATACAGGAGAGTGAGATCACAAGAATGAAGGCTAAATCTATTTGTAATTGTCTATCTGTTCTGTATGGATACTCTTGCTAGAGCCCTATAATGTTTTTCCTGATATCCTCATTCCATGAATTGTCAAGTGGTAGTGACTTAGCTCAGGCTGTGGACAAGGGCTGGGTTTTCTTTTTGCTTCTTTTACTGTTGGAGTTACACTGTTGTCTATCAATACAAAACAAGCAACAAAAGTCTCTTCTTTTTTACTGTCTCCTAAGGAGCCATGGGAAAAGTTGTTAGACAGAAAAAGGGAGATAAATGCAGCAGAAGGTATCCTTCTAGTTATGGATATACAGCAGAAATAGTATCACTGTGGAGTACTATATGTGTCTTCTGATCAAGAAGTGCAGACGTGTTATTGGACTTTTCATACAGTGTCTCTGGACCTGGGTATGGATTAACAAAAAGAGATTTCTTCTCTTAGAGAAAAAAAGTTAAATTTGGTCTAACTATATTTGTGCTTTCTCACAGACCTTTTAAGCAGAAAATACATAGACTTTGTAGTTCTAGGGATGCAGAAGCAGAAATCTATAGAAATAGCTGACATTAATAGCCTTTTCATTTAAATTTCATTTAAAATGAAAATACAACCGTAAGATCTTAGCATGAACTGTATCCTTCAAAAATGTTTGAGGACTAACCCTCTTCCTGTCAAAAGCTGGACACTTACTCAGATTTATTCATCTGAATTGTCCCAGAATTTTGCCAGAATGACTTGTGTGTGACAATAAATGACACACAGTGTACCAAAGGCTATTGCCATACAGTGTGACCAGTGTGATTTACTGCTTTTTACCTGTTATACTATCTTCTCCTCACATATGTGTGTTGTGACCTCTAAATAACATAGACCTGGTAGGGGGAATCAAACTCTAATGTGAGAGCATAAACAGGTAGCGTAAATCCAGAAGATGCTGGTAGACTTGGAGAGGCCAGTCTTCTTATAAAAGGTAAAGGAGATCCAAACACTTATTTTACAGATCAAATCCATTTCTCTTATATACGGTTAGGATTTTTTATTATTCTAAATAGAAAACTATCTAGCAAGGAAATTTCTAGCTGTTTATGTCACATTTCTTTAATAAAATTCACATTTTATTTATGAAATTGATTCTTGTTTACTAGAATTTGCACCTATTTTGTTTTCATTGAAAATGCAAGATTGTTTAGGAAATGCTCATTTGATTCACTGTGAAGTTCAAGGACATTCAGCCAAATGGTTGGCTGGATCACATTTAATGGATTATACCAAATAGAATGAAAGAACCAAAAAAATCTGTATAATAGGCTGTGGAATTAAATAAGTATTGACCAGTGCAGAAGGAATCAATGGCTGTTGAAAAAAGAATGATTACAGTATACTGCATCCTGAGGGTATAAGCATATAAACACATACAAGTGTTTGAACTTTTGAAGCTTTGCTCTGTTTAGGCAATGGAAAAAACCCTTGGAAGTATTAACTAATCTAATTGTTACTTTCACTGAGAGGGAGAAGCAGTACAGGGACAGTTATTCCTGTAAAAATATGATAATATCTTTGTTGCAAAAAATACAGGTGGCATAAAATCTTTCAGAAATTTCTAAATGTTTGTAAGGTCCTGATCTAGTCTGACAAGAGCTGGAATGTCTGTAATTGTTTCAGGACAAACCCATCAATTTACACTCATTTCACTCTGTAAAGCTAGGAAGTAAAATGGCTCCAGGAGATTCCATTGTGATTACAAGGGAAAGGCCTTCAGACTGTTGTGGAAGGACACACTAATATTTTGGGCCAGCATCTCTCAGAAGTGTTGAACTGAATCATGTACAGCATCAGTGTACAAAAACAAAAAGGGAAAGCAGAACTATCATAATCTCGTCAAAAAATCTGGCATAGCAGTGTCCTTGACAGTTTGTGGTTTTTGGAGATATTTCCATGTGTAAAGTTCAAAGTTATGTTTTCCCTACAGGAATATGTAGCCTGGTGCTTTCAAAAGAGTATGCTGCTACAATCAATTATTTTTCAATGTGAATCTCTGTTGATTGACTTCTTCTGTCAACAGAAATAAATTAATATTGATGTTCTTACCAATGTTATGAGAGAATACATTTTAACTTTTAACAATAATTACTTTTATCAAGTAGTTTAACAATAACTACTATTGAATTCAGAGAAAGTTTGATAGTTTGACTTGAATAAGTTGTCCTGAAATGAAAGTGAACAGCTTAAAAACTCAGCAAATAGATCCAAATTTAGGTATACAGGGAAGTAGTCCAGCATCTAAAAGCACAGAGAACCAAAGTGAAACTGTATGTTCATCATGTTTATGCTTTCTACTTGGCAGAAAATATTGACATCATCTTAGCAGAAAGGTATTAACATCTTAAACTCTGTGTTTGGAATTTTTTTGTCTTAAATTGTGTCTCGTAATGTGCAGTAAGTGCATGTCACATAGACCTTGAATTTAAGAAAGCAGGCCAAAATACTTGTTCTTCCCAGTAAGCTTGAAGATTTTGCTCAATTGTGTTCATTAGGAGTCCTACTGATATGACTCTGGCGACTGATTTAATTCTGGCCAGTTGCATGAATCATGCCCAGATCGAAGTCCCCAGTGGTGAAGCTAAATTCAGAATGCCCATTAACTTCATACCAATCAATTAACTGTGCACATGACTGAAGATTTCCATTAATTATTTAACTCTATCAAATTCAAAATTGATTTGGATGTTATGAGCATCAGTTAAACTGTGGATATCAGCTGGCTAAAGCAGACTGCACAGCCTAAGTTCCAAGATAGAGATCTAAGTTCTATAGTAGAGGTCTATTTTTATTTCCTGGGGTTTTTCAGTAATACTTTTAGTCTTGGCTAAGAAATACCAACTTTACCACATTTAGGCTATTTATAAATCTAACCCTAATTCAGTTAACAGTTTAGGTTGAGCTTAAAGAAAAATTATTTTGGAGATGTCAAGAAAGCTCGACTTTTTGTGAATATACCACTCCAAGTTTCCAAGCCAGGCTTAGAAAGGGGACTAAAACCCCATCCTCCAAATGAATAAGAAGGAAGTTCTTCCAGCAGACTTCCTCATGATGTCTATTATTCCAGCCACCCAATAAGATGTGAAATCCTGATTTGGATCCATTCTACCCCTGATTTCCACTTCTTTGCCTCTAGATACTTCCTTGAGTGATGTTGTTTATAGGTTAAACCAAACCACAAGGGACTAACACATCTGAGTTTCTGTTCCACTGTCATTAAGTTTATGTGTATTTTGTACAAAATAGGACCACATCATGAGGAAATTTTGAAGGTCTTATCTTCTGTGAAAGAGTTAACCTTTGTCCTGTTGTCTTCTATAAACCAAGCTGAAAGAGAAGCAAAATAAAAACAATATTTTAAGCTGGATAAATCATTTAATTTGACATAAAACAAGGGGTTTTTTCTTTTTGGGGAGGTTTGACTTCTATACTAGCACACCTATTTTGAGAGAGATTTGAAGTAAGATGAAAAAGTTCATCTGGAAGACAATGCAGAAGATTTTTTCAACTGTATGGGCATTTTGAAAGTAGATGTAGAGTCAGATCTGCTATGCATCCAATTTATCTTCTTCCTTGATGATAACAGTCCTGAAGTGTTTGAAGAATGTAATCATATTCCTTCCTAGTAACTCTCTAACCAAATCAAGGTATTTATTTCATTTGAACTTTCCTCATAAATTAAGCCCTACAACCACATGTTTATTTCTGTTGCTTTCTCTGAACTCCCTCCAGCATATGGAAACTTTTTGGCACAGAGATGCTTGTTATCATGAACTGTATCTGTGATGTGGTCTCCTTTATACTACACAGACTAGAGCTATCTTCTCCCTAGCCCACAGCATTGTGCCTCTACATGTACAGCCTGAATTTACAGTGGCAGTTTTTGTTGCTGCATTCCTTAGCAAGATCCTTTATAATTTGCTATCTGGTGTAACCCTGAGGCATTTTGGCTGAATCCCTATGCTGATAAATATCTTTGTTTCAGGTTATTCTTCCCTTAGTCTACTCTACATATTTCCCAGATTTGACTTAATTTTCTTATTTTCTGATCAAATTTCTAACCTTTCACTCCTCTTGTCTAACTTTATCATTCTTCTTTTACCACAGTAAACCTTATAATATGTAAATATCATTTACATCCGTTGTTATTGCTTTTAGTTCATCAGTGAGCAAGATGAGACAAAATTTAAGATAAATCCCTTTGGTGTCCACCACTCTCTCTTTGTTACCAACTATTTTCTTACTTAAAGCATTATTTTTTTAATTAACATTCTTATGTTATCTATATATGTGCTATCTGATATCTTTTTCTTGTCCAATTTTTTTCCTGTGGTAGTTGATAAAACAAGAATTCAGATTAGTAAAATGACTTTGGAAGTTAGAGGCATAAACATGACAGTGCCTCTATCTTAAGAATTTATATGTACATATTATCTCTGTATATGAAAATCTCAGATTTTCAAATATAATTAACTTGTCATTGTTGCTGTTCTAATGTAAATGAAGGACTACGCTACCCAAAGACTGAAGCTATGACTAGCAGGAAATCTAGATTTGTGCTAGACCCTAACCACTTCACCGTATTAATGAACTGGGAGTCCTTGTCCTAAATAACCTTTGCAGAAATATAAATTATTTGAGATAAAGGATAATATTATTTTGTAAAAGCAGAATAATGAAGCACTTGAAAAAGATTCCTGTAAAATGCAAGAACGAAGAAGCTTCAACTTCTGTTATAGAGAATTGTTCCACTGATGTATTCATAGGTAGAAAGAAAAGTAATGTTACCAAGGGTTTAATTTGCCCATTAAAACACTAACTCCAGGGCTGCTTCAAAGTATTTACTTTTTGATCATGGTATTATTGAAAAAGGAGGCTGCGGCAATGCTAAATCACCACTCTCTGAGTTGTTCCAAGCAAGTATCAAAAGGAATTTAATAACAGTGCTTGGAAAGACTTTGTAGATGAATAATAAACTTGGAAAAGACTTGTTTCTTAAGGAATGAGATGTTTAATACAGCTTTATTTGGAAAGTAGGAAGGCGTCAGTTTTATTAAGTACAGGTCTGGATTTCACTTTCTTGTTAATGGAGGATCACCGATGACATGGTGCTTATGATCTGAAGAGGAAATAATATTTTATTGGACACTGTATTATAAATAGGATACAGAAATGATTCCACAAATATTCCCACAAATGCTTTAGATGATTAATCAACAAAGAATGTACCAAATTGTTTTCATAAGGAAAGAGAAAGAAAGGATGATGCTTTAAGGTTTAATTTTTGAAGTTTAGATTATTGGCTTAGGGAGGTTAGATTTTTTTTTTAGGATAAAAACAAATCAAAGCAAAGCAAAACAAAACAAACAAACCAAATTACCAAAACAACAACAAAAAACCCACAAAATATCAAAACCAAAACCCCAGATAAAGCCTTGGAAAGTTAAAATGGTACCTCTAAAGACTGTTGCTCCGAAACATACACATTACATTCATGTATTGTTGAAGGTCTTCCACACCTTCATGTTTAGTGGAAAAGACTGAGTTCTCCCTTACAGGGTAGCACATTCCTGTTTTTATCTATAATCTCACATATGCTCTTTTTTCAAGAACTATATTAGGAATTGCATTCCCAAGACAGTCTGGAAGCAAAGGTTTTCGAAGTCCACTAATCCTGCAAAACCTTATGGAAATGTAGAAACATCACAACAAGTGGCTGGAATCTTTTTTGGCTCATTTGCCAGACCCCACTGCTTTGGGCAAGAAGTCTGGCACATAGCTGGGAGAAGGGTGACTTTGTAGTCTGGTTTAGAAAACAGGTAAATGAAGCCGTGCTGTTTGCTCAGCAAGAACTCACCAAAACATTTCTATTTGAAAAAAAAAAAAAAGAGAGTTTTCCAACAGAACCCTTCAAGAGAAAGTGTTTGGCCATACCTAATAATAAATAACATCGAAACATACTTCAGTGCATTTGATTCTATAATGAAACAGAGTGGGAAAAATTTAATCCCGATACATAAAATCTCAAAAGATGTAGACATTGGTTCAGGAATTCTGCAATTAAAGATTCATATCAATTTTTCTGTGAACCAGATCTATATTAATGTGATTTCACTGAGTTATTCACTCTTCTTGAGAAGAGGTTTGCATGCTGTACTGCACATCATAGATTTTTAGTGTGTTTACTATAGAATGCAAATACAATGATTCTTTCGTAAAAATGTGTTAGATGCTTTTTCAAGTATCCCAGAGCAGTGGTCTGTTTCCCAAGGGATTAAATCTGAGTAATTTACAGCCCTACTAATACTTCCTAAAGGAAGGTATTGCAGCTTGAATGCTTGTGTAACCAGCTGTGTCTTTAACATTTTTCAGATCTTGCATGAGTAGTTCCATCTCCAGTGCTTCAATGTGTTCATTCATGTTTAAGAGTGCATATTAAACCACTATGAGGTAAAATTCAAAAATCACTTTTCATTATGTTTCCATACAGTTTGCTGGTTGCTTTTTATCTTCTTGGCCTCAAAAAAAACCCTTTGTTTGTTTCAACATCGTTCTAGGTGTGCAGCTGGGCACTCCCTCTTGCACAATGCAATATATACAAGCGCATTTAAAAAGAGTCTTTTGTCCAACAAACCGCTGTCACATTCCTTTACCCCCACCCTTCCCACCAATAAGGCAAGATGGGGTGGGTTTTCTTCTGCCTTCATTTTCAGGGGAAAAAGAAGTGCAATCTGTTTTCCATGCTGTTTCAACTATTATAGCAGAGGGTGTAACATTTCAGGCCCAGTGCTTTGCACTTTAAACTCTTGTGTTTCTCTTAGCATTCTGAGAGAAAAGATGTTTAAGGGAAAAATTGCACCAGGTATGTTTATTGATACCCAGAGTTTTGTCTTTCCTATTTCTCTTGACAACAATATGAGGTTACAGAAATATTTATAGCCTTTTTGACAGGACACTGCTGCAGAGTAACACTGTGGTCCTCTGTAGACTGAAGGCCTTATTTGTTAATACTTCAAACAGTATAGCATAGTAGAATGATGTCTTCATTGTTCAGGGAATCAGACAGAGAAAATTTTGGGCTCGGTTCACATATTCTGATTTTAAAAATATACTATACAATCAGTGTAGCCTTCATTGAATGGACAAACTCAGGCAAAAATATAAATGGGAAATTTTTATCCAAGAATGGTATGTTTTCCTAAAATTTCCATCATTTTAGTAAAGGTGTTCTTTCATTTAAGCAGAAGCTAGAGAAACACATCCTAAATACAGTCAGAGAACAGAGCAGTTGGAGAATATTAGGAGAAGGAGGAGGAAAATGCTCTTACACTTTATAGCATCAGTGAGGCTATTACTGTGTCTGAAAGACATATTTAAAAGCAATATGTGAAATTGGAAAAGGTCTACTGAGATACTCTGAAATCTGAATAATGGACTATATAGGGTAAGATTTAAGACCCTTGTACTGTGGAAGATTTGAAGTATCAATCCATCAAAAATCCAACAGGAGATTAATCCATGAGTTGATCTCATTTTCGAAGTATCCACATAGGAAAGATTTATGGATCTTAGCAGAAAAAAAAGTGTAAAGAGATCAAGAGACATAAGCTAGTAGAGGTGAATGTCAACTAAAAATAAAGCACTGTATTAACAGTGGAGTGATTTCCATGCCACCTGAAACTCTTAAATCAATAGAAGCTGTCTTTTCAAAATATACACTATAATTCAAACAGAAATGATGGGTTTAGTGCAAAAATACTGGTGCTATGCTGCTGCTCAGAACTTAATTTCTCGTTTCTGGAATGGGAGAGTTTCAGATCATGCTTCAGAGCTCAGCCTGTTGTAGTGCCTGTGGCTAGATTTCTTTATTTTAGGTGAGAGTTGATTCATAGACAGAAAGCCACAGGCCAAGAGTCCTACATATTTTTGCCCTGCACAGTGCTGTTTTTGATGTCTACAATCTAACACTGGAGGTATGACACAGACACAGGGTGACTCATTTCTTGCACGTTCCCTATTAGGCATATCATCATTCAAGAAGAGACTGGTCAAACTATGTGAAATTGCTACAGATACTGAGATATGACATGGGCTTTGCTCTCCTGAACTTGAGATAAACTTAAGAGTTAGCTCTCTGGTCATTCAAACTTGTGTTCCTGTATAGCCCAAAGTTGACATAATGTAGGTGAAATTGTGGAAAAGCTGTTCTGAACTTTAGAAAATATCATTTGTGTAGGACCAGAAACACTGTATCCCAGGGTTTGTCCGCTTCCCAAACTATTCATTTCCCCAGCAATGGATAGCTTCTTTTTATACCTTAACCTTTTGAACAGGCTTCCTGGAGGCTTCCAGGCTTCCAGGATCAGTCCTTCCTTCACAATTAAAACATTTCTGATGTTAAACAACCCTCCATTGTTGTTTCAAGAATAGCTGCTATATCACCTGTTAGGGGTTTCCTGTTTATCAGTAGAGAGCCCAGATATCACAAAGTATCTCTCTTGAGTATTAGGAAGACTAAAATACTACTTTATGCTAGCAGTATTGCATATACTTTTCTTTTCAACTACTACTACTGCTGTGGACATTTTGCACAAGTACAGACCATTTTGACAACAAATCTCAATAAATAAATTTTATGTTGGTTTTTTTTTTAATCTGTTTTGAGATGGTCTTTCTAAACTTCTCCATTGAAAGAGATATAAAAATGTTCTGAAAGACAATAATCCATAACCAAGGCACATATTAAAAAAATCATTCTATCTCTTCCTTTATAAAATATTTACTATCTAAAAGTTTGTGTTCCTAATGCCTTTCTGAATGTTTATATTAAAAAAATTTTCTCTTTGTAGCAGTTTGGATCAAAAGACATTAAAATGTTCCAAACATAAGAATTATGGAATTGCTGTTACAATGTGTTGGCTTTAAGTCCATAGATAATTTTAAATACATGGTGGAAAGTGAAGAATAACATATATAGTGAATTAATACAGTATTTCTATTTCTCTGTGGCCTCAGATATGTTTGGTGTTGGCTTAGTATTCCAAATCAGTAATAAGGATGTTAAAAAAGGATAAACTAAAATAGTTAATTCCCGATTCATTTGTTGTTATTAATGAATGCTTGTTTGCAAATTGCTTTGATACATACAATTGAAGGCACAATATTCAAGTCAGTAGACCAAATTTTTGTCTACTAACAAGAATGTAGCAGAATGGAAGGACTGACAAGTAACTGGTCTCATGAGACTGCTATCACAACTGTTTGTCAGGGAGCACTGGCAACACCTTTCCTCCAGTTAACCAAATATAATTAATGAAAATTTGGCATCCTAGTGGCTGGTGAAGAAGCTAAACAAATCAAGTCCATTGTATTCCATGATCCTAGCCAGGGGTGTTCAATCTTATGAAAGTCATGATTTTAAGCAAGATTAATTTAAACTGGGGTGCAGATGTGAGGGTATGTAAAGGAATTCTGTTTCTTTTTTCAAAGTTTGTACTTTCTCTGTTTCTTTTAATTGGTTTCATGTGATTTTTATTTATCTTTCGGTCTATTAAAAAAAGAAAAAAAGCCTTATGCAAAGCAAGATGATAAACAACATAGAAATATTTCTTCATTTTATCATTTCCTTTGGTTTTCATAGAGACAAATGTTTTTGTTTCCTGACAACACATTGGCAAGGAACAACAAAAATTTTGCTGCCAGCTTGTTCCAAGTTTAATCCACATACTTAGGATCAGATAAAGAAATATTTTAGAGGACATCTTATAGAACACATTCATCTTAACTCAGTGGAGAATCAGAAGTTGTTTACAGACATAAAAGCTTTCCCTTGACAGTCATTCAATAAAGGAGCAAGTGCAACTCCATTTCTTCTGCCATTTATCAGTTATCTGTGTACAACGCTTTCTTGAATAATAACTATAGAAGAGAAGAAAGGAAGCAGACACACTCTCATAAACAGTTTTTCCCCCATCTACATTTTACTGGACGCAACAGGAATAGTTTCTAGATGATTTTTACAAATATGCATGGTAGTTTAATTTTATGCTAGCTCAGAACTAAGAACAAAGCCTCCGCTAAATAAATAATCCTGTTATCATTTAATTGTGTGAGTTTAGGTCTTTCTTCCTTTTATTTCCACATTGAAATTATATGTGCAGGTGAACTCTGTCACCATGAGAATCCCTGCTGAGATCAACATTACAGTCATAGCTGTGGTTTAGTTTACCTTATATTTCTCACAGCACACACTTAGGAGACATGAGGATTTTAAAGTTCAATGATAATTAAAGTCATTTCAATCTGCAGCACCTGTGTAGTAAATGCAGATGTTTTATCTGCTTCTCTGCAAGAATGGAGGAAGAATGTTTAGGCATGTTTAATGGGGAGAATACCACAGACAGAACATACTGCTGAGTGTTCTTCTCTCTTTTTCCTCCTTTTGCTCCTTTCCCTCCTTTCTTCCCTTCATTCTTTCACTGCCTCTCACATTCCCTCACTCCCTTGCGCTGGTTTGCCGTAGCCGTTTAGATCAAGACAAGAGAGAAACCGCAGACATTCATGCTTCGAGGTTACTTTGTTACAGGTTGAAACAAAATCTTAAATGCCCACCTGTGCATTAACCCTCACTTCCAAAACTCACACGTGATAACCTGAAGAGCCCAGATTTGTTCTGCATCAGTGGCTGTCAGTAATTGTTTTCTCTCCTCTGGTTTATATATGTGTTCGTGTCTATAATTCTCAGGGATTAGCCTAAACCTAAGGTAGGAAATAGTTTTAATTAAAAATAGATTGAGTAAACCAATGAATTGTAACACGAAATCCTTGTGAACTAAGAGTGATACTGAGCCTGAATAATGTTTTTTCCTGTTTTAAACAGGAACGGATTTGGTCTTATCACTGATCTTCAGTTTTAGAGCACATAGAATGCTTCTTTATTATATTTTATTTTTTTATAATTAATTCCCAAACTCAAAACGTTTTGATCATCCTCTTGAAGGCTAAGTATCTGAAGCCCCATAAGTCTCTTATCTGTCATGTGTAAAACTGTGTTTCTTTGTCCAGCCTTGTGAAATGATAAATAAGATATGAGTTTCTAAGGCCATACGTCTACTGTACAAGAATAACAACAAAAGCATAATATATTGCTAATTATTCAAAGAATTTTAAAACTTTAGAAATTCCAGTCACATTGTATCCTTGAATCAAAATCTAGAAATACAAAAAATTACAAGATTGACAGGATTCTCCAGATGATAGCAACAGCCAACATCTTCTGCTTCCTGTGTGTACCTGTACACATCCCATTTCATAAGAAAATCATGTAATAACATGATGAAAGACTTTCACAGTAAGTAAGAGTTATTCAGCCATCTCAAGGCAACATAGGGTT
This sequence comes from Myiotriccus ornatus, assembly GCA_036023395.1. Classification (NCBI taxonomy): domain Eukaryota; kingdom Metazoa; phylum Chordata; class Aves; order Passeriformes; family Tyrannidae; genus Myiotriccus; species Myiotriccus ornatus. The sequence goes on along the minus strand of JAYRBT010000093.1, from coordinate 41,566,779 downwards.
GTTTTCCTGTTCACCGAGCTTTTATATAACGTATTTTCTTATCAGTTTTTGCTGTCTGCAGTTTCTTAAATCATGAGTCCTGGATCACTAGACTCAGAAATTAAATGAGTCAGTGGCAGTATGAAAATGTGGCCTCACAATTCTCCCTTACAGAATGAATAAGAACATCTTGACCTGTACATTAGCAATACATCTGATCAGTGTTTCAAAAACAAATCACAGAATATGTTTCATCTGTGACAGATAATCTTGGTTTAGGACAGGGATCCCTCTTGTAAATGTAATTTCGATCTTCAGGAAAGACTAGTGGGATGTTTTTACTGCAAAAGATGTCTGCTTTCTTTTACAGTAATACTAGTTTTATGAATTCAGATTTGTAAACAGCAAGATGTATCCTTTTCTGATTTCCACTTTTGTAACTAGTGAAGTTTGGTATTTGTCAAATGTCACTCCAATTTTTTTCTCCATCTAAAAAGAGTAATAGTATGTACGATGAAAATGTTTCTACTTTTTGTAATTAGAGTCTCTGCCTTTAGCATGGGACATCCTGTTACAAGTTACCTGCGTTTTCTGCAGGACATCAAGTAACATGTTACTGCAGCTTTGAAGTAGCAGAACTTGGCTCAGCATTTTCCAAGTTTTCTGTAATCTGAACAGGCACTAGTGATCAGTGAGTATCAGACTGAGTAAATTTTTGAAACTTTTGATTAACAGCATGTATATTTAAAAGTATGGCACACCTTGAACTTTATTGTAACATAATCCACACGTGCTTGTTTAGACATTAAAAAATTTACTCTGGTCAGTTAGGGTTGATAATGAAGAATATGATTCTAGAGGGAATTGATAGGAGAAATGAATTACAAACAAACTGACTAAATCAACTGAAAATGGATGCCTGCCCTCACTACTAATGCTATAAAGCACTAAGTGTGCTTCAGACAGTTTTACTGCTTTCTGGTCCTGCCAAGAATCCTTAGCTTATATGTGTACTGTGTTTTATCTCTTTTAATAAATACAGTGCTTGTGGAATGCAAACTACCCTTTATCTTTCAATTCCAGCAAAACACCTAGATTGAAAATATTCCAGAATTCCATTTATTTCCTCAGTAATATGTGATCTTCTGTGGTTTTGTTCTTGGCACTGCTAGCATCTCACATAAGCTCACCCTGGAAACTTCTAGACAAGAGTAACTGAAATACTCCCTTCAGAATCAAAGATATAATCGGGAAAAAATTGTATAGGGTCCTATAATAGTAAATTTTTTCAGAACTCATACATGTAGATCTCAACATAAAAATGACAAGGTTTTAGTTCCTACACTACAATTCAAACTGAATCTTTAACCTTCCTGAAAATATTTGAGTATTAATAGTAAAATTTTTCATACTTTTCTGTTTCTCTGGATTTCTTCAGATTTGATCATGCTGATTTCAAGAGCCAGTGGAAAAGATTATCAGAGTCTTGTAATATAGGTTCTCCTCGAAGATGCTGGTGTCATTACACAGGGAATTGCAATGGATTACTTCTGGCCCATTAGTACATCAATAAATGGTTGGTACCTTGAACGATATGAAAGAAAAGAAACATATTTTCTGACAAGTACATTTCTCTACACATTTAAAATGGATATAGTATTTTCAAGATTTTTATTGGCCCCCCCTTAGAATTTAAGAAGTATCTTGATACTCACTTTGAAGATTTTTCAGTGAAATTGAGGAGTATGTTAAAACCAAGTTAGTCTTGAACCCCTCCATTAAGCTTCATGGGCTGCACACTCTTTAAGAAGTTACTATCCACTTAGATACATCTTTGAGTATTTAAGCACCTGGTAGGCATAACCTTTGATTACTCTCTAATATATGGGTGGAAAAAGTAAAGCACCAATAGTTTCCTTTAATTAAATTGCTTTTCAATTTACACATAAAAATACCCACCTGCCAGATGCACCTTTGCAGCGTGCTTGAGTAGCTTCCCTTTGCAGCCCCATAAAGCCCATCTACCCACCACTGCACCATGAAGTGCTCCAGAAACAGTGACTTCAAGGAGCTCTCACTTGCACCTCTTGCAAATTTACTTCTCTCTTTTTTTCCTTTGTCAGTAGCTCCACAGCCACACACCACTCCTCAAAATATGTGGCAATGCAAACGATATTCAAAATTACTAAGCAAGTGTTAAGACTGTAAATGTTTACCAAATGTCTCTATAAGGACTTCAAAGCATTGCTGTGTTTAGCTGTTTGGAGATGCACTAGCCTCATAGCTTAACAATGTAATAAGAAAAAAACCTCTGTGCCATTAGGATAAATGTGTTTCTTTCTTTATGCTTTGCTTTTGGATAACTAATATGGTTCATTGTGGGAAACTGGAAGTCTGAAAGGCACACAGCCTCAGTACTCTTTTCCATTGAATCACATGGACTGAAACTCCTCTCTATATAAACACTAAAATACCAGAAATGCCACTGCTGAAGAAGCTTATCCATCCTGAGTTTTGCAGTGTCTGTCTGACTGGTTTGCCAAAGAGATTTGCAGATAAGAGTAAAACAGAACAATTTTGATGCCAGGTTTCTCAAAACAGCAGTCAAAGCAGTAGGGATGTGTGTGAAATAAATCAGACCATGAAGGGTTCCTAACTTTTCCATTTTCACTTTTCCCCCCTCTCTTCCAGTTCTTCGACACATCTATGTCTCTTGAGCAGATTAAGTTACCGGTTACTCAGTTTATATGAAAGGAAAATCTAAACTTTTCCAAATAGAAAGGAGTTTTTGCAGTCTGCAGATTAAGTGTATGTGACACAGTTGGTTTCTCCATCACTGTGACTTTAGAGAAGCCTGAATTTTATGAGTATTTTTTAGTGTAGCATTTGCCAGAGGTTTCCAGTTTCTCTAAGAATTTGAAAAGCTGAAACAGAGAGGAAAACTTTTGGGATAGCTCAGAAGCTAGTCAAAATCTGTGATGGTAACATCTCCAGGGTCTGAGACAGAAGTAAAGGAGTAAGTTGAGGAAACTTTTGTTTTAGTCACTTGAGGTTGTCTGTTTAAAAAACTCAGTGTAGTCTGTGGTTGCACACAAGGCAGGTATTTTGTAATTGCACTAAGCTGAAACCAGAGCTGAAAGAGTTGTCTAGAGCTCATGAAAAAATAAAATACCCTTTGATTTGAAAAACAAGGTAGAGGAGCTGAAATACCATGGCTTTAGAGAGCTTATAAGTGACTGTGAGGTTGTGTAAAACTGTAGGAATGGTTTATTCAGACTTAAAGAGTGTGAAGTAGGAGAGGTAACAGCAGCATAAGTCAGGCAGCTGCCATGGATGTCCTGGCTCTCTGTGCTCTAGCAAAAGGCACAGTGACCGTCCTCTACCTGACAGCTGGTGAGGAAGAGACTTTCAGATAAACTCAGGAGAAGACATGTGGGAAGCATCTAATCATCTAATAAATAAATATGTTAAGTCCCATGCATGGTGACTTCATACTTTGTACCGCAGTCTTAAAATACAAAATTCTTGCATGATTCTTTCAAACTTCCACAAGAAATATCCACTAATAAACACACTTGTATTAATATTCACACTCAGAAGTGTTTTTTATAACTCTTTTCCTCCCTTTCCATCTATTCTGGATGTACAGAATGCAAACACCATTAAGCAAAACCTTATCAGTTGTAGTTAAAATTATAGTTACATATACAATTAATCTTCATAACATTCACTGTTCTGTGGCACAAAACTAATCACCAAGATCAGGATAAAAGTGACTTAAAAGGGACAAAAATGACAATGTACCTGAGTCCCCTTTCTACTTCGGGCTGATTAGAATATTCAGCTGTCATAGCTGGAAAACTAAAAGCAAAAGAAAAAGTTTTACATCTCTTATAAAAGAACTTTTCTTCTAACAATCTTAAAAAAAAAAAAAAAAAGGAGGGGGGAGGCATTCACTGAAAGTAGAAGAACCAGAATTCAGGACTCAGCAACTATTATGCTGAAAGAGCACTGATGTGGATGAAACGCTTTGCCTTCTTATGAGCCAGCAGTGAAAGTACAGACATAGAAATAAATATCTGGTTAGCAGTAAAACCTTAATAAACCCTAAAGTTTCTCCATAATAAACAACTTTGAAGAAATCTTAATTCTTTGTTGACAAAAGGAATCAAATTTATGTCACCTTACATAGATGTTTCTCTCCATTTTATTTTATGTATTCTTACTGTAAAAAGAAAAATCATTGTTGGATATTTTTGTGACTTAAAAAAAAAATCCTCCCACCCCAGAAAAAAACCAAAAACAAAACCAAAAATCTTCATTCATCTGGCGTCTTTTCTCATCCTCAGAATTACAGAATCATGAACTCCGAGCACACTAATTCAATATTAGCACTCTAAGCTATTTTGTTCTAATACTAGGATTTTTAGCACCAAAAAAAATTATTTGAAGATACCTCTGAATTTATTGTTAAGAATGAAGAGAGATTATGATATAGAGATATTTACAGGGTAAACCCACCATCTATGAAATCAAGTAAATAATAAATAGATGATTGTTTAATATATTTTGGGATACAACCAGCTATCCTATGCAATTCATGCAACTGCGATACTTTCTACACATACTCATTTTTAATGTGTTTTTTTTTTTTTTACTATTTGACTTTTGACTACTTCTTTTTTTTACAGAACAATTTAGAGACTTATTTGTTAGTAAGTTCATCACAAATTAGCTCCTTTTAACATTTTTTTCCATGACAATGGCTCTGTGAACACTCATGGCCTCCTACAACACATTTGATCTCTTACATGCTCTCTATTTTGACTGTTAATGCTTTCCAGCTCAGCATGCATCACTGAAGTTATAAACAGAGCAGAAATGATGTACAGTAGAGCAAAGAGCTAAGTGGAATATATAATCAAAACGAGATGTTCTTTGATTGGTATCTTGTTTTAGGTACTGTAAGGGCACTAGAATTGGACAAGCTCAGTATTTTACTTCAGTTACATAAATAGGTGAGCTGAAATTGTGCTTTGCATGCATATGTGTATTTACACTACACAGGTGAAAAGCAGTGCCACAGAAAGGGAGTCCTGGTCAATGACAATTTGAATGAGTCAAGAGTGTCCTGCCAGCCAGGAGGGCCAACCGTGTCCTGGGGGACATCAGGCAAAGCATCAACAGCTCATCAAGGGCCAGGATTGTCCCGCTCTGCTCTGCACTGGGGCATCCTCCCCTTGAATATTGTGGCACTTTGAGGCACCACAATATAAGACATTGTGTTACTGTGAGGTGTCCAAAAGAGAGTAACAAAGATGGTGAAGGGCCTTGAGGGGAAGATGTAAGAGGAGTGGCTGAGGGCATTTGGTGTGTTCAGCCTGGAGAAAAGGAGATTGAGGGGAGACCTCATTGCAGCCTTCGACACAGAGGGGCAAATACTGATCTCTTTACTCTCATGACCAGCTTCAGGACTCAAAGAAGTGTCATGAATGAAGCTTAGTCAGGGGAGGTTTAGGTTGGATATCAGGAAGTTGTTTTTCACCCAGAGGGTTACTGACACACTGAAACAGGCTCCCCAGGGAAGTGATCACAGCACCAAGCCTGCCTGAGTTCAAGAAGCATTTAGACAACATTCTCAGGCACATGGTGTGATTCTTGGGGTGTCCTGGGCAGGGCCAGGAGTTGGGCTCAATGATCCTGATGGGTCCCTTCCACCTCAGCATATTCTGTGGTCCTATAATTCTATAGAATTACCAGTCCCCTGAAAAACACAATGAAAGATCAAGCTAACTGAGTATCTTTGTTGACCTATTTGTTACCTGAGTTGTTCTATTTTAGAATTAAAAGATATTTAGGGCTTTAAATGGACATAAATACTTGTTCTTTCTAACCTTTTATACTGATATTTACAGCCATCATTATTATATGTATCAAAGTTATTGTTTGGGTTTTTTTTACAAGGAGTTTGTCAAAAATAGTTTGAGGTTTTTTTCTCAGTTATTTACATTTAACAAATATGACTAATGAAAAATTTTCATTTCTCATGGCAGAAACACACTTCCTGTGATCATATATTCATGAGAATCACCAGCTTCATTGTTTCTCCTTTTTTTACCAAGCCCATGACTTAATTGAAGAATGGTTTCAAATACATTCTAGAAGTTTTGTTTATAGAGCTTCCAGCCAAATTCATAATGACCTTCAAAAAGTTTCTGATGTCCAAGAAGGAAAAATGAAAGCTAGGAAAATCTTATTACTTTCAACTTGAGGGCATTTAATTTTCAAAAATGCAGAAGAAAAATCCTTTTCTAATACCATTTCTTATGACCATAACCTGAAATAAACCAGAAAGAGTTTGAATGTGGCTATATTGTTATTATATTCTCTTTGGGAAACTCACATACAATTTTGTATTTTCTTTCTTCTCTTTGCAGTAAGACTGCAGAAATTAAGGTTATAAAATAGATGAGTTTTTGTTCTAGCCACAGAAATTCAAGATCTCAGTGAGCGCAATTGGGAGGCATGCTGTTGTCTAACTTTGGTTTATCACTGTCATATAGACTCATACAGAGCCAGGGCATAGCACTAGCAGATCATATGAGAAACTATTATTGATATCTATCCTTGACAGCCAAAACCAAGCTTAATACAAGGGAAGAGTATCAAAACCATGTAAGGTGCCTTTTGGCCAGAGAAAAAAATTCATTTAAATATAGGTTTCTATTTAGTTTTGGGGCACAAAATACTATAAATTCAAATCTTTCATATTTTCCTTCATTTTGTATTCAGAGCAGCAAAGAATGCAATTGTCTCTAAGAAACAGACTTTACAAGGAAAATGTGCAGATGAAGCAATGAAGGTTCCACGAGGGGGAACAAGTTTTATTTACATTTTCAGGCATTTAAAGAGTAGTCTAAGCTATAGATTTTGATCTGTAACTATTTTTATTTTCATTCTTCACTTCAAGCAAAACTCACCAACTTTGCTTTCAAATAAGTTTTCCTTGGGGTCCTTTTCACTCCGTTGCCATTTAGTCTGCTAACACCTCTTTGACAATAAAGCTTTTAGAACCAAAGGTAACTGTGCTGTTCATTGAGATATTTATGACCATGTTTAACTGTCCATAATAGCAATGCTGCCTGTGTCTAAGTATTCAACTTCTGTAGAAATGCATATAGGAGTAAGGGTTGGACTTGATGATCTTGGAGGTCCTTTCTAACTTTAAAGATTCTATGATTCTAAGAACAGTGACTCTATTCCTCATATTTCTCTATTTTTGTCTTCTGCCACGATATTTATGCTAGAACCCTTGGCAATACTGACACAACCTTGCTTTCTGTTTTGGTCTCATTTATACAGATTTCAGTTCATGAAATAGGAGAGCTAATGTCTGTGTTTTTCAGCTGTCTAGGAGCTCTATTTATCAGATATTTTCTAGGCAAAGTGGAAAGTTTCTGCATGATCAATAAACATTAAGGCAATGGTAGTTTATATTCTTCTGATTTTTTTCTCCCAGCAGTTCATTTAACATCTTAAGGTGATCCGTTGTAGGATATCCTGATTGATAATATTTCTGTTCCTTTGGAAATCTGGAGCTCAGCATGAAATGAACTGCTTACGAAATGAAGAAAATAGGACGTATCTTCCTTCACAGTTGATTTAATTTTGAGCAAATTCCTCTTTGCCTTTTTTTTAAAGGACATAAATAGATAGATAGACAGATAGATAGATAGACAGACAGACAAACATAGGTCAGAGTACATAATGTATTACATATTTCTCACATATGGTTATATATATATGTTTACAAACATACAGTGGGATTGTATCCTCATGCCCCTTTACATCTTGGCTGCAGATTATATTCCTCAGGAAAGCTGTCATTAGGAAACAGCATGGAGGGAAAGGCTTATGCTAAATTTACCCCAAAGCCAGTGCTGAAAGAAGTTCACAGTGAAGACAGAAGCAAATGTTGTTGATTTCTTAAAGGTCTGAATTGTTGGTTCATTTGAAAATTGAACTCTGACCCTTGGAGCACTATGTGTTTTTTAAGGTATCTTTCCAGTGATTCATTGTTCAGTGGTCCACATTTAGCCAGAAGTCCATCTTAGCTTGACTTCAGCACAGGTTAGGGTTTTTAATCAGATTGGGACATGGGACTTCACAGCCAGGACTATGGGACACCACAGTGGAATGTTGTCTAACCTTCCATCATTTTTCTGTCTCTTTCTGGGCAACCTGCTGCTCTGTAAAATATGGTTAAAGGTGAATATTTCTTAAATTAATCCCTCATGAGTCATTTAATCCTAGATATGATTAGCAGGTTCTTAAATGTAATGATTATTAAAGTCCTCTCCCTTCCATTCAGTGGGATTTTTTCTTTCCACATGCAACAACCAGTGACACTCTCCATCTGCTATTAGATGTATAGTGCTTTATAATTCACCTTTGTGGGAAAACTATCCCGTAACTGTACACTACTCCAGCACAGACCAGCAGCAATTCTTTACTCAAAAATCATGGCATTTCAGCTTGGGGCCAAAAATTCTTGAGTTCTTTGTCCATGAATCCACAAAGATCATTTGTGGGACCACTTAAAATGCTACCTGAC
>JAYRBT010000093.1:41544630-41556977 GCA_036023395.1 Myiotriccus ornatus | reverse complement strand
AAAAATTCCATCCTTGTTTATGATATTACAATAATCTTATATTAAAGAAACCAGGTTTAAATGTGAAGGGAAGACAGGCTGAACGTGATATTTTAATACTGGTAAGAAAAAATCTTAATTATTAAGTTAATGCAAATAAATAAATATTATAGATCTGGCAGAAGGAAAGTATGGACTCTGTGACCAAGCAGTTTACCTAGATCTGTAATAATTTAGTCAGTGTTTTGATAATATTGTTTAGCATAGCCTGAAGTCTTACATTTAGATGTCTCATCAAAAAAAAAGACGTCTTTTACTCCCTTTTAGTGGACTTGCTGAGTGCCTCAGTTTAGGAAGAAATGAATTCCAAAGTTTTGTATGCCTGGCCCTGGAGTTAAGAAGACTGAGTTATATTACCTGTGACTGACTTTTCCTAGTGCCAGAGTCCTAAAATGCAATGAAATCAGATTTCCTTAGATTAGTAGGGTATATATAATATGTTAAGATCCTGCTTTTTCAAATTAATTTATGTGCTCAGTTCATCATTGCGCTTCTAAAGAGTCACACTGAGTCTAGTAAGAAGTTATTTATATGGCTGGAAATGCACCAAATGGACCAAATTCAGTTAATGCCCCTTTCCCTTTTCTGTACTATGTATATATTTATTTATATATATATTTATATATATATAAAGAGAGAGACAGAGAGACTCTACAAACACATATATACTACTATATATATACGTATGGCAAATTATGCACTTATTTATTTGCTTTAGTTTATACTTCTGTTTTGATAGATGATGTATAATGAGTTAAAGCTGTAAAGAAGAGAAACTAAGTCGTATTACAGCCTGAACACCTGTTGTTACCTACTTTCTCTTGCCCCTCTCACTTACTGCTATGTCAGGGTGGTCTTTTTGTGCAAACAAGCCCAAAAGCTTCTTCAGCTAAAGCATGAAATGTTCAAGGTGAAGTTGAGTGATGTACTGAATCTCTCTGATATACTGATGTACTGATGTACTTCTGCTGGGAACTGGCTCTTCAGCATAGAAACTCTTGCAGAAACTTTTAACAGATATCAATCAGCCCTGTTAAAGCAGTGTAGCACTGCTGTCAGTTGCATGGAAACAGCCCTGAGACATCCTCTCTTGGACATTTCCTGAAAATCCCCAGGAAATTTATGCTTAATTGCTTCTCTGGGAGTTGCTTGTAGCTCACAAGCAAACCTTGCTAGTTTTCCTTTTTGGTACATGTCTCTGATATCCACAGTCCTATACCTAGCTAGTGGCAAGGGCTGATATGTTTTGACGACAGACTACATTGTCTAGTCAGTGAAACCAAGCAGCCCTGCTCTCCTTGTGGCATTTTGCTCTGCTTAAGCAAGGATACAGCAGCTCAAAGTTTGCCTTATTTACAAGCTACTAGTGATGAATCGAGTAGGAAGGGTCTGTTCTTTTTAGTGTTGAAGAATGCTGAAACCAGCTTGGCCTAATTCTCAGACTCACTGTGAGGACATGCAAGACAGATGTTTCGCAACTGAGGCCAGGAGCAGCAAGGATTTGAAGGCTCTGATATGGAACTGAGAGTCAGAAGTGTCAAGCAGCAGAAACAAACAACTGATAACACCTTTTTCATCAGGAAAGCATATTTTGCTGAGTAAGCCTGAAAACACACTGTCTAAAAATGTATATGAATGACAGTCAATCACTTCATACTATAAAAAGGCCAATCTCATTTTTGCTCCCAAAGGTGGGAGAGACTAAATAAATCATTTAATGTATTTATATAAAATATTTGTGTAGCCATTCTTAATTCTGTGGATACACTTGTATAAACGTATAATCTTTCAGACATAAACTGTTGACCGACTCTGGGGCTGGGACTGGATCTAGCCACCTAGACTCCTCTCTGAGAAGGAGTTTAAAAGGCAAGGGGGTCCTCTCTGAACCTTGTGACTCAGTGGTAAGTCTTCTCTAATAAACACTGTTTGAAGCTCCCCCTCTGCCCCTGCCACCCCTGTAAGCCTGACTTACAGCTCTTAGTGTGGGAGTGGTGTCCAGCCCTCTGCAGGGAGGAGGATAGCAGCTGCCAAAACCTATTCAGCACTGTCACTGCTAGCATGACTGTCCCCACACCTGTGTCTGCCAGCCAGTGCCACAGCCACAGACAGGCTGCTTGGTGCAGTCCATTTAAGGCTGACCTTCCTGAGCAAGTCAAAGGCTGATTCATGTCAGCAGCTGTAAACATAATGAGAGTCAGATAACCTTTGCAAAGGAAAAACCTGGGGTCAAACAGATTTCCTAAAGTCAGTGCTACAACCAGCCTTCACCTTTTATGAGAAAAAGTTTCTCCTAGCTGCAAAAAAAAAAAAAGAAAAAAAAAAAGCACTTGAATTTTGTATCAGACAGTGAAGGCCACAGTCTCTGAATGGTTTATGACAAGTGGTCCCAACTAAAACACAAAGACTGTCCAAAGTTATCTCAGCATTTTTTTAACACCATACTTACCTGTATGAATGAATTGGTTTCCTTTGGATAGCCACAGTGAGCTCATCACTAGACTAATTTGTTACTGAAAGTAATGGAGATTTTGAATCTGCATATCTACAGTGGAACAAACCCCTCTGTTGACCCAACACTTTTTACTAAGGGTGGACTTGATCTGACTCAAATTCAGCTTTGTAAAAGGATGTTAACTACCTGGATAGATTCCCAGTTTAGTCATTGGCAAACATCATATTCAGTATCCTAGTAATCCCAGACTGAGATAATTCAGTCACAGGAAGTGCTAATCTCAGTGGTAATCTCCTAACAACAACAAGATCTCAAGGTTAGGTATCACTTAGAGTATCTTGTCATCCTAGAAATGCTCCAGAGCAACAAACACAGGTCTACATTGCCTTTGTAGATCAGCTTTGAGACAGAGGTCTCAATACACAAGAGCTGTGCTCCCCCAGAAAGTTTGTGTCTATAAGTTCTTTCTCCTGGTGTGCCTATCCTTAAAGTAACCTATTTTAACTTAAGTAACATCCAATTTATGGTTTTTCTGAAGTTCAAGGCATCTAAACATAGGGGCTGAAATTGTTTTCCTCTCGGCTTTGGATGAATATGAAATAAGTTTTTCCCAGTTATGACCTCATTTCCATAACAAGACTGATTGTCTGGTGTCAAGGAGTAAAATAGCTCAGCAAAGATCCAATGAAAGACACATTGGATAGTTTAATTTACTATTCACAATATAAGACAGAACGGCTCCAGTTGATTTATATAATTTTATTTACAGACAGATTGAGTCAGAGATCCACTTTTTCTGTCAGTATATAGAAGAGCTATATAAACATAAAAGTATAAAAACTTTCAGCAGGATATAATGGATTATTTAAAAATAATTATTTCATTTCAATAAGATTTTATTTTAATATATGTATATTTTCCAGAAGAGTAAAAGGAAAAAGGAAACAAATATATTAAGTAGATTTCAGCTGCAGACAAGGAAAACATTTCAACAATTAAAGTCTTACATATTGACTTTGGAATATAAGAAGCAAGCAATAAGCTCTTCGTCATAATATATACAGAGAGAAGGCCTTTTGGATGACTCAGTAGAAAGAACAATAGTTTACTTATCTAGGTTTATGCTCTCAAAATAGTGACTATGGACATGTGTAATACAGATAAACTTCACTGCCAGAACTCCCTGAATTCTGGAAAGGTCAGTGGCTTCTAACACCAAAACAGATGCAAAAAACTTATGGAAAATAACTAGAAAAACAGTTGGTCACAGATCAAGACTTGAGCATGTTTGTTTACACATAAGTGTAACAAACACTGGTTGAATTCACTAAACATCATGAGTATCTTTTCATACCTCTTTAAAAGACATAGCCTGGAAAAAATTGAACACCATAATCATGGTGGAAGACGTGATACTGGTGTCTTCAAATGAAGTTTCTTGAGCACTGGGATGTCTGCCTGAGAGCATTGGCCTCAAACACACAGCAGAAATGTTAATAAGAGTAGGTCACCATGCATCAGTCTTTCCCAATATTCAGATTTACTTAGAAACACATACTTTTAGTGAACAGATTGTTTCTTGGTATTTACTTTTGAGGCCTTTTGCTACTGGAACTGTTTTAGAAAAATAAATGCTGACTATCAGACCAACAGACAGCCTCTTGCAAGAACTCTTGAAACACGAATGTGACTCTTAGCTGACTTTTCGCTTGATGGTGACAGCTAATGTAGTACAGACCAAGCTACTGGAAAAGAAAACACATAGGATATACCACAAGCCAACTGTAACAACCATCATTTCAGATAAAAATGAAATTTCTGATAATCATCCAAATTTGTAATCTCACTGGAACATCCCCTCTTCTGTCCTACCAATCCATTCGCAAACCATTCTGTTACAGCTGATCCACCATCTGCTGTCACTCATGTGTTTTTCTTTACATATTATCAGGATTTATTTAAAAAAGTTAAACCTTCATAATGGGTTTGAGGGAGGAATATAAAAATTTTTATTCAGAAGAATTCCCTCCCATTAACCACTTTTCTACAAGGAATATGTAGAAATTTACTGGTGCCCAGAATCAGTTCAATGGCTTATGAATTGTTACCTAGAATACCATCTGAGTAATTACATTTCAGGACAATCTGACTATGTTCTTTTCATCTTTGTGTATTTTGTGCTTAGAATAAGTATGAAGATGCCGAACTGAACAACATGGTGGGGGTTACTAAAATCCATCCTGAAACCCCTGTCAGGCAGAGATGTTGCAGTAACTCTTTAATCTCCGCTATCATAACCCAGAAAATATTTTTAGGAATCAAGGTCTGAAAACATCTAATATGTAACTTTTCAAAAGTTGTGAGAATTAGAATGATGAGCCTTTTAAACAGCAATCTGTCTCATAATCTTACTATAATCCATTGACCAGGTGGAAGAGGTTGTAGCAATGAATTATCAAACCCCACAGAACCAGTGGTGAAGCTCTGTTTGCCTTTCTTTCCTGTGCCTTTTCAAAGTACATCACTTGAGAGCTAGGTCAATTCCCAGGTTATGTTTTTGAAATCTCCAGAAAGTATCAGAGATTTTGGTCTTACGCAGATTTTTTGTTCTTATTTGTATCTAAAGCCAACTTCAGGTTGATGAAGTAAGAGGGTCATTTCACCAGGGTAAAAGAGTATTCAGCTTACTTTGTCAGTGCCTGAGGAAGATATGAAACACGGGTTTTCGCATCAGTCCTCAGGTTCTCATTACTTCAGACTTCTGAATTCTTTGTGTCAGTATCAGAGTGTAATCAATCTCTTCCTTCCAGTCATGGCTGTCTACTGTCTTCCCTCCCTTCAGAGGCTCAACATGCCAGCACTGTATTACCAAGAATGGAGAACATGCACTGAAGAGAAGAGCCTTTCACACAGAAAGGCTCACTAGAATAGAGAACCAGACACATCATTTTGTTTCTTAAAATGCACTGTATAAAAGATAGAAAAGTCTTTTAACTTCTCTTTTATCAGAAAAGTTCTTGATAGTTCTCCTGACCTTCAAAACGTGAAGCTCTTTTTAAGCCTTCAAAGTGACTGAATGCCTTTACACTAAAATATACACCAGATCTAATTAAAACTCTCTTTTTCTTTCAGAGTTGTATGTCAAGAGACCTTGAAATCCAGCAAGGCACATCTACACAGCTCAAATCTGATTAGCTTTTCAGAGGATAGGCAGCTTTGCAGTGAATATTGATATTCTAATCTGAAACTACGTATAACACTTCATTGCAGAGCAGACATTTTCATCCAACCTAAAATAAGTCATTGTCCATATTTGTCATGCCATATGGCTACACTCTTGGCTAATTGTCTCACTTTAAGGCTTTGTCTGTGGCCAGAGTGCCAACACTGATGGTATCTGATTCTCAGGATGTAACTTGTGAGTTAATAGAGCAATCTAGGGGTGAAGCATATGCTGTACTTCCAAGGCAGCATCACCCTTGACATCATAGGCTCATTTTGGCAAATGGGAAAGTTAAAACATTCCATGCTTCTCTGACGGTTTGGATGAATGCATGAAAATCTACATTACTTAAAATATTTCTCCTACTTCTGAGAGCTTACGAGGGAAAATGAGCTAGCTGATAAGATTTATGTTTGGGCTGCATATATTTATTTTACTCTTTCTCTCTCTCTCTTTAGTCACATATAGAATTCAGCTTAGCATGTAGAGGCAGAAGACTTCTAGCCTTGCAGTTCTGTAAAAAGAAGGAAGAAAAGTGATTGACTGAGCCCAAAGGAAGATAAAACAAAGTTCAGTTCATCTTACTGAAAATAAGAGGAGGATTACACAGTCATGAGTGGTTGCAGGTTGCAGCATAAGTAGCCACTCTCTATCAAGATATTCTTTATCAGTAAGGCCACTAACAATAAATGGATTTCAGACTTTTAAACTTCATACACTTTTTTATATTCGTTGTAAAAAAACCCCCAAAATATATTATTCTTTTTTTATATAGACAAGTAAACCACAGTGAAATACCTGCTTAGAAACCTAAGGGTCAGCAGTGTCCAAAGTGTTGATATATGTACCTGTGTTTCCACATATATCCCCATAGGCACAAAAAAACTCACCGACACTATTACTGATGCATTACTGATGTCATCATGACATGAATTACACTTCTAGACCGGAATGGAATTAAAATCCTACATTTTTCTTGTTCTAGGCCTCAGACAAGTCTCATAAAAGTTTAGAACTTTCTAAACGTTAAGTTTGTTCTCATATGCAGCAACAGTTTTCAGAGTCCTCTCTGTAATACAGTGTACAGTCACTGGAAGTTCCATGAAAGATAAGTATATTGAAATAATTATAGCAATTCCTACGCTTACAATAAACAACTAAAAAAGGAGCAAACAACTGATATATAACAATACAATATTCACCAATTGCTTACAATAAAAATGGGGCAAAGCCTAAACCATTAAAATACAACCACTTTGTTCATTCACACTGAGCATTTGGACCCAAGTTCTGCAGTGAGTTACCTAGTGTAAATTTAAACCAAGCTCCATGTGAATGTAGTTAATACAAATTTCCACAAATAAAAATAAAGGTGGATCTTACCTGCCCAAACAGATTGGTGTTGCCCCTGAGTTCTGGCTGTCTCACCACATCTTTTACTAGTGTGATCTGACTGGTAAAATTCCATGAAAAAGCTGTCAAGAATGTCTGCCTAGATAGAATTTCAAGAAAAGACAGTAAGTTTAGGGCTTCCTGTACCTTCTGCTCCTGCCCTTTCCCTTCAAGAAGGGTACACATAAAGGAATTATGTGTATAATACAAACCTATTATTTTCTCAGCAGTAGCCTAGCCATGGCTAGTGCCCTTAGCTGTCACTAGCACTTCTGGAAAACAACTTAATGCAGTTCTATTTCTCTTTTGGGGTTTTAAACCAAGATTTATTTAACTTTAACATTAAATCCACCATCCATACCAAAAAATAACTTCAGTAACATTAAGAGGATAAATAAGTACCTTGAACAAAGAATGCATCCATAAAAGCTGTCAACCTACTTCACGACTGTGCTGTCTTCCATTACACCAGTGCTCTTCTTCCCCCACCAAACATACCACCATACTGAGCTGGATCTTCCTTTACTCTGCTGCCATTCCTGCCAGAATATAATAAACACAGTGCTGAAAGATCTTACAGGTCACCTGTGATATTTTGGTTTCATTTTTTTCTACTTTAGGGCAGTGTGCAAGAGCAGCAAGATACTTTTTGAAGAAGGAATGTCTTCATATCAGCATAAGAAATAAAAAATATCAAGTATGTCACAGAAATGTTATTGCTGCATTAAGGTAAAAAAATACTGAAGCAGTTGAAGTAATTTTGTAAAAGCTAGTGAGTCTTTAAATATCACTTAATAGTTAACAAACCTGAAGTACCTTGGATAGTTTAAAGACTTAGCATGTTTTCCAGCCTTAAGCTATTTGAAATTTAGGGTGTTTTTTTCTCATTACAGTTTACCAGAGGGTGTCTGGAGTTCAGCTGTTTTCCTGTAGGAAACAGGAATTAAGTTAAAGAATACACTGGCTACTTTGGAAAACAGAAGTGCAGTTACTTTATGTACAGCTTCTCTTTACTCGAGATAGGTTGTGAACCATCCCCTACAGATGGTTCTTTAACCTACTTTTCACAATCAACTTGCAGAATCCAGATACATAATAAGAGAATCATCAGGGTTGGAAGAGATCTTCAAGATCATTTAATCCAACTGTCAACCCAGCACCGACATAATCACCCCTAAACCGTATCTCCAAGTACTACATCCAGGTGCCTCTTGAAGACTTCCAGAGACAGTGACTCCACCACCTCCTTGGGAAACCTTTTCCAAAGCCTAACCACTTTTGCAGTTGAAAAAAAAAAAATCTAATACCTAACCGGAACATCTGGCACACGAGGCTGTTTCCTATCATCCTTTCACTTGAGACACGGCAAAAGAGACTGAATCCCGCCTTGATCCCCACCTCCCAGCAACCTCCGTTCACGTAGCTGTGGAAAGCAAGGGGCCTCCTCCAGGCTAAAAAACCCCAGCTCTCCCAGCTGCTCCTGTTTTAAATCCTTCACCAGCTCCACTGCCCTTTTCTGGACTCACTCATCAATGTCTTTCTTATAGTGAGGGACCCAAAACTGAACACATTACTTGAGGTGCAGCCTCACCAGTGCCGAATGCAAAGGAACAATCACTTCCCTGGTCCTGCTGGCTACACTGTTGTCCTTACAGACCAAGATGCTATTGACCTTCTTGGCCACCTTGACCACCACACTGCTGGCTCATACCAGCTGGATGTCAATCAGCACCCTCAAGTCCCTCTCTTCTCTGCTGAGCAGCTCTCAAGCCACTCTGCCCCAGGCCTGTAGTGTTGTCTGGGGTTGTTGTGATCCAAGAAGGGCAGGACATGGCACTTGGCTTTGGTGAACCTCATGCAGTTGTCCTCAGCCCACTGACCCAGTGTGTCAAGGTTTCTCTATAGGGCCTCCATGCCCTCCAGCAAATCAGTGCTCCTGCCCAGCTTGATGTTGACTGTGAGCTTACTGAGGATGTCCTCAATCCCCTCATCCAAATCATCAACAAAGATATTAAACAGAACTGGCCCCAATACTGAGCTCTAGGGAACACCCACTGGTGACTGGCTGCCAGCTGGATGTAACTCCAATCACCACCACCCTCTTGGCCCAGCCATCCAGACAGTTCTTTACCCAGCAAAGACTGCACCCACCCACACCATAAGCAGACAGTTTCTCCAGGAGAATGCAGGGGGATACAGTGTCAGATGTTTCACTGAAGTCTGGGTAGACAACATCCACAGCCTTTCCTTTATCTACTAAGCAAGTCACTTTGTTGTAGAAGATATTAGTTGTAAACTTTGGTGTTTCACTCAAACACACAAAAGACGAAAAATCTTAAACAGGGCCTAGTTATTAAGTGCCAGCAACAGAAATAGATCTATTTCACCATTTTTACAACTGAGGGCTTCCGTCTTTCACAACTAAATGACATCTGGTTTCTTTCATTCACGTTCCTGTGATTTTCTCAGCAACATTTATTGTAAAAAGTCATTTAAAACTCACTTTCTAATACCCATAAAAGAAAAGCAAGGTGAAATAAGATTCTGACTTATGTTTAAATGACCTTTGATTTAAAGCAATTAAATACCTTTCTTTAGAAGGCTTCCAATATCAGAACATTGTCATGATAATGTTGCATGTGCCATTAGTGGCAGGAGTCTAAATTCAGCATTAGTCTGATTCAAGAGACATGCTGTAATAATAGAGCAGAAAATCTTGGAAAGCCAAAATATTCCTTCTCATTTTTTCTCTGTTTTGATCCTCACCCTGGAGTGGTCAACACAATATTACTTTTTTATCCCCCTTTTCAAAGACTAGACATATGCAGTAAAAAATCTTGGCTTTCTTCATTGAGCCATATGCTGACTAGTGCAATAACATTTATCTCCTGTTCTTAAGGAAAGGAAGAATTGGAATCTCTATTCCATAAAGTAGCAATGGATTTCAAATCAGTGGATTTGGAATAAATTCGAATAAACCATACACTTTCAGTTTGTTGCATTAGTCACTGTTTGTAGTTCACTGCAAACTTTTCTAATCTCATCAGACTAAGTGAACAATAAGATCTTCACACTTGAAAATGAATGGAGAAAATGGAGCTACAAAAGAACAAAATATAAATCTCTAGTAAACTTAGCTCTCTTTTGGCTCATATCCTTTATCCCATCCCAGTTATGTAAAAAATGTTCAACTTCATCCTAAACACTGGAAAATGAAATCTGTCAGCCTGAAAATATTCATTCTGCATTTCCTCCAGTCTCAGGTGTGTGCTAACAGTAACCCTAGGCTGTTCACATCAGCTTCTCTCTTTAGGCACACAATTAATCCCACTGAAACAAGTACAGCTACTTGCATATTTAATGCCTTGTTTTTTGGGTTACCTCCAATATATAGTAGTCATCTTTTATCATATGCTAACTGAAGGAATATGTATTTCACCTTAACTCTACTTAGATCACAATGTTAGTTTGACTAACTTAAAAAAATACAGCCTGCTGTGAGCGGAATGAAAAAGACACAGCACTATTAGTGGAGACACACATTGATATAAGGCAATATATGAAAAATCTAAATTTAAATATCTGTCTCTTTGTTTGATCTCTGAGTCAAATTATCCCGCTCACCATAAGCCCAGAAGAAACATCTGGCTTTGCTGTTTAATTGGTCTCCTGACATGTTAGCATTCTAGACATGGGAAAAAAGTGCATTAAAAACATATACAGGTTATTTCAAGTCAGTTCAAGCTAAATATTAGTATCCCAAGGAGTTGTGTTTGTTTCAGTTCAGGTATTCAAATTAAATAGCTCCAGGACACATGCACAGTACTTCACTTATCTAACTCAAACCCACTGAGCTTCCAAAGTTGGCTCTTTAGAGGAAAAGTCTCATACATATGCCCTTTGTAGTTTTTTTGTGGATTCTGGGCTTGTCTGAGCTATGCCCCATCATAGAAGTATGCCTAGAATTTCTTCCTTCCCAGATGAAGCAGAGAACATCTCACAAATTCTCTGAATGGGGAACAGGATCATTTCACAGTTGGCTGGGTCAACTGGCAGAGGGATTCTGCCCAAATCTATGAGAACCCATGCATGCACAGACAACCTGGAACTGTTTAGGTGATCTATGACTGCTCTGTGAGCTGATCTCCATTGCCAGTGCTGTTCAACCTGCCAGAAGCTCCTGCTTTGAGGAACTGAGACACAATAATGAGCAAGCTGCAAAGTGTTTTGAATAAAGCTGTACCAGCTTGCTCACAGACCGTAGGAGAAGAGCTTTCCAGGATTCACTTCTACTGAACCAGTTTAAACATGAATCTCTAGTGGTTTTTTACAATGTATTTTCATACCATAACATGCTATGATTCTATCATTAAATGTGTTGGAAACAAGTCTTGTCTATGAGGAAGGCTCTTGATTATCCACCACAAAACATGTTACAAAGATAAAATAAAAGATCATTGTCTAGAAAGGACCTCTCTGAAACATAGGTTTTGTTTAGAATTGCAAAACTAACCTAGAAGAATAATTCTGAAGAGGGCATTTTTACAACATTGTTTCAGCACAAAAAAGGTAGAACAGAAGCCAGCCACAGAGGAGCAGTTCAGTGGAGTCTATTAATTTGAATTAAGACAGCAGAAAACATAGACCTCTGGTAGCCTCTGGGTCAGGCCATTACAAAAGCTAACCAACTTGCCATCAGTATACTGTATTTTGAGCTCTTCTATTCCTGATTCACCTAACTGTATGCAATATTAAGACTGTATAGTAACAAGCAATCACAGTATGTCAATCATAGCTCAGGAATCCCCTCACATAAATATGGTGCTCTGTAGAGAAATGGAACTGTCCATCACCATCAACATTAAGAAAACACTAATAGAAGCAAGTTCTGAATCACAGTGTGATGTTCAGAAACTATTATGATAGAAAATGCATGTGCACTGCTTTCGTAATTCTGTTTCTAGGTAGGAAACCAATTTACTGGGATTTTAAGTTAGCAGAACATAGAATCATAGAATCATAGAAGAGAATAATAGAATTAACTGGGTTGGGAGAGACCTCCGAGATCATCAAGTCCAACCCTTGATCCAACACCACTGTGATTACTAGACCACGGCACTCAGTGCCACGTCCAGCCTCATCTTAAAAACCTAGAGGGACAGTGAATCCACCACCTCTCTGGGCAGGCCATTCCAATGCCTGATCACTCTCCCTGTAAAGAACTTCTTTCTAATATCC
>JAYRBT010000093.1:41498868-41519962 GCA_036023395.1 Myiotriccus ornatus | reverse complement strand
CATCTCAGTTTTTCATCAGCTGACCCAAAGTCTTTGATAAGCCCAGACATGATCATAAATTTTTAAAACATGCTTTGGTTTTCCTTAAATATTTTGGCATTACTCTTGTATATTTTCAAGACCAAATACAACTCCCCTGGCCAACTCCCTATCAGATCCAGTACGTTGTTACAAAATTCTAGATTGTCCCACTTGAACATTTTTATTGAATTACATTTGCTCTGGCATTACAGCCTTTCCAGTCCTACTTATTATTAATTTACTACAAAGGAGGGAAAAATGCACCCCTTTCTTCCACTGTGTATCTTACAATAGCTTATATACTTTAAATCCACTAAACAATTCATAATTCTGTCTTTTAATTAAGTGATGTGATTAGTGAGCAACATAAGCAGTCTCACACTTGACTGGAAGGACTAAATTTCTTAGTCCTAATTGAAGTGACAGGTAAGACCTGAGAAAGCAGCTCAGTAGCTAGTGTGCATGGCTAATTTATCTGAAGACTGTTTGTAAGCAGTCTTCTTGTATTTTTTTCCTTATTTTGTACAGAGACATTTGTTAATCTCAGTGGATGTTCAGACAACAAAATATTTAGAATCGTGTGAGCCAGAGCTCTTCTGAGTTTAGAAAGCACTACTTTGAATAAAACCCTGACTTAAAAAATTCCAAATATATATATGCACACACATATACATATATATACATACACATATCTCCTCAAAATCTCTCAGGGGAATGCTACAGTGACAGTTTCTACAACTAAAACAGTTTTGGAGCTTCTTTGTTCCTTTGACTGAACTAATTTTATCATATGTTTTCTTTAGTGGTCGCTGCCATGTGGAAAGGACGGGCTTCTACTAACACCTTCCTGCACATCAGCCACAACATATGGCAGGTTATCCCTCGCCCATGATAAGTGTTTTGTTGTCCCTCCAGTGTTTGAGGGGGTAGGGCCTGAGGACTAAGATCATCTGCAACTAAAATCAGCTTTCTTCTTCACTCCACTTACAGGTCACTGGCTACTTCCAGAATACCAGCGGTCACTGTGTGGAGCTCTTCCAAGTCCAAAGCCTCTCTGCTTTCAAGTCCTCCTCTGAATGAGCCATCCTGCAACATGACAAACCCATGACACAGTGCATGCTTCTTCTCATCTCTCCAGGTGTGCCTGATCCAGCCCCACACAGTCCAGCAGCACACTGGCTCTTGACCTGCCTTTGCTCTGCTGCACCATGCGATGCGGAGCACCCCGGGATGGGATCCCTGCTGATGATAATTGTGCACCAGCTTTACAGGCTAGACCAGTCCTGTTCCTCCAATCTGAGCTGTAATTCCTTTTGAACAGAAACAAGTGGCTCACACATTTTCCCAGGCAAGTAGAGGCTATTATTTGGTCCATTCCATTCCATAAAACATAAAGTATATATAATATAGATTCTAGGGTTTCAAGGATCATTATAAATTTTGACATCATAGTGTGTTAAAATGCAACATTTGTATGCAGTAAGCAATAATTATGTAATAAGGAAAGATGGAGAATAGCTTTAATAATGTGCAAACATGTACCCATGGTAATGAAGAGGAATTTATCCGTTTAATGGCTTAAATTGTGTAGTTGGATTCACATCACAGCCACACTTTGGCTGAAAAAGATACTTTTGGATGAAAAAGAGGCATTTACTCTGGTCCCTTGAAGGCCAGGGAGCCCTGATGCCACCACTGGACTGATCATCCCTTCAAGCATTTGAACAACTCATCAATTATTTTTCCATAACAGTAGTTTCAGGGTATGTTTACAGCACAACTGTTGGAAATTTTCATTGAGCAGATGATAAGGGGTGTGTTACTTTAGTTGGTTTGGCTACAAGGAAAATTTATGCTTTACAAATCTGATTCAGATCTGCCCTACTTACCTTGATCACTAAAGCAAAGGCAGCTGCTTACTATAGTTGTCTTAACTTCAGTTACATATTTTGCTTGCTAAAGGAGTAATTATAGGTCTTTGGAAAAAGCAAGGAAGGAAACAATAATTATACGGATAGAGAGGGAAAATATTACAGCTGCAATTCAGATTTATTTTCCCACATCACCTACCTTAAGATACTATAAAAAAGCATATAATACACACACTATGTCTCTCTAGAACTGTGCTTAGCTTTGACCATTACCTATCTTTCGGACTCTGAAAGCTGCCTGCATAATGCCACAGCATAATTTGTGGGTGATTTTTTGGGATAACTCAGCTTCACAGAAGACACCTCCATTTGTTTTATTTTGGTGGTGTCTCTGCGTAACTGTAAATCTTAACTGAGTTTTAGGTATTAAAATGCACCACCCTAAATCCCTGGTGTGTTTGTAAGATATGTGTTTTACCATCTGTCTTGCACACACTTTCTGCTTTTTTGGGAACCGCATTGGTTGTTGACATGGATTCTGTCTTTTCCAGCTTCCATCTCCCTCTGCCAAGTACATTTTCTTAATTAAATAATGCTTGGCAGTGTACACAAGCAAACAATTACCCACACAAATTTGGTGCAAGCAAGTGTAAGACCACATCAACAGTGGAGAGGAAGTCGGGTTTAATCATTAAAATGTATAAAGTGTTGGTTCAACAATTGTTTTTGTTCAATAAACCATACCATTTTATTGTGTGGTTACCTTTCCTGGGCCAAGGCTTGAGCCTAATTCAAGATATAATAAAAAGCACAGTTTTTGTAAAAAATGGAGGACCACGTCCCTGTTTCTGACTCTCCTCTCCTGCTCTGACCCTTTCTCACACATGAGGGCTGAATTACCTGTGGTTTTGAGACTTCATTGCATTGAAGACATAGCTAAGGCTGTGTTGAGGATCAAGTACATTGAACAAGGTTGTTGTCTTCCCAAAGATTCAGCAGCAAATAAGTTAAGGAAATTAATTTTGCTCTCCAACCCTTAGAGTTGTTTTGTATTCTGTTGTTTCAGGTGCTTGCATGTGTATCATTCTCACCTGGCCTTACTAGTTCACCCAGTAGCTGGCCTGTGCAATCTGCTTGACTAAACTTTTAGCTACAGCAGTGTTCCTGGGATTTTGATTAAGAGTTAATTCCCATGCAAAAAGTGAAACAAGGAAAAATTTCCCCATGGTAATTTGAGAAGCAGTCCTGCATCTAAATTAAGTCATACCCAACGCTAATGAAAGAGCTTTAGAAACCAAAGGGGTAACCAAATACCTCAGGCCATTTTATCATCTGAGGTACACATGAGTAAATATGAAAGGTCTCTGATGTAGATTAATAGGCATCACAGGTATGTAAATGATGTCTTAATTTGGCACTCTATAACTTACTTGCTCTTAGATCTTAAAATACCCTGAAGTGTGACTTTCTAACACTAGAAAAATTGTTCTTAATTCCCTACAAAAACTCCATGTAATTTTAAAATAAATTTAATTAGAAAACTTTGTAAATACTTTAAACTGTGTATTAAAGATCAGAGATTACTTGGAAAAAAAAATCTTGCTTCAGGTTTCACTATAGATGAGAAATATTATCAGAAAAAAAAAAAAAAGAACTAAAGCATCGGTTTTGTCTTCCCATTTCTCCTACTCTACATTGATGCAATCCTGCAGCTCTCAGGAGTGGTAGTTTGGTTTATCGAGGCACGTGCTTCTTTACTTGCTACTCTTGTTGTGGTAACTCCAGTTTCTTCAAGAAGAATAGCATCCAACAGCCCATACTTTCAAAAAGTAACTGGTTAGAATTGTATCTTGGCAATTCAACTAAATTTTACCACCTGCAGTAAGCTAAATCCAGGTTGTCTTTTGCCCAAGTATATGTGTTGCATTCTTTGCCTTTACAGGGATCTTCCCTGCTCCGGCCACACACTCGCTTCTGAGCACAGTCTCACTACTTCTCTAAAATTTGCACGAAGTAGATTCTCGGTGCATTGACAGCAGGTGCCCAAAACAAGGACTCTCCCCCAAAAAGCGCTATTGAATGATGTAATTCTTAGTCTGCAAGGCACTGTCCCCCCATCCCACAAGGAAGAAACAAAACACCACAATAGGCAGGATGCTGCAGAAAGGTTTCTGTGATTGTACCATAACCTAAGTTGCTTATACACACATGCACAGATGGACTCGCACAGAGGTTTTACATGTCTCTTGCCCTTTTCACTTTCCAGCTGTAAGTTAATGGGTTGTGAGAACAATGTCAATATGTGCCACTTTAAGAACAATGTTTTATGTAACTCAGATTAAAATTTAACTGGGCTGTTTCACTATTCAGTGTGCGCAGCCTTTTCAAGAGGATCTGATAAAGATCAGTTTTGCTGGAACTTGTTTTCATAGCACTTACAAAAGCAGCCTCCCTGCTACTGGCATTTGGAGCAAAAGAAGCTGCAAAATCTGCTGCATTTGATAATGAAGTAATATGCTTAGTATGGTTTTATACATGCAATAAATAAATAAGGCCAAAAAGGGGCTGGAAGGATTTGTGGCACAGTGTCAGTTGCTAATCTTGCTTTAGCTGCATTATAACACCAGCTCACCTTGCAGTCCTGGTGGTGACCACTTCACTGGCCTGCCAACTGCAAACAGCTGTCAGCTACCTGAAGCAACCTGGAAGTGTGATTGACAAACCTTACTCAGCTCTATGTTTGCATAATGGACTCTTATCACCACAAAGTCCAGCCTTTCGAGCTACATTTCAGGGACTGGCAAGGGAGGCAACAGGAGAGCTGCAAAATCTTCATATAAGTTGTGGAGAAAGAGAGGATCAACCTTCAGTTCCATTAAATCTCTTGTTCACTCATGTGCCTCTCATATACTGATGATAAAAGGTTAATTTATAGAAAGCTGGTAGGTAACAATATCTGGACTGTACTGTAAGTGTAAGCAAGCCTCAAAGACAACCCAGGCGTCTCCTGATAACAGGTTGTCATTTCCACAAGAAACAGCTCACTGGCTGTAAGGGTTCACACATGCATCAGCCCAGTCCAATGGGAATTCCTGTGAGCTTCTATCAACAACAGCCAAGACTGAGGCCTTTGAAGCCCCTGTACCTAAAATGAAGCATGCCTACAGCAAATAAGCTGCAGTACAGTTGCATATATTGATATCAGTCTTTTTAAAGTACTTTAGAAGCAAGCCACAAGAGCCAGATGCCCTGAGCTGAGTAAGAGTCTGTCCTTCAAGGCAAGCATTTAGGAGACATTACTCCAGGAGTTCAAGACTATCAAACTTCAAATTTCAGATCCTGGTCAAAAACTCTTAAAACATGTTATCAAAGTAAGATGTGACACTCGGCTGTAAAGACCCTGCTAATGAGTAACAGAGGAATTTGTGATCACCTACAAATTACTTTTTGAATCTGAATTGAGGAATACAATTTTCAGAGGAGAAATCAAGTTTCTAACCTTGCACAGCACCATGCATACCTGTGTATATTCCTCAGGACTACCATGAAAAACTGTTAATGGATGTGCAATAAAGCACTTATATGCATTAAGTATATTGTTTGCAAAACCTACGAATAGGCTCCACACATCCGGGGAGAAATTCATGTCTTCCTCCCAAAACCCTTATGCATTTCCTAACCCTTTAGAAAAAAATTCAAATGGGGCTTCTTAAAAGCCTATCAGTAACAAGGTAGAAGTTGTACCCTTATTGCTTTTCATAGCAGAGATTAAAAAGATCAGTTCTTGGCTTCTCATAGAGGTGATCAGAAAAGATTTCCTCATAACCTTACTAAAAATGACAATTTTCAAGGGATAAACTTACAGACAGTGACAGGCACAGATGACTTTTTACTCTCTCTGCAAATGAGTTCTGTTGAGGATACTTTTTTTTTTTTTTGAGGTATGTTTTTGGAAAGGTTATATCCCTATGGATATTTTTAGAGACATATTTTTATTTTAAAGCATTCATTTTGTGATGGCCAATATTAAACAGTTTGGATTTAATGCACATTTTGTGGAAGCTTGTGGCTTTCAATGAAGTTCAAAAGCACTAAAAAGAGGGTCAGAATAGGGTAACTGTTCAGGCTACTGCTATGTGGGTTTTTTGCTAGGGAATACATCAGTGTAGACATTTTAAATACATCAGAAGTTAAAATAACATTCTCCTGATTGAATAATTTCTATTAGGCTGCTGACCTGAGCTGAAAACCAATGACAAGCTCCAGTGGTTGTTAGTTTTGGAGTGCCTGAGTTCCTTTAAATCCCTGCAACCCATGCTGTTTGAGAGTTACCTTGATTCTGTAGTGCTATCTAGTGGCTACTACTGAAAATTATTAATGTGTAGAAATGCAGCTACACAACAGTTCGCTTCTATGGACCAATCTAGGTCCTTCTTCCATGGCTAGTCTGACTTCAAGGTGTGCAAATGAGGTTGGGTAGTAAAAATAAACAGCCTGTCCTGCAAAGCTTCAGCACCCAAAGCTTCCAGGCTAAATGCCCAAGCTGAAACCAGCATGAATACCTTTTTTTTTTTTTTTAAATACAAAAAACCCACTCACACAGCCATCTCCAGGCCTATTTGTGCCTAAATAGGTAAGCACTTCCCCTCTTCTGTTACCTATCAGTTTAACTTATCCTTCTCCTGTTATTTCAATTCACTATTGAATTGGAATTTCACAGTAGGGCAGTTCCAGTCACCTTTCAATACACAGAAAAGTATACAGACTTCCAGGTGTTAGTATATATATATATATCTGCCTCTTTGCTGTTGGCTGCCCAAGATTTTTCCTCAGTTCATCTTCTCCTTGACATTGAGAAGTAAAACAATTCAATTAAGGGTTGCCACTTTTGGACTTGATCAGAGATCTGTTAGCTTGGCCAAGAGATCCAAGGTTTAAGCTCATGTGTGAGGGTCAATAACACAGGTACATGAGTTCAAACTATCAACTAAGTAAAACTGAGTATGGTTCCTGTATGATTCACCATGAGGTGAATCCTAACCCCACAAACACGGCGTTAGTCCCCCAGACTCAAACATTTTTTAACTTCAAATAGGATTTCATCATCCTGACAGCAGAAACTGGAATGTGCTCCAAACTTAAACACACGAGGCTAATAGAAAGGATGTATACTCCCATTACAAGAAGGTGCATTAGGAATCACAATTTTCCTAGAAGGAAGTATCTGCAGTCCAGTGGTTAGCACTTACGCACTACTATTCCAAATCCACACATGTGCACAGGTACACACACAGACTTTGTCATCCTCCCTTCACACATAATAATCCTCCCCCCACCAGCCCAACACGCACACATCAATGAAAAGAAATGGGACAAGTGTTGACAAGAATGGTTTTGCTGCTGGCAAAATAAAGAGCTTTGTGGAGACTGACTTCTTAAAGTGGAAAGAAGAGAACAACATATGACAGCAAACAGTAAACTGTTAATAACTTATTTCTACTAAATGTTAATATTCCATAAATCTGCACTTAAAACAAAAGTCCAGTTGTATTTTTTTTCTTCCAGCTCTAGCAACCACAATAGGAAAAAAGCTTTTTTTTCCAGAGGGAGACTACATACACAGAATCCTGATGATGAGCTGCCATTTGAAACAAACAAAAGCAAATTTATTCCTAGGGAGATAAGGCTTAGATTGAAAAGAGAGCATACTTAGTCATAATATGAAAATCAGCTCAAACCAGGAGCTTTCCACCTTGTCTCCAGCAATTCAGTCTCTTGCCCAGATTTATCCTTATTGCAAAGACACACAATTTAACACAAAGGCAATCATTGCTGTCATTCAGCGTTCTGAAATAGGTTGTAAAAGCTTCGCCAAGAGACCATGTCCAAAAACATTTTTGTTAATTAATCAACATAAATATTTGGTTAGAACAACCTCTGAGCCTACATTAACAATAAATTTGTGTGGATTACTTCTCCTTCTGCAGATGCTTAAAACCAGAAGTATCTGATAGAACTGGAGATTAAGGTAGAACAAAAGCAGTTCCTCTGCATAGTCTTTAAATTAAAGCCAAGATGTTCAAGGCTAGATTTTTAAAAAAATCCCCCAGTCAAGCAAACATCCAAGCCCTAATTTCCAGTACTGCAAGTGAAGACTGTCAGATCTGTGGTACACACCCATATGCAGGACTTAAAAATGATGAGTATGCATCAATCCCACCAAGGAGTGACTCTGCTACACCCAGAGGTGGGTTCCTAACACCACATCTATAAGGGGAGAAGTCTTCAGGAACAGCAAGTGAGCTTTTGTCTGCCTGGGATCTAAAACTCGTAATTTCTCATACAGACAGAAGCCTACAGTTACTCTTCCAAAACGCTGCTGGATCTTAATTTTAAACTAAAGCATGACTTGCAAGGGAAATGGTGGAGCTCGGGCCTTCTCCATACAGTAACTTCTCTAGGACATGATAAATCAAGCAGGGTACTACCTAGGTGCATGCAGAAAGAAGCTGCAGATGCAGCTGGTACTGTCCAGTGTATAAGATCACCATGAAATAACAGTGATTTCCCACACTAAATTTGTTACTTGTCCTACTTAAATCCCCAACTACCAAAAATGAAGTCTCCAGCTCAGACACTAAGTTTGGAGTGGCTTGAATTCCCCAAGAGGATTGTAAGATTGAGAGTGAAATTTTGCTTCACTCCCTGTATTTGTATATATTCATCAAAACCAAATAAAAATATGTATCCAAAACAATGACTGAATTTCTATTTTTTTCATTCCAAGAGTATCATAAGAATAACATCTTATTAGCCCTTCACAGGAACTTTATACTTGGAAAAAAATATAAAATCTGAGAAAAAGAGTTTGTGTGGACTTACAAAAAAAAAAACATGACAAAAATATGTACACTATTACTTTTACCCTTCTTCTGGACCTTCTTAACAAAGGTTAATGCTTTTCCCATATGACAACCTTTACTATCACCTGTCCTCAGTAATTCCAGTAAAAATCTGCTGCCTTAATCATCAGGGTTGTATTCATACATATATATAAGTTGTCTGCAATACTGGCCTTTCTACTCCCAAAAGACATATTTACATTTAACACTGAGTAATGAAGAAAATTTTTTTAAGCCAAAACAAACTGCACGTTTTTGACAGTTTCATATAAATATTCTCCCAAAACAGAGAATAACTCATTTCCTACTAACTAACTACCGAAGATGATGCTTCCACTGCTTTTTGTAAATTCCCCAATAATGTAAAACCCTGAAGTGATGGACACAGTGTGGGCTTTGGCTTTGTCACCCCTGTGATGAGAAGGAATTTGAGAGTTACAGTCCACAAGAATCTTTAATGTGTTTCAGCCTAAGTGACAGTATGAGATCCTGAAGAAGCAGCTTCTTTAACTCGTGTGCAATAGTGGAAAACTGGTCATGCACTCTTCTGTGAGGAGCATAAACAAAAAGCTATGAAATCACACCGAAGTGACACTCTGTTGTTCACCACTGCTGAGAGTCTCAAAAAGGTACTCCATATCCCACAAAAATATTCAAGGAACATTCACTCCCTCTTAGCTATAAGGTCTACCTTTGTCAGTCAGAGTGTAGTCTTAAAAGGAATTCATTTAGCGGGGTGTAATCTTTAAATAAACTGCCAAACACTGAAACAACAGAAAACATTAAGAAGTGCCAACAAATTCAAAGCCTCCCATGTGAGACAAAAACCTTTCACTTGTCTCTCTAAGGATTAACTGGACATCTAACTGCTAGCACTTAAAAAATCCAATGTGGCACTCACAGCTAAGAAAACAGATATGTTTTAGGGATTTTTAAAAATGATTCAAACACTCTCTTGAGTAATTAAAAAAAAATTACATACTTAACCTACCTATGTGAAGATCAAAAAAAAAAAAGGGACTGACCAGAAAGTAGTTTGATGAGAAAGACCTGGTTAGTTCAGTTTCTAAAAACAACTTGCTTCTGCAATTTAACAAAAAATCTTGAGTTAAACAATTAATAATCTAATTTGGAAAATTCTGTTACCTTCAACTCAGATGTACACAGCTTTTAGGATTCGTAGTTTACCAGAAATTACTCTCCTTTCTCCTGAAATAAGAGAAGGAGCATTCACATTTTCTTTCTACTCATTTCAAACAATCATCTTCACTGGGAGTAAAAAGAACAATGAAAACATAGTCAAAAGGACTGGAACCTCTATCTACTTCGGCATCATCTTCCATTAGGTAAATTCTTCTCAAGTGCCTGAAATGGATCTGTTTAACCTGTCATTGTTACCATTTCCATGAGTATTGGTGGCACATCTTCACTAGCCAATGCTTTACCCTGCAACACGGAACTAAACTGCACTATAATCAAGATCTAGACATGTGTTGAGGAAGATGCATGATCTCCAATTCAGAAAAGAAATATCCACACTGCAGGTGTTGAATATGTTAAGGATAATCCTGTTCACTGTTTTAAAGAAACAAAAATTTTAATCTATTCTTATTAGTTTCAAGGGTGCCTGGGACAGAACTGGTCTCTACACATGAATATTTTAGATGCTTCAAAGAACTTGTTTTTAAAAAGCAAGAGGAAGAATGTGTAGTAGTCTAATACCAGCCCCTTTCCAATGTCACTCCTATTTTGAGTTAAAGCTTTCTTTGCAAAACACTATTAAAAAAAGTTCCTCCACAGTACTTACAAGTCTCTGTCAGTAAAAAAAAAACATCTTCTTGACACTTAACAACAAAGACATTTTTTCTTCATCTAAGCCTTCAGAATATACAGCTTCCTTTTTTGATAGAGTGAAGGGAAGGGGATCATCAATAGTTGCTAAATTCCACCCACTCTCCTAGCTGAGATTTACCAATACCATTGCTTCCAAAAAGCTAACCCAGAAATAAAACACACCAGAAGAATGAACAGAAAAGCAGCCATGCTAGTGATACCTGCTCACTGTCAAGAGTGAGCAGGTATCACTGGCATGGCTGCTTTTCTGTCACGAGTGAGCAGGTATCTACAATTTAACATTAAAAACCTTTTCATTTACACCACTCTAATTATTCCTCAACATTGAATAGCTGAGAAGCAAGCAAAGTCAAAAGAATGGAATGGATATCTGAACAGAAAGTGGGCATGAGGCTTTTGGGAGACCCTGTTCTCTGATTCCCAAGCTCCATGGCTCTCTGTTGATCCCTCATGGCAAGTCCCACGCCTGAAGGAATACTTTTTAAACAGACCGAACAATGATTAATGCTCTCTGGTACAAAAAAGCAAGACAACTTCATAGTTTCATGCATTTGCAAAGAGTTTGTAAGTGAAGATAAAAATCTTTAAAAAAAAAAACCAATAAAACCAATTTAAGGTTCACATAACAGTAATGCCTTTTTTTTAACTACTAAATTATTTTGAATTCATCTTTCCCAACGGAGTGAACAATGCAAGCATGCCATTGTAAAGCAATGAGGAACACACCTGCAACTTCTTTATCATAACAGTTTGGAATTTATTTATTTAAATCCCATATTGTGACACAAAAGCAGTAACAAAATAGCTGTAAACTACTTCTGTTACAAATATAGATACTATTTAAAGTGACTTTACATATTCTAATGTAGGGAATTCTCACACTATGCAAGAAATAAGTATAAAAGAGCAATTCAATAACAGCAGCATCCAGTAATGGTACCATCTGGTTTCTTCCATCTTAGCCTACCACAGTGTAACTTCTAGAGCAGTTAAAAAGACAAAGGGGTGTATTTTTTGTTAATTCACTTACACGTAGCTATCAATTTGTTAATACTATTTGACAGACACTTCTAATACTGTTTTTGTGACCCCAGTAAAACAAATGCTATGTCTTTTGTATTCTCCCATAATAATGGCCTGAGCGTTGCCCGCATTTGCAGTTTGGATTTCTCTTAAATGACAACTGACATGGTGGCCCTTCTTGCTACATTTTTTTGGCTAATTAACACAAGGGATCTTTCTGCTAATTAGCATACTAGTTAGCTAGGTATCTTTCTCCCTCAAAAGACTTAGTGAAATTTTTCTGCAGGAAAAGAAATCATGGGCAAAGAGTGCTTTACGTCTGAGATTCCTAGGAGCAAGGCAGGCAAAGGCAGGCAGGCTACAATCAACTAAGCTTCATTGACTGCTATTTTTACATAAAGTTTTAGTGAGGAAAAAGTGATACATTTACTGACCACACTGCTGAACAAAGAACAGCTCCATGGTTGCATTGTACTTACTAGACACATATTGCATTTGTGCCTTTAAAATCAATATCCCCAAAAAAATAGTTGTGGCCCTCAAATCTTTTCTGCTTATTACTGATGTAGACCTTCACTGATGTCTTACTACACACCTCCACTGGGAGGAATTTTCAGGCCTTTACCCATGCTCAAACCATTACTACTGGTTTTATGTCTCCTCAGTTCAAGGAGGACTCTCCCCTTGCTGTTATTGGTAATGGCAGCAACAGTGTAACATCAGCTTCTTCCACATTGGCCTAGAAAATATCCAGACATCTGTCGCAGCTAAGTAAACTGCTCTGAGCAGTTTGTTCACAGCTCTGATTCATGCAGCTTGAAGAAATGTCTGCATTGAGCCTGCAGTTAGTCTCACATGTTGGAAGAGAACAACCTTTGCTAACATTTCATATTACGAAGGTTGTTTTCACATCCATATAGACTAGAAAATACTATTATTATAAAAGTCTAGTTCTTCTAATACTGCAGTTGCTGGGCATTCTTAATTCACCAGGAACAGTTTCCACTACCACTGAATTTTTTGGCCCTGAGCACAAGTCCTCTCCTTTTGAAACAAATACACAAGACTGCCTCAACCTCCTGCCAAAAAACCACATAAACAAAACCCCAAACCTAAACCAACAAACAAGAAACAAACAAAGCAATAAAACAAAAAGACAAACATACAAACATCAAAACAAAAACAAAACCCTCAAACCTAAGTTAAAACGAAATACAGTTTTCTCTTTTTTTGGGATAAAACATGACTTAGGAAACCTAAACACATAAACAGACAAGCACACTAACCCATCCAAGTACCTACCCAGCCCCTTCTAACTCATCATAGAATGATTTGGGTTGGAAAGGCCCTTAAAGATCATCTAGTTACAAACAGCCATCTAAGTCCATTAATCATCGGCCTCCAGTTTACATACTTTTCCTTCTATCCCCCAAGTCTCTATTTTATTACTACTTCCTTTTTTCAGTAAACTTATTCCTGTTTTCTGACTACTGCTACCCATGCAACCCCCTTGCAGACTTGGTGAATTTGTAATTTTTCCAGCGTTATTCAAATATTGAAAGTTTCTTTGCAAAACATTTCAGTTTTGTGTGGTTATTAATGCAAACATTCTTTTTTCTTTTTTTTCCCTGCTGACATACTAATACGAAAAATATCCATCTCTTTCCATAGCTGACATAACTTCATCCCATTGACTTGACAGTAAGAGAAGTACTTCTATTGTACACAGAAATATGGTTAAATGTTGGTTTTCCTCAGTGTTGTAACCCAGTCCTGTGAATCTGGAAAAGTAAGAAGACTACACAAACACTTCCATTCTCTTTACTATGTGGAAAGTAAATAATACAGTCTTATTGACCCTAACTCTTCAGGCAGCCAGTTCACGACAATACAGTCAAAGTGACTGTTCCTTTTGTCCTTTTCAGAATAGCAACTGCTTCCTCATGAGTCACCCCTTCTAAACTCTGCCCATTCACAGCAATGATCTGATCCCCCCTCTTCAGGCGTCCATCTTCTGCTGCTGCACCCTGAAACGATACAACACATAACTGCAGACTCATGCATTTCTTTTTTTTCCTGACACACAGTCCTTATGGTTTAAGGTTGGTACAGTGTACAAAACCCCTTGAAACATTTTTGATTTTCAATGATTCCAGTACAGTCAACTGTAGGACAATTGTACTATAATACAGTAGTATGTCCTGCCCTAAGTTTCACAACATCTACAAATTGGCTCTACAGGATTGTTTTGTTCCCTTAACCCTGTTAGTCCAGCTAGTAAAACATTTAAACCCTGCTATCATAGAAGCAGCATTTTCAGGACCTGAAGAAGTTTTCAGCAACTTGCTTAAGACATTCAGTCACTAACACCCAGCTCCACACTTTGATTTACCTTAAAAATTTGTGATTCTTGATTCCAGTTTTCTCTGACTCAGGGCTGTTTCCTAGGGCAGTCCAAATTATCAAACCCAGCTCAGTATTTGAACTACTCCAAAGGTCCAATCTAAGTTCAATAACACCATTCCCTCTACCACCTGAAGAAAACACACTCTAAATATAAGGCAAGGGAGATGTTTTCCTAAGTGTGTGCACAATTCCAGTTTTGAGACGTGGAAAAGACTGCCCTATGCTGGATCACACGGATTTGTAAATTATGAATCTTTTGAAGACTATACTTTCAAATACTGGATGCACATTTTGACCAGCACTTGCCCGAAAAATGAAAAGCTGTAACAATCTTTTGGCTGCCAACTAAAGCCATGATTTGGTCTGAGTGAACTAATAAATGGCTTGACTGAGCAAATCTACACCTACCTTTGCAAACACCGTCTTCACATAAATGGGTAAGTCTCCATGGGGACTGCCGTAGCCGCCCACAATACTAAAGCCAAGGCCATCCGGTCCTCTGTCCAGAGTAATAGTCTTGTATTGAGGAGGTCTAAGGAAAGGGAAAAGAGTATTGTGATGCTGTTTGAACTTTGGATTTAATGTGTATAATATTTCTTTTAAGCTAATCAATACATTTCCCTTTCTACTCTTACTACAAATACTTTTATTATAATAAACTGGTTATCTAAGTTTGTGTAAAACACTGTAACTACCTAATGCCTATATTATTATGTAAAAGTAGCTACTTCAAACACACAGCTCAGGACATAGTTATGGCTGCTGTGTGGTGACTAACGAAGTAGAGATGCAATGCCAGTACCTCGAGTTTCCATAACATCTACTTCAAAAACCCTGTAATGCCTAAAATTAGTCCCATCAGTTTACGCTATAAGGTTTGATTGCTTCTCTCTTTCTCTAATAGACAAACGTGTATTTGCATGTACATGTTTATACATACCACTTGTAGGTACATTTCCCCATATACACTTTGATTGTAAGAAATTTTGAAATTCTACCTTTCAATGCAGATACGTGTGGCTACAGAACCCTGTCCTCTCTTTGCCTGCTCCTAAAAGAAAAGTGCCTCAGAGACTGAGGCAAAATTGTTTACATAATGTACCTTGCAAATGTACTAGAAGCAATATACCTTGTCTATCAAAAACATCTGATACTCCTGATATCGAAGCACTAGAAAGCACATTATGGAAACACAAGTACTACAGTGCAAAGGGACTTTTTTGAGTATATCAATTAATCCCAGCTAGCAAATCTCAGTGAAACAACGGAGAATGTAGAAGAAATCAAATCACACCATAACTCTACATAAGTTAAGAAAAAAAAAAAAATTGCAGCACAGCAAATCATATAATGAAAAATGCAGAAGTGGAACACTGGCCTACAGGTGCCACATACGCCAGTGTGTTAATCATGATTGTGCCAAACAATTCATCCACTATTTGCTAGATTTTGTATGATTTTTAGGTTGAGTTCCATCTAAAAT
The DNA here is from genome assembly GCA_036023395.1 of Myiotriccus ornatus. Taxonomy (NCBI): domain Eukaryota; kingdom Metazoa; phylum Chordata; class Aves; order Passeriformes; family Tyrannidae; genus Myiotriccus; species Myiotriccus ornatus. The sequence continues at coordinate 41,504,402 of JAYRBT010000093.1, read as the reverse complement.
AACAGGCTAGAGAGGTTGTATATTCTATAGTTACTGACCCTAAATCATCCTGAAAAATGCCAGTTGAAGTTAGTCCCCCAAATGAGAGACTGGATGTCGGTGGATCCTGCTGCTGACCAGTTACGACACTCACTTCTCCTCCAGCTACAACCTAGGAACAGAGTTCATAAACCAGTAAAATAAGAATGCTGACACTAAAATAATTCATTGTAGCAGCTGGCAAAACAGTATTCAGAAAATATTCAAAATGTCACTGAAGATTTTTTACCTGCAACTCAATAGTGCCTGAAGCATTTTTTAAGATATTAACAGCTTGGGAATGAGTCATGCCCTCAGTAGATGTTCCACAGATGCTAACAATCCTGTCCCCAACCTACAGAAGAAAAGATAGAAAATCTAACTTATTTACATAGATTTATTTGTCACTTTTTTCAACAACAACAACAGATATGTCTATTTGCATTTAGCCAGATTTTATCAGTAATGTATGTCAGGAAAAAAGAAATTAGCAACTGTACATTCACAGCCCTCTTGCAGGCAAAAACCCCTTTTAACTACATAATAACCCAATACAAAGGTGGGAAATTCAACATCAGAATGAGTAAATTTCAACAGTTTAGCGTATTCAGTGTAAAAAAGTAATGATGGTTTACAGAATTGATCCTAACATTCTAGAAATGCACAACATGTAAAAAAGAGAGTTGCATTTTGCATGTCACCTGAAGATAGACTGAAGTAACAAACTATCATCAGACATTCCGTGTTTGAATTCAGCTTGAAATAACATTGTCCATTTTCCAGGAAACCTCAGTCAAATTCAACCCTGCCTGATACAGACTGCATACAGTACGCATTCAAATATAGTATCAGATAGGACCTCCCACTTCAACTCAGAACCCAAAAAGCACTCTCTCTGTAACATGAGAGATAAAACATACTGCATACCCACAACTGCAGGAACAACTACGACACTCAGCGATGGCACTCACTTACAGAATGCATCCTTCTGAACCACTCTCTCTATGCTTTTAATTTTCACAAGCTGACTACTTCTAAGATCCAAGATTGCTTTAGGACTTCCTTTCTTAAGTTAGTACATTTCAGCAATTACATTTTCCCATACTACCAATTCAAGTTGCTGTTTTATCAATTCAAACAGCAGGAACTCTTGACACAGCCAGAAGCACAGACTGTATAACCCAACTGCTAATTTATGGCCTGTCTAAGTACTGTGCAATACCCATGCAATCTTTACAGCCTTCTTAAAAATTAACTTACTCTCAGTTTCTGAGTCTGAGCGGCAACTCCATTTGGGTGCATCATGGCGATAAATATAGGAACATCTCCAAGAGGACTTCCTACACCTCCAGCAATGCTCACTCCGAGTGAATCTGCAGGGCTCTGTTATAATAATGAAAAAAAGATAAGATTTTTCTGGAAAGAAAAACACATACAGAGAACTTTATGCTTGCCTCAAAAAATCACTAAGCACCCTGTCTCATGAAAATCAGAATTCCTGTGTCTCAAGCCAATTTTTAAGCTAATATGCTTTGCATCACTTCAAGAAAGCATGGAGATTACAAGAGATGTTTCTATTTCTCACTGGTAAGTGAAAATTTGCCAATTTAGTTGTACATTTTATTAACTAAATACAGAATTCAGCATCGATCTCTTAACTTCAGCACAGGAAGTCTGACCAAGGAAAACGAAGAGATGGGATTGCTGTCCTTAGTATTGTCTACATCAATTTCCTATTATGAACCTCCTAGACAATAGAATTAAGCTTTATGCTCCCCCTAGTGCCCCAGTGTTGAAGAGCAAAACCAGCTGTTTATTACTGCACCACACCTGAATACCTCATTGCAAAAACTGATATTGTAAAACTGGTATTTACAGACTCTACTATGAAGAGAACGGCTAAAAACAATTCATGTAATCAAGAGAATAAGATGCCAGGCAAAGTCAAATAAATATAAATATTTTGGACAATAAGAAGCCGTCTGTGACTAAGCTCACATGCATAATGAAGGTGACTGAATTTTACAATTGAAAACCTCACAGCTGTATGTTTTATTAAAAGTATGTGTGCAGAAAAATATTAAATACAAAAAAGCAGCCTTTCAACTTCCCCTGACTTCACCAAAACAGAGTCTGGAATTAACTCAGTCTGGTTATAAAATTAGGTCCCATTATCTCTCACTAAACCTTCCTTCTTCTACTTTCAACACAGCTCACAAAAAGTGACAGCATAAGTCACACTGATTTGATAAAAAAAATATAGGCAGCGGAGGTCATACAATCCTGACCTGAAAAATAGGTAAATTAATTTCTATTGTCATTATCAATTCCTCTCTCAAAATAATGAATAGGCCTAGACTTTCTTTCTGTAAAGAAACCTATTGACAACATTCACAAAACCTATTTCTGATATGTACCTTCATGCTATAACTTACCTTTTTTATTTCAACTGTTCTTAGTCCCTGTATTTCAGAAGCTGCTGTCAAATGAATTAAAATAAATTTTAAAAAAAGTTAACACTAACATTCCTAGAAAACTTTCCTAATAAAGTTATCCAAACCACTATGATGATTCTAACTTTCTGATGGTTTGTTATATATATTTTCTGCTAATTTGCAAGTGGTTGTCATTACATCAGTTGGATTGAAATATCCTAGAATAGGTGAAAGAATCAATCATTTTCTCCATTTAAATAATATTTAGAATAAAACTGCTCAGCACGCTCAAATAGAACTGAAAAAGCCTAATATTTGCTAGCAATATTTTGGTCAGAAGTAATTTTGTTCTACACTTAAGCATGAGACAGCTATTCCACATGTATTTTCATATCACTATATACACAAAACTATACAGTATCTAGATTTTTATGAATGAGCTCTACTGAAGATGTATTTAGATTAAATAGAAAATTATATCTCAACTTAGATTCTCAGTATTTTAATCACTGATACAAAAAGTTGCTAGTTTCTTTTATTTAAAGGTATTACAATATATGTGTGTGATGTACTGAGTAGTAACCACCCCTACCATTTCAATTACTAAGGAATTACTTTAAGTGCTACATCACATTATTACAATATTTTAGAGAAAGTAAAAGATCTCAGCTACCAGTTCACAAGTATAAAATACTGAAAACACCAAAACCCCCCAAACTTACTGGTATTCTTCTTTAGACCACTTTCAAAGACCTCAGGTGCACTGGACCCAGAAACAGGGAAACTGAATGATGAGAGACTGCCACTTCCTTCACTGACCTAAACACCGTGTAACATTGGGATTAGAGAGCAGTTTCAGTCACCCAGTTAATAAGAGTAAAACTGTAACTCACTGTATTCAGTATATTTTCTGCTGTATTGAATTTTTCCTGTGCCCAGTTAAAGCTGACACAGAGAACCTTCACATATTTCTTGGTCACTCTAGAGGGCTCTTTGAAACATCCTTAGACCAGTTTAGAGATTTCATGTCTATAACCCCATGCAAAGCTTTGAAGTGCTGCTTCCGAGGGCATGACTAGGCAATTATATTTGCACAGAGACCTTCTAATGCAAGTTAGCCATGATTATCACAGTAGGGACAGAACACAGAAGACAGATCTTTATACATTCTTATGTGTACTCGGGAATGTTCACCTACTGCATCAGCTTCACCTGCACAATTTCCAGAAAGATTTTCACTACACCAGCAGGATAAGTAAAGGAACAACATGGTTCCTGGTCAAAGTAGTTCACTGACTGTTACATAGTCTTCAAAACATTCAATATTGTGAGCTTCATCTTAGAATAAGACCAGCCAGAGTTTGCATGTTTTCATCTTTTTTGACAATACCCATTTTGAAGAGAGCCTAACATTTCAGTCTTATCCTGTCTTACTCTGCTTACTTGAAACTGTTTAATTATGATTTGTCTTAAAGCTATTTATCTTCAGTATTTGAGATCTGCATACTCAGTTTACAACCAGAGAAAGTCCTAAGGCAAATTCTGAGCTCTCAGAAATGTAGTTCCTACTGGAGAGAAGGACAATATGAGCTGCTACCACATGCAAAATGCTTTCAAATGCAAAAACTGATACAAGTATGTAACACTATAACATTAGCCAACAATCAAATAAATAAGTCTGATGGAAAGGGTGCAGGTTTTCTGCTTCCGGTGACCAAGATAATAGCAAAAACATGCAAAGAATGGAAAAGTTCATTAAGTTTACTGAAACAATGCTCCATCGCATGCCAAGTACTCTGAAAGTAACAAAGAGGTTGACTAACTTGTGGTATTGGTGAGAATCAGAGTTCTGCATGCTTTCCAGGTTGAAGCCTGGAGCAAAGCCATTTCTGGCGTACATTTTTAGCTGGATCCTGTCTATAACAGACAATATGCTAAAGTGAACATACAAAAATATGTTCTGAAAAGCTGCAAAATTTCTTTGTCTTGGATCAGGTATGTGGAAAACCAGTCATCATAAAACCACTTCTTTTTATTTGCTTTCATTATATAACTATCATTTTCTTCCAAACTAACCAGTTTTACAGTTATATACCTGGCTGCTCTGGGATGTCCTCCTCTCAGAGTGGAAGGGTCCAGCTTTTATTCTTCCGACCTCTAGTCTTACTGTACCTAAGGAACACTAAAGAACCAGTCACTTATAACACACCTCTTCTGTCTACAAAATTAAAGCCTACGACAATATTTAAGTCACTTATTAGACAGTGAAAAAAGATATAAACAGAGAGGAGAGTGATGGACTAGCAACCCTGAAATGAGCCCTTCAGAGAGTTCGTAACAGGACCAGAGACACACAGACCAAGTACACCATGATATTCAATACTGACCAGGGTATTTTTTGGATTAACCTGCATTACAATGAAGACATGAAAATCACACCAGAAGACTAACTCTGATACCTTGCAGAGTACCTTAACAAGGAGTAGTTTTGTCTTCTTGCAATGTCAACATCTATTTTCAAGTTGACATTTTTCAAGGAATAATGAAATTGACTATTTTCACAATAAACACTAAAACCAGTGTAATACCTTAAAGTCTTAATCATTATTTCTCTTTATATGACTGAGAACATGGTATTTAAATGGGAAGTTACTCATCTCTCTCACACTTTTGAAACAATCTGTTACTCTGGATAGGCATCAACACAACTAAAGAAATTTTGGGCATGAAATTTTCTAAACAGCTATCTGTAGTTTAAATGAACTTTCTGCATCTGAGTCCCAGCAAGAAGCTGGGTGATATGGAAGGACTGCACATGGTGAAGTCTTTTCACTACTCTTTAAGATTTTAATTATCTCTTTAAATATCCACATCTCCATATAAAATGCATGTCTTAGAAGAAAATTCAATCAAATATTTAGAAACCAAGACATTACTTTGAAGAGACAGTCAAGTTATTACCACAAACAAGATTTAGAAAATAATATAAGTAGTGTCAAAATTTATGATTTAGATGAGGGGATTGAGACCATCATCAGCAAATTTGCAGAGGACACCAAGTTGGGAGGGAGTGTCGACCTG
>JAYRBT010000093.1:41437548-41490796 GCA_036023395.1 Myiotriccus ornatus | reverse complement strand
ACTGTTCTACAGAATCTTACATACTAAAACTATTCTCAGCTCTGTTATCTATAATTTACCACTAGCCTTCACATATGATTGGATGTTCACCTCTTACATTCTTTCCTTGCTGCTAGGCTCCACGGCCTTGCTGCATACCTCCACACACTTCTTCGAAACTTACAAGGTCAATTGCAATTCAGTTGTTATTTTGAAAAACTGAGGCAACGCTTTTACCTGAGGAACCACCAAAAGTTTTTCAAACAGAACAAAAGAAGACTTCTTCCAGAGAAACAGAGCAAACCGGCAAATTTATGTGAAGTTACAGCAACCCATGACTCAAGAACAGTCATTATGCGAGGAAAACTTTGGGGTCCATTCACAGATAGAGAAGAGAAGACCTTTAGAAATCACATTTCTAACTTCTAGTAACTAAGAGACACATTTTGTCTGCCATAAGAGGGACTCCATTACAAAAATGCAGGCTAGTGAATACAAGTGGAACTGACACAAATCTAATTTTCATCACATACCTTAGGGAGTTCCACATACTGAATGTTTTTACATGAACTCAAGTCAGAAAAAGCACTAGAGTTTGCAACACTTGCATCAGTCTAAAAGAAAATGAAAATGCAATTGTAAGCAACTACATGCAATATTTTGCATCAAAATAAAGTAGCACACAAACATTTAAAGTGAGTCTGATCATTTTCTAGATTAATTTAAACTTCTGTAACCCTGCCAACAGGCATGTCAGACTTACTTCACAGTATAGAAGAATATGACACAAAATTGAGCACAGCTGTAATAAACTTAGTAGCCTTATTAAAATCTCATTTGGTTTTCTATTTGATTTCTTTCTCTTTTATGGTATATTCTAAGCAGACAGAGCACTCCTCTATCCAGAACAATGTCAGTATCTCAGTCAAATAAGAAAAACAAATATTTACTTTACCTCTTGATGTTGAAGGGTCCCTGAGGTACTCTGTGAAGTCTCTACTGATTTTGCAGGGCAAACAGCCATCTGATTTACTGCATCTTTATTTCTGCAACAGATTCAGTTAAAGAATGTAGTAAGAAGGCAGTAGTAGGGCACCATATTTCTAAGGACAAGTTTAAGTTTAGTGCTTTATTTTACTTTATTTCTGGTTCTAACACTACAAGTATCAAAACAGAAAACTCCAGGGATATTTAACAACTACTAATTATGATCAAAAGCATATATTCCTTATCAAAATTTAAAAAAACCCCAAAGAAACAAAACCTAACACAAAAAAACTCTGTGCAAAACTTGAGCACATTAAAAAATAAACGTTTTTAGCCAAACCTTTAACCAGAACTTACCTGATAAAGATCACTTTTACTTTAGATGGTGTGCATTTGATTATTGAGGAAGCATTCTGATGAGTCCTTCCATAAAGTATTTGCCCATTTATCTAAAGAAAGGTAGCAATTTTTAAAAAAATATTTTAACTACTTCTATTTAAACTAATTTTTAACCTTAAAAAAAAAAAATCATTCACTCCACATCACTTGCTAAAGCAGCAACTGTATTAAAATAAGAGAGTGTTGTGTCCTGCTTTCATTCCCTTCTTCCAGTAAAAATATTCACTACAGTTTGATTTCAAACTAACATTGTCACAGTGCTAAAAACGTCATTCTCTGAATTATACTGGGTTGACCTGGCACATCATCTATTTTCACTTGCCATTGATTACTTTATCACTGATGTGGTGATAAAGCAGGGCCATGGGAAATTCTAACCATAACAAATATTGAATTGCTTATATCCAGCAATGAGATTGCTATTATTTATTGAATGTCAGGCACTCTGAATCCCTGAGCAAGGCACTTTATACATAGAGGTCTGAACACTGGTACATTTAGCAGAGTTTTAAACGAGATTTGGCAGGGGAATGGAATGTAGTTTTGTGTGTCAGAGAGGAACCAGGAAACACCAACACTTTAAGAAGCATCAAAGAAATACTTGTAAATCATCTCAAAGGAGTTAAGAAGGGTTCCTCTCAAAAGGTGAAGACGTCAAAGCCTGGCTCAAGTGTTTTTACACCAATGTGGGCAGCATGGGTAACAAGCAACAGAAACTGGAAACCACGGTGCAACTAAAAAACTACGATGTAGTTGCTCTCAGAGAAACACGGTGGTATGAGTTACACAACTGCAAAACTGCAATTGAGGGCTAAAAGCTCTACAGGAGAGAGAGGCTGGGAAGGAAGAGTGGCTGTGTTGTACTCTGTTAAGGAATGGATAGATTGTGAAGAGCTGCCTCTGAGGACCAGCCACAAACAAGTCGAGTGTCTGTGGGTAAAAATCAAGGACAGGACCAACAAGGGACACCTTGTGATTGGTGTCCACCACAGGCCACCTTCGTCAGGGGAGCCTGTTCACAAGACTTAGTGCTCACAAGCTCTCATCCTGATAGAGATTTCAACGCTCATGTCTGCTGGGAAAGCAGCTGTCTGCAAGCAATACACGAGAGTCCTGAAGTGCACTGAGGACAACTTCCTGGTTCAGGTATAGAACACACCAACTAGAGGAGCAGCTTTACTGGACCCCATGCTCACCAGTGTGGATGAACTCATTAGACAGATTAAGACTGGAAGCAGCCTGGGCTGTAGAGACAATGCCCTGGTTGAGTTATTGATCTCAATGAACAATGTCCAGAGAAACAGCAGATTTAGGATTGACCTTGAATCTTAGAATAATGAAATATCAGCTGTTTAAACAACTAGTGGATGAGGTTCCCTGGGAACCTGTTCTTAAGGACAGAGGAACTGACCAGAGCTGGCAGCTGTTTGAGGACTCTTAGAGCACAAGAGGTCTTATACATCCCCATGTCTAAGAAATCAAGCAAGGCAGGCTGAAAAACAGCATGGCTGAGCAAGGATCTGCTCTTCAAACTGAAGAGTCAGAAGGAAACACACAGCCTGAACCAGGCACAGATGACCAGGCAAGAGTACAGGGATATGGTTCAGCTGTGCAGGGATGGGATCAGGAGAGCTAAAGCTTGGAATGGGACTTGGCAAGGGATGTGAAGTTACCAGAATGTATTCTGTAAGTATACAGGTCAGAAAAGAAAGGCCAAGGAGAGTGCACCTCCCTGGCAAACAAGAAGGTAAAGTTGGGGACAATGGATATGAAGAAGGCTGAGGAACTCACAAGTTCTTCACCTCAGTCTGGCTTCCCACATCTCTCGTGTTCCTGAATCTCTAGGTGGGGGTTGAGGGAGTGAAGTCTCTCCCAGGGTAAGCAAAAATAGTTTTGAGACCACTTGATGAAATTAAATAGGGACAAGTCTAAGGGCCTAATGACTCATTCCAGGGTCCTGACAGAACTGGCCAATGTACTTGCCAAGCCACTCCTCATCAAACTTGAGAGGCCATGGCGGTCAGATGAAGTCCTCATTGACTGGAAAAAGAAAAGCATGGCTCCTATTTCTAGAAAGCGAAGAAAGGAAGATCTAGGGAACTACAGACTGGTAAGCCTCACCTCTGTACCTGGGAAAATCATGGAGCAGATCTTTCATTGAAGCAATGTTAAGGCACATAAAAGACAAGCAGGTGATCTGAGACAGCCAGCATGACTTCACAAAATGGCTTCACCAATCTGGTGTCCTTCTCTGATGGAGTGACAGTAACAGGTGACAAGGAAAGATCAACCAATGTCATCTACTTAGGCTTCTAAGGCTTTCAACCAAGTCCCACACATCTTTATCTCCAAAATAGAGAGACTCAGATTTGAAAGGTGCACTATCTGGTGGATAAGGAACTCGCTGGATGGATGAAGGTAGAGAATTCTGTCCAGATGGAGGCTAGTGATGAGTGGTGTCCCTCAGGGGTCTTTCTTGGGATCAGAGCTCTTTACTATCTTTATTAATTACATAAATGAAGGGATCAAATGCACCCTCAGCAAATTTGCAGATGAGTGGTACTGTTGACACAACAGGACAGGATGCCATCTAGAGCAACCTGGACATGCTTGAGAAGGGGGTCCACAGGAACCTTATGAAGTTGGACAAGTCCAAGTGCAAGGTGCTGCACTGGATCTGTGTCAAGGCAATCAAAGACATGAGAACAGAGTGGGAGCAGAATTCACTGAGAGCAGCCGTGCAGAGAAGGACTTTGGGGTTCTTGTGGATGAAAAGGTGGACGTGACCCAACAGAGTGTGCACCATACCCTGGGCTGCATCAAAAGACAAGTGGCTAGCAGGTCAAGGGAGATGATTCTTCACCTCTATTCTGCCCTCATGAGAATCTACTTCAAGTACTGCATTCAGGTCTGGAGTTCTCAGCACAAGAAAGATGTGGACCTGGTAGAACAGGTCTAGAAGAGAGCCACCAAGATGAGCAGAGGACTGGAGCACCCCTCCTGTGAAGACAGGGTGAGAGTTGTGGTTATTCAACCTGGAGAAAGCTCTGCAGAGACCTCACTGCAGCCTTCCAGTACTTAGAGGGGGATTATAAAAAAGAGGGAGAGTGACTTTTTACATGAGGTGATAGGGGTAAGACAAGGGACAAGATTGAAACTGAAAGTTTTAGATTAGTTGTCAGGAAAAAATTCTCAATCCAGAGGATAGTGAAGCGCTGGAACAACTCGCCCAGAAAACTGTGGACGCTCCACCCCTGGAAGTGTTCAAAGCCAAGCTGAATGGGGCCTTGAGCAACTTGATCTACTGATTGGCAACCTGTCCCATTGCAGGAGACTTGGATCTAGATGATACTTAAGGTCCCTTCTGACTCAAGCCATTCTGTGATTCTACATTTACTCTCTGAAGATTTTATCTGACAATCACTGTCTTCATTTGGCATGAGCAGGCTCACTATAACACCTTGAAACACCTATGATTCAGATACAACTGGAGGTATCAGTGTGAATTTGCAAAACTATAGTGCAGAAGTCCATTCTAAGAAAAGAGAAATGACTGGAAAAGGACAGCTTTGACCTACACAAAGGGAAAGTAACACAATGCACACAGATGGTACTAATAAAAGCAGAGACACAGTAAACAGTGAGCAACAGATGAAAGTCACTGAACTCAGGGCTGAGCCTAACAGCAATTGCTCAGCTTTTATTCAGGTTGTGTCCACCAGGCATGGTCACAGGACAGTGAGCTCTGTCATTTACACTGGAGTAGACAATCCAAATGCAGCACTTCCTGCGGTGTTTACCACAGGCTTGTGGAAAACCATGGTTAGGCTGCCAGGTGGAGGACAGGACCTGACCCACAACAGCTGATGGACAGCTACTTGGGAACACAGGAAGCAAGCTCAGATGTCTCCTCTCAGAATGGGTTGAGACAATTTCTTAGCATTAGTCTGCAAGTTTACAATGTGCACAGTAAGCATGCGATCACATGAGAGCAGACTCAGACAGATGTGTTTCAATATGTTCTCAGGATACTCCATAAGTGCAACATGAAGATTTTAAAAATAGTTGTTTCAAGAGAACTGTATAGCAGGTAACACTGGACTCTGCAACTAAGTTCCCTCCATGAGACTTGGTCCACAGTGCCACAAATCCTTTAGTTTCTTTTTTGTCTGCAACTGCCAGGCCATATCATTTACTCTGTTAACGTCAAGCTCTGTTCAGACTCACCATTCCCTCCCCTGTACCATCTCCCCAGTACATCTGCAAATACCTCCACATACAACTTTGAAGTTACACAAAGCATTTCTGTGATGGTAAGGCTACCTATGGCTATCAGAAAGAATGGGAAAAGCTATAGTAGAGAAGACATCTGCAGGTATCATCAACTGAGCTGTGGTAATACAGAAATACCATTTATGCTCATATACTATTGAAAATTTTAGCTGCATATTTAGTGGTTTGGTCACTCTACTCCATTAGAAGTGGTTTGGTCACTCCACACTTCTATAACTAGAGAAATAATTAGAGAGGTCTGGAGCACTCCACAGATAGATTCACTAAAGGATTTTAGTATTTTTTCATGGTCTGCAACTCAGTGCCCTTCTATACATCTCCATAAACCCAAAACTGCTGTTATCTCCCATTTTTTCCCATTTTAAGGATACAAACACACCTTTATTTAGCATTATTATAACCAGAAAAGCTGCAACTAGTTGGCATATATCAGAAGGAAAATCTGGTAGCATAGATAAACTAGATAAATTGGGGATTTCAAAGTCCACTGAAGAACATCCATATTGCAGCAAGAATCCAGTATCTTAATGCATTTTAAATCAGTATGTTTGGTTTTCAGTATAAATTGAAAAAACTCACCTCTAGCAACTCATCTGCAATCTGTAACCTGCCATCTTTTCCAGCTGCTCCATTTGGATCAATTCCCACTATAAAGACACTCATCCTGGATCGGTCTTTGTTACCAGCAAGACTAAGTCCCAGACCTGTCCTTCCTTTTTCCAGCTCAATCATGTGTAGCTCCCCTGGTAGATTTCCATAGCGCTGCACGATCTTTTCTAAATGTAAAAGTGTGGGCAGCAGAGGTTGGATTTACAATAGGAAGTTTCACAAGTTACCTAGAGTCAAGATCAGTGTCCAGTGGGCAGTATCTAACAGAAAAATCACAAACTGGATGCGACAATTTTCAGTGTAAACCACATCTTCTTTTAAGCTAAGCCTTAGGTGATTTACAGTAATATTTCTAGTTTCCTGTTTTCCTTATAACTTCAGAAAACATTAAAGCTTTTCTTAAAAAAAGACTTTTCACACATAAAAGCAATAATATTCTCCCCAGCAACACCTTTAGGTAACAGAAACTATCACATCAATCATTGCCATCAGTTAACAGGAGTACAATGAAATTCTTCAAGTAGTACTACACATGAAACAATGAACTTAGACCATGGAGGAAAACAGAGATTGCAGTGCAATGATGAAGAAAAAATGTGTTTCGTATTTTACCATGAGCATCTGACCAAGCACAACTAAAACAGCAACACTTAACATCCAAACCACGAAGCATATGACAAAGAAGCAGTTCAAACTGGATGCCCCCATTCCCATATCTTATGCAGTGCTATTCTAACACTGAGTATTTCAAACATTATTACAAAGGATAAACTTACTCCAACTGTAACCAAACTCATCCTCCTTCTCCACATCTTCTGGCACTCTGGATGACTGTGCAACATCACAGCCCATTCCTGAAAATGCTGAAGGAGGAGGCAGAGGCAAATTACAAAGCGAAGTCTTTTCTGTTTCTACATCGGACTGACCAAATGCCTGTGGAGAAAAAGAAAAATGCAGCGGCTAAGAAAATGCAGACTCTGTGTAGAGCAAACTAGTATATAAAAATGTCAAAATGGTAACCACTATGGCTTTGAAGTTTAAATACCAAGCAACTGAAACTCTAATTTAATAACACGACACAGAAAGGCTGAAAGAGATCATAGACAGAAACAAACACCAGGCAAGGTAAGAGATAACGTCACTCCAAAATGTATTTGGAAACAAACAAAATTCACAATAAAAGCCCAATTCAGTAAAGTTTTATGTGCCACATTATATTTCAGAAAAAGTCTCTTACAAAGACTCAAGTGATTGTTTTTAAATGCTCTAATTGCAAAAGACTTATATCTCATTTGATTTTTAATAGCCATTGCATATAATTTCTTCCTATCATATGCTTTGGAAGCCAAATAGAAGGAAAGAGAAAGGAAACAAAAAATTGGGTGCTTTCAAAAATACCTCCAAGAATAAGAAAATAACTGGCATATTAACTGAAAGGACAATTAAAAACCAAAATGAAACAGAAGATAATTGATGAAATCTAGAGTGACTGGACTTTTTCAGCCTTGTTTACTAGTTTCCTATAAGCTGCACAGAGTAGATCAAACAAAGATACAGATTAAACCACAAGAGACAAATACTTTTAGTCTTGATGTGGTCTATTCATATTCACAAAAAGTTACGAAGTATAAACACACGACTACTGCAATGTCATGGTCAAACGCCCAAATCCACAGTCTGGCAAGCCTCCATTCAAGTAATCTCCCCTGAGGAATATGGACTCTGATCAGGGATTTCACTAAGTGTTTGTAATTTGTATGATTTTGTCTTGCTTAGAGTAAACATCTAAGCAAGAAACTTGTGTCAGAATATTGTGATTATGAAGCTTATGCATGCCCAAGAGACTTTGATACTGGAAGATCAGCTAGTGATGTTGGCAACAAAAACTTTTAAAAGACCAACTATTAAAAAACAAATTATTTTTCCAACAGTATAATTTTCAGGTGTGCTGCCCTAGTTTCATAGCCCTGTTCTCATCATTTCAGCTTTCACTACTTTCACTAGCAAGTCTGAATTCAGTATTTCAGATTATGTCTCTAGGTGCCAAAAACACTAAGGTAATTTCTTCATTAAAGGCAACAGTGAAATGAATAACAACTTACACCTTCGAAATTGAAGGTGTCGAAAAACTTAGGAAGTTACCGATTCAGTCATATTGAGATTTAAGAAAGCTCACATCTCTCAATGAAAATGAAAGATTTAAAGAAATTGCAAATGCTATTTCAGTTCTCTCATTCTGCTTCTGCTTAAAAACATTTTCCTTTCATTTAGGAACTTGTTCTAGGAACTTCACTAAGAAGTCATTAAAAGTTAAAAGTGTGGGAAGTTCTCATATAACAGTCAAACTAATAATTTTCATAAAAAAACTGCATATAAATGCTACATAACTTTTCATATCTTTAGTCACCTTGTCTCATGCTTCCAATCTAAGATAATGTCCTCCTGCTGAGATGATACCTAGCATCTCTAAACTGAAGCAGCAAAATTCTAGCAAAGGCATTGTCACCCATCAGAATGAGAGTAGGTTGGAAACACTATCTAATAACATTCAAAGTGATTTTTCACAATCAGAAATTCATGTGTCCACCACAAAGAAAAGTTGTAACATACCTCCACATATCAAGCAGGGGTAAAAGGGAGAGCAATTCTAGAAGAGTGCTTCCTAGAGTTTAACTAGAAAGCTACATAATATACTGAAAAAAATGAGGAAATACAGTGTTGTGGTGGGCTGACCAGCTGCCTACCAAAGCTGCTCTACCATGCCCCTCTTCAGCTGGACATGGGAAAAAATATGATAAAAGCCATCCCATAGTCCCACAGCTACTACAACCTTGCCATGCAAACTGATAGCAAGTGTGAGAGTAAACCAGATCAGCAAACCTTACAGTAGTCTCTGTGTTTTAAAACCAAAATTGACATATTAATTTAGGGGTACTCGTTGCAAACTACAGTGTCCAAGAACAGCAAAATTAAAGAAAACACGACTAAAAAAAGGAACAAAATATTGGTCAAGACCTCTGGAAGATCTCTAAGGTATGGATGTATGCCTATATCCTGACAGATTAGCATTTATTAACTGCAGCCACCATAATCTGATTGACAAAAAATGCTTCCTTCTGTACCTTTGTACACATGTACCTAAATCTGAACATTTCTGAAGGAAATGCTGAAATGAAAGTGAAAGCAAGGCTCCTTTGTGGGAAGGGTAAAAAGCATGCTACAATGCCATTTGTGTGGAGGGGAATATATCCTGCCTCCAAAACTCAACCTGACACGTGTGCACAGCCAGATGCAGAAGTTGGCCCCCACAGCTTACACACACATAAGACTTTTGCTCCCTGAATCGGGCAACACACAGAAAACCTAAAATACTTTAACTCATGAAATACTTTCAGCATGCCACAGCACAGTATTTCATTTAAAATGCAAAGCATCAGAGAGTGCATGAACCAATTCGGCTACCAGGGTCACTCTGATCACAGCCAAGCAAATATTGAAAATGGCGGCAAGTCCGGAGCTTGAAAAAATGAAGGCACAGGCAGAGGAAGAAGCAGTACTCTGGAAGGTATCACAGGCCATGTACAAATGTAGAGCACATATACAGTAGGACCCACTGATGGGAATCAAGACAAACCTTGAATGGTGTGGGAGCAAAAGGGTTAGTTGGGGAACAACGGAAGGTAACCCTAACTGGATTCGGTACCTCCTACAGTAACAGAAAACAGCAATCCACATGTTACAGCACCTCTGGCAATACACAGTACTGTTAATGAATAACTCATTTTAAATTATGGATTCATTTTACTAATTGCAGCAACTTTATTAGCTCTATTTATAAACAGACAATAGTACTTAATGGTTATTAATGACCCTGATTCAGCAAAGTACCTTACTGTACATGAACCTTACTTCAGCAAGAGAACAGAGATGACAAAAGGCCATTCTTATATTACTACTAAAAAAGAAATTATGCAGAAACTGCAAGATCATTATGTATTCTTTTTAAATATGTGCAATATTTTTCAAAAATACTTTAGAAAACATAGAGAATACAAGTCATCATTTATATTACATATCTATTCCCTTTCCTCAGATACAAAACTGTAACAAACACGAAAAACAGTTTTCAAAAACACACATGCAATTATATACCACATGTATTATCATAGATGTTCATTGCACATATGATGTATTTGACAACATGGGAAAATAGACAGAGGGCAAATCACTTCTAAGATGTAGAACCGGCTAGAAATTATTTTATTAAATCAGAAATCTATGCAAAGAAGAATTAAGCTTTTATTTATTATTGTGTTAGAGGTTAACTCTGTTCCCATTGTGAACAACATGCAGTAAACAGTAACCACAAAAAAAAAAAATCGAACATTTTAGTATTTTCAAAGATGTCAGCATTATGTTCATGGTGCATTAAAAGAACTTTCAAGAAGTAGAGGGAAAACATTTTCAGCATCATAAACTGAAAGCTGCCAACATTTGGACTTTTTCATGCAAAAATAAAAGTGAGATATTAAAGCTGTAAAGTCCTAATCAGATAAAAGAAGTACACAGCAGCAAAAACCTCACACACTGATGAGAGAGTTACACTCATGGGGATGCTTTTAACATATACCACAGGGACTGATCTTGTATTTGAGAACCTATTCCTTTGGTAGTTCTGAATCTGACCAGATTTAGTGGTTATGACTAATAGAGCTGGAATTTTTCCACTTCTCTATAACTTTCCTATGCGTATGCTTGTCTGTGTCATTTTAATTCACTATATAGAATTCCCACTCTCATCAGCATTGTATTTTACCCAAACAGGTATAAAAGAATTTAAATGCAGAGAGACACAAATGGCAAAGAAGCACACATATTATGTTTGGTGAGTCAAAAGCAGACAGTGTGTCATCATCCCACCTTGCTGGTGTTGAACTGAGAAGAATCAGCAAATGGGTTAGTGCTGCTGAAGACACCTGGCCTACAGAAAACACTGTTCTGCGGAAAAGACGGGTAAGAGTTCTAAAAGAAAAGCATAATAGAAACTAAGCAAAAACAATTTAAAATGGACCCTTTTTACTCATGAAGCAAAACATATTTATGTAGTTGTTTGGGCTAACCAAACAAGGTCCACTTCCTGCACTTTGCTACAGATAGGTGGAAGTGGGCAAAACTGCATTTGCTCTGTGTTTCTAATCAGCTTTGTTTAGCATAACATAAAGGAAAAGCACTGATATTCGTACCTGCTCTAGCTCATAAAGTACATCAAGTACAGAACTGAGCAGCACAAAGATGAGAAAATTTATGTGCTATTTGTACAATATTGTCCAAGTATCTCACTGCTTACTTTGCAAAAGAGAGGGTTTAGTAATATTAGGCATCTCCAAGCAGCTTTCATATAAAATAATGACTTTTACTGAACACTTTGTATATGAGTGCATGCACCTATAATTGCCTGAATTTACAGTTCATTGAAACTAAATTCTCTGGTCTTCCATTTTAGCAATGCAAGCTATTTCCTCATTATTATTTAACACAAAACCAGTTTACACATTTAAACCAAACTGAAGGATGTACTTTGACCATTTATGTTCCTTACTCAGTTTTTGTACTGTACTCTAGTTTCAGATCAGAACAAGCTTAATTAAGAAGGAACAGCTCTGATTTCACAGTTTGTTGGAAATATACCACGTATACATGATACAGGTGTATACATTTGTCAAGAGCCTACAAGTCTTAGGTCTGTAGGTTTAATACTGCTGGAAAACAAGAAGTATAGTAAATGGAAAGGAATGTGAAAAGCTTGCAGGATCATTTATATCAAGATTAATTTAATCCAAGCATACACTGCTGTTTAAAAGTTTTCTTAAAGCATTTTGCTTTTTTTTTAATGCTCCTGAAAATAGTAAATGCATCCCTAAACATTTATTTTTAAATACTGTATAGCAAAAAAGTAATTTAATTTGATAAGACAACAAAGGTCTTGACTTTACTGTGTCTTCAGCAGTGAGAAAGCAATGCCATGCATAAACAAGGTTTCTACACTGTTAAGTCACTCAAAGTCAACAGGCTGTATCCCCAAGGTACAACAAGATTTTCTGTTTACACACGTCTTTTAGAGAAGTTTGAGAAGGTAATTTGTTACTGTAATGATCCTATTAAACTTTAACACCTACATTTGTCATCTGCATAAATGTATCTTGATGAATTTTAGGAAACTAAGAAAAGCATCAAAAATATTTCATATATGAACAGTGAAATCCTAGTATAAGAGGAAACAAAGGTCAGCTACAGTCATTCAAAAGCTTGCCTTTTATGTTTTTCATGATGGCATAGTTCCTAAAAAACTAGCCCAAATTTTAATCCATGCAACAGCATTGTGTCAGTAAGGACTGACTATTGGATAAAATATGGAGCATTTGAGTTTGCCTGAACAGTTCAGTTTAGCATACCTTCTTGCACAGAAGAAGGTATAAAAAAAGCATATGTTAAAATAAGAATAAGAAAAGGAAATGTTAAAATAAAGGGCATTTTCCCTTTTGCTATTTTTTTATTCAAGTCAAAATCTAAAATAACAGGATTTTTTTAACCTTTTTTTTTTTCCTTTTTTTCAACTAACTTCTCTGCAGAATTTTATTAATGTGTCCAAGATGCTAATGTATCAGAAACTAGCTAGTATTTGCTATAGCACAATGCTGTAACACTGCTATGGCCCCATAATCACCGTGACATTTTATTTCTAACTCAGAAATAACCAGAGCAGTGTCAGTATGAAATACAGACTCAAGGGGTAACTTCTTATTAGCAAAATTATCTTTGCTTAATTAGCTATTAGCAAAACAGCTTTTTTTTGCCATTTGCATTACTTGGACTATTCTGGAGTACTCAGGATCTCTTTACCTACTAGATAAGCCCACATGAAAAAAACAAAGCAGAACTGGATTCCTTAGTTACATGTCACTTGAAACTGACTGCCTGGCTAAATAAAACCTGCATCATGTTAAATATAGCTACTCTCACAGGCAGCTAGCTATTTCACATGAACGAAAGCAGGAACTTCCCTTAAAAGATCTTATTATAAAGTACAGATGCAAGTTTCAAAATATGAAGATAATAAATATAATGCCATTTACGAAGATCACAATGTATGGGTACAGCAAGAGCAATTGCAATGTTTCTGCTTACAGAGAAACAAGGGTTTTTTAGTACAGTCAAAAAATAACCAACAGGCTTAATAATTTGAAGATAGAACAAAGAACAATTAAAAATAGAAAAGGAGCATTCTCTAAACAAAACTAAGTTGTGATAAAGTAATGTCATCACTCCAATGCCAAACTGGCCTAAGCATTCAGCAGTGGCAATTTTCTTCACATCACAGCAAACACAAAAGCCTTGTTTTAGTAGTTTGAGTATCAATAACCAACATTCAATAGAGCTTTTGCATGCAACTTTACCTTAGATGACTGACGATAAAATGGGTTAGTAGTTTTCTGCCCACAGGGAGCAGAAGCTGAAGAAGGGCTATAAAGAGACTCTGGCTGGGGAACAAGAGTTATGAGACAACTAGTAAATAAACACGCAGCTTACACAGACTCTACAATGAGGAAGTTTAGTTTCTAGTGAGGCAAGCAACTTATATTAAAGCTCAGTAGCTTTTGTCTGCAATGTCCATGCAGCTTAGTGACAGAAAACTTCCGTGTACTTCTAGGTCCTTTCATTAATGTCCAAAGAATTATTTAACAGGTGCTGTATTTCTGCATGCGCTCCTCAGACACGCTGTCAATCTCTAAGAGTTGGTTTTAGTTAGACTCCTACTCTGCCCCCCAACAAATTATCTTTCTTGAGGCTTTTCAAAATAGTTTGTGGACGGCGTGCTGGAGGGTAATTCCAAATCCAAATCGATTTCATTCTAAATGGAAATAATACTTAAATCAAATCTTTGTTCCTAAAGTAGCTGAGATGGCACTTTCAGGATTCAATATCCCATTCCCAAACACCACCATCTTGAACATTTCTTCATTTATTACTACGTATTACATCTCTTTCAATATTCTTAATGCTTACCCTTGGTCTGCTTATAATGCTCTGTACCATAAAGACTACAGGATTGCCTGCCTTCCGTATGGCTTCCACAGCTTGTTCATGGCTGGCATCTCTGAGGTCAATTCCATCCACCTGTAATTGGAAGGCCTCATCTTAACATTGCAAGAAGCTACAAGAATCATAAGTCACTTCTGAGTTTTGGTTAGGAAACTTTGACTAAAACCTAAGCCCAAATCTCTGTTTCAGATGGAAAGCTTTCTACGGACTTGGCCTAAGTCCCTCACACAAAGGTTTGAGATTTCCAAGAGCACTGAAAGGACAACAAATAAATATTCTCTTATTCTTCTGTTTTAAAAACAGGTTTTTCAACGTTCTTGGTTCAGGCTCCATCGATTTTTTTTCATAGGCAACATAAGAGATATGATAATCTGAAGAGAGTGATAGTGTTTGCCAAATACTGCTTCCTGTAAATCCTATCACAGAAATCTATCTCCCAGGACTTTACGAGATTTACAAACTGAAACTTGTTAAGTGCTGTGGAGTCTTTCACGATGGGTTATTTAGGGGTTTGTTTGTTTTTGTTTTTGAAAAGCAAGATAAGACCAATTATAGCTACTAAGCACTTTCTCAAGAAGTTAAATTTTTAGGTTAGAGCTGAAAATTTTTCTCTCTTCTAGAAGAAGGCACTTACAAAGGATGGCTAAGGACAAATTTTTGCCTGGTTGCTTTTCTTCATGTCTTCATATATATTGGTGTGTGAAACAAATTTGTCAGGTAAGAACAATGTTAAGCTGAGGTTAGCATCAGTAAAGTGTTCTCACAAGGACCACAACAAAAGCTAGAAGCTAACACAGAAAGGTTATTTGTTAGTGGTAATTCTTGCACACAATGTTATATGACTTCATACGACAACTTTTTAATCGTCTAACTCTAACTTAAACTTAACCATCCAGTGTAAATAAGAGAGTACAAACAGAATCTAAGAGAAATTCTAAACCTATGAGGAATTGAACAATAACAGGCTCTCCAACTCCCCATGTCTGAAATACTGTATGCAATAGTGGAGATAGAGCTTAGATATGTCACAACTTGAGAAACTGAAACAATCCATTCCGAAACACTCACATTAACATAACATTTTAATTTCACTCACCCATTCCAACTTCTGCAATTATCACTGTTAGAGCCAACTGATTCATAAAAATCCAGTTATTCAAATAAGATTACTATTTTTAATTTTGTGGCCATCAAGCAAAATTCCAACTCCCGTTTTGTTATATACCAATAACTGTTGTATCCTGTTAAAGAAAGTGCTACCTATACCAAGGTATTGTTTCAAGATCCTTGACAGGGATTTTGTAGCAAACAGCAAACTGCAGCTCAGTGCCACTGTGTGAAGCAAACCCAGACTGATCCAGAATCACCATCTCCATCACCTACCTTGTTACATTCTTACTGATGGACGGTCAGCTAAGGACATCCAAAAGGATGGAGGGTAGTTGCTAAGAGTCTAATGCTGGAGACAGGGTAATGCCTGACACTGATAATCATCACAGGAAAGACCTTTTCTTTCAGTATGTTCATTCTTCAGTATCTTTAATCAATAAAGCAGAAGTGGCTGCATGAGGACAGGACTGGCTAAGTAGAAGAGAAATCTAGATAAATCCCTTCATGCAATACCACTGGCTACCTCACTCTCAGGCATGGACACAAGTGTACTTACTTTCTCAAACATCAAACCCAGATATCTTCATGTCAGGAAAAAAAAAAAAAATGTGTCTCCCTTAATTACTGCACAAGATGCATAAGAATGATGTGATCTGATTACAAGGGAAATAAGCTTGCATGATCTGCACTGGTCATTTCTGTTGCTAACCAATATGCAAAAGTGAAATCTTTTAGCTTCACCAAACTTAAGCTTTTTCCTACACATGGTGGCTTTAAAACAGGTAGGTCAAACTGCTGGCTTTGTAGAATCCTGCTCACACAGTCAGTCATCTATGCCTCAGGTTAGATATTCAACTTAACAGACAGCTGACTGCGCATAAACATCAGCAGATGGTACTGCAGTCTGTATGGCTCAAGTGGTGTCAGCTGGAGCAATTACACAGCTGTCAGCCCAGAACTACAAATCTATCTCAGCAGCTCCTGAGATGCTGGGGGAATTGCAGCAAAAGGCATTCAGCTGGTACCTCTACAATTCGATCTCCAGTTTTCAGAGTTCCATTTTTGCCAGCTGGGCTGTCTTCCAGGATGTGCTTGATAAAGATCCCTCTCATCACTTCTCCATTACTCAGGCGGCTCCCCATCCCTCGTCCTCCAACAATGCTGATCCCCAAGGACTTGCTAGGCTCTCTCCAGAGTTCAACCCTGTTGTGAAAAAACAAGGGCCAAAATAAATGAAAATCTGTTGTAATTATGACAAAGCTGCACACTGAAGACACCTGGATTTGCACAATTACTTTATTCCGAAATAACCTCTCCTTGCAAAGTTTTGTTTTTCAGAGGAGTTACCTTTTGAATTGCTCAGAAAGTCTGTAACTGAGTCTAGTGCTGGTCACTTTATTTTGGATTACGATAAAAACTTTGAACTGTTTTCTTATTCCTCTTAAAATTTATTATGTGTTTCAAAATTTTTAAATTTCATATGACATTTTATTCTGTGCACCTAGATCTGCACTTACTTTCTGGGCTGGTTCCAGTTACTGAAAGCTGCATTTTGAAGTTCACTTTCTTCTCCCTCCCCCTCTTCACGTTCTGGAAGCTCTGGGAGTTCCCTGATGATGAAAAGGAACATGTAATTCATTTTTAAAGAACTCATATAATTATTAGATTTTTCTGAAAAATGTCATATATTGAATCACCCTACCAGCATTAGAATTCGTACACAGGATTCAGATAAGGAATCTCTTCTTCAGATGTCTGTTAGAATACATTTGGTATTTGAGGATTCCCTGTCCACATTTTTCTGCAATGAAGTTGCTATCCACAACAACAGAATAAAAGACTATGCAGTTTGGAACAAGAACCAAATCAGAGTCAAAGGTAATTACTGACTGTTCTCCAAATGGAATAAATAACAACAACAGTACTCAAACAAAGTTACTGCTTTTGAAGACGAATTTCAAAAAACCCAAATATTATTAGTCACTTTGAAATTTTGGACTGTAACTGCAATGAATTTTTGAAACTCAAGGAAAGGATGGCGTAATTAGTTCTTTCCAGTTATGTTCTGGAAAGACCATCAATACCAAATTCTTACGTTGAAAACACTGACTATTTGTGGCAACATGTAAATCAAACTGCATGGTATTTAAGAGAAATTTAGGATGAGACAGAATTCAATCTCCTTTTTGGACAGATCAAACAGTATCAAACAGATCAAACCTTGAAAAAATGTTCAAAAAATTTTCTAGTCAAAGCAAAAATTGTATTCTGAACAGCTTTTTATTGTAACGGCTGCTGGTCTGAAGAAAAGCATCCATCTTTCATCTCTTCCAAACCAAAACTTATCTTCCCAAAATGTGCAAAGCATATGGAAAGCATTACATTTGTGAGCTCTGTGGGAAAAAAAAACCCATAAGCTTTTTGACTCACCTGACAACATGTGAAGGAAAAAGTTCAGGTGGCACAGCTCCCTCTGTCTCTTGTCCCAAACCAGCCCTGTACTCGTCTAAATTTTCTGCTGGCACGTATGTAATACTGCAATGAAATGGGACATGATTAAAGTAGCATGAGGACTGTCGGTCCTCCCTTTGGTGGGTGTGAGGTATGGATATGAGGAAGCCACTCAGGACTACTTCACTGACTTCAAAAGCACAATGCAAGTACACTACGAGTAAGCTGTTATATGAATTCCTTGCGACTTCGTAACAAATATGCATTTATAGTCAAATTAAGTAGGTGAACAGCACATATACTTCTGTAATTAAAATAAATGGTGCTTGAACAGTGACGAGTGCAACAGAGACAATCCAGCTTCAGTCAAAATAGGTTCCTTGAGCAAAGATAAACACTGAAGGATCTGTGAAGTCTGAGGCACCATTATCACACTAAATGACTGCTGAAAATGTTTCTGAAAGTTGGCTTGTAGGAGGTTTTATGCTCTTCCTCCACCCCTTCATGCATTTTCAGTCAGTTTGGGACAGTCAGATAGTCATGTTTCACCAACCAAATGACAAGCAGACTCTACTCGATGTTTGAATACCAGAAAAAGAAATGGTCCAATAGACTGGGGAAGTGGAAACAAAAAGAAGGAAAAAAAAAAGATTATGACATCAAGAATATTTTTTTAAAAACTCCACTCTACAGGCAAAAGGATACCACAATATAAACAGAGCTACTTAAATGTCCCCCCTTTAACGATGCTTTGTCTTCTTAAAAAGATGTATTTGTATAAAAAGCAGCTTAGCTATCAGATCCAAGTCTTCCAAGAAGTAAGTAAAATGGAAAGAAGACGGGGAAAAAAAGTCTGTCTACCCATACATCACATTGTTAAAAGAAACATGAACATATTTCCCCAGAGAAGAGACAGGGAAAAAAAAAATCTGGACCACTTCACAAGCTGCTGAGGAGAGGCTATTTCAGCTCTGAGGCTTGAACCTGAAGCTGTCTCCTGTCTGTCATTCCCTGACTGAAGTCCTCTCTGTCTGTCACACCCTGACTGACACTGATTCCCCCTCACTGGTTTTCTGCTGTATACAGCAAGCGACAGTCAGAAGTTCAAATGAAATTTTATGATTAATGCTGTCAGTTCAAAGCACTCTACCAAAATTATCCTAATGACCACCTTTATTTGTCATCTTTGTCTGTGTTTCAGCACATTCCCTACCTCCTCTCGCATCTACTATATTTAGAAAAGTGCAGAAGGCTCATTAAGGATGTGTTGAACAGAAGGAACTCCACAGCTCTTTTAATGGAAATTTCTAAAACTTCCATATTATCACCAGCTTTTCCTCTTCTTTCAGTCTCCTCCCGGTTCTACTTTCACCCTTTTTTCAAGCACTCAAGTGTTACTGTGCTTGACACAAAGTATTTTCCTTTAGAAGTGGTGTGAAGTTAGCATACACTAGGAAACAAACACTCAGCAGCAGAAGGTCACTGACTCTTGTCTGCATTTCCTGAGGGCATTCTAGCACTGGGAAAGACTAAAGACATAGAGCAGTTATTCTATGAAGACTCAGCAGTGAAACATCAAGAAACAAGAGAGGAAAGAACTTTTGAAAATAATCATTAGTACTTAACCATCTCAAACTCCAAGTGCGTTGAACTATAAAAGTGCTAGTATTATTCTCATGAAACTCTCACAGGTTAAATGCTGATGCAGAAGCTCCACTCACGAAGCCCATAAGAATACCTTGCCTCTGCAAAAGCTATGGGATGTGCAAGTTGCATTCCAGTGTAAGAAAACGTAACATTCTTTCAGTTACATTCATCAGTTTCGTCTCAATCAAATTCATCAATTTTAACCCTATAAAAATAAGTAGGAAATAATGTATTTTCCCTTGGCAGACAGATGCAGTAAAAAACCCCACAACTGCAAACAATGTTTCTGCTGACTGGAAGGCTCAGTCTCCTTTATGCTAAACTGAAGCTGTTCAAAGTATGGAAAGGAGAATGGCACACTCCTACGAAGGAAAGGGATAAGCCCAGATTCAGCCTGGATGTATACAGCAGAATGCGATCTCTGACAGTACAGTGGCCAGTATCTGTCAACTCTTGTCTAATCCTTTTGTGCAAGGGGCACGTGCTAAACAACTATGAAGGGTGCCAAGGTTCAAGGGTAGTGTAGTCCTTACCTCATATGTCAGCATTGGAGGTAGCTAAGGGTGAGGCAAACCATGGGCACTCCAACTTCTGGAATATCCTATTGTTTTTCAGTATATGATTTAATAACTGATATTGTGCTGGAACATTCAAAAGGTATGATACAAAGGATGCTCTTAAAGAGCTTCATACGCTTAGTAACATCTCCCAAAAGCTGCCTTAGCTTCCCTTTCTGTGTACAGCACAGAAGCTAAGAAGAAAAGAAGTTCACTCCACCATTTTTAAAAAATGCATATAAAATTGAGCAACTGAATTATCTAATTGATTTCCACAGATGGAGAAAAATTTAGATAGTCTCACTGGGAGCTGTTACATATTAGCTCTTTGGAAAAATACATTATTTCTACTCTAGCGCTCAACTACGGTTAAATAGTGTAATTTAAAGCACTCAAAGGAACATTCAATATGTTTTTAACTGTTCAGTC
This sequence comes from Myiotriccus ornatus, assembly GCA_036023395.1. NCBI lineage: Eukaryota > Metazoa > Chordata > Aves > Passeriformes > Tyrannidae > Myiotriccus > Myiotriccus ornatus. Next base: position 41,470,235 of record JAYRBT010000093.1, on the reverse strand, counting down.
TTACCTACAACTAAATTTCAGTAACTCTTCAGCTATTTCACAAATATAAACCAGAACACTGGCATTTGGCAAAAAATAGTATAGAAAAGAAATAAAAAATAGTATAGAAAAGAAAACTAAATTACACAGATCAAATACATGCAAAGTCATATGCTGAGTAGTTCACCTTTGCTTCTTGCTAACGATTTCCAAAATTCAGTCAAATGCAAAGGTTTCCCGACCTGCTCTTTTTACGTAAGCTGTATTATTGATGTGGCTGTCCTCCTCCACTCTATCCCTTTGCAAATTACTGCAATGAAAAGTTATACTTAAAAACCTCTCTCTGCTGTAAATTACAATTTTTAGAAATATGTATACCAGAAAGTAGTCTTTGCTATGAGGCTATTCGACCTGCTCCTGCCTTCTGCAACACTTGGCAAAGTCACATTGCATAAAAGGCCTCAGTTTACAAGAGTTTTTTCCCGATTAAACATGAGCAGACAGGCTTTTCCCTGTACTCACGAACAGACACTCCCCTGTTATCAACTTGCTGGATTGCTACTGTAGCTCACTTGGAGGTCACAGTGAGGTCTGACTACATCCAGCATCATCTTGAACAGCTCAGCCTGTGATTGGGATGATGAGGGGCCCAGAGGAAGGGCATTGGGCTCCTCTGATTGACTCTGCTGAACTTTATGCCGTATAGTGAAAACAAAAATCCACCCAGGTACCTGATTGGTTTATCTGCAAAACAGACTGGTAATTGCCTTGTTATAGTTACAAGGAAGACAGTAAGAGAAACAAGTGCCAGAAAACGGGGATGAAGACACAGAAAACAGGAAACAAGTACACGACTGTTATACTGCTAAGTTGTACTTCCTAGCTCCAAGGAAAGTTGAAGTTCAACGACTTCAAAAGAAAGTATATGAAGGGTTTAATCATTTCCTCTCTTTCACAGCTGTACAGTTTGAAAGAGAAAGTTTTCTGGTTTTCTTCCTTGAGAGATATAACCACTTCTCCTACCCCCAGAGATGTGCACTAGCAACTAAAGCAGTGACAATGGAAACACCGATGGTTGTGCATATGAAAATATCTCGTAAACGTGACACTGCATGCAGTACAGAGGAACATTTATCACATGCTTGACTTAACAGCCACACGAAACCTCGAAACACCAACAAACCAAGTAACGAAGTATGAAAAATGTTTAGGACAAATTACTCTAACAAACATTTAAGATTTACTTTGAATCTCTTTATACATGAAGTAAAATGTAAGTGCCACAGAAAATATGACACTGAGATTAATCCAGATATCAGTACAACGTACTCATGCCAATTCTAGCAGTGAACCTTGTACACATACACACACATGCACACGTGCTCTGAGCACATCTTGCGTGGCTGTCACAGATAAAATTTAAAAATATTACCCATAATTTTTTTAGAATACAGGTATTTTCATTCCAGACTTAAAAAGTATGCTCCAATCTTCAAGTTGAAAGCCATACATATATATACGACTATACAGACACAGTCATATCCTTTTTCAATTAAAAAAAAAAAAATATACACACATCCACATGTGCAGCCACATGTGCATGCACACACAAATATACACAAGGAAAGAGAGAATATGTACCTATATCTGGATATATCCCTGACATTACTATTGATGTCATAAAAGCATGGAATGATTTTAAAGACAAGTTGCAACATAGAGCCATAATGAGTTTCTGAATCGGCAATACTCACACATAACAGAGGGCCTGATCATCAGCAGGTGCTGGAGAAGATCTAGAATGTGAAGCATACGATGCAGCATCTTTTTACAATGGTGTTAACAAATGTCAGTGTCTCATGCTGAATGTGAAAGGTATATTTATGTAGTTAAAAGTGTGAGCTGCTTTTTTTTTTTGGTCCTTTTTTTTTCCCGTTCCACCTCTGCTTCATCCCAGAAAGCATCTGCCCTTTATTATTGTCTATAGCAGTGATTATTAACAGGCATGGAAAATGAAATTGCAATCTATCTTATTTCTTGATCAGGAATTCACCCCCACACTTCAGTCAGGTGAATTCTAATACACCCCTAGTAATTATCTGACAGATGTTACAAACAGCTGCTGCTGAGCACAAAATGCTGGCTATTACTACAGAAATATAAAAGCTCCTGGCAAGGTAGAGTGAGATGTGAAACTGAATGCATTCTGGTAAGGCCATACATCTGGTTTACCACACACAAAGGGGAAAAAAATTAAATACCCAACAAGTCTGAAACTCAGATTGCTGGTTCTTGACCTATTCAAAATCAAATTTCCTTTAATGCAATTTTAAAAAGCCTTTAAATGGCCAGTAAGAATGGCTTTGTATTTTCTCTGCAAATACTGTTTGCTGCTGAAATACAGCTTTGAAAGTAAAGTACTCCTGCTTAATCACTTTTTTGGGGCAACCTGTTACCCAAAGAAGGTCAGTCTAAAAGTATAGATTCCAATTTTGCAGTTGGGACAGAGAAGAATGATATCTCAATGGTCACATCCAAGTGCTAGTGTACCCTTGCTTCCCAAGGAAGACACCAAAGATATCCAACTTAAATATTTGGAATGTTGGCCCTTATATCACAAATGCTGCAAGGTGATGCACCACATTAGCTCTGAATTGACACATACAAAAGTGTGTGTTTGTCTGTGTGTATATCCCTATCAGAAAACATGAAGAACTATCAAGACATATTGCTCCTTATCTCCAATTTCTGATTTGGGACATTACCCACATGTTTGTATCATAATATTTTTCTGGGATTTTGTGCTGCTCCTGAAAGTAAAAAATTACAGAAAAATTTACTATGCTGAATAGTTTTATAGCAAAACTACATAGTCCCAAAAACACAGTCCTTATTCTTGCACGACTCTTTCAGAAGCTACCAAAAGATTTGGTATTTCAGTTCTTTGAAGTGCAGATGCTGGGTTCACTTTAAAACCTTAGCATAGGAATGCAATGAAAAGAGCATAAATAAAAAAAAAAAAAAGAAAAAAGAAAATCTTAATTAAAAATATGAATAGCAACTGCCCCTCTTCTGCAAAATCTTTCAGAAAGGGGATGCACTTTTCTCTAGAAAATCTGAATATTCACATCTAAGGCATGATTCTAGTATTTCCAACACATCTACAAGACTATAAAACAAAAGTCAAACAGTGTAAAACACAGCAGCTATAAAAGGATAAGCACAAATAATGAACACATCTGTATTTGATCATGCAACTACAGCACTAATAAAGGACTCCTCACAGAAGAATGGTGCTGCAGCAGTTGTGTATCTGAGGAGATATACACACACATGCACAGCACATACCAACTGATATGAATCATGACAGTAAGAATTAGTTCAGAAGCCTACAATAATAACCAAGTACACATTTTATCAACACTCACTCATGTCACCATATAAATACATGTATATAAATACATGACAACATTGACAATAATGTAATTCATTATATGAGCATACCCCTTTATTTCAACAATCTTACATTAAATCATAATCCTAAAGGCATGACAACTATGGGGCAGACAATTAAACCTATGACCCACAGTGAAGTACTTTGACTACCTGTTCCCAAAACGCCAGGTCTCTTCGAAGTAGAATACTTCTGCAGAAATATGGAATGCTCAGCTGTCCATTCTGAACTGATAGAAATCACAACTACCTGGAACCACACTGTGATTGGACTGATCTCTTTCAAGGCCACCATCTTAAATTAGTAGAGGCTTCTATTACCCACAACTCCATTAATCCCATTTGCTTATCTTATTATTATTTATATTATATAATTATATAATTATAAAAAATAATAATAATAATATTATTATTGGCCCGATCTATGTTACCACAGGTCTGAGCCACTAGATTTTGAAGATGCAAACCCAGCATTGGTGTGTCTACAGCACCATGCATGACTTCAATAACAAGCTCATTTCTAGATGGTGCATGAGGGCCAAGTTAACTCCACAACCAAGACAGCAAGAAAGAAGTGTACTTAAAGGCAGAGTTAAAATTCTGCACATTATGTGAACTTGAGAAGAAACTTTCTTATCAACTGGATATCTCAAAACTTGTATTAATTACTATACGTTTAAAATAGTACTCCCAAGAGCAGATATTTATGCACAAGAGCAAGTTTCTTTCTACGTACTGATAAAAAAAATTGGAACTGACTTCAGAAAACAGAGTGTTTCTGCTCTTTATCACAGATGTACTAAAATGTTTTAAGCATTATTTTTCATATGTCATACTTTCTGTCTGGCAGTCAAAACCAAAACTCATTACAAAGATCAAATGAAACCACTTATACAATGGCCAGGATAGTCCTCCTTTAAGAACCACAAAAATCTTGAGGAAATAATTACTTTTTTTAGAAGAGTAATGAATGCAAAACTCTGACTAACCCCATTCTTTCAGTAAAACCATGCTGAGCAGTAATGATGATGATCACTCATGACAGTAATAATTTTCCTAAGAACATCCAAAGCCTCTTGCACAAGTGATTTTATCTTTGAAATCCATGAAAATGTAATCTGAAGGTGTATTATCCATCTGAAGCTGTAACTTAAAGGTAAATTCATGTATAAGGACACACAAAATTTTCACTTAAAATACTTGCATAAATAACCAGTTTTCAATTATTAGTTTTTTCCTACCGCAATTCAACATCTGGCTTTACCTACTTTATATCCGGTCCAATGAGTGAATGCCGCCTCAGCATAGCCCGGGCCTGTGCATTGGTTAAGTTAGTGGTTGACTCTTCATTAATGGACAGGATGCAGTCCCCCACACCAATCCGTCCATCACGACTGATTGAGCCTCCATGGATGACACTGCGAACTATCATTCCCAAGCCATCTTTATTGGAGCTTACTGTCATCCCTATAACAGTGAAAACACACAAAACAGTTAATGTCTTTGAGTCCCAGCTCTGGCTGCCAAGATAAGGAAACAAAACCTAGGCCACAGCGGAGGTAAAAGTCAGTCACCAACCTGCCAGTATCAGCAACCCTAAAAATGTTGCTCTTACTCTCCTTTGCATTTCTTCTATCCAACAGGAGACAGCAATTACAAACAGCAATCACAGTACCTTTACTTCACCTGGTCATTTCACATACTAGGCTCTACATAAAAAAATTAGGACAATGAAAAATTTAAGCAAAAAATAAACAGAAAAGGTAATGAAATTCCTTCAAATTCACCTCTTCTAATGGTTCACCGAGTTTATACATTTCAGTTTAGTTTATGATGATTCTCTTCGGAAAGAAGGTGAAATGTTTTAACAGGTAATTAGGAGCCCAGTACAAACACACACTTATTTTCAACAGAAAGCCTGAATCAGATCTCACTGAGATAGCGGCTGCCTTCCCACTCTCCTAGGTGGGCCATAGCTTAGGTCCTGATTCATGTGAGAGTCTGTGCTTTCCTTATAGATACAATCCAACATTTGAGTTATACCACGATCCCACCTGTGGCACAGCAAGACTCTAGTTCTCTATATTTACAAACACCCTTTAACTTCACTTCTCACTAACAGGAAATGAGACAGATATGCTCTTGCCTCTCCTTCCCCATGGGGAGCCACAGGTACTTACTTGTGCTGGGCTTCACATGTCTGTGAATGTTCTTATATGCTGAGTTGTCACCGTTATTTTCAGGGCAGTTGGTGCTCACGAAGCAAGCCCTGATAGCAGTTTCAGGAAAAACTTTCTTGACTGAGGCAGTGGAAAGGCAGCTGTAGGGTCAGGACCCTTGATATCTATCTTAATACTGCCAAACCTGATATTTTTCTTTCTTTGTGCAATAATGTGAAAGTTTTCATTTGCTAATAAGGTCAAGCCATTGAAATAAGAGCACCTTATAGAGGAATATCTATTGGAGAAGGAGGCAGTGACTACCCCACTGTGTTCTCCCAGTTTCACATGTAAAACATCAGTTAGCAAGCACTGGGAGTGCAGCTGTCTGTCTGCAAGTGCTTACCTTACTGTCCAGACTGAGTGGACAGAAGATGATAGCTACCAGACAAAAACCTACAAGAATACTAGCTAAAAAAATTCCAACAATTTATATACAAACATGGCTACAGAAGACACAGTCTGATCTCTTCATTATGTGAACTTAGACTTGGGAAACAGACTGTTTGAACAGTTTATAAGGCAGTTGTTAATCCCAGGCTCAGCCAACCATACAAACATCTGACCATATATTTGTCTCAGAAAAAAAAAACAAAATACTGTAACCATTTAAAGAATAACCATAATTCAGATATTCATTTGTGGGTTTTAGGGCTCTTTTCAGAAAATAAAAATCTCTTAATTGTGCTGGTCCTCACATCCCCTTGTACTTGAGAACAATATAGTTGTCTAAAGTATAAGAAGGTAGCCCTGACTACTAAGGAACTGCGCAATAAGGTTCTTAGACATAGGAATACATGACCCTCACTACTTTGGTATAAGGAAGTCTGGTCTAACTTTTGGAAAAACTGCAAAACCCATCTTCGTAACGGCCCTTTATATTAAACTGCTGAAAGAATATGGTGTTACTACTGACTGGAGATTTATATGTATTAATTGCCAGTTGTCAGTTGTGTGGACAGGTGTAATTTAGAGATGAGTGTATCAGACTTTTAATACAGACACAAATGCCACTGACTTATTGCCTTTCTAGTAGAAAAAGCAGAGGTAAACTGTGTATCATCTGCTCCTCAGATCAGTAACATTACAACACTAGGCACATCAAAGGTGCCATCCTGGGGTGGATTCCCCATTTTTTACACTCACACATTCCTTCCTAGAACCATCTCTTGACAGATCTGCTTATACAGATTTTACTCAGTCAGATCTGAATTCAAACATGCAACACAGTGGTCTCCACCAGAACACAAGCAGTGTGCACACAAAACTGCTGAGGAAACAGGTGAAATGAGGTTTGAAACTCTAAACCTAACTTCGCTTAATAGTGTCATATTGCTATGCTCTAATGCTGCTTTATTGCTATAGATGCTTTAATATCGCCGTATTGTTATAGAATGATAGGACCCGAAAAAGAAAAATACCTGTTTACCTTTTGAAACAAAATCGTTCCAAAATAAACAATACATATATATGTTTACAAACACTGATTATTTAATGTCGTTTCACTCTAATCCACCTCAAGAGATTTATTAATAAGAACCTGAGTTACCCTCCCCTTTCTGGGGCAGGTTGCAACAATGGGTGACACCATCAAAAAGGAAAAAAGAAGTGCCAGTTCTCAACTGAAATCATTGATGCAGCTGCAGCTTTCAAGATCATTCACAGCTCTTGATTTATCTCGTTTGCAGAAATGAAAGTTAAAAGCCGTGCAGCCATGTGCATAAATTGGTCACTGTGCCGAGGCTGCTTCGTGGGCCAGAGTGTACTTAGCCCGGAAGACTGGTCCAAAGCCAGGAGAAAGTGATATTCACATTCATATTTTGTATATATGAATTGAGACCAGTCTTACTTTTATGCATATACAATGTCTGCAAATGTAGACCGTGTCCCAAATTTCTATTTTCATGCTTGACATCAAATTTGCTTTGTATGTTCACTGCAATTGAAATACTCATACACAAATGAAAACCTGCTCCATTGAATTAACAGTTTGTTGCAAGGAAAACTTTTTTTACAAAGTGCAGATGCTTAGAAACACACTGTGACCTGCACTTTATACAGCCTGGCAATGAGAACAGTAATGGTAGCAGTTAGTCAAGCACCTCATACCAATGAAAGGTAAACCTTAGACCTTTTCTACAGTTTCATGTTTTGGACACTCTGATTTTAAACCTGATCAGTTCCCAATCCAGTTAGAAGGATGGCTGTATCATGAAGGTGCCAGGTGGCAGACTGAGCATCCAGTTATCAGAGGGCAGTTTATTCCAGGTGAGCCCACTGAAATACAGCATCACACCTATAAAAAAAACAACACCCATCTCTGCACAGCAGAGAAATCCTAAGTGGGGACTGTTTATACGCATCCGGTTCTGTGGACAGCCCATTTTAAAGCATTTGTGGAGTTACTGCAAACAGCCAGCACCCACACAAAGGCCTGCCCTACCAACTCCAGAGAGTCTTCAAGGATGTGCAGGTGGCTGGAAGAAACAGCATCAGAAACATAAACCAAAGCAAACGAACACACCAGCCACAAATGGGAAGGACGCACCGCTGCCTCTCAATACAAAGCCTTTCCCAGCTCTGGGAAGGTTCTGCTCCTTCACACTGCCAAGGACCACACCAGAGACTAGGACAGGACAAGGACAAACAGTAGCATCTGCTGTGCCTGTTTGCTCCAAAATGTCAGTATGCTCAGGAAGCTGCAGACTGCAGATATTTAAAAACTCTGAACTTCATTATAAAATTATAATATTGAGCCAAAAATACTATCTATTAAATGAATCAATTACATGATTTTTCAGAAATATTGCAGCACTTTGGATAGAAGTACAAACTTGTAGCAAGGAAGTGAACATCTTGTTTAGACCCTTTTGACCATCCTCAGGAAGCAAGATCATCTTGTGCTTGCAAACATTTGAAACTCTAGTCTAAAGTTCTTTGGCCAAAGAGTTCTTCTACGGTACTCCTTGGCTACATCTTGTTTTTCCACTATATTAGTATAGACATTAAAGAACAAGGCACTAAAATTGTTATGTTAACAGCTGGGAAAGACTAATCTCTTTTATGGGAGAACAAATTTTCAGTGAGACTGGACACTTGACTTTTGTGTCCACAGTGACAGTACATGGATCCAGTGCCATGACAGTCAAAAAGGGCAAGAGCAGCAAAGAATGAATATCTTGTCCCCACTAAATGGAAAATATTTAGTCTTTACTACAAAAATGTACAAGGAAAACAGAAAGCCATAATCCTTACAAGGTTACAAAATATGTTAGCAAACTTACCTAGACTTGAATTGCCTTTTGCAATTGTGATAGTCTTCTCATACATGTTCTTTACTGAATTTGGGATTGCGAAACTTCCCTCCAAAGATACTGGGCATCTCTTCTCCATTAAAAGCAACTGATCCTAAGACAAGGGAAAATAACATCAGTTCAGAATACTGACATAAAAATATGATTGGTCATACTGATCCCAACTCACCTTACCTTACACAAAATCTCTGTGCATAATTAAGACAGATTCCTTATACAGACATTGGAAAAGTCAATCCATCGAAGACCAAACCAAGATAGCTAAGGTTTGTGTTTTCATTCAAGCAATATACCAAATCTGTCACAAAGTATACTTTTAATTTAGAGACATCAGTTAAACTCTTAAAATTAGTAGGATGAATTCAAGGGCTTCAGACTTGTTCACCACAGATGTCTGACAATCTTCCAGTACTAAAGTAACAAATAATGTAAGAAATTGCGACTCTTTCAAGAATTTCTTAATCACTGAATGGTAAAAATAAGAAACATGTCCATGTCACAGTGATTATCACATAAAGGAAGATTATGCAGCATCACAGGTCAGTTTGTGAGCTGACCTGCATAGGCTTGCATGAACACCATGATGCAAGACATACCACTCCCCCTCAGCTTCCTAGGCCTGTTTCCAGCTGGGTACCTCCTTCTTGCGCTCATGTCCCTGTGAAGGTTAACAGGGCATAAGAAAATGCCCCTGTCCTGCCCACTGTGGTCCTACAGTATCTAATGAAGAGAGGTGTGAGCAGATTTTTATACACCACTGTATTGCCAGCCTCTAAGAAACTATTATCTTGATGCCATAAATTATGTCCTGTTTTGGAAAGGTCTAAATCCTGCAGTTTTGATGTGAGATAAGACATCTGATGAACATTAATAATTGAAGAACTTTGCACAGCTGTTGGCCAGTGACAATTTCAGTAGGAAATTCTATGGTTTAATAGAGCCTTTCTATAAGTTTTTTTAAAATTATTATTTTAAAAAAATAAATAGCTTTACTTTTCCTTGGGGATCAAGCTGCGCGGTAGTAGCAAGGCTTGTATTTAGTGCAACTTCCGATGCTGTCTGAGATCCAGTCCATGTTGCTGTGTTTTCACTTTCATTTTGGTTGATATCCGAAACATCCAGAGGCAGGAGTTCCGTTTTAGTAAAATCAGTTGCAGTTTCCAGGCTACTGCCCAAAACAGACTTTTGCTCTTTCATTCTCTGATTGAGGTCCATGTTGTACAGATTCTTGTCAGGTACATGGAAATCAGCTGCAGTATTTTCACATTCCTCGCCAACAGACTGTTTAACACAGGAAACAATGAACAATCATCATTCATTTGTAGTATAATTCAAAAGCCTATTTCATGCTAAAACCTTCAACAGAAACTAATCTCACAGAATGCAGACATATCTGTTGTACAATCAGTAACAATCAACCTCATCTTTAGTTCCCTATAGGCATTCATTCTTCTATAAGGAGAACTTGATTTCTTAGACAACTTCTGTTTTAAAATACCAGAAATCAGTGAAATTAAGTTACTACTGAAGGCCAAATTCTAACTTGGTACTCTGCAGTAACGCTCTACCAACTTCAGAAATGTAATGTCCACTCACACATTCCTCAAACAGACATAAGTCCAGTAAGTTTTTAAAATTAAAGTATTCAATTGTTTTTCTGAGGTGAAAGAACTTTGCAAGACCAAGGTCTTTATGTTCAACACACTTAGAAAGCAAGGAGGAATTTCAACCAGCTCAGACCATAAAAATGCAATATGATCATTCATTTAACTGAGCAGAAACATATTTACATATCCTTTTCACATAAAGAAAAACTATGTCAAACCTCAGCAAAGAATGAACATGGAGGATTTAAAGTGGGATAACAATTACACAGAATGATGCAGTTACAGCAGCTTACCAGTTAGTACTTATTACAAGTCTGCCTTTTGTGGCTGCAGTACTACCATTAAGCTCTCTGCACATTTGTTTAGACTTTCAAGATTCTAAGGCCCTGCCTCTAAAATGTTTCACGGGATTTCAATAATCACAGTACTCTGAAACAAATCTTCAAATATTCTCTAGCTGAGCTTTCAAAGTATATTATTTTAAAAACATGTAGGCCGTTAGATATTATAAAGATACATGAAGGAACTGGAAGTTGGACTTAGAGGCTCTGTGTCAAGACTAGGCATTTTTCTCTGAAATTTAATAGAAGTGTCAAAACCAGCTACCTCTATCTGTCTTAGTTGTTACCCAATGATCCTATTAATTCTTCTATCACTTTTCCAAAAAGTCAGGAAACATGTTTCCCAGAATCTGGGCATATTTTGCAATATTATGTCTCAAGAGTCTTAGAATTAGCTTTTGTCAGCTTTTATTAAGTGCATACATGCATGCTATGTCCCCAGCCAAGAATCAAAAAAGGTTTACCTGTAAATAAGTGGTTTAAGTAACAGCTGAGAAGATAATTGAGCAAAGTCTAAATACCACTAATCTGCATGATATAATCAGTGACATAATTTCCTATCTTCTTGAGAACAGAACACTAGTATTATAATCTATTTAAGTTATTTCATAATGTTTCCAATACAGCTGGGACATACACTTTTAAGTCTGCTTTTTATCCATTTTCAGATCAGTGAAGACAAGCCTCAGATCATACTCAGCATTTATTTCACATGCCATATATACATATGAGTCACAGTATATGTTCAATTTCATTTCTGTTTCACTCAAAGAAAAGCCAATGCTGTAATTTTTGTAGAAAAACACAATTTCAGGAATTTGTAACTACAGCAGTATGTGGCCTGAGCATTTGCATTACTTTTAAGTATGCTTTTCATCACCTATTTTAAATATGACACCAAAGTGATATTCAGAACCTGTCAACTGCCCTGCAGCCAGAAACAGCTGGAATACCTCTGCATTCCTCATAGCATCAAACAGCACTGTTTCAATTTTTACTGCATTTCACTTGATTCAAAAGTCTTCTTTTTTGAACAGATTTTCTCACTGTGTTTGTCTTGTGAAGTCACTTTTAACCACAGAGTACTTGATAAGAATTTAATACTCACTTCATACTGGTGCACAGAGATGAATACTGAAAAGTCAGGACCATAGTATTTTATAAAAACATAAACCAAAGCCATTTTAAGTCAATGCTGGAAATAGCTTAAGACTATCTAGAGCCTCTCAATGTGATATATAATGTAAATCCAGTCTCTATCTCATAAAATGCTCCTAAGCACGCAAAACGCATAATCCATTTAAGTAACAATTACAGAGTTAAACAATGCAATCTGTCCCACTGGCACTGCAGAGATGTGCTCTTCTGTGGATTAGGAGAAACCATTAGAAGATGAATCTAGCTTTCCAACAAGTGCCTCATAAAGGCTAAACATATTCCAGAAGGGCTAAAGGGAGTTGCTGAAGCTCAGGTGTAGCAGAAAAAGCAGCAGCTACTCTATCCAAGTCCAAAGACTGCAAACCCAGAAAGAAGTTTCTACAACGTGGCTTTCAAAGATGACTGCTAAGAGAATGGAAGTGGAAGGCTCTGGGTCAGCAAAATAAATCTTAAGACTGCCGAGAAGAAAGATCATGAAAACCCATGGAGAGAAACAAAATACAACTCTGATACAAACAATCAAGTCATTATGGGTATGTGACGAGAAACAAATAGCTACTGATCTTTGTAATACTTTTAAATAAATCTTCACTTATTGACTTTAAATAGGAATTAGAAATAATCAGAGTTTTTATATACATATTTTTAATTACAGAATCATTATGAAAATTTCATTCAAAACATACTAACATACTACGAACCATAAAAAACCCATAACTTCAGATGAAAACTTACACTTGTTCTCATAGTAAAATACCGTAGAATACAGTCATTTTGTGTTACCACTCTTTACTATGCCTTAAATACAATTAAGTTTTTCTACCGACTGCTCACCACAGCTTTAATACTACAAACATCTCACCACACTTTACCTGGCTAAATCATGCTTTATCTAAGAAAAATCCAAGCTTTCAGCCTTCTGTCTGTCTCTCGCTTCAACACAGAGATCTGTAAGACATCTGCACTACTCCAAACAAAACCTTACCCTGGTAACAAATAGTGCATTTTGAACCACGATGACATAAAACATTTATATCTAACACTATAGCCTGTTCACACCTATAATCAAAGTTTGTCATCGATGGAACCATCCTCCTTTTTACCTTGGAAGCTGATAATGGAAGAGAGAAGCTGTCGTTCACCTCACCGCTACAGGCACTGTGACGCAAAGCTGCCACTGAATCCTGGAAGACGTCTCTCTCTAGAGAATACTGTGATTCAAAGGTGGACTCATCTGCTAGATCTGCCTCTCCGGAGTCCACCTAACAACAAAAGCAATTCAATCAGCCAGGCTGTTACCATCACACCACATAAGCCCCAAACATATGCACATCAGCCACTACATACTGAATGACACTTTTCTTGTTTTGTTTTTTTTCTTTTTTCACTCCATGTTTTACACTGAAGTTACATTTGCACAGCACAGTAGGAAAATTTTCTGCTTCAGTAACAATCTGTATTACCACATCTTTAAAGGCTGCAAAGAATATTTGAAGGAAAGCAAGAGTCTCAACCAGAATAAGTTGCGGGGCTGAGGCAGGCTCATGCCTGTTAATAGAAGTACAAAGTATTGGGAGAATTCTGATGTACTCCCTGGTGTGAATACTCGGATTTCTTTACAGCTTCTTTTTATTTTTCTTTTGAAGTTTCTGTTACAAAAATTAACATAGAAAAAATAATGAGCTTCACTTAGTGCCACCTGTCAGGAATGTTCTCTCAACTTTTAGGCTCAGTTATTTTTTATACAGTTTTAAAAGCAATCATCTGGAAATTGGAGTGCTTTACAGTACATTTATAAGAAAAAATTATTACATGATTTTTTATGATTTTTACATTTGACAATAAGATTATTACAGCCATTTCTACAATTCTTCTATTCCTCTTATATGAGAAATAAAATTTTTAAAAGAGTTTCGGATATGGGTAGTATTTTTTGCCCTTTTTTTAAAATGAAACATAAATTTTTTTCAAGACTCACATACTTTTAAATCTAGAATAAAATTAAGTCCTAAAAGACCTAATTTATGGTGCTTCTTAACTACATTTCCATTATAATTTCATCTCCCCTAGTAGAGCTGAAGAAAGTAGCATATGTGAACAAAATGATCAGTGAGTTTAGAGCCATGACATACCATAAACTAGCATGAAGCAGACAACTGCACCCATCTGCAGAGATGGGACCTAACTTGTTTTCCAGCCCCTCTACTTAATCATATTATGAATTCATTATAGTAAATGCACAACAGCAATAGCAACAATCAGCAGAGATTCAACACATCGATTCCTTTTTGCAGTAAAAATGATCAATTTTTTTATTATTTCTAGCCTAAAGACTTAACAGCTAATTCAAATTGCTCCTTCACTGTAACTTACTCTCAGCTCATCATTTGGAAAATGCAGACTAATGTTATCAAAGCTATGCCCTAAAAAAAGTATTGTGAAAATTCAGGACAGATCTGCAGAATCTGAGTGATCTATCTATAATCTCCTAAGTGTACTCCGTAACAACATCTTCAATTGGGTGACTGCATATTTAGTTCCATATTCTGCATATTTAATTAGACAGCTGACTACTCTATTAATAGGTCATATATTTTCACTGCTTTTTTCACAAGTTTAATTTTTTAAATAGGAATCAGAGATGGAAGTCAATTTTTTAAAACACTTTAATCTGATCTTTTCAACACTTCTTTAATTATGGCTTATTTATAATATATAATGTCTTCTTCATGCTTCTTAATGAACGGAATAAGACAAATACTATTATCTAACTACTGCAAAAGGAACAAACTGCAGAATTAAAAACAGGCAGTCCTGTTTAAAGGCAAGTTATTAAATCAGCTTGTCATTTGCAAGAGTGAAAGAAACCCCAAGTCTACTGGAAGTAGTAATGCAGATATTTTCATCCTGGAACAATCCAGTTCAGGTTTTTGGTTTTGGGATTTTTTCCTAATTAATTAAGTCCTGGTTTTTAGTAGAAATTGCTTCCCTGCTCAAGTCCTCAAAAAATGAGGGTCTAATAACTTCAATATCAGATCCAGAACAGTAAAAATAACCATGACCAGATACACCTGGAATACATTTATACATATATATGTATACAATATATAGATATTCTGGGTTGTGTTTTTTCTTTTGCAGGGGGAAGGGGTTGGAAGGGGTTTTTTTTGCTTTTTTGTAGAATCCTATTTCCTGTGCCTTTTTAATCTGACTTCTTACTGGTAACTTCTGGGCTATGTAAGGCACTGAATGCTCAGGTAAGCCGCATTGTTTGTACAAGTGAACAACTTTTGACCTTGCAAATCTCATAATCACTAATTGATGTTGAAGGCTGAAGAATATTATTAGAAGGAAGTGTTTGCAGCTTTTGAAGACAGACAGCATTCGTTGTAAGGCTGGATTACATGCAAAAAGGGAGCACCAAAAATTTTCAAGGAAGAGAAATGATACATAGGAAAATAAGTACATGAACATTTCTCTATATAAGGTGAGATTTTCAAAGGAATGCTCAGTGCATGCAAGGAGATGTGGATAGCCATGCACTTTGGAAAACATCAGCAAAATACTTTTTTTCCCCCAGCAATTAATATATCATAGATTCACAGCTCATGCAAACATCTCTAGATACCAATTTCTACCATTTCAGGATCCATCCTACTTATGGTAGATGAGTAATGTGGTGAGAGTAAACACTAAAAAAAAAGCATGAATAGTGAAAAAGCAACTCCTTTCATTATAAAATGCAAAGACTGAAGAAAGCTTTGGTAAGTTGGGCCACTAACCAGAGCCAGCTCAGCATGGAAGAGGGCTGCATCAGCTGGCCCCTCCTCCTCAAGTGACTGGGCAGTGTAGAAAAAGCAATCTTCCTTAGCAGAGACATAGCCCTCCTCAGGTGAAAGCTGCAGAAAAAACGAAGCTCTGAGTCGGATGAGTGGCCTGGACACAGGAGGTGCAGAGTGCATTCTGGGGAAAGGGGGCAGGGCGTGTTCAGAAAGGCAAATGGATTCCAAATGCAGCAGAGTTCATTTCAGTCACAGTCACAATATTGGGCAGGTAAAGAGACAACTTTTTTTTTTTCAGATTTACTGAATTGATTCAGCTTCACACCTCATTTTACAACCCCAAGTAATGAAAAAGGCCTATCCAGTTATATCACAAAGCCCATAGCTTAGTCTAACCTCATTTTCCATTTCTTCTCCTAATAAAGATGTTCTAAAACTGCCACCACAGCTGCCACCAGGGAAAGAACCTAACAGCAGAGGTCTTGAAAATCTTACTAGCCACAGAGCAATCTTATTTTCAGGCAGTAAGACTTCATCCACTATGTTTTACTCTTGTATCTGCCAGGTGGAACAGCCTCTAGAGGACAAAACATAATGCTGACTACAAACCAATAGCTGTTTTCCAATATAATTTGATGGTAGGTGCATTTGTCCAGTACCGCAAAAAAACAGTGATTATTTGCAATGTTTAATTACTTGGCAAGCATAATACATGAAATACTGAAGTGCAAATGCTGAATGTTTACAACTGTATGGAACAAAAACAAAACTCCCATGTGTTTTCTCTTTTAGAGTGAAATCTTCAGTACAAAATCTTTGACTTGCAAGACACTTCATTAATATGGTCTCCGCTATAAAAAAAGGAATTTAACAGAGCAAGTTAAAAAGTGCCCTCTTACTATGAAAAGTAAAGTTTCTAGGGACTTAAACAATAGTCATTCCCTCCCACTCTCTCCACAGAGGTCTACTAAGAATGAAAATTTGATATCTGCATCCACAAGGATTACAAAATTATCAATTCATGAAAAGCAAAAATGAACCTCTACTTGGGCTTGCTTACAAATACAGAAACAAGTATCTTCATGTATGAATGAATTAATGCCATTCTAATGGTTTGAATTTAGCACAGCAGGGACCTTAGTTCACTAGCATCCTTACTGATCCATTTTCTTGGTCACCAGAGGTCTCATTCAACCTCCTCTTTTGAATTGTTACAGATTGCTGTCTAAAATCAAGCCTGAAATAACCAGTTAGATGTATACAAACCGAAGACAACACACTATTACATAAACAAAGTGTGCAGTCTAAATACAAAGACTGCATATACACTTGCAAAGGAAAGGAATAAGTAAATTCCAGGCAAACCACATAAAACTTTAAGTCCCCATCTACCACATCCAGAGAACCATGCAAAGTGTACAGTGCACAAAATTATGCCTGTCAACTTTCAGCCCTGATAGACTCTGCTGGTTGCAAGATGCTTTGCTGTTTTCTCAGCTGCAAGACAGGTGTGCTAGGTCCTGCAATCACCACAGCAGTCATACACTACCCAGGCCACTCTTACATGCAAGGAAATAATTGGACCCCTCAGCTACACCCCAAAACACGCAAGGTGTATGCAGAAGACAGAATCAGCATGTGCCATCTTAAATTACAGGAAAAGTACCCATTTAATTCCCAAATCCTTACAGGCAGTGGTTTAGCAACTCCTATTTTAACTGTTCCCACTGGGGCTCCTTTCAGTGCTTGCACTGCTTCCTCCAGGCTGCCATTTTCCAAATTGATATCGTTGACAAACATAAGCCGATCTCCAGGAAGAAGTCTGCCATCTTGCTCAGCCACACCTCCAGGAACTAATGAGCGAATCACAATAACAGTGTTTGCTGGATCAACAGGATCCTAAGTAAATAAAAGCAAGAAAAGCATTTCATTTTATTTACTCTTTTATGTCTTAAGAGGCAAATTTTTATTTATGAACTTTCACTAACCCAAGGGAGTTGGGTTATTAACAAGCTGAAGCTCTCCTCCAGGTGAACCCTCAGCAGGAGCAAACTCCCCTGTCCATACTGCCCATACATTTAGACTTCCACCTATTTTTAATTTTTCAATGTGAAAGTTATTAGTCCTTACTAGGTGATGTCCCACCATGTATCTCCAGTATAAAGTATTACTAAATTGCAGAGTCTTGGCTGTACACATCAAAATTTAAATACTTCCTACTGCAATGACAGTGTTGCAGAGTCCACACTCCTTTACACTCAGTGGTCTGAGGACACAGGTGGGAAATGCAGGCTATGCCAGAGGTAACATATATATTCTAGTGCAACAAAGGACTTATATTCAATAGCTCTCTTATACTTCATGGCACCAGATCTTGCTCAACTGAGAAAGCACTTTTTAAAAGGCAAGTTCTTGTGCGTGACTAATTAAACACTTCATGTGAGAGAGGAACATACCGATACAGAACTCTAATCAACAAGACAAAACAAAGTGGTGCTTGCTTTAATAAAAGCAAACTTGTTTTGAAGTCCCCATCCTCCAGTGCACTGATTTTTATAAAAAAAGCTAGCATCAAATACCAATAACAGGAACGTATTTTTCTGTCATAGCAATTTATCACAGGTGCAAAACATTTGTGTGATTCTTATAGAACCACATTTACAAGGCACTACATGTTAATAATTCCAAGATACAATTCACTTGAATGCACACACAAAAAGAAAACCCCAAGAAACATCATCATGTAACAGCTTTACTGATAGCAAAAGTAAGAGAAAACCAAACATCTACAAAGAGACACAAAGCTGTAACAAGTTTCCATGCCAAGACATATATTTGAAAAGATGGACACCATCAAGGCAACATGTAAAAACCGCAGAAACTGGGAGACTGCTGAAAGCTGGTGTGAGAGAGAAGTGTTGAGGGAGGGAAAGAGAAAGGGAGGGAAGGACACTGAAAAGAAGTGTCCTTGCTGGCAGTTAATGCAGTAAGAAGAATACCATGGAGCAACAAAACACCTCACAAGTGGAAATATAACTAGCATTGCTGGAGATAGAGCTTGAGCTTGACCACTGAAATCTTCCTCAGTATTTTAACAACAGATAATTACACTGTCACTTTAGATGACACTGCATGTCACTTTTTTTTTTTTAAATAAATACTTCTCTATGTGACAGTCTTTTTTAGGGTAACAAATTATGCAGACTTTTCTACAGGCCTGCCATTGTATAAAACATGAGGAATGTATTAGTATGACTGTAACTGTCCTTAACTGGAGTCACTGTTCATTGAAAATTAATTGAAATTTTGAAGAAAACAGTAAAATACAAAGATAAATCTCATTGTAAATTTATTGTTCACAATCTCAGGGGAGGGTAGAAACTTCAGTGACATACTGATATTTTTTTACAGCACGTCAAAGAAGAGAACATAGGACAATACTATAACATCAAAAAAAAGGTAAGTTTCAGAAAGCCGACTAAAGCTGTAAGATAGAACCAAATTCATATCTGAAAAATATATTAACCAATTTAAAGCAGTTCCCACAATCCTTTAATACAATTATCCATAAACATAATTCAGTGACTAAGCACATATGCACCCACCATTTGCGTTAATGCTCAGAAGAGGCTGAAGCAAAAATATGCTTTATTGTGTACTGACACAGACTTCAAATACTCCAGCTCAGCTATGACATCTCACTGCAGAGCATCATGAGTAACATATTAGAGATCAGTCATTGTTTCATAAAACAGACACTTGACTATGCCTTTATCCTTCAGATTATTACAATACACTGCTCTTCACTTTTATCAGTGTGCAAATGCAAAATCTAAGGCATAAATTAATTCTAAGCAGTCCCCAGGAGGCATAATTTCCATCCAGAAGTGACCTCCAGATGTAAATCCGTGTACTCCTTGGGACAAGATCCAGCAAAAACCTGGAAGGAGACTGGGTCCTTCACCACCAAACAGCTCACCAAAAGCCTATATTGACCACAGTATACAGAGAAAATACTTGAGATCAGATTAAAAGTTATCCACTGGACAACTGGGAACAGAAGGAACATTTCTTTTGGAATCCTGACCAGGTGCAGGCAAGAGACAGGCACTGACCTGTTCACTGGAACACACCAAGAATCATAGCTTAGATATCCAGGAATTCTGAAGTCAAATACAAAGTGAATGGGGGTGTTTAAGCACGTCCTGGACAAACTGCAGCTAAGCAAGGGATTTCAGAATTGCAGTTCTGGATTTTAGTAAATCCTGCTTTAAGCACCTAAGTCCTTTATTGGATCTTGCCTTAAACACCTCACTGCAGGTGCAAAATGCATGGCTAAATGCCTGAATATTCTGGCTACATTGTTCATTGTCCCTGGGTCACTAGGAGACAACTTTCTGAAGACCCAGTTATACAACAGATTATCAGTTTTTCTAGAATCAGTATTACCATCATCATTAGAACCTGCAGTCTTAATACAGAAAGAAGAATATGTAATGCAATTACTGGGATGCCTACCAGCAGTGATTAGTTTTACTCTATTGCTTTGTTTCCATTAACATTAACCTTAAAATACATATTTAGAACACACTGCAAGATGCAAACAATACCAAATATTTTGTATATTCAGAGAACTGCAGAAGTTACCTGATAGTCCAATATGCTAAATCCAAGCCCCATACTCCCCTTCTCCAGTTCAATGTTCTGTACTTCTGTTTCCCACATTGCCAAAGATGAGCTTTGCACCTCTTCCATACTCTGACCCTCATCGGCTGCTTCCAAAGCTGTTCCCTCTGTGTCTGAGGAGCCAATGAATCCAAGTTCTATGTGAGCCTGAGAAAAACAGTAAATGTTTACCAGTAAAATGTAAACCCTTGTGAACATGCAGAGACAAAACTCTGTTTATGAAAAAAAAAATCAAAACTAAGTGATGTATCTGTAGACACCAAGGAACTGCAAGCACTCAGCAGACTGAACAAACAAGTCTGATAAACCTAGCACGGAATTCACATATCCTTTTAACAAAACAGCTCTGCTATAAGTATATGAAAGCACTCAGTGGAAAAATTTTTACAAAAGGGCATTTCTGTCAAATGAAAAACTTCAAAAAGCTTCATTAGAACATGCATTCAAATATACAGGAAATCCCTGTTATTAAATGGTAAAACTGTGATTTCATCAAACAGAGTAATACTGACAGTAGTCAGAATATTCAATAAAATAAAAAAATACACCAATACATACACAGACATCTATGTTCTTCACTTGGTTTCACTGAAAAGCTTAAAACTGTAAACTGAATTTGGTGCCTTACCCAGAACTCAAAATTAACTGCATCTCTTTTCATACAAATGCTATTGCTTTGTATACTGCACTGTAGGCCATTTCCACATGTTTAATTCATCAGATGTTCAGAGCTCCACAATTATGAGTGACAGAAGCATCAACTGAATGCACACAAAGTTCTGTGCAACACAAACCCAGAAAGCAAAGTTCAAAACCAGAATAAATATATTCATATTCTAAAGAACACACAGTTCAGTTTGCCATACCCCTACCTTTCACCTACAGAACAGAAGTACATTAATCAGATAGACATCCCTGCATCCCAGAATATTTCTAACCATGACCAACCATGACCATCTTCTGGTGGCCTAAATAATGGTTGATAAACATAATTTACCTTTTCCTATTTGTCCTACAATATTAAAACATATTTCTAATCTTGTAGAAGAACTTCATCTGTTTCTTTCTCAAGGAAACAGTCATTTTCAGTGATCTTTCAAAGACACAATACCTTTTCCGTGAGCAGAACCTCGGATACACTTAGACTCTCCAGCACTTCTGGTTGAGTGATGGGGGGAGCTACTGGACGACAGCACACCATTGTCACCTTAATAGGCAGTTCTTTCAAGATACTGACCACATCCTTGTGGTTTTCCCCAATCAAAGAGATCTCATTCACCTCAAATAAAGAATACACGCTGGTTAGAACTACACAGAGTACTTAGAACAACAATGAACAAAAAAAGCCCCAAAAACCTCAACTCGCTAATCACCTCATTAAAAAACCCAAGAAAAATTCCCATGCTAATAGACACCGTCAACCCTTAATTTCTATTCAATTCAGTGTTCAGAATCAGCACCAAGATAAGTAATGAACAGAATGAACAGTCTTACAAAGATTTTATGACACCATCCTACAAACACTACATACTCTGTAACATTTCTTGCATTCATGTAAACAAAAGTCACATTTTAATTCTGATAAAATAATTTAGAAAAATAATACAGTGTTCTGTACCTTCACTGTGTAGGGACATTCCTATTAAATCCTAATGCTTTTGCTAGATATTCTTGTTTTGTGACTGTCCTGGCTTCAGTGGGGATAGAGTTCATTTATTCTCAGTAGCTGGTGTAGTGTTGTGCTTTGGATTCAGTATGAGAATAATGTTGATAATACACTTGTGTTTTGATTGCTGCTAAGTGTATTTATCCTACATAAAGGACTTTCTGGTGCCTCGTGCTCTGCCACTGAGGAGGTATAAAAAAGAAAGACCAGCTGCATGGTGCTTAATTGCTAGCTGAGCTTAAACCACGACACAGACCTTGGACTGCATCTGAAAAATCCACTACCAGATGAGAAATGAAAGTAGATATATGCTTTCACACAAATACACAGAAGTTCATATGAAGCAACCACTCAACCGCTAACTGGTATGCAGTTAGATATGCCACATTCCCAAGGTCATAATCCACGAGAAACAACTTACTGCTCAAAAACCTCACTGAATGCAGACTAAGTTAAGGTAGTATTTTTTCTTACTTCCAGCAGTTCATCTCCACTGAACAGCTTGCCACTTCGTCCAACTGGCCCCTCCGGTAAGATAGATCTGATGAAATGATGTCCCACTGTAGCTTCGAGGCTTATCCCTAACCCACTGCTTTCACTAAATTTGTTAACTACAGCCACCTAAAATAAGATTAGGAAACAGTTACATCTGACGTATTTACAGCCATACCTGTTACTTTCCATTTCAATTTACAAATTACGAGGTCAATATTCCAGAAGTGAGAAACCACAAGTATTGTGATGTGTAACGGTGACAGTCAGGTCAAAACTGAAACTCTGATCACACACCACTTTGCAATACACAAGTGAGAACTGTTTATGACAATAATATATCTAAAAATACACACTTCTGCAGACACTACACCTACAGCATACAATTTTGCTGTAGCTTCTAAACTCAGATACTGCTTTTCAGCTGTATCTACAGTATATGTTCTATGCATTTTTTATATCACTTTATCAAACCATTTATTCAGGATGCAGAATGGGTATGAAATTTCAAATTCTAGCTAATGAAGGGAGCTTTGAATTTCATCTTAAATATTATTTTTTTCTATAATACACACTTATTCTCCTCAAGTTACAAAATTGGGAAACAATACTCATAGGCACAGCACTCTAACAAGCCTATGATTGTTTGGCAAAATACAGAAAAATGTATATACCCGTACAAAAATTATATAAAAAAAAATCTCAACAGACTAAGGGGCATATGTGTAATTTTAAATAGAATTTACCTACCACTATTTCATAATTCGAACCCATAATCCTCTGCCACTTCATCTTTGTAGCTTCTTCTTCTGCAGTAGTTAGCTGGAAATCTAAAAATTATATCTGAGATTACTGTGACAAAGAACAAAACAACTAGTCTATTCCTGTAAGTGACAAAGTATATGGAACATACAAGATGATACAATCCAGAACATAAAAAATGTTACAATCATTCCCATGATGCCAGAACTCTCCTAAATATGACTAAAAATTTGGCATGTTTTGTGTCACCAAGTTTGGAGTTAGCCAAGGAAAACCTTCAAAATATTGTTAGATTCCAACCCTGCAAAACTAACTGGGTAGTTTGAAAGAAATGAAGTTCACAGCTGGGAAAAAAGGACAGATATTTAAATTAGCCCCAGAGTTGAGTGAATTTATTGCAATTTTTTAAGATAATAGGCACAAAGAAAATGAAAAAGTTGCATGCATGCCCCGGGCATGTGTTAAATCAGACTGTATGTGGGCTGATTTAACTGGTTCAGGGAGACGGTTGAAATACTGAAAAAATGTAAACTGCATACTAATCCTTTTGGACAGACACTACATTTTAAAGAGAGCATCCAAAGACACAGTTTCGAGGTTTTGTTTTTTCAAAACCATGAGCACAACTGTAAAAGATTTTTCTGAAACTCTAAGCCCTAGAGGACAGTGACAGAATGTAGGAAGTCCCACCTCCTTTTTTATTTTATGTTAGACTCACATATGCGCGCACACACAAGGACATAAGATTCTAACAGCTAAAGAGCAGCAACGAGCTTGGAAAGAAAAGAAGGGGACTAAGTAATTGATGTGGTGAAAAACACAGTAACAGACTAGGCAACAACCTGGCAACTCTTGATTGAAAGTTTATCTGCAGGCTGAAAAAACTGAGAATTGCTTTCTTCCTGCTCATTTTCCCCTCCTTCACATTTTTTAGGCTCTATGGCTCTTAGATACAAAAGCCAGCAAGCACAGCAGGTTCAACAGGACCCTACATATTCAAGGTCTATGGTCTGGACTGTGCCTACAGTAATTACCCGAATAAAATCTTGAGATCTGAATGTTCATCACAGGCAAAGACAAGAATCTTCATCAAAAGGTTCCCAAATCCCACTGACTCTAGTAAGAATATAAAATGTCTAACAGCCTTGAACAGTGTTTTAAGTCTAGCCATTGCTTGGAAACATTACTAAATATAAAGCCAAATGTTATATGGCATTCAAATAGGACAATACTTTCCCCAAAGCAGAGATCCAGCAGTATCTGAAGGAAAGGCATTAAAAAGAAATTCCTTCAGCTATCCAAGATAATGAAAAGCATGAATTATGAGAAGATGCACATTACAAAACTTATCAGTTACCCTCTTGCTCTGGAAGAAGGAAAATGTTACAAAACACACCATGTGCTGTCTCAATCTGGAAAACATATCATCACACACGACTTCTGAAACTCAAAGCAATGTTCTAAGAGCTCAAGAGGGAACAAAAGTACTCATTAGACAATAAGAATTTCTACAAAGAGTATGGGAGAAGTCAGAGAATATCAGTGTGCCAGAACTGACTGAATTTCAAACATTACCAGAGAAAACAGATTGAAATTAATGCAAGCTCAGGCATTTGTGAAAAGGAAGTTTATCAGAACAGGTAGAAGTCTTGGAACTGCAGCTGGGAAGATGCAGACAATTTAAAGATAAAGCGTACTGGGGAATGAGGAAGAAAAATGTTTTTTCCTAGACTAGACTAAAAAGAGTAGTTACACAAAACCAGACTAAGAGAGGGCTGAGCAAGTGGCAAAAGCAGACCGCTTCATATGACATCTTTGGCATATAATTATTTTCAGACACATACAGTAGTCATGATCCTACAGCACTCATGATCAAGAGTACATGATTAAACGTATAACTACTTCGACTTTCTATTTCTATCTCAGCTAAACAGGACACAAATGGTAAGACACAAAAAACACCTGATCTCAGTGTAAGCACACACAAGTGCATCTCCATAGAATAAAATATTAAACCTTGAGAACCTGTCTCCTGTTGTTTCATGTCATCTCCAATATTTACCACACTGGCACTGCATGGCAATGATGGGGATCCCTGTTCTGTTTCACTGCTATCTGGAAAAAAAAAGAAGAAATCTTTTCAGCTATTTTATGTTGTAATATTCACCAAGCTCACAGGTATGCTTCAGGGCATCTACTCTCTCTTCTGTTGGACTTCAGAGTACTCATATTTGACAAATGGAATCTGGCACAAGGGGCCCAGAAGAAACATCACATTTCAAAGACATTGTCTCTCCTATTAATGCTTTGCCTTCTTCAGAGAGTTTTCAATGAAACAAAGAAACAACAGAAAAGCAAAACTACCAGTACCTGCATTTCTATGACTGAAAGTATATCTAAATAAAACATCCTTTAGAATTCTTGTATTAACTTTCTTTTTTGTTTTCTTTCATGCAATTCAGGAAGTTGACACTGAAAACAAAAATGCTACAGACTTGGAGACTTGCATAACTGACATACTTTTCATTTGCAGAAAACCTCTAGCACAAAATTCTGTTATCTATGTTTTTGACTGTCAGACATCTTGAACATCTATCAGCTGGAGAAACAGCACTGAGCACTTTGTACTTTTCGCTAAAGGTGGGACCGAGAGGATGACATACAGATAACACACTACTGGGTGTTTGAAAATCTTGCACAGGGTGGGGATTAGGCCACAGTTGATGATTTGTGATGTACTTTTACTGACACCAAACTATAACACAAGTAGCTGTTTGTGCATCCAGCCTCCATGCAGCAATCCTGTGTTCAAGCACACTGACTTACAATATCTGGCACATGTACTTCAATATGTGCAGAGTATATAAGATTAAGCTTCACTAATCTCATGTCATCAGCAGCAAATTAATACTGGTCTTTCGCTTCTGTACACACACAGTAGATTATTAATAACCTCTAGATACAGGCCACTCCTCTCATACCTGGAGACTGTGACATGCAAGAGCAGAGATTTGCTTTTGCTCATTGAGGGGGTTTGCTTTTGAATGCAGCTTTCACTCTTGAGCATGAATAAAAGGTTTGCTACCTTCTTGCCATTTGAAGATTTGCAGGATCAAAATCTTGAAGCAATTCAGACAGAAGTGCAACACAGGGCAGAAATTTCAACACTCAATTTGAAAATGTAACAAATAATATTACTATGTCCACAAGATTATACAAACCATAGTAGACCATGTTCTGCCCTCACGTGCAACAGCTCTCCCAGCAGTAATAGCTACCCAGAATAAATCTGGCCAACCCCAGTTTTAATTACCTTTGGCTGTGCTACTATCCTTTGTTTGGAAGTGTAAGTCCTTTTCAACAGGAGCATTGAAGTCCTCCTGGGGCGGAATATGATTTTCCTGCTTAAAACGTCTTCTGATCAAAGTGAGCCGAACCGTTTGTCCTGTGTGCCGCAAAACATCAACTGCTTGCTGGTTAGTAAACCCCTGAAGATTTGTTCCATCCACCTGCAGAATCAAGCAGCTTTTCAGTCCACCCAGAAAAAAAATTCCAGGGCAAAATAATATGGTGAGCTCTCAGCATCTGTTAGCCTGCGCACAAAGCAAGCGGAGGGGTAAGAACAAAACCTGTATGACTGAGCAAAATTGGATATGCTAAGCACTTCCACTGGAGTACAACACAGCTCAGTGACAACCAGCACTACAGCAAAGAGGGGAAGTGCTCCAAGTGCCCACAGTGGTACAGCCAGGAAGATGTGCTCTGCAAAGTGGGAGAGGACACAGCATGTGCTGAGCAGGGCATACAGTGCAGTCTGCCTGCTTGACCACTTCAGCCATCTCTACCTCCAAGGAGAAAATAGTGGGTGAATAAACCAACACAGCCACAGTTAGGAGTGCTGGGGACAGAGGGTTAAGGAAAGATACATCAATCCGTGGTGGTAGAAAGAACTACAGAGCGCAGTCATTCTGAGGCCAAGAAACCTCAGATATAGTAAACTCTGCTACTGAACACCATGAAGTCCCATTTCCCAATCAAACACTGTCAAAGCCAACCAGATGTTATTACTGGTTCATCATTTTAATACTTTAAAGAATAAGATTTTTCAACGCTGTTTGAAACTATCTCAGTAACTCATTAATTCAGGTTTTTTTTCTGGAAATCAAAACTTTGGCACGGCTCAATTTCACCCCATTATCCCTAGCACACACCCCATTTTATTCTTCTCCCTGCAAACTCCGTAATATTCTATTATTTCTCAATTTACCCTTCTGTGCCTTTAATTTCTAAAATACTTCTAATAATACTATGTTCCTGTAACTTTTTCTGTCTATCCACACAACACACATATTTCATTATTGTAATTGCTCCTCCATGAAGAACGAATCCCCCTGGACTCTTAGTCATCGTGTTGTTCTTCTCTTAACTTCTTCCACTTCTGGTGCTCTTCTAAGTATAAAGTAACCAAAAATCTGATGGGGTTATTCAATTTTTTCTCCATGCTTAAGCAAACCATATTTAAGAAGTGTTTATTATTCTTTTGTCTGAGATCACTCAAATAATTTTCTTCTTCTGCATCTGCAGTAGAAGCAAACAAACTGCAATGATCAAGTTTAGCCACCTGTATTCAGGATGTAAATCACTACTAAAACATACATATTTCCAAAAACAAACATGCAGGCACATTTAGAGAGAGACAATAACTTGTTCTTAGTGCTGCCTAAGGAGATATCTATGAGAGATACAAAAATGCACTCCCTGCATTCATGACCTGATTTTCACTACACAAAAAACATTTTATGGATGAAAACATGTTCTTTTTTTTCTCTGAGCACCTAAAACTTTAATAACATATTTTTAAAATAATTTTGAAAAGTTGTGCAAATTTAATCAAACTTTAAAACTTTGCACTTATTAAGCTCCTACTGACAAGATACACACATACAATAGAGATTTTTTAAGGAAGTCCAAGTGTGGATAGCATAATCAAAAAGATAATGTGATCAAATATTTTGTCAAAAAAGGACTCATCATTTCAACAGCGACCCTAAGTATTTTCAACAAGTACTATATGAGCATTTGTTAAGAACTTAAAGAAGCAGAATTTCACAGACTTGCTTCTTTCTGTGTTTACTTACAACTATAATTTGATCTCCCACATGGATTCTGCCATCATGTTCAACAGCACTGCCCTTTGTAATGCTTTTCACAAAGATACCAGAAGGTTCTGGGATGAAGAAACAGGTAAAATTAAATTAACTAATTTATTAAGAAACAATTTAAAAAATGCAACAATCTCTAACTAATGGCACCAACCAAAGAAACAAAAAAAAACCAACCCACAATCTCAAATTAAGATAAGAAAATAATAATGAAGAAAAGTAATGATTTAAGTAAAACATACATATTACTATTTTCCTAAAGGATGAACATGATTATTGTTGGCTTGCATTGGACCATATTTCATTCAAAATCTTACAATGCCAAATTCACAATTCTTGCAGCAAAACAAGAAATATTCCAACTTACTTTAACCTAACTATTGAAACCAACATCAACAGTGAATGTATCTCTGACTTCTGTCAAATTTGGACAGAAAATTCAGCTTAAGTGTACTAATCTAGTGAATTCTGAACTTTCTACGTACTTAGGAGCTGCTTAAGAAAATGCATGTTTGGATAGCCAAACCCAGAAAACTATAAGCAAACAGGGCTACAACTCACATTTGAACCAGCTTTTAAGTACAGCTACCAGCATTAGATAAAATTAGACATAAAATTAAAAAAAAATCAAAAAACCCCACAAAAAAGCCAAAAACAAACAAAAAACCCTAACAGAACTATCTAGTAACTAGACAGTTACTAATTTTGAATGAGAAGGAAAAGGAATATACAGAGAACATTTAACTAAAAGAAATCCATTTCAGGAAAAACACACTTGCTTGTGAAACAGTTTCAACAGCTCAATAAACTGAAAATCTATGGAGTTCCTACACGCACATTTTACACAGCATACATGAAATTGAGAAGAATAACAGCATAAACAGGCATGAAATCAGGTCTGACAGTCACAGGCCTGTAACACTGATATCAGAAATCTTAGAAGAATCTACTTTCTCTCAACGAATGTTCCCACTCTGTTAAATGAATATGTTTGATATGAAGATAATTCACTACAAAATGCATTCTAAAAGTTGTCAGATCCTTTACAGACCTGAACTTTTTACTGGCCCTTATTACGACAAAAGTTAGCAGGAAGGAAGGCTAATGATTCAATTCAGTTTAGGAAAAATAAGATTATAAATATATTAAAGTCACATCATGGACAAGTCTCTGTTTGTTTTTTTTTTTTAAGCTGTTGCTTCCACCCACAGGCTGGTCTTACTGAATTCCAGGCATTCTTATATCCTCTAACAGCTGTACATACCCAAATGGCTAATGTATTACCTTGTAAGAGCCTTTTAAAAAATGAAAATGTAATTTTAAAAGCCCAGCTACTTCTAACAAAGAGGGCTCAACCTATTTTAGAACTGTTTTTCTAAAACATATAAGCACAAGCTTTAGCCAAAAAAGTGAAGATAAAATTTGATTTAAAAATAGAGGTGGGATTCTATAACACCAATTGCTTTTATTCCAAATGTCCTTCTCACAAAAGGAAAACAATGCTTTTTCCTTTACAAACTTTAAATAGATTTTTATATTGTTAAAGGTTCTTTTAAGAGACACTATACCAAACTAAGTCTTGGACGCACATACACCATAGTATGCAACAGATTGTATAGTAAAGTGCAGAAATCAACCATTACCTGATGTTTTGTCTCCAATGTAACCAGCAATAGTTATTCCTAAACCCTGGTTGTTTTTAGTAAGCTCAACATTAAATTTCTCCCCATCTTCACAGCCATCAATAGAAGCATCTGCCTAATAAGGAAACAGTGATTAGAAATGAAGTGTTTTTTTCTTTAAAAATCCTTCACACTCTTTAATGTCATTAACATGTAAAATTTGATTCAAACATAAAAAGGGAAGTGCAAAATTTCCTTATATTCTTTGCTGTTTACCAGAGAAACGAGAAATAGGTTAACACTCCTCATGATGGAGCAATACTGGGCAGATCATGTACTCTCCACCCCACTGCTCCAGCATATTACCTCTAACCTATAAAATCATTATTTGATGACGAAAACGATTAGTGAGATTTGTACAAATTGAATTATGAATTTCTTGTACAATAAGTTACACACATATATATGAATAAGTAGCTAGCTGCCGTTCTGGCACCTCCTCAGAAACAGTTTTAGATGTCTGTGTTATTAAAAAAAAGAAAAAATCATAATTCTATTTTGTATTCTATTTGTTTAAATTTCTGTTCAATAACTATAGCTATGTTTTTTAACTTGTCAAGTTTAAATCATACTACAAGCTATAGTTAGGTAATAACATTTCTTGCTTTTGAAAGACTTAAAAATTGGGTTTTAGTAAGGTGCAATTATACTTCCAGCTACCTAAATAATTACAGTCTCTGTTAATACCTACTATAACCCTCTGAATTTCAATAACAAAGGATTTGGGAACAAATAATTAATTTATTTACTGTTAATGGAAGTAAAATACCTATTAAAATCCCATTTCAACAATAGTGGGTTTGTAGTAAATGAAAAAACTACTTATAAAAATTAATTTCAACTTTAAAATTTTGGTTTTAAATTTTTTATCTTTCAGTTGTCTAAACAGACAGTTTATAGGCATTTCAATATCTGATACATATCACTATATGATTACACATAGAAGGCTTTAATTTCATTGTATTTATATGGGCATCAATATTTATGCATACATTTAAAACAGGATTTCATAAAGTAAAAATCCTTCAAGATCCTGGTATACTCTTCTTTTATTCTGTCCTTTCTGCATGTCAAGTAGCAGCTAATATTTTTTAAAGTGCCAATACGGCAACCAGGCAGATACTAATTAAACCCAGTTTGACTACGTAAGTATGTATGTGCCTAATCAAAGACGACTTCAGGCGAGCTGTGATGCTACTTGCCATGAGAATCTAACTTCAGTTCTTTATCTGAACAGCTCCAACCAAAACCAAAATTAAACGAAAGAAAATAAACTGCTACTGCATTAATCATCTCTCTACTTGATAATACAGGATTATTTTGGCCAGAGGTAATACCACTAAAAAACTGATCCAATTTCTATAACCTCATGAATTTTTACAGGGTAGACAGCTACAGGTGACCATGACAAGAAGTGGTCATTTTGAAAAGCCATTCTGCTCTCCATAATAATTGTAAGAGCATCTTGAAGTCTTCACCCACACTATATTTGATAGGAAGAAACTAAGAAACCAAGCTGCTTGCATGATCATCTTCAGACCCAAATCAGTAAGTCTTGCGTAACCATTAACAAGGTGCTTCTTCCAAGAAAAAGACTTTGTATACACAGAAGTTTAAAAATAGCCTACCTTCTGCCAGAAGAGATGTACCAGGAAGAAGGTATTGAAAAGTAAGGAGTGTAAGTAAGGTGTCAAAAAAATTAAATTTTGCCCTTTGACTGCTTTGAGCTACTTCCTCAGTACTAGAAATTTTATACATCCTGCAGCTGCAGACACTTCCCTCAACATTGCATCATAAATTGGTGGTGAATGGTGTTGTTGACCAGTCACTAGTGGTGTCCCTCAGGGATCAGTGTTGGGCCCAGTCCTGTTTAATATCTTCACTGATGATCTGGATGAGGTGACTGAGTCTACCATTAGCAAATCTGCAGATGACAAGAAGTTCGGAGGGAGCGTCAGTCTGCTGGGGGGTAGGAGGGCTCTGCAGAGGGACCCGGACAAGCTGGATCAATGGGCCAAATCCAGTGCTATGAGATTCAACAAGGCCAAGTGCAAGGTCACATTCCCTTTGGCCACAATCCCATGCAGCTCTACAGGCTGGGCACAAAGTGGCTGGAGAGCAGCCAGGTAGAAAGGGACTTGGGGGTACTGGTTGACAGGAGGCTGAACATGAGCCAGCAGTGTGCCCAGGTGGCCAAGAAGGCCAATGGTATCCTGGCCTGGATCAGGAACAGTGTGGCCAGAAGGACCAGGGAAGAGACTCTACCTCTGTACTCAGTGCTGGTTAGGCCCTCACTCAAATCCTGAATCCAGTTCTGGGCCCCTCAGTTCAGGAAGGATATTGAGGTGCTGGAGCAGGTCCAGAGAAGAGCAACAAGGCTGGTG
>JAYRBT010000093.1:41411680-41428483 GCA_036023395.1 Myiotriccus ornatus | reverse complement strand
ATAAACCTTCTCTCAACTAATAGTAATTGTGTGGGGGGTGTAAAAGCAAATTGACCCAAGGCAAAACCACGACAACATCTTAAAAAGAAAAATTACCTTCAATATTTACAATCAATGTAAAGTTGTGAACTACCAGCATAAAACACAGAAATTGATGAGAACAATTTAAAACTGCCCAAAATTCCTTTGTGCCTACCAGCATAGCATCTTGAAGTATCCCATCCCAGTGTTAAAGTAAACAAGTATTACCAAACTACTTCTACAGTATCAGTATTTATAAAAACCAAAACAAAATCCAAACAAATGTATCACTTATTTTAAAAGAAAAAAAAAAGTATATATTGGTGAAAAAAAGAAACTTATCTCAACAGCTACATAGAGGACAAATTTCACTGGTCAGGTTTCTGCATCACAATGCACTACCAATGTGACTATCTACATGAGCCACAGTTAAATACTAAACTACTGAACAAGTTCAAAACCACCAGGCTGATCCGAAAATCATAACTGTACCTCTACACAGGCAGACTTGACAATACCATTCTCTTAGAACAGAAAAGAAAATAAGAAATTTCTCCCTTTTGCCCAGCCACAGTAAACTACCTCTTTTCAAGCAGATCTCTGCCAACCAATCTAAGGAATGGCTGCTGGTGATACAAAGCTCACCTGAGAGATGAGCAGAAACCCTCATCTGGCTGTTGTCCTGCTTGCCTGTTGACTGTCAACACGAACCATTTTATCCACATAGATTTGCTGCATACTTGCCTGGCACACTAACCACAATACCGCAGTTTCAAATACTCTTCATAGTTTTATAGTGCACATTTTCTAGCATTCTGCACTACAATACAGAAGGTTAGGGTTCCCCTTCCTTAAAGTCATATTTTTAAACTTCACGTATTAACAAAAATTTCAAAACTGTAAATATATTCTAAAATGTCTACTGCACCAGTCTCAAATGTTTAAGCATGTTACTTCTATTAGGTTTATCATATTATTCTTCCAATACTCCAGTCATTAAAAGGTCATTATTGCTCTCCATCACACAAGTCCATCTCATCTTGGTGCTTTAGGAAAAGCTGAACAACTTACATGCCTGGGAAAACCTTCAAGTTAAAGAAAAAATATCACAAGAGAGCATTGGGAAGAAACAATTCTTAGGAGCACTTAGCCTGCTCTGCTATAAAAAACTGTTAAGAGGAAAATCTGGATGTTTGGAACTCAGATATTTCCATAACATATTATGTTCTGTTGTCCGTATTTGAGAGGAATTAATTGGCTGCATTTCTTACCTGTGTGAGGCCATATAATAGGTTAATTCAATTCCACTTTCCCAATGTCCTCCATTTCAATGTATAAAAGTATATACCTGAACTTGGTCAAATATGTGCTTTATTTCCTGTTCTCCTCCACCTTCAAATCTTCCTGTAGATCCTACTGTTATATTTCTTCCCACAAAAAAATTGTCATGGGTGAAACTATCAGTCCTAAGAGTATCTAACATCTACCTAATACCACTGCAATTAACCAGTCTTAGCTGTTTCTATTTAACATTTTTACATTTCTACAGCAGGATAAAGCAGCCTAAGAGTATATAAGACGCAAATCCAAACTAACTTTCATGTGCACTCAAAGGCCACAATATATTGGTTTGATATCGCAAATGTTAGTAAGTTATAGATGCAAGTTCATTTTCTAAATTGTAGTGCTCATTCCAGAAAACAGAATTTAGTTACACTTTCTGCTATACCATCCTCAGAACACTCTGGGTAAAAAGAAACTAATCACTTGCAGAACTGATCACTTGCTCAAGCAAAGCCAGAAAAGTTAGCCTAAACAAAGAACAGCATAGTATGAGCAAAACCTATTGATTTTGCCCAATGTCAACTAGTGAGAGCTCACAGAACTATTTTGGTGCAGCTTTTGGAGTGGTAACCTCAAACTAAGTGGGCAAGACTCAGCAGATGAGAATGGTAATGACTCCAATCAATATGATTACACCTGGAGAAAAATACATGAAATGTCTTTCATTTCATCCAGGACCATTCTAACTGCATTATTCTGTCTTGGGGCCTTTTTAATGTGCCAGAAGCTTCCTGATGCTTCATCCTTCAGGATGGCAGAAGGGGAAGTCACTGATATTATTGATAGTCCTATAAAATCCAACTGTGCGTGAATTCTCCATTTTGAATAGAGTGTACAGTCATTTTTTAAGACAAAAAGAAGTAAAATCCTACAATTTTAAAAAGCAAAACTTGAGACTAGAACCCCTTCTGCTTTAAAAAGAAAGAGCCATGCAGGCAAAAAAAGACAGAAACAGAGTTTTAAGCCACAAAAACTGACTGTAGCTGCAGCTCCACTGCTCTAAGTTTATTCCATGTTACCACATGGTGTGAAAAATGCTAACATAGAGACAATACCACCAACTCATGAAATCTGGATGAAAAGTCTATGTCTTTCCTGTCTCTGGAGTGCTCTTTTACACACAAATGTGTAGGGAGCAAGTTGCATTAGAAAAATCAAGCAATGCATGAAAAGGTATGTCAAGCCACAGTAATCCAAAATGATTACAATTTTAGAACAGTGTGAATGATACAAGTGGTGTTTACATCATGATACTGTTTTTTTCTAATATGCAATCAGACTTTCTGTACAGACACCAAGAGAACAAATGGAACTACACATCAAAAATAAAAGGTTATAGAGAACGACACACTGTCCTTACAATGAACTGTATTATAAGAATCTAATATACTTCTTATACCACTCAGTATCCCATA
Organism: Myiotriccus ornatus; assembly: GCA_036023395.1. NCBI lineage: Eukaryota > Metazoa > Chordata > Aves > Passeriformes > Tyrannidae > Myiotriccus > Myiotriccus ornatus. The sequence continues at coordinate 41,425,703 of JAYRBT010000093.1, read as the reverse complement.
AAGGACAACCGTCAGCATGCAGAGGGACCTCTGGGCCCATCCTGTATTATGATCTATATACATTCTCCTACTACTAATTAACAGTTTATTGATTGTTTTAGGCAGCTCATTTCAGTGTTTGCAATGTTCTAACAGCAGGGTAGCCACGATGGGTACTTTAACTTCCACCTGAATATTTCCCCAGTATCACCATATTATTCTCTTTTTAAGTTTGAAGGAGTTCTTCTATTAAGATATGACAATGTCCTTAGAGATTTACGGTTTTCTCTCTGGTAGAGAACTTGGATGTTCCCATGTTAAAATAGAATTATCTCCAGACCAATTAATTTTTAAGTTTTACATTGTATTTTCATTGACCAAATCCTGTTCAAACTGGCAATACAGTGCCCACCTTCTCCGTTTGAAATTTCATCCCTTCTCCATACTTGTAGGAGGTGGGACATCGCTGTAAGCACACAGGAATTGACTGACCTCACCCATTCCTTCTGCCTTTCAAAGCAGAAGATGGTAGTTGTTTACGCTTTTCTAAGACATTGTCCATAATTAAGGAATAACTCCCTTATTCTGAAGACAATGGGTGGTTTTTATTTGCATGATGGTTAAGATATCAACTGAGAAGGTGTTGCACACTATATATGGCAGGAAAAGGAAAAAATAACTCTCCAATCCACACTAGCTTAACTAGAACTTTCAAAGCTGCCCCTCAGCTTCAGTAAAACTGCACAGTTAGAACACAGTATTGAACACAACCACATCAGGAACAACTGAGAGCAACACCTCATTTTCATCACACCTTTTTTTAAACATGACTACATGTTCAATGGAGGATGTGCTTAGCACAGGAAGCCAATCTCACCTTAACTGACATCTGACTTCTGAAAATCCAAGAAAAAATGTTAAACTGTTAATAGAGTAAAGTTTTGTGTGTGTGTGCGTGTGTGTGTGTGACCCGCAAGTCAACATGTCTCCTCTTCTTAAACATAATGATTACACTTTAAAAACCATAAAAACATTTATAATGACAGTTATAATGGTACTTATGGTAAAAGTTTAGAATCCACAGACAAAACATAAGCAGAAATGTGATCACCACTCTCTTCCCTGACACTCCTGAAATCCAGGCGTATAGCATGAAAAAGTTCAGAAGAACTGGTGTATATTCCCACTAACAACAGAAGTATAGTCATTCCAGGGGCAGCAATAAACCACAAGTGCAAATCTTAAAATTACAGCGCTCTTGTGGTTGCATGAAGTATTTTTCATAACTTCTAAATTGCACTACTTTGCAGTAATAAATTCACCATAATTCCATCAAGAAATAGCTTTACAACACTGCGATTGCGTAAGTACCCTATGAAAGAATATTGCTATGTTTTATAATCTGGCTTATGCCAATTTTCCTTGATTGGCTTTCTCTGAACTGTATGTAGAATCTCCATGTGGAGAATGTGGACATAATTTGCATAAGACAAAAAGAAAAATTCATAAATACCACTGAGCACGATAAATTTATGTTACAGTCGCACAGATAGATGCTAAATACAATCAAATACTGCTTACATGCAGTTGCTAAAAATATTTTTTTTAACAGTGTATAAACATTTAAAGCAATGTGTTCAACATTTCTAAGTCTCAGCTTGGACAAGAACAAATTTTCAGTGTTTCTGTGCTCCAGCCATTGAGCACCAGCCCTTGAACGCTCCAAGAATCACAGGGCAGTATTTCACCTCACTGCAAGGTCCTGAATAGCAGAAAGGTCAGCTGCAACGCGATCACACTGGGAGACAGGAAGCGAAGCGCAAGGCAAAGGCCGTTTGAGCCCAGCACTGCCAGATGCCCCCAGCCCTACAGAGAAAGACTCCAGGCTCCCAGAACAGGCAGTGCCACCAGCACCCCTCTGATGACTGCACCTTTATGACTCAGGGTGGGTGAAGCAGATCCCAAACTAGCATTTCTCATGAGCACCTCATTTCAAAGCACTGAGCAAACAGGTTGTTAGTGGATGGGATTTACAAATGTGAAGCAAAGATTTCTACTTATGCAAACACAGCAAGTGTTTACAGACAATATTAAAAAACCATATTTATCACTTCTTCCCTAAATTTTCTCTAGCACTGACACACCCCACCACTACGGTGAAGGAAAAACTATGGTCAAACTCACAAGTAAAACACAAAATCTGAGGAATGCAGCTCAGCCAAGGGAGGGTTATTTTGTTCTGGCAGAGCCCTGAGTGGAATGGAAGTGGGGGGGGGAAGAGGAGGAGGTGGATGAGGGGAAGACAAAAAGGAAAGGAAGAGAAGCAGGAGAAGAATGCTAGCATGGTCTGGGTATCTTCTTTAAAACATTTTATAAAGAAATACTATTGAAAAGTTTAAAACATAACAATCTCTGACTTTTTTTTTCTGTCACTTCCTTGTCTTCAAACAACTGGACTCCTCTTCAACAGCAAAAAACAAGCATTGACTGAAGAATAAGGACAGAAAGTGACAAAAAAAAACCCTGTTTCCTTTAGTGCTCCCCAGATCAAGTGACTAGTAAAGTCAAAACACTAATTCTCAAAAAAAGAAAAAAACAACCCTTTGCTGTGCCTCGATTTTCCACTTCAGTTCTTAACTTCACAATGACAGTTTTGCAGTGCAAACAAATCCTGCTTGTTAGTTTAAGAAAGAAAGAAAAACAAACAACTTTAAAGCACCTACCAATAAGCCCCAAAGCATCAGAGTTGCTGACTTTAGCATCATGCCTCCCCAGCATTCAGATAAAGCAACATACACTCAGTCCACGCACTGCATAAACAGACGGCAGGACTTTCACTATCATCGCTGTGCCTTCCAGACACAGTGCCTCAAGACAGGAATACATCCTGGACTCAAACTTACTGAGGCCACTACAGGCACACAATGAAATCTCACTAGATGACCTGGTTCTGCTGGGATACTTGCAGGGAATCCATTTGACTTAGAAAGTAAATTGCTATTCTGGCTTCTCTGATCCCATCCCCTCTTTTAATCTCTACTATCCAAAAAGATGGCCTTCTCATGATAATTTTGCAGTAGTCTTGTAGCTCTTTAAAAACTGATTAAAAATAAAAAAGCAGTTTAAATAGACTGTCACATTTCACTTTAGGAAACAAAGTCCCCATTCAACTGTCATTGTAGCTCATCATTAAACATTAAAAAAAACTAGCCATTCTAATCTCAGCCGGGTAGAGACTGCAAAATCATGTCATTGCACAGCTCAGCATCATGTCATTCTGTCTCAAATACAAGCACTACAAGTGCTTGGGAAACAACTTGCCTCCTTCCTTAGTCTGGCATGGTTTGCCCAAAAAGCCTGGTCACTATTCATATGCCTTGCAGTCTTTATCAACTTGAAATTTAAGAGTTTCAAGAGCACAGTACCCTCTCAGTCACAAAAAGGATGTCCTCAAAACTGAGCCTTTGAAAATACCAAGAAGTAAAATTTTTTTTTTTAACATGGTTGCCTATTTCATTTTTTTATCCTTTGTCCTGTTTCAGTATGCTTTGTAAATATTTAAGTAACAAGAAAAAAACAGACAATCTCACATTATATTACAGGAAAGAAATGATTCTACAGAGAAAATACAGGATGAAGAGCTGATACAAATCTATGAATTCAGGAAATATATGTTTACATGTGTAACTGTTCATATAAGCACACATCAAAAATGTCCCATGCAACATGCACAGGCAACTAAAGTTACTGCACAAATAAACCTGTAGGGTCAGGACAGATGGTAAAATTATTATTTGCTTTTTAGAAAATATGTGTTTTAAATTACCTATATGTAGTATCAGCTGCTTCATTTTTCTAATTTAGGCAACTGTATTTAAAAAGATAACCATCCTTTAATTTCACAACGAATGTCTAGAAGTGAAAATTTAATGTCTTTTTACCAAACTCCTATTAATGTTTCAGGCACATTTCCATTTCTCACTCTGTGTTCCCAGGGTCTGCAACACTTAATTCACAGAATTTTTGTCAGTGTCAGTGTTAAATTCTCATTTCAAACAGCAGAGCAAACAAACCTTCAGGACAGGTGTTTTTCCTACATTTTTTTTAATCCCTCCAATATCATCAAGTGTCTAAATACAACACAGGCAAAATCTGAAATACATGGTGATGAATACAGCACTGTGGAAACCATTCTAATTTATTTCTTGCCTGTGCAAAATAGCATCAAGATGATCAACAAGAAACAATAAAGGGCCACATTGTGCTCTTCTGCCACACAGCTGTGTGAAGATTGTGAGGAATCCTCACCACCACAGTCCAGTCAGAGACCAGATGTGGCTCCACACCGATGATAAGGTCCATGTGCAGGGTCTGCATTCTCCCACTTTCTGCATACCAGACAGAGCTGACCATCTTGCAGGAGTCAACAGGAACAACTATTTGCAGACACACAGTTTAGTCCTAATTCTGTTACTGGAATAATTTTTATATTTTACAAGTTCTTATTCTGCTGACAAGAAAATTAAAGTAACAAATAATCAAAACAATATAGCCAATACAGCCAACCTTTTTCTCTCTCCCATTGAAAATATGCAGAAAAGTAATACTTTTACTTAGCACCCCGAGCAAGCAAAAAGGAAGCTTCTCTTTGGCTTTTATTCCTATATCAAGAAAAAATAACATCCTCATGTCCTTCTGAAGTCAACATTTCACAGCCTCCCTTTTACATTCTCATTTTAGCAGGGTAAGACACAAGAGGGCAATAAAAGGAACCTACAAAAAAAGTCCTAAGACCTCTTAGAAAGAATGCTCCTTTTGAATGGCAGAGACAAAATGCATTGTGTCAACCCTGCACCCAAAATCACCATTTCCCTACCCTGCACATTGTAAGTAGTGAGCATATACATAAAAATCACATACACAAACTATGGCCTCAACACAGCCCAGAAAAGTCAGTGGGGCATGTCCCCATCAGTTCCCTGGACCTTTGCATCAGATTTTTAGTTTAAGTTAACTTGATTTCACTTGATTTCACTTGATTTTCCTACCTGATCTCTCAGCTGTTGAACGGAAGTCTGAAGGTTCAGAATTTGATTAAAGAGAGGACTCTGCAGCACTGATTTTAAAAAGCTCAGTTTCTCCTCATTTGCAATGTCACCTCGATTCCGAAGTTTCGCCTGTAAGCGATCCATGGCCTGGAGGGCCCGATGTGTATCTGTAGCAATAATCATTTCTAGTCAGTAGCAGTCTAGAAACAGACACATACAAGCATGTAACAGATTTCAATATAACTCTCTTTACTGTTCAAACTACAGAGGACCTGAATAGCTCAGTTCTGAACAAAAATCCCAGCCCAAACATGCCTAATGAAGGAGGAAGTCAGAGGCAGAGCACAAAACAGAAGCCAACAAAAATCACAATTTTGTCCACCAAGAGCTGGATTACAAAAGTGAAAGTGCCTTCATTAAAATTCGGTTACAGGAACTGTGGCTACAGACCATTGTAAATAAACAGTGACATAAAGAGTCATAATAGAAAACATTTGTCTTTTTCATGTCTTTCTAGTAAAGATTAAAACAATCAAATCAAGACAACAGGCTAAAAATTAAATACCCTAAACAAATAATGCTATACCTTCTGTTTTCAAATACCAAAACCCAAACACAAAACAAATTTCCAATCACAGTAGATAATTTTTTCAAAATCTCTCTCAGCATTTATACCAATGACCCAAATCTATCATACGCACTTGATATGGCCACAAAAAAATACTGTGATACAAATGAATAAAATTACCAATTGTTTCCAACATGTTTTCCACTTCTCAGCTTCTATTTCAACGTTGGTAAGAGATAGGAAATATTTCCCTGAAAAATAACAGAAAGGGAAAAAAGTCACATTTATAGAAGTGTTAAGCTCTAACAGAGAAGACAAAAGCTTGACTTCCAAAAACAAGAAACAGCAAAATAACAATCAACAAAAAAACATATCTCCACAGGTAATTAAAATAACCTCAAAGATGACCATATTCTGAGTTACTTTCATGCTTAAAACCTGTCTGAAAATTGCTCTAGGAATGTACTTTGTAATATGCTTGCATTTCCACATCAATGCTGCTGTCTGCATTCTGTTGCACAACATCTCCTGCACTGCTTTAAACAGAAGCTATGAATCATCGCTGTCACTGATATTTTACACAGTTTCATTGCTTTCCTTTTCAGTGATTCACAAAAGACATTCCCTGCGGGATCAGTTTTCAAGCTCTGTGTTGACAATTTCAGGTGCACCAGCCACGGCACATTTTTAAGTAATCTTTTTTAAAGAAAAGTCACATAAATCACAAAGTCTTCATGCTAAAGGTTTGCAAGAATCTCACATTATAGCCTCCACCGTTAATACCTATTGGAATTGAGATTCTGATCTGGATGATGGCTGAGTTTTCACCAGTGTGTGTTTCCAGGCAGGAAATTCTATGCTAAGAGGAAGAAATTTGGACATTGCTTTGTTCATACTTTTTGTAGCTTTTGGAGGTTGTTTGGGGCTTTTTTTTCAACAGTATGCCTGCAATTGCTCTGAAATTTGTAGCAACATGTTTGATGAGATGGATAGCTGAGGAGAAGCGAGGAGTTCAACAATCATTGCAGGTGTACGTATAATCTTATCCTTCACAATCATGCTTTTGTTTTCTTTACAATAGGAAAATGATTATAGCATCCCCACGCAGAACTGTGAACTCTAAGCACTCAGGAAAAGAGATTTTTTTTCTTGAAACTTAGGAGAGAAAGAGAAATGGGAATGACGTTGACAGATCTCTGGGTAAGCTAGCCTAGCAGGACCATTATAGGCTTGACAATTCAGCCTATACAACTGCTATTTATGCAGAAAAAACAAACCATGTGGGTTTAAAATGGTCTCAAGTTCCACCAAAATTACTTCCTTAGTGTGATATGCCAGAAGCTTTGTATCAATTTTATTCATAGAATCCCAGAATCATAGAGTGATTAGGGCTGGAAAGAACCTTAAAGAGCATCTAGCTCCAACCTCTCTTCCATGGGCAGGGAACCTTGCAGTAGACCTGGCTAATCAGAGCTCCATCCAGCCTGGCCTTGAACACCTCTAGCAATGGGAATGTTCACAACCTCTCTGAAGATTGCTTTTGAATTTGCCAGTACACTGGTATAGAAACACTCATCATCCTTTCAGGACAGTATACCACTTAGGGACAAACATTCAAATCGCTTAAACCTGATTTTGTCAAAGTAATCTTATTCCTTGATTCAATAGAATCCAATACAATATCGGTAACAAATAAAAATACGCTTTTATTAATTTGTTTTCTCACTTGGTAAGGGAAATTTCAGCACATGATTGCCAGATCTGAAAATCTGAACGTATCTTATTTTTTCACCCTGTCACTCTACAAAACAAGACAAAATTAAGTCTATTTTACATGAAAAGGGCTGGATGAGATTATTTAAATACTATGAAGTAAGCGGGTTTCCCAAACCTTAATCACCCATAACTCATTTTTAGATTAACAAACTACTATCACTTCTATTCAAACCCCCCATTTACAAGTTTACATTTATGGCACATTCATCAGTGTCTTTCTCTGTGGCAATACCAGTCAAAGCAGTTCTTTCCTATTTCACTGTTCCAGTTCTTTCTCTATAGCTACTCTTGGGGCTCTGCAATGGATGTAACCAGAAAACTGTGCAAAAAAATAGGTATGGAGTTGTTTTTCAGTCATTTCAGTGCCATGATCCTATCGCAGAGCTATACACAAAGCACACAGCATTCTATGTTCAACAGATGAAACTACTCAGGAAAAATACAGCATTACTGTTCTGCTTCAGCTCCACAAGAACCTCAAGAGATGCAGCTGTAAAATGTCCCTGTATTTTGGAATAGCTGGATACTGCTTTATATCATGATTTTGTTAGCCTAAAATCTCATTCTTGCCATGCTGTGAAAGGCATGTTTTCCAAGTGACAGCAGAGAAGGTCACCACTGTGTTCAGGCAACCCTGAAGGTAAGAACTCTGATAACTTATAGTGAAAGATTTCTAAAAGCAGATCCAAGTCCTAAACATACTCTACAGATCGAGATGATGGTATTTAATTTGCAATTAAAAGAAGTCCTTAGCTCTGCTAAGACACTCATTATATACTTTCTATTTACCTCATGCTTTAGAGAGAGAAGTGAATACTGCTCCAGCACTATGCTAGCATCAGCAAATCCATTTTTAATTCTCAGTTTAATTCTCCTTATTTGTGTTTACATTATCAGGGAATCCCTTCCCAGCTGGCCAGCTTAATGCTTTTGTTGACTGCAGCAACAAGTGTGAGCAAGACCAAAATTGCTGTCAGGATGTCTTCCCTCAGGACACCTCTGACGCAGACACTATGTGTTGAGGCACACCAGTGTTCTACACACCTCAGGCCCAGATGACCCTGTTCTCTCTGCCTGCACTCTGAAACGGCAGAAACCCACATGACTGTGCTCCTGCTGTGCCACATCCATGCTAACAAGCGGGATCTCTCAGCACCAGCTTAGTGGCACATTAACATATGGAAGTACAAGAGAAGCAACCACACATCTGTCCAAAATACACCACAGAGACACACCCATAAGCAACACCACCGACTACAAGTCACCTCGGCCTTTAAACCAACGTTTGCTTCTAGGTATTTTAGAAATAATATGCTAGGGAGAAGTAGAGAGACAGGCCTAAGTCTATCATTCGCCATAATTAATATTTTTATAATGCCATCATAGACCTCTAGATGTACAACGGGAAGATTTGTTCTGATTTTCTCATTCTGCAAACTCCTGGCAATTTGTATCACAGGAACCTGAAGCCAAAACTATCTCTTCTATACATCATGCCATGCTGTTCACACTTCAAAGAGCTTACTAGCTTAGCTCAAAGTAGATTTAACTATTTTTATATTTCAGTGCTAAAGTTCATTAATCTCTTCACAGTAATAAGGACACAGACTGTCTGAGTTAAACATTTTTTATTAGCAACGCAAAGAAATACTGCTAAGGAAATAGGAAGTTAAATTTACTTTCAAGTTTTAAAGGCACAGGCACCTGAAAGCTATGACTTAAAAAAAAAAAGGCAAACAAACAAAAAGCCCTACTTCTCCACCTTCTATTTTTTCTTTCTGTTTTATACCACTAAAATAGAAAACACAAGGAATTTTAGACAGGCACGTGGTGACAAACATGGTCTGCTCTAAGTATAAACGAAAATTTAAAATGATCCCTTTCAAACTTGCATTTCAAATTTGATTCTTCATATAGTAAGAAACAAAAATGTGTTATATACACATTTCTCTACTCTCTATGCTACCCCCTTTGATAAGGTTGGTTGCCAGAAAATAGTTGGCATGTTGCAGTTCTGGTTTCCTTCTGTCCACTTCTGTAATGCTAAAATCCACAGGTGGCAGAATTTCAAAAAAAACAACCTGAAATTTATTTGATCACCTCCTTTCCATGCGATCACACAAGACACTTATCTAAAGAGACAAAAGATTCATGAAAAGAGAAAGATGACCTGTTTCCGTTGTTTGTTCTTTCACACCTGATCACTTAGTTTCTACAAAGAAACCGACTCTGTTTCATTGACAGATACTCCATCTACTATTTCACAAAGTCATTTCAGATAATACCCTGGAAACTAATGCTCATAGCAGTGGATTAGCAAGCGTGCAATGCCAAAGATAGAAAACACAGTAATAGGCTTTGCCCTGTAGCTCTTGCATTACTTGAAGTGCTCTAGAGCACACAGAGGAAATGCCTATCTTAAGCGTGATCTCTGGGCCCAAACTTTGGCATGAGATTAAAATCAAATCTGTTTCAATTAAGCGGTATGGTAACCACAACATGCATTTAACAGCAGCTAAAAAAGAGTATTTCGAAAGTTCTAATCTAAATTTCAACAGTTGGCCTGGTTTTGTCTGTGCTAGAGATATCCTTTAACATTTGATTTTTATCCCATGTCACTTCCCTCCCATATTTTCTGGCTATCACTCAAATAGGCATATTGTGTTAGCACTGCATGGTGCAGTTAGAGGAAACCAAAATATGCAGGAAGTGGAAGATACTAATTACTGCTAAGCCTTCTGCTTTACCTGCAGATTCCAAGAGCTCTTCCACTTTGCCCAGTTACATCCTGCTCGCTGGCTACTAAGCCCAGGAGAAAAACTAAGGTGGATCCCAGATTCTCTGGGAGTAGACTTGTCAAAATAAATGCAGTAGAAACTATTCACGGTAAATTGAAAAATCTCATGTTTTTCTATGTGTTTTTCTACTGTCACAAAGGCAATTTTGATTTCGCATACAGCGCTTTCTTAAGCACACTGAGAAAGAGCATGGAAATAAGTGCAAAAGAACAGTGACCAACAGAGAAAAGATGACAAACAAAAACAATAAGTCGAAAGGAAGAAAGAAATGGAAAAAAGACTAGCCTACCATTTTATTGACAGGACACGAGCTTGACAAATTAACATCAACCACTCAGTTTCATTAGCCAAGAGACCCTAGACTGCTAGCTTCTGAATGACAAAAGAGAGAACTGATTCAAATTAAGGATTTAATACAAGCAAAATTAATGTGCACTGTTCCACAAAGAACAAAGCAGATTTCCACTATCTGGAATATAGCAGGTAAGCAAGAGAAGCCTGACATTTACATTTAAAAGCTATGCTAATGAAAATTATTCCAAAATATTCAAAGTAGAAATAAAAAGGCAGTATTCACACAGCCTACATTAAGACTGTAAGAAGTCTGAAAAGACGTTACTAGCCTCTTGAAATTTAGGAAAATGCTGATTGCATCAAAAATATGTAGAGATGTAATGGCTCTGTATGTTAGAGAAAATTTCTGTGATAGAGTTGAACAGCTTTATGTATTTTGAAGCAACTATGAAAGCAGACTTTTGAACATTCAATTATTCTTAACGTTCTGTACACAACACATTAATGTACTAAGCAAACTTAAAATCCTTTTTGATAAACTAGCAGCCTGTTCACTGTGTATAATTAATAACGTTCTGTAACACTGTAAGGAGCCCTATATCAGCATAATATAAAATATCCCTGTTAACTGACATGCAAATGATAATTGCAACCAAAATGGGCTTAAACTATCTATTATGCTTTCACCTCCTGATAAACCTGTCTGATATAACATATTTAAAAGTGATTTGCAGAGAGCAATGCAAAAATGGCAACATAGTAAGTGAAGTGTTTCTAGTGGGGTTTGGGTGGGGTTTTTTTTTGTTAATGAAACAAACATATCTGTTTACAAAAAAGTAATTTTTAGTAAATATTTTCAATGGAGGTCAGTTGGAATCCTTTCTTCTAACTCTTGAAGTGCATTAGCTTCAGAAACTGAAAAGCAACATTTTAGTATGTGCTGAATATATGGGACACGACAGATACTGAATTAAGAAAACATAGGCATGGTTAATATTGCCTCTTTATGTTTTCAGCATAGGCGATTGATTACCGTATTCATTAAATTCAGTTAAACCTGATGAAGCATAGTTCCTACAGCAGTTGCACCTCTTAATGTATACTAGATTTTTCACAGAGGTGACAACAGCATACATAAATGAATAAATACAAAGCTTCACTGAACAGTTGCCAGTAAGCTTCAACAAAGAGTCATTGTTTTCCTTACAAACTGAAAAGGCAAATTTCTCATTGCATATTGTGACAATAACAAGCAAGTTATACAGAAAATCATGACAGGGTATAACAGGACTGCTATGCAAGAGGTCTCAGATGCAAGGACAAGGTTTGAAAAGTCTACCAAAGAAATACTTCAATATCGCCTAGGCAAAAGTAGCACATTTTTGTACTGACTTATTGGGAATGCCAAAAAAAACCGTCCTTAGCAATGAAGATACAGTATACGGCCAGCACGGTACTGTACTGGCTTAAACTGCTTCGTCAGGATGCTCAAATCTAAAGTCAATTAGAAAATTTATTGGATGCTCTCCACAGAATGTAAACTTTCTTAAAAGAAACACGGAGATGATTTTAAAGGTCTTTAAAATGGTTCTCAATACAGTGATTAAAGTGCTACTTGTTAAAACAGAACCATCTACAGCGATCTGGGCAGTTCCCTCTGAAGAATTCACAGACAAAGGGCCAGAAGGAATATAAAGATCATCAACTGGTATGTAAGTACTGCAGTTCTCTGTTGCCTGGTGCTGATACTGATCTAACTTTCCTAGCGCACTTCTGTGTAAAGAGGAGAGAGTGTATCCAGTTCCTGATGAAAAAGCTTCTTCAAAGCACTAAGGAAACCATCAGAAACACCAGAGCTAATCAGCAAATGTTACATGCATGTTACTGCTAACTAAATACATACAGATAAAAAATATGCATACTAGAAATGGATAACAATTTGGGGGGAAAAAATGTTGATGTTCTCTTAAAAAATGTTGCTTGTTAAGGTGGATACGTCCTTACATATTTTCAGTCTGCATTCTTTTCTTCTAGTTTTACTACTTTCAATTTCCACAGAAGCCTCAAGAAACATTCCTAAAAAATATTTTACCACTTTCCCCTTTTCCAGTTTAGATTCCTTCCTCCCAGCGAGCTGCTGTTATCTTGGAAAACGGAGTGGTGATATGGAAACCACAGGGTATCACACGAGAGAAATTCTGCAACTGCAGAATTCAAACCCTTGCCTGATTACGGTAAATCACTGCTTCGCTCCCGAGACAGACTCCTGATACCATTTCTGGCATCAAAGCCGATAAGGACGTTTTCTAATCAACAGTTTATAGTCAAAAACCCCACCTTCTGCATGTGCTAAGAAGTAAAAATATAACGGGACGCGGCAGTGTCATAAAAGCAAAAGACAAGGAAAAGGAAACAAAAATAAAACCACAACATTCTTCAGCCAAGTGGCAAATCAAGTCTGTTAAATGCGGTACATGGAGTTCAAAAAGGTCAGCTTTGTGAGAGTTTTTCTTTTGCTCCCTTTCTTCCTACTGCTATTTCCAGTAATATATGGAGTTGCTGGCAGCAACCGTATGAGGAACGAACCATCCCGAAAAGCAGACCCTTTCCCTTGCGCATTCAGACTCATCAAAGGGCACGACTGCGGGCGGCTCCTCGCCGCTCCGCTTCCCCTCTGCCAAACCCGTCACGTTTGAAGGCGTACCCGGGGAGCTGCCGCAGCGCCACAGCGGGGTCCGGACCGGCGGGAAGCGCCGACACCACCACGGCAACAGGTACCGACCCCCGAGCACCCGCGGCCGCCGCCCCGCCCCGAGCCCAAGGACACCGCCGATCCCGCCCGGGCCTCCAGTCTCGCTGTGGCTCCGAGCGAGTCTCAGCGCCGCCGACCGCAGGCGCTGGCCGAGGGCCGCCCGCGGGTCCGTGGCAGCGGCGGCAGGTGAGGAGACCCTGCCCGGCAGGAAACACCGCCAGAGACTGAAAACGTAGAGGAGACGCGGGCAGCAGGGCGCCCTACAGATGCCGGGGGAGGCTCGGCTTTTGTTTGTGTGAGGACGAGTCCCCGCCAGGCCGCTGGAGCCCGCGGACCGCTCGCCGCCGCAGGCCGGAGCCCCGGCCCAGCGCGGCCCCCAGCGCCGCTCCCGCTGCCCGCGGACGGCTCCGGGCAGGAGGGACGGGACACAGCAACAGGCTCAGCAACCCCCGCGGCTCCACGGCCTCTCTGCTCCTCCAGCCATACCCTTCCCCGGCAAAACCCGGGGGACCAAGAGAACAATAATAAATAAAACTTCGCGAGACAAATGCATTTTAAAAGGCCGCTCAAACTCCAGCGACATGGCGGGCCCTCCCCGGCCCGCATCCCCTCAGGACGGCGCGGGCGGGCTCAGCCCCCTCCCCGCCGCCCGGCCCGGCGCCCCGCTTACCCCAGCGCCTCGGCGGCCCCGCCGCCCGGCCCCGGTCTCCGCCCTTCCCGCCCCCGAGTAGCGGCGCCGAGCGATCCGCGCCGCGGGGGCAGCGCTCGGGCACGCCCCGCCGGCCTGAAACCTAATCCCGCGCCGCCG
>JAYRBT010000093.1:41371740-41404521 GCA_036023395.1 Myiotriccus ornatus | reverse complement strand
ATCAACTAAACAAAAATCACTCTTTTCCTATCATACTCTGCTATCTCATGCCCATATCATTTGGAACTCAAGCTGTGAAAAACAGAACTGTAAATGCCCAGGTAACTACAGAAACATATGAAGGTAAAGAAAACCAAAGTATTGAACCAATTCTATCTCATAATCCAGTATTGCCATAACATACACAGACCATCTTGAACATCAAGGAAGTCCAAAATGCACATCTGGTTTGTAAATACTACTCAAACAGCAGAAAGGAGATGCTGCAGACAGCAAGAGAGATGTTTCTTTATCTCCCCATCTCCCTTGCATGTTTTTCCATAGGAAAGACTTGACAAGAGAAACAGGAGGGAAACCAGCAGCAGGAGAAAAACCATTTAAGTTTTTAAACTTAGACCCACTAGTTTGCATACAATCCCCTGCCCTGCAACATAGAGTGCATCATCATGCTCATGAGGCTACATGCAGCTTTTCTCCTTCCCTCCTCCAGGTCACTCCTATGTGTTCTCCTTTTCTGGAACCCAAGACATGACAACTCACATGAACTTCACCGCAGAGGGCTTTCACACATCTGTGACTGCAAGGTTACCCTCACTGCAGTCATCTTCTGCAGGTACTTTTTCTGATAATGACACTGTCCATTTCGGTGTACTGAAATAAATGGTAAACCTGGATATTGAAATATCCTAAGAAAAGGTAGAGATAAACAGTTTTTACAGGACTTATTCAAGCTGGAGAGATCCAAAAGTCTTTCTCTAGATCTGTGTAAGTACCTAGAGGAGGCTACCAGTATTGTTACATCCAAAACTCAGCCCCATCTGAGTCTGCTGTCTGGGTCTCACACTTTGGGAGTTACTTTCCTGACATTGAATTTACCTAGATGACTCCGCTTTTGTTTCTTAAAATTTCTTTGGTCTGTCATCAGGTAAATGCTGCTAGAATTCATAAACCATACATTTTTCTATCTGATTTTGGAGACTACTCAGACTTCTCTGATAGAAGATACCTTCCTGAGCAGGTACCACAATGACATATTTCTTCATTTTTGAGTAAGAATTTGGCACTCAGACAAATGAGTCTTGCAAGGGACTTAAATTTACATTTCTTACAAAAATAACCTATACTGTCTTAGCTAATGTTATGCTGAGTTGGGCACAGTCCCTGAATTTGACATCAAGACTGTTTTGTCTCACATTCCTCACATATGGCATTACTGGCATGTAAAACCAGAAGTCTTTTACCTGACTCTCTCCAGGAATATCATAGTACGTTCCTTGATCAAGAGAGTCCTCAGTCCAAACAGAGGCAAGAACGAAATTTAAATCAGAGTCTGCTACACTCCAGGTGGAGGTTGGCCCACAGTACTATGCTGTGTATTTGTGGGTTTCTCTACTCCACATCAAAAGGAGTATCTGCCTTTGATGCAGATATGAAATAGCCAGAGAACTTCATGATCCATAAATCTGAAGTAATAGGAAATGCCTCAGTCCAGGCAGAGAGAAAGGTTTGAATATCCTTGTCTGTGTTCTTCCTTGCTAATACAGCTCCTGGGCCAGCATCCTTTTGGAAGACAAGAAGTGATCTCTGTCCATACCTCAGTATTTCCATCAAGGTCTTGAAAGCCATAGCAAGGCCATAGGCATCTAATATATTTGCAAACTTATATCAAGCTAGATTAATAATATTTTCTCTGGATCCAGCTCCAGATTCAGTACCTTCTTTTTAACTCAGGAAAATCCAAATGGTTTCTTACTCCATATAATGGTCTCAACTTTGGGAACATGTTTATTGGAATTTTTTGTATGACTTTTAAAGAAAATCCTTGAAATAATTTGAACAGAAGCATTTATCTTCTGAATAGTCCTATTAGACTTTGTATCTGCAATTTTATTCGTGAATGGTATGTTTGAGAAAACACACCGGTTTTGCCGTATGACCTTCAAGCTGCCTCAAGCTTTCATTAAACTATAAACATCAGCATTCTGATAGTGGCATATGTACCAAGTACTGCAGCGAGTCATGCCTTACTTAGAGGGGTACTTTCCTTACAGCACTGGCAAATCATAAGTGATTTTTCAGCCTTGATTAGATATTTGAGAAATCCAATTTCCTGTGGGAATAAAAGTGCCTTGCAATTCAGAGATACTGAAGACACTTGTTAAAACCAGGGAGGAATTGCAAACTCTAGAAATTAGGGAATTTGAACATCTGTTAAAACTCTGTAAGCATTTCTCTAATGACTGAAATAATAAATCTGATAGACATTTGGCATAGAACCTCGACAGAAACAAAGCAAAAAAGGGAGATATATACTTCAAATTAATTTGGCAGGTGGCTTAGAAAGGGTGTCTTAATTTCTCTTCAAACTGTAAATAAATCAGTTGAAGACCCTTTTGAGGACTACATTTACCAAGTGTCAGATGAAGGGAAGCACATAACGTAATCAGGTATCCATCACTGCAACTTGCTGAACCAATCAGAAGTTCATAGAGCAGTGTCATGGTTTTGCTGGTTCTTGGAAACTAGGCAGGAATTTTTCCCTTCCCCCTGCCCACAGTGTGCAGGGTTGTTAAGTGGGCACTTAAGGGGCACAAAAGAAGTGGCTTTCTAGTTAATTGCTCAGAATCTTGTCTCCTGGGAAATGGGGTGGGGCGGGAGGGGTGAGGAGTTCCTCTTTACTTTTTTTCTCTTGTCTCCTGGGAAACAGGGGGAGGAGTTCGGGCTTGCTGCTGAGGCTGGAACAAGGTCGGAGTGGAAGCTCGGTTGTTCTTTTGTTCTTGGCCTGCTTGCCAGCTGTGGATCCTGCTTGGATTTTTTCATCAGAGAGGAACTGTTTTTCTGGAAGTTTTTGCCCTTCCCCATTCCGGTTTGTTTTTTTTCCTGGCGGTGGTCCTTTTGCACATCAAGAGGAGAGGGAAAACTGTGCCGCATGATTTGACCAGCTGAACAGAGTGAGTTTTTTTCCCATTTGGGAGGACTTTTTTTGTTGTTTCTCTCCCCTCTCTCTCTCTCCCCTTTCCCAGTGTGTAGGGGAGGGGAGGGCAACCCCTTTTCGTTTTGGTTTCTCCATCACACCCCAGAGGGTGTTACCCCCATGTGGCAACAACCTGTGATTCCACAGCGCCCCCTGCTGGCCAGAATAACGAACTTCAGGCTCTGCATTTCCAGGGATCCAACAGCGCCACCTGGTGACTGGCACAGGACACTACAAACTGCATCTCCAGTGCCCCAACAGCGCCCCCTGTTGACTGTGGTTGGAATTGCACTAAAGGACACAAACTGAACTGTTTACTTTTTTCTTTGCTTATTTATTGTTTTGTTTTGAAGGGGATTATTTGTGGGTATAGGAGCATTATTTGGTTGCTTTACTTGTTTTCTTTTGTTGTTTCCGCCAATGCACACATACCTTTTAATAAGGGGCTGTTATTTTTCCCTTTTCCATAATTTTTTTCCCCTCAATCGGAACCTCTTAATTTCAGATTTATAATTGCTTAGAGGGAGGAGTTTGGGTCTTTTCTCATAACTCATCCTCAGCAAAACACCTGTGTCTCATTTAAACTGGGACAAGCAGGAAAGGCATCACTTCCCTAGTAGTTTCTCTGCAGAGCCGATCTGCAGAGTGCTTCAAGTCCTAATAGGATCACTCCTGACTCCTTGTTGCTACGTAGCAATGCAGATATGCCAGCATGTCATGATGCACTGCCCTGCAGAGACAGACAGCCTAGCTTCAAATATTCAGAGATGACTTAGGAACCAGAAATACTAGATGCATATTAGTGCAACACCAAGCCTGCCAGAGTTCAAGAAATGTCTGAACAATGCTGTTGGGCATGTAGTGTGACTCTTGAAGATGTCCTGAGTGAGGCTAAGAGCTGGACTTGAGGAGGCTTGTGAGTCGCTTCCAACTCAGGATATTCTATGATTCTATACATCTATGGCTGACCTAATTACCTCTGGGCAATGGAGCATTTTTGGTCCCTTTAGGTGGACACTACGCTAATGTAATCATCCTGCTCCTGAAACCCATGTGGTAGCATCATGTAGACACACATAACTATGAAATACACACTGCAAGAAATGAACAATCCATGTCACTGGTTTACAATGCTATAAAATATGGCTTATGCTTTTAGTGAAAATTGTTGAAATTCTAAATGTGCAATTTAGTTGACTGGTACAACAACAAACATTTTTCCACAATAGATGCTATAATAGCTACTGCAGTCTTTGCTTATAGGTAGCAAACAGTGATTGAGAGACACTGTAGAGCAGAAAATGGGACAAAAAGGGAAAGTAGATAACAAAAGTTTGTTGTGTCTTCCACTGCAAATACTAGGAGATATGTCATGAAAGTAAAAATCACTACTTCTCTAGACAACTTGTTCTACTGTCTCACCATCCTCATTGTAAATAATTTATGCCCAACCAAAACGTAACATCTTTCAGTTTTAAATTGAAACTTGTCTTTTCATTACAAGCCCAGTTAACAAGCCTCTTTCTCATCAGTCTCACTTTATGTATTGGAAGGCTGCACTAAGAGCATTCTTTTCTCCTTGATGAACAATTCATTCAGCCTTTCTTCACAGGAGAGGTCTTCCAGCACTTGGATCAATTTTGCGGCCCTCCTCTGCATCTAACACATCTAAAACCTGATGTCTCAGACTACAGAAGAAGATGGGCTGTCTTGCCTAAGATTACCTTCATGGGCACAGCATCAGTGAATTGACAAGTTCATGCTGGAGCACTTGTTTGACTAGTGAAGCTCCTTTAAAGTTGTCAAGTCTACTCTCATAAAGTACATGGTACATTTTACCACAGGTGGCAAATTTTCCAGTACATCAGGCATATGATGGAAAAATTAGTAATTTAAAGATCTAAGTACAATGCCTAATCATACAAAAAGTTTCTAAAAGTATCTGTGACAACTTACCTCTACTCTCACTTTTGTCTCCTTGTACAAAGAGCAAGCTTTATCACAGTATTCTCACTCTGGAAGATAAAGGGCGAGCTCTAAATCTACTTAGGAGTACTAAGGTCTCATTTTCAAATATTCAGGCTTTGTGGTTAGAGCAGCATTTCTAAAATAACTTAAATAAATTCACTATCTGCAGTCCTGAATGTCAGATTAGATTTTCCATTACCACGGCCTTACGGATTATTAAATGATATGCAAGGATTATTTTGTATTGAAAAATATAAAAAGAGTGTAATTCCCATAAATTAACACTGTTAAAAATTAGTTTTTAGCTGATATTTGTGAAATACTTAGTTGGATGGCAACAACTAAAAGCTGGTTTTCATATTGTTGCTGTCTACAGTAATGATAGTCTTTCAAATACCTTTTGAAATATTGTTTTAAACACTTTAAAAATAATAACAATTTAATATAAATTAGTTTGTATTCCTAATGCCTTGTTCCAATGCTACAATGAGAGCATGCCATGTCAAGATGTTTAGATTGGGCCAACTCGCTTGTAATTTGTTGCAGTTTTAGAAAGCTGCACATCATCTAGGGAATGCATTTAACAAGGTTATTGGTCAGCAGTTTCTCTGAGCAAATATAGTGAATCATGTGTCCTTATAATGACTGAAGCATAAAAGGATTTATCAAATGTGATTATGATGTTTAATTTATAAAGAATGTGAGATCTTCACATGTCCAAAGCTACTGATAATCAAGGTATCTGTCCGCATTTTCACCTCCCAAATTGAGCATTTAATGACTTAACAAAACTACTGCTTCTGCATCTCAAACTTCATAATTTCTTAATTTTCTGATTAGGTCCAAAACATGGTGTAAAAAATATAAGCACATTTAAGAAGTGTGTGAAACTGTAGTTCCTAACTGCAGGCAAACAGTAAATCAACGGTTTCAAGTGTTGCTCTGTTGAACATAGCACAGTCCTATAGTCTATTATGTTGGTGTTTTGTGCACGTAGATTTAATGATAAGCATAGACAGAAGTCAAGCATCAACTGCTACAAATCCCCTGCAATTTCATTATTAAGTGAACTATTCCACTGAATGTTTCAAAGGACCTTTGAAAGACAAAGCATAAATTATATTTATATAAAATAAATTATTAAATCTCAGAGGAACTTATTTCATAGTCTTTTTTCTTGTTTCCTGTACTGGCACCACACCCAACGTGTCCCTCTCCTCTAGTCAAGATGAAAAATATTGCTACGCAACCAGAGGACTCAACAAAAATCAGAGAGAACATTCCCAACATTGTGACTACTTTTTTAAAATATGACTTGAAATCTAGCAATGAAATATTATTTAAAAGGTGATATCCTTTTTCTTCCCCATATTTCGAAGAAAAAACATCTAAAATATAGCAAATGTTGTGTATTAGAAGGTTAGAGACTGATGCTTAAAAAATAGACTGACATACCCTCCTTTGTGTGTTGAATAGCTGAGAACACATTTGTTTGGAAATTTTGTTACATTTTAAAATTCTATTTTGTTTGTCTTTCTGTGTTTTGAGGACATAATTTTTGAAGAGCAACAATTCATGTGTACTGTTCCCTGCCCATCAGCTTTTTAGCGTGTTTGTTTTTAATGGAATTCCATTCCATTTCACCATGTGCTTGGGCAGCTATAAATTAAAAAACTCCTCCAAGAAGTGTCAAAACAACTTCAGAGGTGATTGCAGGAGAGAGTTGGCTGTTTTTCTGTCCTTGTGTAGAAGCTGTGGTGCAGGACAGTCTATGCTGTCAGAGTCATAATACAGCAGTTCTGATACCATACTAGGGCTATTTAAACTCTGACCTAGAAAACCTGTGCCTACCATTAAATTCACAGTGTCTCCCTGTTATGTCATGGCAGTGGCATTTGTCTATAACCGAATTAGCCTGAAGCACCCCCTTTCAATGAAGGACTATGCAGTACCAAGAAAACCCAACCATATTAGATGATATACCAACCAACCAAAATACCAGTCCACGTACTGAAATTGCATGGTATATTTCATTAAAAATATATGTTGCTTGTAATTTTTTGCCTCAAATATCATACATAATAGTTAAAAAATATATTATTATATCAGTACCAGTAGATGTCAGTACAATCATTGGTCTCAACTACAGTATAGCAGAGTATATTCTTCATATTCACTGCTACAGACAAATGAAATGGACTGATGGAAATTATATAATGAAACAATTAGTGTGACAGTTTTGGAAAATGCTGAGTCTGTACTTGTTACACTGAATCATTTATAGCATCCGGACCTTGAAGAGAGTTTCAGTTCTAAAAATGTCAAAGGTATTTTCTACGCATCTTCTTTACTTCTTGAACAACAATTCTAATTTTCCATTTATTTTTTTTCCCCCAAAACCAAATGAATGTACATTAAAGAACTCAAAATATAAACAGAAATAGGTACTGGGACTTGGCTTTTTTCCAGACAGAACCTAAGATTAGAAATCCATCCAAAGGCACAGCTATAATTTATTAAAGATATCTCTAGCTTTCTCTGACCCTTGCAGGAATAGTCCAGAGCTGAGTGAACTCCAACTGATGTTTGATTAAGCCTCTATTACAGAGTTTTCCTCTGAATTTCAAGGGAATTTTGAATAAAACTTGAGATAGAGGACGACACTCTAGAACTGGTTAACTCTTAAAGTAAAGAGGAGTTAGGAATGGTATGATAGTGGCCTTAGCAAATGCAGAACTAGACTGTTCTGCATAGGGGCATGGCAAACTCCTGTTTATCAGCTATGGTTTGGAAAGGTTGTTTTTCTGCAGTATTGTCATACTGCTTCAGCTCCTCTCATTCCTTTTTCAATGTCTTGCTTCTTGGGTTGAAATACTGACTAATCCCTGTTCTCCAGAAATCCCACTGAGCTGCAGAATTATCAACATGAGTAGTACCAAAAGTGCTAAAAATCTATATTTAGGATAATATGACATACTCACCCCACCCATTCTGATAGTCTACAATTGCATACCACACATAAAAAATTTGTTTTTTCCTAGGTATACAATGCACACATATTTCACAATACATGACTCTGCTGTTTAAAAAAGCATGAGTCATGGATACAAACAAAATCAAGTGTCAATACACTGAACACTGAACCCTTAACACAGTTTGATTTTCCTTTCCTTGGACCAAAACAGGTCAGCAGCATCCATCAAAATAAAGAATCAAAAAATTAAAGGTACCTTCTCTGTCATCTGCTTTAGCTGCTGCAGACAGATGATCCTTTTCCAAGGCCTCCAAATGTCATGTAGACTAACTGTTGGTCAGAAAATGTAGATATTACTTCATATAGTTTCAAATTTCAGCTTACTTGTGTATCTGTTACATTTTCCTTTTACGTTCTACATGCTTATCCTTACCACTCTTCACAGAGATGCTGAAATAAGCCCAAGAAAATGAAAGTCACAGTTAAGCCAGATTCCAGGTTCCTGGATGTTGCTGTGTTACTTTCCTGCAAGCACACGAACATTTACATAACCCAGAGACAGAAGAGAAAAGATGGAGGGAGATGGGGTAGAGCATGGTGGGTGCCCGGGACGGCCTGGGACTGCACTGCAGGGTAGAGTCAGGGCTTTCACATGAAACCCCTGTGTGGGCTGAGATAAAGACAGACAAGCAAGCCAAGAATGTAGCACAGGATCTCATTTCTACTCTGGTGCTATCTTTCCTCTCTACTGTTGAATATTAATTGAACAGTGTTTTAATGAGCTTCTTGTGCCAGTTTGGCTATTTTTAATGTACATGCTTCTAGCTGTCCTGCTGTGGGACTTCTGTATCATTTACAAGACTGTTTGCATTGGGCACCTTGGGACAGCTGTTTTAAGGAGCACTTGCACTTAGCATGTGGCAATTAACAGCTCCTCCAAGTGCAGCAGATATATTTTTTTTACTCTTAAGCTATCTCTGCATAGGCAGCAAACCTATCCGCAAAACACAGGACTTGAAATACGGAGGTCTGGCTCATGGGTCTGGATTTACCAACTGCTCTGACTGCTACTTTGTGATCCAAGGACAGCAAAGTGTTTTATGAACAGGAGGTAAGAACAACAAATGCTACGAGAGACATGTTTAAGCCCTGTTTTGTCTCACAGAGAAATTTGCAAACAAATTTTATGCAAGAAAGTTATGAGATTCAAAGCTAAACCTCTATCTTTTGTCAAAAATATGCATATGCATAGTCTTATATAGGCAGTTAAGCTGGTGGGACCGCCAGCTTACTGACTGGTAGATTTAGAACCACATTAAAAATAAAATAGTTGACAATGCTATTCTTCCTTATTTTAAGTTTTCATACGCCAAGACTGTGATTCCTTATTTTTTCCTGCAATAGCTGATGCTAGTCATGACACTTCCAGCAGAAGAGAAAATTAGATTCTCTGTGATGATTTAGATGTTAGTTCTGTCATTAACTGTTGACAGAGAAACTCACTCCAAAACCCAAAATCCATGGCTGGCATGCAGAATGAAATCAGTTGAGGTGCTTATCTGAAACCAAAGAAGTAGCAAAGAAAAAATGTCTGTTAAATGACCCTTTTTAGAAATAGCAATATGAACTAGTATCAATTTAAACAAAGTCATTATGGGCAAATTATTTTACTTCTTTAGGTTTTTAGAAACACATATAAGAATGCTCAAATTCTTCAAGGGAGAATGCGAAACAGAGCACGTTGAAATGCAGAAATTTCATCGAGCCGCATTCTCCTGTCTCCTCCCTCTGAATCCTGCTATCTGTGTCTTGTCTCTACACATATATCAGTTTCATATAATGAGGTGGAATATTTTGTGAATGACTTGAGAAATGCAAAATGTTCTCTAAAGGCGCTGATCAGCACCAGGTCTGTCTTGACTAATATTCTGTTAGAATCAAAGACAAAGAGTAGATATTGTTTATTGAGGGATAGACTAGCCTCTTAAAATCAACAGAATTTTGAAAGCAAATGGAATGTAACACATAACACTGCAAAGCCTTTCACCCATTTCTTCAGTACTTCTATCAATCACACAGCAATAGAAGGGCTTGTCTCTGTGAAGGAGAAAAATATCTTTCAATTTGTTGCTGTCTGAAGAGCTAAGCATCTAAAATTAGTCACTGATATTTTGAAAAAATTCAAGGAAAAACTTGGTTCCCTCAGTAAATGAAGCTGAAAAAAAAAGATGCAGGTTTATAACCATCAGGCAGAAGATAAATTTCACACAATATAACATGGCAAGTACATACTTTGTGGGAGAGAGGGCTGTGTTTAATTAAGCAGTATGGCATTTTATTTATACTTAAAAATACTCTTAAAAATTGGTAAGAGTCTTGAGCTGCCAGGCTGCATAACCATTTAAACCTTGCATAACCATTTAACCATTTTCTGGATGAATGTTCATATTGCATTGCCTGCACTGTGTGAGTAAGATCTTCATGGTATTGCATGTGCAAGAGCTTTCAGCACTTTAATAACCCTTTAGTGGCTTGGCCTCACCACTAGGTATGAAAATTCACCCCAGCAGGGAAATCATAAAATCCAAGAGAAAAACATACCCATCTAGGATCTCATTGTCACAGATCTCCTTTGCTCAGTTTTGAAATGGCTGCTTTCCTTTATGCACCCAGACCTGAAGACAGCTGTCCTGACCGTGCTCCACAGAGGGACACCTTTTCAGATGCAGGTGAGCTGAGCTGAAACCACAGCCTTTGAAGTGAATGCTCAGCTGGTGAAGGGTGTTGAGACAGTCTGCTGTGAAAAATGTTAGCTCACCAGATGGTGGCATCACTCAACAATATAATGCAACTTGGCCAAAGTCTCCTGCATCCTGCTTACTTCTTTCCAGGAATGCAGAAAGTACCAATTGCACTGCAGCATAGTAATTCTGAATTACTATAAAGTAACAAGATGCTCCCATTTCTATAGCTTTGCAGTGAATATTTGACATAGTTTGATGACGCATGCAGCATTGCTATCTTACTTAAAGGCTAAGCTGGAGGGAGCAGAAAGGTTAAGCTGCAGAGGACAGCTTACCCTCCATATTGCTTGGAGTTGCAGTGTTGCAAAAACTAAAGAAAGGGTGAACAGAGTAGCATTAGAAAGGCACAGCTCTTCACTCCTTTTTTTTTTTTTTTCTGTAAACTGGTAGACCACTCAGTTTACTGAAGGTGATGTTCAGTAGTGAGAGATATGAGAGAAACCCACAAATGGGACATGAAAAACCTCCTGTCCTAATAAAGCCCTTCATAGCAAGAGACATAAAACAAACCCTCTGGTACCACCAGTGGTTTTTCAGTTATTTGCCTCAGTGATCCAGTGGTTTATGGCAGAGGCAATAGCTGCCTGGTGCTGGGAGGAAGGCACTGGAGTTCAAATCCACAAAGCATCTAGGCACCAATCACCTAGCCCACAACCTTTTTTTTTGCTTAGGTCTTCAGCACTGGAGATGGGCTAAGAGGGTCCCCGTGCCCTCAGTTGGAGGACTATGGCAGTGAGAATGATAAACTCCCAGTAGACCATGAATTTGTCCAGGATCTGCTGCTCCAGCTGGATCCCTATAAATCTATGCAGCCTGATGAGGTTCATCTGGGAATAATCAAAGATCCAGGTGATGTCTTTTCAGGGTCCCTCTCAATGATTTTTGAATGGTCTTGGACTCTGGAGAGGTCCCAGCTGACTGGAAGCTGGCTAATGTTGTCCCATTTCAAGAAGTTTTCAAGAAGGGCTAGCCTGGAAATGTTACAGAGAAGATTATTCTGGGAGTTACTGAAAAACACCTGAAGAACAATCAGTCAGAGCCAGCACGGCTTCATGATGGTTAAGTCCCATTTGTCAAACTTAGTCAAAGTTTAATTTGCTCTCACACTACTTGGTGGTACTCTCAGGACTACACTGATACGGTCACAACAACTTGGCATCAACAAATGGCTCACAACACTTTAAAGTACTCAGAATCAAACATACTGAAAGTATGTGTCATGAAAGCAATAGAATTGTATATGAGTGTTTATTGATAGAAGCAATACTATGAGTTTGACTGTTAATGTTTGCCAGACCCATTAGGTAAACAAACAAACAAATAAATAAATCAAATAAAATTAGAAACAAAATAAAAATATATTTTAAAAGTGCACATTATCTGACTTGAAACACAGATTACATAGTTCATGTCCATGATAGAGCCAACTCTATATTTTAATTCACAAAAGAATGAACAAAACATACTTTTATATGTATGATAGAGGTAAGATAGAAAATAGAAAGAAGAGTCTTTGTAGAATTTTGAGACAAAGGGCTTTTTTTAAATAGAGAGTGACTGACTGAAAACTACAGATGCAACTAAATATTGAAGGCATTTGGAAACCTAGCCCAGATGCAAATTTTGTCTTTGTGTCTTCAATTATGTAACTTAAAAGTGAGAAGTGAATCTCACAGAGCCTAGAGGTGAGGTAGTAATAGAAAGCTGGGTGTGAATTCTGTGATTCAAATGTGTGTCTTCATACACTTACTACTTTTGAGGACACCTCCATCTTTATATAAACAATTCCTAAAATGTAAACCGTATGATTTGCAGAGTGACATTGCCCTAGTTTTGTGTAAATTAAACTGCAGATCCCAATAACTAGGCTTTCCCACTTACATCATGCTTCAGTTCCAAATCCATGGGATATAAATGAGAGCAGCATATGGTCCAGAATGGGAAAGCTGTGGGACTTTCATGTATGCACCATGGGAGCAAATGGCTGTCCCACAGATGGTGGAGTATTTAGATGCACCTCCTGTATGATGGATGCCAACACGCAGGAGGATGAAGCCATGAGCAGCCTCTAGAGGTCTTTTCTGGCTAACATGCCTGGAACAGATGCTAGAGCAACAAAAGGTTTGCAAGGATAGCTCTTTTTGTATCTTGGCTCTCCGTTTTCACTGTTTGTATGTGGAAACTTACAGCATAGCTGAATGATCTTTCCATAAAGCTGTACTACAGTTAGAACTTGTCTATAAGGGCACTAATAATAAAAATAATTTTATTTCAGATTAAACG
Organism: Myiotriccus ornatus; assembly: GCA_036023395.1. Lineage (NCBI taxonomy): Eukaryota > Metazoa > Chordata > Aves > Passeriformes > Tyrannidae > Myiotriccus > Myiotriccus ornatus. The sequence continues at coordinate 41,391,518 of JAYRBT010000093.1, read as the reverse complement.
TTTCAGGTTTTTTACATGAGAAGGACAGGGAGCAAACAGATGTTTTGTTTTGGTTTTTTTAACTCTCTTGACCTGGGGCTGTGAAGAAAAATTCACAAGGCAGAGTGGATGATAAAGAAAGGTCTGAGAAGCTACTTCCACATCCCACAGGCTTTCATAGGCACAAGTCATACATAACATTGTAAGCGTAGGCAGAGGTGAGCATTAGACACAGACAACATTGGAAGAAAAGTCAGAAAAATCTTTGTGTGAAGAGTAAATCAATCCACTGGTATATTTTGAAATACTAAATCAGTTATTTGGAGAAGATTTATAAGATATTGAAAGAAAAGTCATAACAAAACAAAAGTGTTATTTCAAAAACTGCTTTGTATTTACCTGAGAATCTGTAGCTAGCTGTAGCAATTAATGAGTAAGGCCACGGGAATCCCAGCTCACTGGTGTATGTCCCAACAGCTATAATCAAAATATATATATTAAAGCAGCAGAAAATTGTTGCAATAAACAGATAAGAAAATACTTGTGCAAAATGAGCACTGCACTTACTAAAGCAATGCACTATGAAGATACAAAATTTCTCTCCCTGGCTTTTCTCCCATGATGGTTAACCACAACTCCCACATCCTGCCTGCCTCACATGCGCTCTTCTCCTGACCCCACTGCCATTTCTCCTCCTACTGCCATGCTCCTTTGTCCTCCAGATGCTTTCATGAATACTTTATGGTGTTGCTGGCATCAGAATTCTTATCATAGATCGGAAACTTGATGTTCTTTTGAAAATGCCTTGCTGGGCAGCTAGGCGCCGGCTTCCACATGAGTTTTGGATAGCAATTGGTGGGATCTAGGCTAGGAGCTGAAAGAATTGATCCTGTTCTGTTATCACGATAAGGATTTCCAGATCAGAGCCTGGCTAGCAGAAAGAACAGTAATGATACCCAAAGCAGGCATGGGTGAAGAGACGTGGTTGGCTCCAGGTAGTGGGAGTGATACTGTTGGGAAATGCTCTCTGCTGAGACTGCTTGAGACCCCAAAATCTTCTCCTGCACAGCATGAAGTATGTTTCTTCACAGTTTTACCTCCTTATCTTTTTTTCTCCTCCTTCTACAAAAGAGAGACAGAATTTTGTTTTGTAACACAGTTAAAGTGAGTCACCAAACTTCTATCTAAGATTCACCTCAGCCTTGCAAAAAGCTATACCAGCACTTTCTAAGGGTAAGGGTCAAGACAGAGCAGAGACACTTCAGATTTTTGTCACCTTTTTTTCTGGTATAGCTAAAACATCAGTTCATCAACAGCATGTAAGAAGAATATTATAGGTAGAAGGAAAATTCTATAAAATCTTGCTGTGCTTAAAATCATACAGAAGTGGATCCCAGATCTCTGTAGCAGGTTCATTGTACTGGTGTAATCCAAAGAACAGAGATTTTTCTATGTGGTCATTTTGTAAATCAATAACACACACTATAGGTGTTATAAAAAACTTTATCCCTGATTTTTTTTTCCTCCTTGTCTTTCCTTTAGCTATTTCTCTGAATTTTTTATTCAATTTGCGTTTACAATTAGTTTTATTAAGAACATTCTCCTTCATCCTACTTTTCTGTTTCAAACATCTGAGGTTTCTTGATAGTGTTGGGGTTTTTTTCCTTTCCTAAATGGTGTTGAATTATTTTTTCATCTGTCTTTCATCAGCCTTTTTTCCAAAGGTCTTTGAGATTTTACAGAATTCTTCTTTTTTGTGAAGACTTTTTCCCCTTTCAATTCCATTTTTGAGAGCTTATCAGTTTAGTTTCTCCTCTTCTATGTTCCATTTTTCTGTCTTCAGTCTCACCTTATTTACAATCAAAATGCCTTTCTAGATATTACTTATTGAAAACAATCTGTATACACAGACTGAAATGGAAAATTACAATCATTCCCTGTGCACAGCTTTCAGTAAGAAGCCTTTTGATCTTCATCAGACACCATAAACACCCATACATACCATACACGGGTATATATGACATGTAGCATGTGATTTAGTGTTTTGTATCTGAAATGTCACAGCTAAATGTGCACGACTGCATAAAGTCAACTATCCTCTCATTTCCAAAGGTATTCCATAGGGGAACAAACCTGTCCCTGAGTAGTTTCAGAACAGTCGCTGGAGTAACATGAGAGTGAAATCTGGCACAGACCTTCTGATGGATGTCAAAGACCCATTAGAGATCTAAATTTATGAAGTATAATCACTGTCCAAAATTAAAAATAATTGCAAGCATAACTGGTACTATTTTCCTTTTTTTATAATTTGTATTTATACTATTATATTTTACTGTTACATTTACTCAGTAGGATGTTCCAATTACATAGTTATACACTCAAGAGCCTGGCAAGGTGGACCTGATACAGGCAGTGTCATGACTTAATTTAGTCATTAGACCAACTGTCGCTATTAAAAAAAATAAAACATGAAAGGGTAACTAGCTTGCTACTCACTCACAATAAATTTCCAAATGAAAAATGTATAATTTCTTCAGTTACAGTGGCCTAGATGAAAATGATAATACTTTATTTTCAGCAATTTAGTTGAGAAGGCAATTAATCTTAGTATTTTTTTTTCCATTTCTTTTGTTTGATATAAGATCACAAAAAGGATGATGACCTAAGTAAAGCCAGGACAAGTACCTTTTTTCTTAATATAGAAAGTGTCCTCTAATAGTCAAATGAAAAAAAAAAATTTTTCCAGTTGTGAAAATGTAGCAAATAAGCTCTTGCATTTCACTGCATTTTAAGTTCCAAAGTTTAAATTTGACCTGTTTACTGGCACCCAAGTGAGTAATGGAGGATTTTTATTTGGAAATACTCTTGGAAAGTATTCAAGCCAGTTTTGGCAGCATTAATTTCGCTGTAGTTTGGGGAGAATTTCACCTTACTTGGAATGTGTAACTTGCTGGCGTTAACCCAGATGTAATCTACCAGAATCATGTAATCGAGTTCTTAAACACGTTCAGTGAACATTTTGGGAAGAGTCACTAAAAAGTCATACAGTATCTCTTCTGTTTTGCATGTGGTATCTTATCTTTTCATCTCAAATGTGGAACAGCAAAGCCTTAAGAAGAACTTTCCATGCAATGAAACATTTTTCAAAAATGCAGTAAGGAGATAACAACATTTGGAGTTGATATTACAATTTGCTCACTGCTGCTTATCCCACTGAAAATTAACCTGGTCAGAAACAACTTCCAAATAGAATTCCATCTCTTATGTAAATTATTTTTTTTCCCCACACAGCTACTTCAGTCCTTAGGCTCCATTTTCATTTATTTATTAGAAACTTAAAGAAAACTTATTTTTCATTGGATTTAATTGTCTCAGTCACAGACTCATGGGATCATAGAATGGATTGTGTTCGAAGGGACCTCAAAGTTCGTCTAGTTCCAAGCTCCGTGCTGCGGGCAGGGACACCTTCCACTGGAAGAATCACAGGAATATAATGTGGCTGAGGTTGGCCAGCACCTCTAAAGAATGCCCAGTCCTACCTCTGCTTAGAGCAGGGTCAGCTACAGCAGGCTGCTTGGGGATATTTCCAGTTGGGTTTGATTGAATCCAAAAATGGAGATTTCACAGCCTCTCTCTGGAGTCTCTGCCAGTGCTCAACTGGCAGTGCAGAAAAACCAAAACAAAGCAAAACCCAAACAAACAAAAATAGCCCAAGGTTTTTTTACTTATGTTTAGACAGTATTTACTGCTTTTCAGTTTGTGCACACCATTTCTCATCCTGTCAGTGATGACAACTGAGAAGAATCTGTCTCCATATTCTTGAGTTGCCCTATCAGTTATTATACACACAGATAAGAGTCTCCTGAGTCTTCTTAAGGGTAAACAGTCACAGAAGTCTCAACCTGTCTTCATATGGCAGAAGCATCAGTACCTTCAATTTTTTAGTGACTTTTCACTGTATCCTCCACAGTATGCTCATATCTCTCTCGTACTGGAAAGCCCAGCAATGGACCCAGAACTCCAGGCAGGGTCTCACCCATGCAGAGTAGAGAGAAAGGATCACGTCACTTGATTTGCTGGTAACACTTCTTCTAATGAAGTCCCAGACACTGTTGGATTCTTTGTGTGAAGGGCTTGTGGCTAGCTCATGGTCAGCTTGATGCTTACCAAGGCCCCCCAGGCTTCTTCTGTGAAGTGCTTTCCAGCTAGTTGGCTCCCAGTCATTGTTGGTGAATGGAATTACTCCTTAACAGATGCAGACCTTGCTTTCCCTTTATTTAACTTCATGGATTTCGTGGCATCCCACTTCTCCAGTGTGTCCAGGTTCCTCTGAATAACAACAAGGACAGTTGATGTAATAGGCGCTCCTCCTGGTTTTGTATCATCAGCAAAGTTGCCAAGGGTGCTCTCTGTCACATCATTCAGGTTATTAAAGCAAATGTTGAACACTGTTGGACCCGGTATTGACCCCTGGAGTACACCAGTAGTGATTGTTCTGCAGCTGGACTTCGTATTGCTTTTTGCAACTCTATCTAGTAAAGAGCTTTTGACACTTTTTGATTCACCTCACTGTGCTCCTGTCTAGTCCATACCTCTTCAGCTTCATCAGCATTGTCTCTGATGATGTCACGGGGGTCAGTGACAAAAGCCTTGTGAAGTCAAGTTTAATAGCATCCACTTCCTTCCCCTCCATAAAGCCAGTTGTATCATTGAAGATTATGAAAATGGTCAGACATGATCTCACTTCATAAATTCATACTGACTTCTTGCAATACCCTTTTTGTCTCCAATATGTTTTGAAGTAATTTTCAGAATTGTTTGGTCCACAACCTTCCCAGGGATTAAAGTGAGGCTGATCAGATTGTAGTTCTCCAGATCCTCCCTCTTGTCCTTCTTGGAGTCAGGGGTGACATTCGCTTTCTTCCAGTCATCAGGGATCCTTATTGATCATCGTGACCTTGCAGAGATAATCAAGAATCATTTCACAGTCACCTGGGCAGGCTCTCGCAGCACTCGCAGGTAGATTCTGTGACTTCCCAGGAACTTTGTATGTCAGTTTGCTTATATATTCTTTAGCCTGATCCCTCTCCAGCAAGGGTAAGTTTTCTTTGCTCCAGATGCATGTATTTTGGTTTTACCTGACTGTTCCTTAAACTTGATAATAATTTTCTGAAGGGATTTAGTCATATGGCTTATAAATTTAATAAACACTACGAGGCAAAATCCCTGCATCACTACCTGAAAAAATGACACTAAACCATAGTAATGCTACTTTTGTAATTTTTTGACAGAAAAGTTAAGAATTGCATAAATAGAAAGTATTTTTGTGAGAACAGTAGGAGATACGTTGGCTGAATGTTAATGGAAAACTTAGAGAAAACTGATAGCCTAAAAAGTCCTTCATGTATAAGGTGGTAAGTAAGTTTAAATCATCAAAATAAGAATGTACTGTTCAATAAAAGTTGCATCAGTGACCTTTATGAAATTGACTTTTCTCAGGTCTCCAAGGTAAGCAAAAAAACTGTTGAGTATCCAAGCTGAATCCAAAATAAAAGTGGGCAAATATGAGGACAGAATTCTTTTTGAAAGCTGTACCTGCCAGACTAGGTCAATGCAGAGTAGTGGATATGTGTAGATCTGGCTCCCATCCATGCTGGAAGAGTTCACTGGGGAAAAAAAGACTTCAGTGAACACTGTCATCAAAATGTCACCTACTGCAAGTACTAAGATTTTTATACAGAAACAAGGGTTTATATTCAAAAACAAATAACTTTTAGATATAAAGGGTTGCCTAAGAAAAGGTAAAAAAATGAGTAGCCTGGGCATGAAGAGTTGCAAAAAACCTATCCCAAACAACAAAATACTCTACATATAATATGCAGAGCTTATAATAGTAAAGCTTCCAATAAAACAAAACCTCTGTTCATCTGTTAGTGCCAAAGGTGTTATCTTGTGTGCAGTGAAGAACCATCACATTTATGCCAGACATGAAATAAGACTGGGATGAATCACTGGAAATATAATGCATAGGCAGAGACGAGGGACTAACTTCTCTGTCTGGATTCAGCTCCGTTCTTCCTTTACATTTAAGCACAACTGCCATATAATATGAAGCTCACAGTAAAATGAGAAGTCAAAACTTTGATCCATACCAGCTGGCAAAGAGTTGTTTTTTTGCCAACTTTAGTAGGACGTGCAGAAGCTGTGTTGGGATTTAGTGGCTCTGCAAAAATATCTGCATGCTGAAACACTGACTCTGCGAAGTTATCTGCTTCTGCTGGGTGTTACCTGTCCGGAAACAAATGTTCACCACCCAGAAGTGTACTTTACTTTGATACAATTCAGGAAGGAGTGTTCTTTGGAGAGAAGGAAAGACGGAAATGATCTGGGAAACAATGATAAATGTTGAAATCAACCATCAAAACCATGTACATATAAATATACTCAGTGTGAGATCAGGAAACAGGAAGTATGCATGGTGTTTATTACCCACACATAGTGATGAGACCAACTAGCTACATGTCCTGGAATGGTCAGGATAATCCTGTAATTAACTTTGCACCACAATGACAAATAAATAAATACACCAAAAAATCCTCTAGTCATCTCAAACTTGAGGATGGAGGTGTAGAGGGAGAAGGCAGCAAACAGCATTTAAAGACCACTATTAGGAATTTTTGAGGAGCTGACTCCATGCCATATTCATAATACAGTTTTCCTGTGCACTGGCACATCCTTGAGCAGTCCAGAGAGCTTCTAGGAGTCCTGTGTCAGGACATCCTGTTTCTTAACTGCAGACATACAAACTGTATTTTGCTTGGAAGCCAAGAGATGCTACTGTAGAAATGTAACAGGAAACATAATTCTTCCAGTGCCTAGTGGCAACAAAGATACACAAGTACGATTTACTCATTAAAATGTCATTTGTATCCTACCATCCCTCACAGTGAAAAGAAAAGGATTTCTGAGATCGCATCACAATAGCTGAATGGATGGAGATCATTATAAGGGGAGACCCATTTTGTAGGGTACAAAAACGGAATTCCTCTCTGGAAGACAAAGCTGCAAAAAAAAAGGAGGATATTTTCTTCAAATTTAAGCTTCAATTTAATGAGATAAATCTGTTTAGAGAACAAGCTGGAGTGTTATCTTGGTAATGCACTTGCAGGACTACTAACAGGTCATATCCTTTACTCTTTCCTCTACAAACAACTGAAATGTTGCCACTGAGCAACAGAGCATCTTGATATTGCTTAATGACCATTTCACGTGAACAAATTAATTTCTTCTACTGATTTCTGCCAGCTGTAAGAGTAGTTTAATGGTAGGACTGCATAAGGGAAGGCATATGTAAGCCCAATGATTCATGACAACTGAACCTTACCTGCAGTATTGTAAAGTGAGAAAATCAATACATGTAAAATGGTCATGTTCATGCCTGTTTTTGTGAGGCTGTTTTGAGTTCACCATCTCATTCACTATATTTCTGTAGAATATGAAATAGTGATGATTGCTGATCTATCAGAGATCAGCATTACAACCCAGACTCCCAAGCTCTGGAAAGGATAAAAGGAATAAGGTTTCTGGTTTTAGACAAGGACAGTCTTACTTCTCTGTCTAGTGGGTTTTCACTCAGCCTCACACACTATCTGAGAAGAAGCACAGTCCAGCACCTCTGCCGCTAGGTAGCAGAAGAGCTGGTGTGAAGATACTACCTCCAAAATCATCAAATCTGTAAGGAATCTTGCCACCTTTTTTAGGGTAAGACAGTCATGTATTTTCAGCTTTTTCAGATGATATTCCATGCATACACTTAAAATCACTAAATGATATTTCACTTATCTCTATCTGACAGTGGAAAGCATAGTTGGCAGCTTAAGTCTTTTGGAGTTACCCTCTACTCCCCACATCTACTCCAAAAAAGACATCCATTTTGCTGTTTATCAGTGCTTCCTGGTGCTGTATTTTATCCCAGACTTGTGTTTGTGATGTAAATGTCAAAGCCATGTCATTGTAACCAAAAGTGAATAAACAGTGATCAAATTCCCAGTGATGCCTCACTTGTGTACCATAATGGAGGCATGAGCGTTTAAAAATGCTGTGCTGTGCTGTACTCTACTTTCTTCAAGTGCCTGCTAATATAGCAAGAGATGAAGGGTTAAAAAAATTCTCACTGTCCTTTCAAAAGTACCACTTTTGTTTTAAGCTTAAAATAGCCTTCAGTTCATCTATGTCTCCCAAAAGGGAGCTGTTTGCAAACAGCTCTTTCCTTTTCTCCCTGGCTGCAGCCCCTCCTGCACAGACCAGAGCCTTCATTCTTCCAGCCAAGGCAAATGGGTTGCAATTCCCCTTGGATTTCATCCACAAATCTCCTTAATTGGCAGGAGAGATTGCCACTGAGTGGTGTGAAGGACTCTTTCCTCCACAGGGGTTGATTGTGCTGCCTCCACAGGACTACCCACACCTGCCAGCCGGCAGAGCAAGAAGCCAGCATTGGTCATCATCAGATATGAGCCTCCTGCCTAGCTAGAATACAGTCCTTTCAAGAGCATGTCGGGAAGACTACATGGAGTGCACTTGAATATAGCATTATTTTTTGTGCCGAGCACTATTGCACTTGGCACTCAAAATGAGTCAACCATTGCAATACAATGTCTTTCTCTTTCTCGATGTACTGTGGTGAGGACTAAATAGCGAGTATTTAATGCTACTAGACAGAGGTGTCATCACGAGATTACTGCCAGTGGAAAGGCACCCAGTTGGTGAAAAAGTATTAGAGATCAGCATTTTTTCTTCCATCTGTATCATCTGTAACAGTACCCCTTACATTCCTCCTGTCTCCAGGATGGTAACTAGAGCAGAAAAGGCTTGTCCACAGCGGTTTATAGCCATGGGGGAAAGCAAACCAGGGGAAAATACTCAGAAGCATCAGTTTCTCGACTGGAGAGTACTTACTAGCAGTGAATGTGGAGAGCCATGTGGGTTGGCAGCAGTCAGTTCTTGCATTCAGGACCCTAATGTTCAATGCACAATAGCAACTCTTTTCAAGTTGGTGCAGCTGTTCAGCTCCATCAAGCACCCACTGAGTTGAAGGGTAAGCACTCTATTTGAACACTGCACTCTCCATTTCGAAAGGCAAATTAATTTCCTAAAATGTGGAAAAACCTTATCAAGTCATGCAAATAGCATACATGAGTTGGTCATGGTAATTTGAACACTTAGTTTGTATACCAGTTTTCTTGATTAAAAAAAAATAAAAAAAATGAACAAAAAAAGCCTCTACTCCATCTGTCTCCCTAACTAGCTAGCCATGTTCAGTCTGTTTTTAAGTCCATAATAAAACATGAGCTTGGAAGGCAAGTGTACGACTGACCAGCTTTATAAGACTAAAGAGAAACAAGAAGATACTTCATAACAAACATCCACCTGACAGATTTCTTAGTTAACCATTCATAAAATTCCTGTGATCCTATGTCTTTCTGGAAAAGTTTTTCCCAAATTATTTCTGTGTTTAATTCTTATTTTGCACTTCACCTGACATAATGTAGTTGACCTCTGTAACTTTAACAAAGCAAAGTTCAAATAGTCCTGTTTAACTTTTGTCAAATGTACAGGCATTGATTGCACTGAGGAATATTAGAGCTAGCTCAACTAATACTCTGAATTCTCCATTTAAACATATTAGTGCCTGATTGAAAACTTGACAGGTATCACGGTTGTGATCGTATGTGACTGAATGGTTTCTAGCAAGATCACGGATCTCATGAACTAGGTGAATCTGCTGTAGCAGTGGGGTTGGATTAGATGATTTCCAGAGGTCCCTTCCAACACTAATGATTCTGTTACACTGTGATATTGCTCAAAGTAACCCTTACACTTTGATGAGGGAACAGTGACGTATTTTAATATTCAATGTTCATTCTTGTATCTAAAACCCCTCTGCTATGCCAGTGGTCGCTGCTGAATGTAACAAGTCCATCTGTGCCCCACCATCACAGGAAAGTTTTCACAGCTGTTTTTTATTTACAAATTCAGTCTTTTTGGTTAATTGCAGATGCTCACTTAAAATGCATAGCTTCCTGCAGTAATCTGAGACAAAACCTGAACAAGGAGCCAAAACTGAAAGCAAGGTAAAGCACTGAAACCAAAATTGGTGTAAAACACCCATGGATACTGGAGTGCAATGTTGTCCCTATCTATCATGATGACACAGCACTCATTATTGAAGCAGGAGATAAAGCTCTCACATCTCAAAGGATGAAAACTGAAGCTTTTTTTTCTTGGTGTGAGCAATATTTCTTTAGGACAATTTGAAAATTATCAGAATGTTGGTGAAGACTGCTGTGCTATTTGATCAGTCACCCCAGAAGTACTACATGAAATGTAAGGTAATGTAAGGTCCCAAGCAGACTTATTGCACAGGAGAAAATTTTATCCAAATACAATAGAAGATATGAATGGTTGGAAAAAAATGCTGTTGCATAGTTGGTTGTCTGGATTGAATGTCATTCTATAGAAAAGCATCACTCTGGCCAAGAGAAAATTAAGGAAATTAGTTTTTTGGGGTATTCATTTTGTTTTGTTTTAAATCCGAGAACATTCTAGGATTCTATGAACATACTATCTTTGCAAGTGAAATATTCTTTCTTTGCAAGAAATTCAGAGCTGGGAAAATAAGTAACTTGAAAGATGAATGCTTCTTAATTAAATAGGATATCAACCACTGGAAGAATTATATTCTAAAAATGGTTTTGCAGTTGAGATGGGATTTTTTTTTTTAATTCTACCATGCTGCCTAGTAGGAAAAAAAAGTGGGAAAGAGGATGTAGTAACAAAATCTTCTCGAGAGAATACCCAGTGGTATATCTATTCCAATCCTGCAAAAACTTAGTCTCACTCCATCTGCACAGTTTCAGTGGAAGTAGTCACAGAACATACAGTTCATACTGGTATTTGAAAATCTCTGTCTCTACACTATATATGCCCTCACTGGGAATTATTTGTTAAGGAATTAAAAATTAATGCAGAAAACTAGGTAGTAGAAAGGAGGGAAAAGATTTAGAAATTCAGTTCTTTTACTGCACAGTGAGGAAAATTCTTGTTAGTTGGCCAACCTCATAGTTTCAGTTGTGGTTAAAACTCACAAGAAGGTCACTTTATTAAACTAGGAAAGAAATTATGTAGTATGACAATACAATTCTATTGAAAGGCATGGGTAATACAGCAAACCAGGACTGTACAGCTCTGTCAAACTCCCATTTTAATGATCCCATCATCTCTGTCTTGTCCTAATACTGAGTTACTGCTCAAACTATGCTCACACATCCTTGCAGATAATCTCTCAGGAGGTCTTGATTCACAGTTCAGGAGGCCAATTCCCTTATCAGTCCTTTCTTCTTTACCTCTCTGACTGCGATAAACAGTTCAGTAGCACAGAATACTGTCATGGCTTCCTTGCAGGTTTGTGGAAAAATGATATTTCACTTGTCTCAGTCAAAATCTTTGCTTTATTAGAAACAAGTGGAATTTTTCTGAATATAAGTAATAATTGGATACTGCTTGAATAAAGCATGTATCCATATGATCTTAGATCATACTGTAATATTTTCAGGCAACATCACAATACTTTGCAACTAAAGCATGAAACTCTACTGAAGGTATTTACATATACCTGCAATTACCTCTGTAATCTCATTGTTAACGTTGTATGTGAAGATATCCAGGTATGAAGACTGAGTAACCTGGCTAAATTCCACATTTGGATATGTCTTCTGAAGCTTAATAACAGTGATTTTATGTAGTTGTATTTAGTGTTGCTTGAAGCATCCGAGATTCAGCCACCCATTAATGCATTAACATCTGAAACCTAGACTGGAATAAAAACCACTATTAGTCCATTAAATTCTGGGTTTGATAATTTAAGGTTTAAACTTTTCTTTGTTCATTTGCTACAAACGCACAAAATAACTGAAAGAAGTGGTAATATTAAATGTGAAGGCAAACATCGTAAATGTCTGTAAACATTTACTGCCTTTGTCCAACTTTAACTGTTTTAAATGAACGATTAATGGTAAAAGATGGATAGACGAGAAATTGTTCCTTTTTCTGTCCTGGTACTAGACTCCAGTTTAGTAAACCAAACCAATTATTTGTCCTGCTGTGTGGCTTCTTCACTTGCTCATTCAGTATGTCTGTTATTCACTATATAAAATATTTATTAAACAAATATTACCCTGTGCCACAGTGCTGTGTGAAAACTTTTATTCATTGAGAAGGACAAAAAAAACCAACAGACAGTCAAAAATTAAATCATATATTTTCATAATGAAGCTCCTTAACCTATGTTTTCTCTGCTAATAACTTGTAGGAAAAAAGTTAGTGAGTTCTTCTGTTATTGTGCCAGACTCCAGGGGTGATTAAACTTATTTTGAATTTTGATTCAGTTTTAAACAAGTGTAAGGAGTGTGAAATATTGGACTAGAACCATTTATATCGAAATAAAAACTCTGGAGCAGCCTTCATGAAAGGATATCTGCATATGCCTTTATCTGGCTGAAAAAAGAAATATTGTTATAGATTTTTTTTTTAATTTTAGAGTAATTTTTTCTTCACAATATATGCTGATAATTCTAGAATGGCACAGAAGCAGAATACATTACTTCTTAAAAGAAGCATATGTGTGCCATAAGTAGTCAATGTCAAGACAAAAAAAAGAGGAAAATATATTGCTTTGAGTGTAATGCCTTAGTATTTTAACTGTATGAAGGAACAGCATTAGTCAGTGTGGTATCTAATTTCTTACCTGCTGAGTTTTAATGTACATAAAATAATATCACATTCTCCAAGACCCAGTAAGCATAACAGTGCAGTTCACAAGCTGCCTGAGAAGTACTCTTTCCTAAACAGTGTCCAAGGACAGCAAAAAACTATTCTCTTACTCAGCATACTTTAACTTGGTTAAAAAATCAAAAGAAAAAAAGTTCCATCGTATTATTTACACACATTATTTTCATGCAATGTGGTGGTAACATAGGAAACAAAAATAAGGTAAAAAAATTACTATGAAGATGAAGGAATACTTTTAATTTTGCAGGGCTCTTTTAACGGTGAAGTTTTGGAACAGCAGTCTTTGCTTATTGGGTTTTTTTAAATATGACCTACAAATTGTATGTTTCTGCTTGTAAAGTAAATAAACACATGGACAAAACCCTGATGTTTGATGCTTTGGGAGGAATCAGCACATACATGTGCACGCAGCCTAGTTTTGAGAGCCACTGAACACCCCACTGAAACCTGCTGCAATTCACATGAAGGGAAATTACAGGTGTCCACCCCCTATAATCATCTGTGCCTTTGGCATGCTCCTGTTGTGCAGCAGTTACTGCAAAACATCATCAAGGTAGACCAGACTGCTCATCAGGATCATGAGACAGGTCAGCCTTACAGAGAAGATGTCATTTGCTTGGGAGGATTCTGCATCAGCAGCTTGTTACACTGCAAATGCACTCATTACGCTAGGTTTTTACAGCAAACAGAACAAAGCTAAAGCTGAATCTCAAGAGACTCTCAGAATGGGAATAGTGTTGGGGAGCACATGACCTGAAAGGAAATGAAGCTGCTACTTCTTTTTTAAAAGAAGCTCATTTCACCAGGACAAAAATGTGTCTCTTTCTTTAATCTCCAGCTTCTGGCACATTGTGGCCCTGGGGAGTAGGACACAGCTGTGCCACACGAGAACCTGAATGCAAGCACAGCCCAGCAAGAGTGTCTTTATTTTCCAGGAGGCAGCAGCATGGCCATATATAAATCTACCTTACAGCAACAGTTGTGTGTAAGGCAGAAGCATCCTGTCAGGGACATATGGACCTGCCCAGGCTGATGACAAAACCTGAGGATGTGAGGACATGGTCCTGCATGCAGACCACCAAAGGGGTCTGCAGGGAAACTCTGAGCTGGCTCTGAGCTGGATCCTATGTGTGCCCCTCTCCTGACCCCTTTCTCAGGGTCCAAGATTTTCAAGCAGGGGTCTTTCTTCCCATAATTGATTATGCTGACCTCTGCTCTTCCTTGCAGCCTGAGGACCATCCATATCTGCCTTTGTCTCAGCTCTTATCTTGGCAGCCCCTGGTCCCTCATCCTCACCCTGTAACCCACCGACTGGAGTTTCCTGTTTTCCACCTCTGAGCACAGCAATCTCTGCCTTATCTCCCTGCTGGTTTCATTCTCAGCTCCATCTGTTCATTTGACATTTATGAACCTCATCAAGCTTTTGTTTTCAGACCCATCCAAATTTAAATACCTTCCATTGTATTTGTGCTCACTTGGTTCTCACATTTATCACTGCGATGATAACTGTGCTGAATAACCTAAATTTGGTTCTAAATTTGGTTCTGACTTCAGTTTCTATCCTTTTCAAAAAGCCTGCTGTGCTTTCAGAGCCTCACAATGAGGTCCCCATGGCTAAAGCAGTCCTTTTTTTTTTTTCTCTGTGCCTTCAGGCATTCTCCAGATGCATGAGAGTTCTGATGTAAACATAGCTACTCATCCTACCCATGTTCTCACTTTGCCATAAAATGTGTTTCTTTGTGTCAAACTTCATTTGAGTTTGTTGTACTCCCTCTTAGTTTCATACATTTTGTGACTTCCACCCCATAAGAGGCCTTTTTTAACTATTCAAGATGATTCTACCATCTCTAAATTCAACAGGAAACCTTTCCTTCACCTGGCCTTTCTTCTCAGCAAAGAGGACAGGTTTGAAAATAGAATACATATTTTTAAAGTATATTCTTTTAAAAATATATTCTTTCCTCACTAATGTTTATATCTCTCGGGCATTTTATTCACATCTGAAAATGTCTCATTCCTCCATAATTTTTGCTGTACTGAAGTGTCACATAGATAAAAGCAGGAAGGAAATGTAACTACCTTAATTTATCCTTATTTTTATCTCAACTAAATCTGACATATCCTTCAGTTATTAAATCGGCTCAATTCCAAGTATGCCACCTGCACAGGATACTATGAGAAATATGCTGCAATCAGAACACCAGGTCAGAAGCTGAAAGTTAAAGAAAAAAGTACCCCATATCCACTTCCCCATCCAAAAAAAAACAAACGCCACACAAAACCAATTGATTTTACAAAGTACAGTCTAACATTGAGATCTAACTATTCAGACGATTTAAAACACCTGACTCTCTAGTTACCTTACTAAAAGATCCACACAAAATCCATACCCCTCTGTTGTGGGTGTTCTAATTCATAAATTGTTTGGGGTTTTTTGAATCTTATCCTAGTGTCTAAGGTAAGAGTGTTTGATAGCATGCAGGTATCCTTCTGACTAAAACAGCTACCAATCTTTCATTTCTAGCCCTATGTATTTGGGTTCTGTATTCCCCATTAATACCTGGTTTTTTCTTGTCTAAACGATTCTCTGGATGGACACTTCTCCTTCCCAAGTACCTAGTAATAGTTCAAATAGGTTTAATGGGGTTTTTAATCTTAATCCTAGTTGTTTTAGTTCTATTATCAACTTCTCTTCTCATCACTGAATTGTATTTAATGTATATATTTTTCATTAGTTTTAGCACTGTTTAATAATTTTCAGCAAATAAACCGTAACTCCTGTCTTTTATGATTACTGAATATGCTATCAAAAAAAATTTACTTTTAAAGACGCTTTTCTCCTTCCCTCACATTTGGCAGCTTAGTCCATAAAGTGATCAAAACACAGCCAAAGAATTTTCACATCTCTAAAAATCAGAGATGATCCTTTAACCAGGCCTTGGAATAAGATGATGATCACAGCAGATATTGCCACACTAGGGCAAAACCCTGTCCCACCTTATAAAGTCAAAGGAATAATGAAATTGTAGAACATTAATTAACAAGGCTATCTTTCTGAAATGAAATATGACAAAGAACCACAAGAGTAAACAGAGGCAATACACAGCTCTAAACTTGTTATTTCATGACCAACATGTGATCAGTTGGCAACACCTGTCTTAATAGTACACCTATCTCAAAGCTGACTTCTGACTTTTCCAGGATATAACATGAGGCAGCAGGATAGATTTGTGCAATTAAAATGTAAACACCTGTGCTGATTTTTAAAGACCAGATGTGCTTCAATTAAACAAGCCCTGAGGTTTGCTTAAAACTAGCACCTGCTTCCCGATTACATGCAGTCACCCGAGCTTGTACATGTAGAGTAAATTTTAAGGTTTGAATGTCTTTGGTTCTTTTTACACAGGAAATGCCTGTATTTAGGTACTTCTTTGCAAGTATGACAAATCACCTTTTCTGCAAGCTATGTTTCAAATTTCATTCCCATCCTTCCGCTTCCTCTGGAGGCCTGCTCCTAGATGTTGTAAAATAGCCAAGAGTTAAGAGCTGCCCACTGTGCTGTCCCTCAGTGCTTAGTTATTTTGATACCTTTAGCTACAGTGAAAAATGGCAAAATTGAAAGCAAACCTCTAATGAGTCAGCTTAGCCAATTAAACTACACCATCCCTTAGGGCACGGCAAAAAAGGCAAACTTAGTCAGTAGCTCCACTGTATTTTCTCTTGGCCCCTTGTGGACATGTTCATGGGCTCTGCCTGGCAACTCCTTGGTTTAAAACAATACAGATTTGACTTCAGGAATGAGCACATATGCATCCTTTGACTAGGGACTCCCTCATGCCATCTGTTCTGTACCAGCTGTACTGAACCATCATGCACCAAAAAAAGCTCACACGTTTTGAGACTTGCAGGTAAGACAAAGCCAACAACTGCCTCCTGGTGAACAGATTCATGATCACAGAAATAGGACTGCCCACAGATCCACACAGTGAGTGAAAAGCATGACTGAGTTTTTCAGCTTATTAAATCTCAGGATTTGCATCCATGCTGTAATTAACAATATATTTATTATGTTAAGCATGGAAGAAATAAGCCAGATGATGTCTCAGTCAGCATCTCTTTCAGATATTGGAAGAAATTATGATTTCACTGGAAATCACTCTCTGCCTAATTTCCTCTCAGCCTTTGTCAATGACAATGGATAGAGATAACAGATTTAAAAATATCAGCTTTTATACTGAAAAACCTCAGCTAGAGTAAGATCTGCCTGGTTTTAGAGTGTTTTGGTTTTTTTTTTTTTTGCCTGGGGAGATCTATGACAAAGGAGTAGGGCAAGAAAACAGGACTCCTTTTTTTTTTTTTTTTTCCCAATAGTGTTATCTGCTCAGGGCTAAGCTCTAAAATCTGCAAGAATCATATGCAACCTGGCCTAGCAAATGGTCTAGTACAACAGAGCAGCAATACTCTATATCAGTGAATGAGCAGACAGTACTGTTTGGGGCCTGTCCAGTGGCAGAGGGATAACTAGAAAAAAAAAGCTACAGCTGTATTCAATAAGGGAGGGTTAATCGTTACATGGAAGAAACTTGCTAGGGACTCTCAAAGTGATAAGAAAAGCAGAAGTGACCTTAACGTACAGCAGAGTGACTAAGTGCTCCTCAAGTGTTTGTCTCCAACTTCCTAAGGCATTGTCACTATATAGGTCCTCACCTCAGTTTTCTAGCTATCTTAATTTTTGTTCTAAGTCCTCTTTTGATCGCTCTAGTCAAACAAACCCCCCTACATTTAAACACAGCCTAGAATCAAATCACTCCTGAAACTGCAGAAACTGTTTTATCTACAAGGCAGTAAAACAGGAGGAGCAGCAAAGCAGTCCATGATTATTTTTGTCTCTGTGCCTGTGGAGAGAACAGACATATGATGAATTGCCTGGAACACTGGAAGTCTTAGCATCAGCTTTCAAAGTTTAACACATGCAGAGAGTAAGGACAGGCACATGAAATATTCAGAATGAGTTAAACTGGCCTTTTACAGTGTTTGATGGAGCTTGTAGGCCTGCAGGTCATACGGTTTTACCCAAAGGTGTTCTGCTAGAAGGAGATAGAAGGCAGTTTACACCAGTCCTTGATATAAGGACTCAGCATAGCCATGAAAAAGTAATGATTCTCAGCCTACAGCATTTTCAGGAGGCCTGAATTCCCAGGTATTGGACTTATAGGCATGTTTTTACCCATTTGGTCATATCTAGAAAGCAAATAACTTGCGCATCTCAGTAGCACCTAATGAATCAGAGTTCCTTCTGTTAGTATGTACAATGCACAGACATATACACAGGGTGTACGTATGCACTTACACATGTCTAATCATACAGACACACTTGTACAAGAAAAAGTTTGGAACTAATAACGAGTTTAATTTGGCTGTCTTATTAGGTTCTCTGATGTGAGCATGGTACGCTTCGTAAACACATCAAAGGAACAAGAGGAGGCATTTGTTGGTATTTTGATAGCGCAAATCACAGAAATATGGCTGAAAGGATCCTCTATTCTGTCAACTTAAAGCACCTTTTTTTTGTGTGCTGTCATCTAAAGCTGTGACAGCTGAGCACTGAGCTATTCATTTGGATTAAGTGCCTCAAATTTTTCTGGTTTGTTTTGTGATCTCCAGTTCACAATTTTAGGGAAAAAGTGTTCAGGGATTCAGTGCAGGGATTCAGGTTCTCCTTTATCAAGGATGCATCAGAAGAAGCAGAGAGAGATTTACCTCTTCTGTCTCCCTCTAGCACAAAGGTTCTGGGGGCCAGCCCCAGTATGAGGCAAGCTCTGCCAGGACCTTGCCTGCCCCCTTTTCCAAGACATTTTTCTTCAGTAGCACCCTGCTGTTCCTGAGAACACGGTACAGCTTGGGATGCAAGAACAGCACGTGTCCTCTCCTGTGGGCAAGGCATTGCCGACCATGAGCACTGTACTCTGCTCCCTCCCATATCCCCAAAGGGCAGAGGCATACAGAGAGAGGAGGGAAAGCAGATGAAGAAGTAATTCAGAGGTGGAGTTTAGCTCCAGTAATATGCAAAAGGAGAAAATAATCATGAGGAGTTCTTTGCTTCCAGAAAGCAAATTAGTTCCAGAGAAGTGAGTAGGATCTGGGTCTCCAAATTGGTATGTGCATGCAAAAATTATCCAGTGAAGGCCAGGTTTTACAAGATGTTTAGGTGGTTGCAAGATGCAGATAGACGTGTAGCCCCAGATTCTCGGAAATATTTAGGGACCTATCTCTAGTAGAGTCAAAGAATCTTAACTGAGTGTCAGCATCTAATTAATTTCTGTGGTTTTGGCCCTTGTGAGTTTTGGAGAGGTTTGAGGTCCTTATCATCAGATTCCTCAGGTACCTGCATACCTTTACGGATCTGTCCTCACATGTCTAACTAAAGATGTGAAACACAATCAACACTGTTATTTCACTTCCTCTAACCTGTGTCAACAAGTCTTTTCTTGACAATTTAAGCCCAAAACTTGCATGACTGTAATTTAAATCCTGACTGAATTGCTAGCAGGCCAGTCCTTTTTAACCTCCAGATTTTAAGTTGGTTCTTGTATGAAAGTTACTGGCAGTCGTCCATAGTTTTTCCTTCTGGATCTCATTCCCCACAGTAATATTCCTTCAACTCTCATTTTTACCTACAGTATTTCAGTCAGGACTGGGTATCTTTTGAAATTAACCATTAATTACATTTTTTCAAAAGGCAACAAATATACCTAAAGCACACTCAGACATCTGGGTCTGACAGCAAGAAGCCAGTGCTGCCTTAAGTGCTGTTTGACAGCCCCGAAAATCATCTGATCAGAAATCGTCTGTTCATCATAACAAGCACAGGCAGCAAAATTATTTTTTTCCAGACCAGAAATATCCCAAGAAAATATCTGAATTGTGGAGGGAGCTTTCTTAGTGGGTGATTC
>JAYRBT010000093.1:41327344-41367993 GCA_036023395.1 Myiotriccus ornatus | reverse complement strand
AGCTATATTCAGTGAATTTAGAGCAGTATGAGACTAAAGTAAGCAGGGTGGAAATGAGGCTCATACATAATGCCGAGCTCAGTTGCTACCCAGTAGTGGGTCAGAAATGCGCCTATTTTCTACATGCTGTTCAGAAAAAATTATTGCATATTATATTGTGAAAAAAGTAATAGCTACTGAAGAACCATACCTTTTCTGTGTACCAAATTTCTGCATTTTTGAGAGAATCTTTCTTTGAAACAGAATTTTTTAGTCTGATCTGCTCTGTATTTGAAAAACAGATGCCACTTACGGTTCATGTGTTTTCACAGTGTTTTCACATTGCTCCTGTGGCAGCAATGAACAAAGAATAGGTGAGTAGAAGAGCTTAGAGGTAATATCCATTAAACTATCACTCCTTCTTTAGGAACAGACAGTAATAAAAGCTCTTAAATTTGTTGTCATTGGCAAGATTGCAATTTTAAGTCTCTAAAACACAGCTTCAGTGGTCACAGCTTGGCAAATCATCCTTAAAAGCATCACATGCTCACAAATGTTGCTCAGTTTGAACTTGGCCTGACATCATCAATTTCAAAGTTTGACACAAAATTCAGCATTTTGGAATTTATTGATAAAGAAAAGGAAAAGAAACAGCATGATCTTTAAAGAAAATGTTCTTGTACATCATAGTACACATGCAGACCTGTGAGATAAAAAGCAAGGGGAGGATGGGAATTCTAAAGGCAAATAAACGGTGTTAAATAAAGGATCTGCTGAACATGGGTCCACATTTTGCCCAGATACCTTTTGGAAGAATTAATTTAGCCGTAGGGTTGTGAATAGTGTTTTAGCTAACAAGTTTTAAAATTGATTCTATCTTTGAAGTGGTGAGGGGACTCAGACAATCAGTGACAAGAAAGAGTGGTCATGAACTCGAACAAGTTTTTCACTTGCACCTCCACCACAAATACTTCAAGAAGTTTTTGACAGATTGTCAGACTCTGAGGACTGCATCTCAGTGAAGAAGCCAGAAGAGAAAGAGTAAGAAATTCACCTCCTAAGGGAAAGGAAATAAAAAAGGGAGAACATAAAAGAAAACATTCAATATTTAGCAGCACACTGTTTCCCTGGGCAGCCAACAACCTATGGGCCACATCTAGAGCAATTTAAAAGCAGAGCTGTCAGTAAGTTCAACTGCTTAAGAAAATTATAAGTGGAACTGAGAGAGTTGCCATGGCATGAGAAGCAAGAGCTGCATTTATGAGTTTTAAAAGCTTTCATCAATCTATTTTAGGTTGATATATGAATGCCTAGGCTGATCTAGCACTGTGAGCACTAGAGCACCCTGCAAGCACATGGAATCTTCTTGAGAAGAAGTCCTGTCAAACTCAATGTCCAAGGTTTGGATGGATGCTCCTAAACCAGACTTTTCAATCTGATGAACAACTATATCGTTTCCCAAATAATTCTGTGTGGTAGTGACAGAATGATTACAGAAATGGTCTCTCCTAAATGCTGTAGTTAATGTGTGTTCAAGCGGAAAGAGGAGAATTCTAATACCAGGTCAGAGGAGGAGAGTGGTGAGAGAGTTTGGGACACAATCTGGAGGTGACCTCTTTCCTGCTGTAGGGGACAAAAAGGAATTTTTCTCTTTTTCTCTGCTGTTAAAAATCTTCAGCTTGAAGAATAAAATATATTAAAAAAATTATTATGTCAATAGTTCACATTAAATTTCACTTAATTCTATGGGATATTTTCCACAGGCTCCTGCCATTTTTTCAGCTTTGAGTTGAATGATAGTGGAACTACATCCCATTTTTATTAGACTTAGCCTTGAAAGAAAGAGCTCTTTCAAGCTGGCAGATTAGACGTTCCAGATTAGACTGTTGCAGCAGAGTCTCACTTTGAACAAGGTTTCTGTAGGATTGAGAAGGAGTGAGTGGCTGGTCCAGCCTAATGACATCACCAAAAACAGTGGAAGAAGGGATGGAGGAGAAGGTGGGGTGGATGGGGGCAGAGGAAGGGGAATGCTGAAGAGGAATACAGGGACAATATCTGGACTGGCAAGTGAGATTCTTCATGCAACAGCAACAAAACAACAAACAAGTTTCTTAACACCTGTGTAATTTAAAGTGCCAGAGCCTGTGGAAAGGAAAAAAGAGAGCAGCTTCCCCCTACAGGACACAGCAGGAGAATCAGTTTCTTCACACTGTACCTCTAAATCAAAAATGAACTTCACTTGTTCTAGAGAAACACGTCTGCCAGCCATATTAGGCTGGGAAGCTGTTTTGTGGAGCAACATAATGACAGCATTTAATTAGTTTATTTTCATATTAGAAGCCACATCCTAACCCTGAGCACCCTTGCAACACAGGTTCCAGTGGAGCTGCACCACACTTCTGGCTTCCAAAGTATCCCACATTCCAGGGTAGAAGGGAAAGGGATTCCACACCATGATACCACAAAGCCATCCCAGCACTCAAGGTTTGCCAGAGGCAAGGACATAACTCTGACTCTCCTAATTGCTAATGATGACTGCAGGAGGTGCTCTGGGTCTTAAACTACTACATCTGACAATGCCTAAAAATCTAAAGCCTAAAAAAGCAAAAAATATACCATGTAACTACCCACTCACCTGACCACGACAGAACTTTAATTTTGTTTTAATCACTTTGCCTAAGGTGAGAGGTCAGATAGAATGTTTTGCTTGTAATATTCAAATTTAAAAGTTCAGTTTAGAATAAAAAGAGCAAAGAGCCACTAAAACATGGGCAATGATGCAGTCAAGAGTCGTGAGTAAAGAGGAAAGGTCAGAGAAGAAAAAAACTTTGGGAAGTTTTGACAGGTTGTTTGACATTGCAAAATATTGCTCGTTAGCTTTTGAGCTGCACGTCTACAGGGCAAGCATGAAGAACAGAAGTAAAGCTTAGGGGGAATTGGAGCAAAGTTGATTTAATGTCACTGGGCTTAAATGGGTAGTCTCAGACTCTCTGTTCTGCTCAGCAGAAAAGCCTGCAAGCCAATCTGTACCCACACAACACCAGAAGACTACTTGCATAAGCCTCGGTCTGCCCTTGCAATGTTATGCTTGTTGTTTATCCACCTGTAGCCATTGCATTGTTCTGATTTTATTTAAACAATGGAGGTCCAGTCAGAGCCATATATTGATTGCAGTGTATTTTTTGCGCTATAGTGAAAGACAAGACCAACACCTCTGATTTCAGTGACTGGAAATAGACTTACACCAAATAAACTAATTTTGCAAATAAGCGAAATTATTATGTAAACAGATCACTGTTATGTGCTTCAGATTATATGAATTTTATTCCATATATAGCTACACTCAGTTTCAGCGTCTCTCCCTTCAGTTTCTCCTTCCCTCATTGGTGTAGTAATATTTGCTCGTCTTACTTTGCAGGCAAACTGCAAACTTTAGTGCACATTATTTTTCCCCACTACAGTTGAAAATACTGTAAGACTCCAAATTGGGTGGTGCTTGAAGAACTATACTAAATCAGAAAAAAATAACGTTCAGTTTCCATTCATTTAAAAATCAGGAATAGGTTCTACTGAATGAGAGATCATGCACAACATGCAAAGTCCTTTAAAGTACTGTAAGAAAGGGATTACAGAAGAGAGCCTTGCTTAGGAGTGGTAAAACTGAAAAGAAAGTCAGAAAAGTTTGGTTTGTAGGGTCAGTAAAACAGTACGCGAGAGGAATTGGCTTTCATATCAAAGGTACTCTGCACCTGTGCCTCCGAACTGCTCACAGGCCTTGAGAAAAGACATACATCTGAAAAGAGCCTAGAAAAAGGAGAACTAGGGTGAATTAGTTAGAGGCTAATTCAAGCAGTAACTTCGAGGAAAGAACTTGTAGAAATGTGATGAAATTTCAGCTTCATGGAAAACAACAGGAATGCAGTCAATACAAAGGAGCAATAAAGATTCACTTGATGTAGATAGGTGAGGAACAGGAGCTGTTAGGCAGTTTATTCCTTATGGTAAAGAAATGTCAATGATGCTAAAGGAAGAAGGAAATTAAAAGCGTATGTCATGAAAGGGCATGTTACACTAAAGAAAATTATCTAGCAGTCATATGAGTGTGCCCTCTTTCAATTTACGAACAGCATGAGAAGACATATCCATAAATAAATACATATCTATAAATAAATAAATATCCATCATAAATCAAAGTATGGAAATTATAAAAACTGTAGGACTGGAACAAAACAAAACAAAATAATACCTGCTCTCCGCAATTTTTAATTTGTATTAAAGGAGAAAAATGTCTTAAAGAATGAAACTTGATATTGCACAAAGTAGCTTATGAGTACAAATTCCTCCAAACACACCTACAAACACACACATATGTGAAAAATCATCCATCACTGAGTACATCACATCAGTCTTCAAACTCTGTGGATGTCTCCAAGTGTGATACCTGGTGAGCTGGCTATTCTTCAAATGGATGTTGATTCAGAATTAGATTAACAATCTCATTTCCCATGAAACTTAAGGCTGTGTTTTGAGTGTTTTCCAAAGACTAAAATGTGCAGCACCTTGTAAATGACTCACATGGGGCTGTATTACCTCCTCTCCTTCTAAATTCACTTTTACTCAGACAAGTGTGCTCTAATGGGCTCAGTGCTGGTTTTTAAGTTTTTGTCTTCCCATCAGTGTTTATGATTATCACACATGGGAAAGTCCTCCTCCTCCTACTATCCATTACAACTGTGTTAAGTCCACAAGTTCCTATTTGTGCAAAAGTCTGCAAGCGTTCCTTTCAGGTAAGTCTTTCATGTTAGTAGTTACTCCCATATACAACATGGATCAAGATATGTAAGTATGTTTTATATTTACTAGAAATACATCACCACCAAGTGAGAAATATCACTACTTGTGAACCTTCTTCAGGGACAACAGCTTTAAAATTGGAACACAGCCCAGACTCCAGACACAACAGCAGTATCAAAGCAACACAAACCAAATCTTGAAGAACATACGAAGAAAGATAAACAACTCAAAGACTAGTTACACAGAGAGGAAAGCCATGTATTTTTGATGTTGTAAGTATTATGTATTTATTGTACAGCAGTAAGTAACATAGCAGTATGTGAAGGGCAACTTAAATGTCAGATGACAGTGACAATTGCTGCTGATTCAAGGCGAGGCCTTGTCTAAATGATGAAACCACTGGTGAACTATTGCAACTGAAGTAAAGAAAACTGGAAAGTCTTCAGAGGAAATCTTCTCTAAGCTTCAAGTCATTTCTTGATGACAACTAGAATCTTGCAGTCATCCTCAAAACGGATGAGAAAGAAGATCCGAAGAACTACAGGCAAGGTCAGAGGTGCCAGGCAAGCTGGTGGGGCTGGAGTCCTTGTTCCACAAGGAGAGGCTGAAGGACGGGGGCTGATTCAACTGGGAGAAGGGATGACTTCAGAAACACCTGACGTGCCCAGGCAAGGGGAGGGGACTGAGGAGGTGCAGCTCTACTGTTTTCTGAGATGTGCAGATGGAGGACGAGACACAATGTTGATAAACTTAAATAGGGGTGGTTTTCATTGGGTGTTAGGAAGCAAAATTTCACTGGAAAGATAATTAAGCAGTAGAAAAGCTTTCCTAGAGAAGTTGTGCCATCTCCATCACTGGAGGTTTTCAAGACTCAACTGGACAATGTCCCAAGCAAGGTGACCTGAATTCAGTGTCAATCTCTTCCTTGGAGCAGGATTATGGACTGAAGACTCTCAAGGAATGAAACATAATTCTAGTAACAGTAACTAACGGAGGGATGTGTGTCCAGTAGTCCCACCCGTCTTGGCTTTGGAACCTTTGCTTTACCTGTCACCACTTCATAGGGCTTTCTTCCGTCTTCTCCCTATATTTTGTCCATCTAAAGGAGATCTGAAGTATTACACAAGTCAGTTGGTGTCATAGATATGAAATAACAAGTAGCTGTACGTGATGCTGGGCAGTGTCAAATTGTTCACATTAGTGCGATGGCATAATTGATTTTTGACACTGTGAGAGACTCAAAGTGGCTTTAAACAATTAAGAATCTAATGTTCTTGAAATATAGGTAGTTCAGCAATAAGAAAAGCACTTCAGTTCTAGTGCTGAGATGAATTGTAGGAAGACAAGGATTACCACATGATGGATTAAAACAGTGGCCTGTTTAGACCAACTTCTTCTTTTTGAGAGCAGGAAGTAATATATGCTTAAGAGAAAGCTGCAGAAAGTCTAAGCTAGGAAGGCTTTTTTTCCATCCACTATAGCTGGAGCTTCCAGTGAAGTAAACAAGATATATACGTACATGTCTTTCCAATCAAGTCTCATTTCAGTAGGGAGTCATAAGTCAGAAGTGTATCCCTATTCATTAGACCTCACTACATTTAAATAATTTCAGGCTGGTCTTTAAAACAGAGTTCATAAAATTAAGAAGCTGGATTCACATGTCTAAACAAATAAGAAGGCTTTTCAAATAAAATGTATACCTTCTGGTCCTGCCAGCCTCAGCAGAATGTGTGTGATTCCAGCTCTTCTGAAGACTTATCCACAACTAAATAGAAATATGGAAGCCTCTGCTTGACTACTCAAATTCAACATTTTTGTTTTATATCTCCAATACCTGTGAGGATTCTTACTCACCAGCACCTGTAAATGCTTTGCTTTTTCAATATGTATAGACATTTTGCTATCAAACCAATCTAAAAATTTTAAAATGTTGCTTCTACCATAGTGTCTAACAGCTGAATACCAAATCCACCAACTGAATCCAGATGTAGATTGGTGATCTTTTTTTACCAGTTTTTATTTCTTTTTGTTCTCTCCTCTCTCTTCTTCCACGTGTTTACAGTGTGGTAGCCATGCAAACAAAGATGTGCTACAGCAAATTTCTTTGTTCCTTTATAGTTCTTTCTTTATTCTGATAAAGACACTTCTTCACTGTATGCAATTCCTTAGTCTTTCATATCTGCAGTTGCCTACATCAATCCCACTCTCCATCTCCCCTTGTAAATCTCTGCCAGCGTGGGAGTAAGGATGCAAACACTGCAAAGCACTCCTGTTTTGAGGCTAGAAATGACAGACTTTACACTAAGAATCTCCCTCTTTGCTATCAGTTTGATGCAGCCTTTTAGAATTAATTTCTAAAGTTTTTAAAAAAAAAAGGAAAACAAAAAGAAAGAAAAAAGGTTTCATTTCATTGTGCATTTAAGTGAAATCCTTAAACCTCTTTGCATTATTTTATCACATCAGACTTGTCAAGTCACACTCATTTGAATGAGTGAGATTTGAAAACCTCTGAGTGTTATATTACATTTTCCATTGATATATGCTGTGAATCTTTATGGCTGCATGAAAATGAAGTCAAAAGTAAAAGGAGACAGCTCACTTCAAATGAGTGAGACTGGATAGGTCTGTCATATGTTATTTCAGGTGCTCAAATGATAGCAATTCTAAGCAGAGATGGGTGATGCACTTGACAGGTTTGCATGGATTTAGATAAAGAAGGAAAAATTAATAGCAGAGACAGAAACAAAAGGCTGTGACTCCAATAGAGGAGTCATACCCTTTGAAAACTTGAGCCTCATCCCGTACTCAAAAGCGGTAGAACGGCAGAGCTAAGAGCCCTTCTGGAGGTATGAGAAAGCTGGATTCACTGGCTCTGGAGGTCATTATTTTTGGATGGAAGGGGGAACTACGACCCCATAGCCACCTCCCCACTCCCCCACCCAATGCACTGACTGCTGTCACAGATTGTCCTAAGGGGAAATGCCTGTGTTGCAGAAAGACTTTGCACACCTTGCTTGCACATTTGTTCAAAAGCCAGCCACAAATGGACCCTGTTCCTAATTTTCAAGAATACTTATCCTCTGATTGTGCATGCAAAAATTGACTTTGTATTCCCACATCTCTCATTTAAAGTTGCCAAACAGGCTTCTAAAAGTTTAACAGAGGGTTTTCAATAGAGATTTGATTTTCTGTGCAGCTGAGGAGAGAAGACCTGGTGAAAGACACTTTTTGGATTTGCACTGTGCAAGAATGTACTTTCTAGCAAGTGCTTGCAAGCTGATTTTCTTTTGGCAGAGGGAGGAACATGTCAAAGAGTGCATTACCACGGGCACAGAGTGTTCAAGCAATGCACAGTTCTAGCAAAAATACTCATATGAAAGATGCGAAAAGAAAGGACTTGCATTTAAAGCACTTCCTCCCACAGTGAGAGCACACAGCCCATGTGCCAGCTGCTTTCAGGGCACCCTGGGATAAACTCCCAGGTTATCCTTTCAGGGTCGCTCAGCGGCTGCTCCTCCCCGCCGGCAGCAGAGGGAGATGTCTGCATGCCTTTCGATAAACGTTTCACTCATCTGCGTTTTGCCACTTAACTAATTCAGTGTTTGAAAACAAACCACCGTTTAAGCTGCACTGGTATTAATACACAAGGGCAGACAAGTAACGTGGAGAATTTCCACTAAACTTTCTACACAACCACAAATTTCGAGTACTTTTGTGGGATGTTTTTGGAAAGTCAGTACAGCAGAAATGCTCTTACAGGGAAACTCTTAAGAGTGAGTTCAGGCACCGAGTTGTTTGTACAGCTTTTCTGAGACAGAAAACAAATCAAACGTGACAATTTGTAGGAAGACAGAGTTGAACCTAAAAATGTGGGTTTGTTGGTTTGGATATGTGACACCCTGTAACCATTTTAAAGGAAAAGAGGCATGGAGATAAGTATTTCAAGTTATATTAGTATACACTGGATAAAAATATAGGCATACTTTGATGCCGTGGTTGTCGTGAAATCAAACTTGATCAATTTTATCTTGAAAAATAGCATTAATAGTAATAAAATAATTAATATTCGTTCAGTTCAGCATACCCAAGGGGTCACAGAAGGTATGCATCAATTTTGTATCAGACAGGAGTTTTCTCTTTGTGCTGAGATTTTGTCTGAAGAAAAAACCCACACTACTATTTTTTACTTTTCTGTTTGGGAAGAGTATCTGCTAACTTGGGATGTTGGCACTAAAGTAAGCTTTAGCTCCTTGTACTTCTCTTCTTGTATGAGTCAAGGGAAGGTTAGATTTGTTAGACATCAGGTAAAAGGAGACATACAGAACTGATCCTGTTTTGGTGGGTTTCTGCAGGGAATGCTCCACTGAATAGACATTAAGGGTGAGCAGGGTGAGGTGCTTTGGTGACATCTCTGCTGCTCCAAAGAGGGAGAAATGCCTTGTGTTGATGGCTCCCCCTTCCCAGTCACTCTGCAGATATGGTTACCGCTTTGTTACACTCAGGCAAAACATGGACACAAATTGAGAAGAAGTAAGTTGGACAGTTTTGCTCAGAAATTGTTTTGCTCGTAGATTTGAAACTGATTTTGAAGGCATATTCCTTATGTTTTGGGTTGATCTCACTTACCACTTTTAGGTCCTTGGATTTCCTTTAAGTGTAAAAGAGACAAAAAGGTAAGGTATTTCTTCCCCCTGGAAGTTTTTCAAAGGCAGAATATAGAATTATCCAAAGATATTTGCAGAGATATCACTTAGAAGTGAGTCAAGGGAAACACCCAACTCCTCAGGTGATGTTACCTAAAGCCAAATAAATCATAACCATGACTTACAATTTTGGCACTTACACAGAGGCACAAAGCAGGCTTCATTCAAATTATCCCTGCCACTTCTAGTGGGTAGGACAGGCAGCACATTGCAGTCCCATCAACCCAGGCTACCTCAGCAGGTGATATCTGTGCCATCAAGGGGCAGCTGTTGCTACCGGTTGGAATGTCAATGGGTGCTGCAAACAAAGCTCTAGCAAGAGTATAAGCACAGCAGGAATGGCAGGCAAAGTCCTCCTAATAGTTGTTTCTGTGAAATGATGTTTGTATGAACTTTTGAAGCACCAGAGTGGTGTTTTTTCCACATTCTGGTATTTCAGTGATAACTGCAGCAGGTCTAATTGTTTTTCCATTTTGTCAGCGTAAAACCACAGCAGTTCAACCAAAATCCACAGGGTTTCTCCAGACTTAATTGTGATGTAAGCAAAAACTGTGGTAGGCCCTGAATCTCTATCCAGGCAAAAAAGAAAATGAAAATGTCTTTACTCCAGCATACTACAGGGTTCAGTGACAGCCTCCTACACACAGCCTGTGGAAGATAGCATGAATTATTAATGTCTAAAAGACATGTAAGAGCTACAGCCTGAAGATTTTAGAAGTATCTAAATTATAGTAGCACTGAGAGTACAAAAAAAAAGAGAAAGAGACAATCACAATGAGAAAATTCTCTGCATATTCTAGATCAAGTTTTTAACTGGGAAATTGTAATCAAATAACATTGAGGTAAACTTAGCATCACATATAGCACTAATTTTAGTGAAAGCTTGTAATTTTTTTCTCTTTTGAATAATAATGTAAAATAAAATTTAAATTGTAAATAGTATCCAGATACTATTAGTTTCCTGGCTTAAATCCTTCAGCACATACGGCAGAAGCATAAGCTTGTGCCAGTCTGCCTACTTTGGGTAATTTTGCGTGCAAATAGTTTAGTCCCTATACTGAGGTGCTAGAATGTGTTTAGTACACTTGAAAATATTTGAATTGCAAAAGGAGGGCTAATCTCCTTGGAAAAATCAAATTAATATTTTGTATTAAGGGACTACTTTGGACATAGTGTGGCACTGTTATATGAAAAGGTATGTTTACAGTACAGCTAGAATTTTTAATTGACCTTCATGAGAGAAGGACCCACTACTTCTTTGCCAAATATGCAAGCTATTGCAACAGTCTCTGGTTGTCATTCACCAAAATGCCCCCTTTCCACTTCTGAATCTTTTCTCTAATAATTTCATCACTTTGATAAAACTATTGTCCATAAACAGTTTTAGCACTGATTGCAACGTTTAATAAATACTCAGGAGGTAGGCTGGTTGGAAAGAGGAAGCAACTCTTATTAATGACATGAATAATTAATGTAGCTTAGTCTGCTCTAGCTTCTGGAAATGTCTATTTCACATTGCACATGCTTAGAGCCTCAACTGTTCACTTCTTGGCCTTGCTTCCCTTCCAAAACAATGAAAATATATCCCTTCCCGTACCAGTAAACTGATATGCAGACTTATATTTCCAATATTCCTTTGAAACACACACACACAGGCCTTTTTGTTATTTAAATTAATCTCTGACAACATTTATTTTTGAAACAGGGTGTAACTGGTAAGTATAACATCCAATGCATACTGGTTCATTAACTTAGTCTGTGTTGTTTGCAGCCTGTGTATCTGTCTGCCTGTGTCACAACACAGGACCAGCATGACTCAGTTCAGCTCAGTCTGTTAAATTCAGCTGGTATTAGGCAGACACTGTGACAGTGCTGATGCTGGGATCAGCGATGATTCTATACTCAGTGCTTCTGACATGTCTCTCATGACACTGGGGACAGGTCTGGATTCCCACATATTTTGAGTACCACAATGTGCATGCTGGTTGTCAAGATGGCATTTAAAAGGTGTTCTTTCTTAAAGTGTAGCTGCAAGTTCAGCCACACATTTCTATAGTTGCAGCACCATGTGTACAACAGTGAAACATGAATATATTTTCATTGTTTTGTAAGGGAGGGAAGTTTGGGAATTAACTATAGTTAATATAATTGCATTACTCATGTGGCTATTATACTTAGAGAAAAGCCAGTGAAGCTACAAGTAACATCTTTCTTATTATTATTTTTTTTCCTTCTTTTTTTTCAGTCTGAGCACAGATTTTATTGGCCCTGTTTGCTGATCCACATGCAAATACAGCTGGCTGTCTCTGCTGCAGGAAAAGCTCATCTGGAGCTTAGTTGCGTACTGCCTCACACAGCTGTCATAAACACTCAAGAATAAAGGTGTAAGTGCCTGGGGAGGTTTCTGAAGCAGTAGTTCTTGATATGGCTGATAGTCTGGGACAAAGCAGGGGAGTAAGGGACAGCGCAATAGGCTGTGGAGCAAGGCAGAGGACTTCAGGGTCTCTTGCAATGGAGTTGTAAACTGGAGCAAAATTCCTTCCAAGGTTTTCCTGCATTTCTTTTTTTCTGATGACATATTGACCAGGCAAACAATTAGTAAAATCTTAATACTTTTTAACTGGCTATTGTAAATGTCTGTCTAACTCCAGGTGAAGTAGTTTTCCAGCAGGTCCCATGAGGGTTTGTTGACTTTCAACATGTGGGAAAACAATTTAATCTGAACTCAAAAGTAGTGTAGAGGCACTTTATACTATGCATGAAGTATTTGTATTGTTGCTTCTATTTAATTTGAATTAGCAATTGTGTTATATTTTTTGTAGTGTATGCTTACTAGCTGTAATGGCTTCTGAAATGATTTTTAGACTTTTCAAAATTCAGAAATTTCCATTATCTTTATAAGGAAATTCCCTAAGTTTTCTTATTCTGTGTCATTCACAATCCAGATTAAGTCATCATTCATTAGAATGTAATTACATGTAATCCTTCAAAAATCTGTGAAGTTACTCTATCAAATATCCCAGGTACAGAACTTATATCAAATAGCAGTTTACTGGTCTTCAAACCTTCAAATTATATGTTTGAAATCTTCTAGCTTATTTTATTTGGCCTGCCAAAAGGCAAACCTTACATACAGAATTAAAATATTATTATGTATTACGTATTAACTTTTACCTCATAAGATTTTCATTGAATAATACTTGGATCTCTGAATTGATATAATTTCTGTGAGAGTGTCATGCTTATTACTCTCTGGTGAGCAGGACAATTTGGAAGAAAAACTCTCTAGTAACCACCTAATACTCTTTGAAGGGTTCAGAACACTTCTGCATGAATGTGGGACTACTTAGAGACCTTTTGCCATGTATGTGTGTACTGGATGTGAATTATTTAGCAAGAACCCTCTAATGCTGTGAGTGAGAACATCCCTTCTGTTTCTGTTTCATCCTCAGAGCCTTTCTTGCAAGGTGCAGCACTATCCGTGAAATAGGTGCTATCACATATTACTCCTTTTTAGTGCTCATTTCTATTAATGTGTTTCTATTTGTTGATGAGTTTGGGGAGTACAGCTGGTTTTAAATACGCCATGTACTGGTACGGTAGAAGAAGCCACAGTGTAATTGCAGGGTTCCTTGTCCTCAGGAAGGCTTTGGAGCTGTGTTCAGTTTCTAGATATCAACAAAGGAATTCATTACCATTGGTTCAGTTCAAAGTATTGATAATTCTTTACATGGGATTTTGATGTTAGAGGGAAAAAAAATTGAATTCTGCATTAGCCAGCAAGCATCCCCTTCTCAGTACCAGTAGCACCGTCAACTGCATATTTTATAGCTCTAATAAACTATCAGGAAGTTTCTTAGTAATATCAACAATTAAAGAGTTGCAAGTAGTGTTCTGAATTAAAATAATAGTGACAGCAATGCAGGCAGTTCAAATAGTCTTAGATCTATATGTAAGGCTAACCGCAGACTTAGGCCCCTGCTCTATTCACATTTTAATTATTATCCTTCTAGCCATAAGGCAGGTGTATAATATTTGTGATGAAAACTGAGATTCTCAAGTACAATTGTTGAAAAACTTTAAAAAAAAAGAAGCATCCATTTGAGCAGTTGCATAATGGTATTATAGGTCTTTGTATGAACACATCTGTTAGCATAGATACTTCCATAGGAACATTACTTCATTATTAGTATATTCAGCTCCATACTAATAATAAGATACCTGTCTGTAAAGCAAGGTGCCAAGCCAGCTACAGAAGCAGTTTGATGAGAAGCAGCAGTTGTTGATTTGTGAGCACCAAAATGCTCTCTGTGATTTTCAGGGGACCAGCTGGTTAGAATCTGAACTGCATCAAATAACATGCACTTTGGTGCACACCGTCAGCTGTGCTGCTTTATGTTCTTCCATTATGTCTAATCAAGGGAAACACAGTCAGTCTCGATATGAATCTGTGAATACTTCCTTGTCTCACAGTATCCTTTTCTACTGCTGTAACCTACCTTTCCAATTACATTCCTTCTATGAAATGGCCTTTGACACATTTTGTAGAGGGTTGTGAGACTTGATAACTTACATTTGTAAAACACTTTAAAGATCAAACAACAGCAACAACAGCAAAAATATCCCAGGCTTTTCTGAGGGAAAGCAGTAGATTCTGATCCAAACTCCACCCCCCAGCTCATTTGTCCTGATTTTCACCCACAACCCTTTATATGTCTTTAGTGCTTGCTGCTGTGAGGTGTGAACCTGGAACTGCATTCCTGGGGAACAAAGGAAGAAATGGGGCCAGCTGAATCCACACCTTCAATATTTGCACATGTACAGTCCCACATAGGTTTTACAATGCCTTTCCACTTTGAAATGTACTATGATTCACCACAAGGAAACACAACAAGAAGTAAGGTAATAGTAAAAAGAAACGGTAAAAGGAAGTAAAGAAAATGAGGGGTGAGTATAGAAAGGGTGGAGGAGGAGAGAAAGAACCTGTGACACTGAATGCAAGCACCTGTTTTTATCTGTGCGGACTCCCCCTATTCCCAGTGATTGCTGCCTCTTTTGGAAGGGAGGATGAAGCTCAAAATTAAGATGAGCTAGATTGATAGTCACACAAAACAACAGGCAATGTGAAGTCTCCATTTTAGTAAGTCATGCTGTAGTCCAATGTGTCTACATATTTCTCATTCAAATAGGCAATACCAGATGGATTACAACAATTCCCATTCTTATCTAACAGTGCTGCCACTTTTGGGAAAGTGCTGTACGAGAAAGCAGCATCCTCTGAGCATCCAGGCCAGTGAAATGCATCCACTGGTTGCATTCTACACTATGTTGCAGCATTTTATTTGTACAGTCTGCTGCAGCTCACAACTGTCTGGGGTGGGATTCTGTTTCAGCAGATAGACAGAGACAGGTACTGTATATGGGCCAACAGGAACTTATAAAAAATACATAACCATAAGGAAGATCTGACTTACTGTGTTTGTGAAACTCTTGTCTGTTAGCAATTCACTTCATTTGAAAAAACAAAAATGAGGCCTCTGCTGCCTTAAGGATGCTGGCACATCAATCAGTCCACTAGGTACATAAATAAAGCAATAACTGAAGAATAAATCATTTCTCAAATCTACCAATAAAACCTTCAAATATATAAATTACCAGAATGAAATGACTCATGAAAAATTTGGAGGCTTCAACCTACGTTCAAACACAAAAGGGGGGGGAAAAAAAAAAAGAAAAAAAAGGACTGAACAGCAGGGCTAACTGTAAAATTTTCATCTCTCTTTAATCCTCCAAATCTTTTCTTTACTCCTTCCCACTCACACCCTATTGTAAGAAAAAAAAAAAAAAAAATCCTGCAACACATTTCCTCTAGCACAGAGGGTGGGCACAACAGCTGCCTTCACAGCTGATGCCACGATTAAGTCCCTCTGCTTGCTCTGCTAACCTAAAAGGTTTTGGGCCTCTGGAAGACACAAAACAGCTCTACAAGCAAAGTATCCAGCTCTCCTGCTACTGCAGCATGCTTCCTCCTCACCAGCAGACACAATAGATGTACGAAACCAGGCCTTCCAAATAATTCGTCCCTTATATTGGCAAAAAACCTCCAAAGAAATAATACATTTGCTGGAAGATAAGTGCACAAGTCTTTTTAAGGCAGGCAGCAAATTTAGAGTTGAAGCTTTTTATTTCCAGGTACTATTCATTTATCGGGGTGTGAGGGCAGGAACACAAAACATTGCTGACAACTTTGGTAGGTATATTTCGTGTGCTGGAAGCCCTGGATGTACAGTTTCAATTAATTATTATGATTAAAACTTAGTGTTGTTAATCTTGTAGCATGCTTTTCAGCTGGACTTGCATCACTGGCCTCATTGAAGAGGTTCAAAGACCACATATTCAAGACTGCTCTCCTGGAGAGATAGGGTACTGACTCTCAAGGAGTCAGTACACTTAAACTTAAAGTGATTGCCTGTTGCAAAGCAATGAGTTGAACAGAAGCCTAAAAATGAGATTTTCATTGATATTAGAATATTCTGGAGTCAAGACTTCTGCGAATTGGACTCTAAATTGTTTTAGTGTCACTTAAATACCCACTAATTTAACACCACTTAAACTGGCAATAAAAATACCCCAGATTGTGTTGAGGTGTCATCCAGTTTATACAAAATACCACCAAATCTTAATACTAACTATGCTAAGCAATGCCACTGGGATCAAACTGATAGTGATGTGCATAGCTTATTTTTTTTTGAATATACTATGAGGCAGTCTAGCCAAGTTTTTTTAATTACTATTACTACTTTACATCACCTAGTTATTTCCATAATACAAGCACTGGAGGGGAAAGTGATATTCCTGTAACAACTTTGAAGCAAGGAGTCTTTGTGGTTAACCATTTCCAATTCACTTGGTGCTCTGCCAAGATTTAAGCAGCGCCTCTTTACCACCTTGTAGTTATGTACCTTCCTTTTCAATTTGCCAAAGGAATGTGTTCTTGCATAATTGCTTTCTTTACAGTGTCTTGCAGGTTAACCACAATCGCCCTGTGTTAAAGATGGAGGTGGCATTCAGTGGATAAAGAGAGAAGGTACAAGAACTCCTTCCTATGCCTCTCCCTGATAATCAGTCACTGAAGCATTTAATGAAAAGTCTGACATCTGAGTCATTGCGTAGCTCTGAACCATAATAATGAAACACACCTTGAGTTTTCAAAGTGGCTGGAAGTATTCCAGAGGAAAGATGAGAACTGTTAAAGGAACAATCCACACCTAGCAGTATACTGCAATATGAGTGTTAAGTTCCTTGCCTATTCAAATGACTCATTGACACATTTGTCGTATAGGGACATGGATTCCGATGTTCTATCAAATGTCACCATCCAGAAGGCATGTCTTCAGCATCTCTGGTTGAAATATGGTTATTCTACACTCTCCAGAGACTGGGCTCTTGTTTACTGCATTCACTACTGGGAGCTGAAAAATGCACTACAGATCTCTATAGCCCGAGGCAGTGGTCTTATTTTTGCCAATATTCCCATGAAAGAAGAAAATCAACGTCTGACATAACTTAAAAACTGAATTCTGGGCATCAGTGACCAAGACTGATTCCTTTCTACTATTAGCATACTTATACGCATATCTTGATATTCAGAAAGAGTCACAGAGTTGTGGAATACCCTGAGTTGGAAGGGTCCTACAAGGATCATCATGGTCCAACTCCTGACCCTGTACAGAACCACCCCAAGAATCCCACCATATGCCTAGGACAGTTGTCCAAAAGCTTTCTAAACTCTGTCAGGCTTGGTGCTGTGACCACTTCCCTGGGGAGCCTGTTTCAGTGTCCAAACACCCTCTGGGTAAAGAACCTTTTCCTAATATCCAACCTAAACCTCCCCTAATGCAACTGCATGACAGTCGTTTGCGTTCTATCACTGAAACACAAGGAGTTCTACAGTCCTGTGAATTCTCAGACACAGAAAGACAGAGGGATGGGTCAAGAGAGAAAATAACCATTATTTATTACTGCATTTTATATGCTCTCATTTTACGTTTTCTTGTCTGTCTTCCTCCTGTTTTCTCTAGTTATGTAGTCACATCTTGACCTTTCTCCAAATTGAAGCCAGGTGAAAATTCTAATGTATAAGTAATGATATTATTCCTAATTCCTAAACAGATAACTAGCTCTTTTTTGTTTTGTTTTTTGTTGTTTGTTTGTTTGCATTTTGGGGGTTTTGGTTTTTGGTTGGTCTTTGTTTGTTTTGTTTTGTGTTTGGTTGGGTTTTTATGGTTTTTGGTTGGGTTTTGTTTGTTTGGGGTTTGGGGCTTTGTTTTTGTTTTGGGGGGGTTTTATTTGTTTTGTTTTCTTTCCTTTTTAAATTAAAATAGGTGCAAATCTACCTGTGAGTCTGAGGACAACTACAATTACAGGAGACTCTCAAAATTCCTTTTGCATCCAAACAGTTTCTGCATTGTTGGATAGCACCACAAGCATTACCAAGGAGATCAAAAGCAGTGGTTTGAATAGCTGTACAAATGGTGACAGCTATGGCTATAAGGCCACTACAATACTTTCAGAATCAGCTCCTTTCACAGACAGAATATCTACTCTGAGGCAATTATCAACATACCAATTCCACTAATTCTTAGTAACTAGTATATTTTACAACTTCTATATATATCCCATTTGGCTAGTGTCTTCATATTTAAGAAAGCTTTTCCTGACGATCCATGGTAATTTTCACTCCACTCCCCCACCAAAATAAAAGTTTATAACCTGGTAGCTCCAGAAAACAACTGATGACAACTTTCTTTGTAAAACGATTTATGTACTAAAATATTGTCATTGTGTGTCAGCTTCTTCTCAGGTTTCCAAACTAAATGAAATGAACTTGGCTCTTTTCCTTGCCTTTCATTCCAGTCATCTTTCTTTGGACAGTCACCATATCTTCTTTTTTTTTTCTATTCAACAAATTCTGGCTTCACAGAACCACTAATTTTACCCTTCACTGGGTTTATTTTATGAAAAAATTGCATAGTGGTTTCAAACAAGATAAGTTATTTCAGCATGACCTCTGGTCACAATAAACATAACCAAAATGTTGGGTTTGTTTTTGGTTTTGCTTTTTTTTTTTTTTAATATTACTGTGAACAGCCCAGTATTTAGATTAAGAGTAGAACACATAGATATGTAAGAGATTTTAAAATATGTCCCAGGGATTTTCACATAGCAACAAGATAATAAATTTAATCTTAGATTTCTAATGGGCTACTAAATAAAATATTGGCTATTTAGATACCTGCAAGAGTGAAAGTTTAGTAAAGCAATACCTGGACACCAGTATACTTTGAAATGAATCTCGAACCTTGTTTGCTAGAGGTAAGAAATATTTTTGAAACTGGTCCTTCAGAGAAGACAGGGTTGAATGAGATTCAGCTTCCAATTTTCTCCATCCTAAAATGCATTATGTTTATTTATCCAAATGCTAGCATGATTCTGTGTCATAAGTCTGTCA
Source organism: Myiotriccus ornatus (assembly GCA_036023395.1). Lineage (NCBI taxonomy): Eukaryota > Metazoa > Chordata > Aves > Passeriformes > Tyrannidae > Myiotriccus > Myiotriccus ornatus. Next base: position 41,349,006 of record JAYRBT010000093.1, on the reverse strand, counting down.
CAGTCAGAAGAACCATGTTACAGCTTACAAGATGTATTAACACTTCACACTAACTGCAGTGAAAGTGTTCAGCCAAAGGCTGTCATAACTGAGCCATATTTGTGCTCCAGCTCCTTTTGCCAAGTGTGGATGCCTTTCCTTAGTTTAGTTTCCCATTTTCAGGCTAGAATTTATGCAGGGGAAAAGTTCCTAATAAGAGGCTGCACTTATGTGCTGTCATAAAGTCTTATAAAAACATGATTCCCAAAAAAGGGCAAACGTGTTATTTTGTTGTAGTCCACAGATGAGGGTTCATTTATGATGCTATCCCTCCTGGAGTTTCTATTCACACCATATTGCTATAGTGTTTGTCATGACCAAATACATCATATTTTTGCAGCACTTGACGTGTCAGGTCAGTGACACGATTGCACAATCATGGGTCAAATGAGTGTGGATGCACAAATCCTGTATTGAACATGCAGTAGAGATATAGAGTACAGCTTAAACTCCAGATTATTCTGTATGGAGCATTTACAACATTTGTTAGAGGAAGTTCACTTCCAGTTATGTTTTCCTTTTGTAGTTACTCCTAATTCATACTGCCGTATCACAGTAGTTACTTCATTTTGAGGATGAAGTATGTCTATAGAGGTTTTGAGAAGATAGATCATGCTACATACTCTTATTCTGCAAATTTCTTTGTGATAGAGAAAATCTTAGGGACTTTGTACAATGCAATTGCAGTACTGCTATTCAAGTGTACTTGCCATTTTATAATTACCATTTTAAAATGTATTTAATAATTAGCAACAATAAGCCTTTACTGACATGGAAGCAAATCTTGCAACAACCATGAGACAGTAAGTTTACTTCTTCCCACCCAAACCCTGTCAAGGGAAAATTACTTCACTTCTTATCTTATAATCTCTGCATTTAGTGTTGTTTACATTGTTTAACACTTTCTGACTGATTTCTTGAATTTCTGAATTTGTATAAAGAACAACAAATGTTACTCTTTTGCTAAATAAAGTTCAACTTACAGTGGATTGTCTGTAGTTGTGAATGGATGTATGTATCAGCCGATACACCTGATATACATTTACCTCCTGCTAAAATGATACCTCTGAGGTATTCTATATGGATAACACAAAGCACTAATGAAGACACTTTCTTCACTATTCTTGATCATCCTGACTACAGTAGATTCATCTGCCCTTTCTGCACAAGACAGTAAAAATGTAATATATTCTGTTTTAAATGAGCATACAGTAGGATATTATAAATGAGTGTATTAGTGGGATAAATAAGCACTGGTCTAATACCACTGATAGACCCTTCACTCCGGTGGAAATTAAGCATTTGCCCCAAATGTCAGAATTTTTTTTGTTCCAGCTTGCAAGCACAATACAATCATAGTTTTCCTGGACAAGATAGGCTGCCACAAAGAGACAACTTTTGTAAAATCTCAAAAGGGGATTAGAAACATCATTTAATCAAAAGAATGCTTTCATCACTTAGATATATGCCATAATACAGACACAGGTTTTAAAGATACTATGTACCTTTATAAAACATAGTAAAACTGAAAAAACATCACCATATGAACTAAAAGATAGAATTCGGTCTATAATACTCTGTCTAACAAGTATAAGAAGATTTCTGAAAAATTATCCTGTCATAAACTACAGCTCAGAATTTCAGCAGGAACAAATCAAGTGTTTATCCAAGATTTTAGTTAATAAAGGAAATAGTGATGAAAAGAAATTGAGTTTGAAAACCATCTTAATTCAGCAATCTTTATTCTTTCCTACATCTCTAATTTGATACACCTTCTATTATGAATCACTTTACCTACCCACTCTTTCTCCATTAGTAAGCTGGATGAAATGTACAGGCCAGACCTTGGCTTCCACATTAATCAAACACAGCCCTTGTTGTTCAGGATATGTATGCTCCTGTACCTATAGGTTGGGATTTAGGAACCAATAAACCCACTTTGTCAAATTCTATGTTTGCAATGTAAAATTCTGACTGTGGAAATGGTAAACATCCCGGGGCCTTTTTTGCTTCTCTTCTAGTGGTCTTTCATAATGGCAGGGCAAACCTTCCTTTCAGGTGCTTCCCTGTGGGATGTAGAGGACAGGCCATTATTCCACACTTCAGGTTTGGAGTAACTTTTACCCACAGACACTGGAACATGTGGATTTCCTGATGGCACATGGAAGAGAGCTTCCAGCAAAGGAAATCTCTTCCTTTTCAGTTACGTGTCTAAGTGAATTTGCAAGTGTCCTACAGAAGGGAAAAAACTCCAAATATTACATTTTCTCTGTAGAAAAACAAACTTCAGGAGTCAAATTACACCAGTTTCCAATTCCATGTTTCTCTCTGTGAGGTTTGAAAACATGTAAATCAAGATTAATACAGTCCTCACCACTCCAGTCAATCACAATTTCAAGAAATAAGCAGCAGGAAGGACTCTGCCAGGGGACCACTGCACAGTCGGTGCTGCTATCCTCTGACTGGATGCAGACCATAGTAGAGAAAGCTGTGAGGAATGACATAGGTTATTCCACGGTAAACTGAGGATTCAACCAGCTCAAAGAAAATCATCTTGGTCACAGTCTTGCATCACAATAATCCATTTGGATTTCATTCCCATGTTCAAGCACCATAGACACTTCCAGCAGCTGCAGCAAATAAAGGATGTGGGCCCCTTGGTTTCCTCCCAGCACACGCCCAAGGAGGATGGCTCAGGTCCCTTCCTGTGTAGCTGACAGACAGCCAGGGGTGGAAGGCTTACTGACAATGACTGCAGGTAGATGTTGTGCCCACTGATGCTGCCTGTTTCTTATCCCACCCCTTGGCAGAAGAAAGAGCATCTTCCAATGCAATCAACACCAAGAATTCCATGAATCCACTGGGGTCAGGCCCAAGCAAAAGGCAGATTTCCTGTTCTTAAAAATGTCTCGACATTTATAGAGTATGGAGGTGTGAAGAGGTCTGTAAAAACAGGTTCATAATGGGGAATATGCTGAAATAAAATCCAAGTGGATTACATTGCTTCATATGGGAGGAGAGGACAATTATTTTTTTTTTATTTGCCCACATAGCTGATGGCATGATAAATCCAGGGGATAATATGACAAATCCAGGGGAGAAAACAGATCTTTTTTACAGATCCTTAGAATTAAAATGATTTACATTAATACAGTGATTAGATTTCACCACTTTTTTCTTGAGTTCTTCCTTGTCAAATTGGGTTTGTATTTTTTGTTGGGGTTTTTTAGGTGAAAATAACTCAAACTGGCTGCCTTGCCATCCCCAAATATTTTTAATCCCTATATAACAATCCTTAAAGGGAGTTTACAGTAACTATTAAGTGGTTTACAATTTATTTTAAGACTTTAATTGGTTCAGACTGTTAACAACACGGTTGTCATGGTGCCACTTATGAATTCCTCAGCATTAAAAAACAAATCCAACTTAAATTACACTACCTTTTCTTACTTTCCTTATTTTTCTATTAGTATGAATGTACTACACAAAAAAAATGAATGAATGAATGAATGAATGAATGAATGAATGAATGAATGAATGAATGAATGAATGAATGAATGAATGAATGAATAAGTAAATAACCCATATCTTTAATTTTGCAGACTACCTATGTGTTACGGTTGACTTGATCTTACTAAACTCAGACATTATTTCAATCTTGAGATTTTCCACTGTATTTTATGTGGTTTCCCCAAAAGATAGCCCTCCCCAAAAGAACGTACCTACAAACCTTCTCCTCATCTCAAATTTTTTTACTCTTTGAGAGCTTTTTATTGTTCCATTTCATTGCTTCATTTCAAAAGCTTATTAAAATGTTATGAAGCTCAAAGCATAATAATGCAGAAGCACTTGCCAAGGAATATCATTTGTGGCAATGTGTATGTGTATTTATATTACAGTGAACTGAAATCCACTCATTTATTTTTTTTTTGCATTGTCTGTCTTAAGTTCTTTGTCCCAAGTAAAGCACTAGGCAAACATATAAACCACACAGGCTACAGTACAGCCATTGTCACTGAATGCAGTGCCAAATATAATTTCATTATTTGATCGAGGTTCATGCCAGGGTAAACTACTCTGTGTCAGATGTCTGCAAAATGTTATTTGCTCTTTTTATTATATTATTATTTTAAACTTATCTGTGCTGAGATTGGGTTCTTTCTGTGTGTCTGGTTTTGGTGCTTACTGTCTATGCATGTTATGTCCTAAGCCAAACTTCATTTGGGAAATGCGCAGACTGATCAGCCAACACTTACTGCCCTCTCCCACTCAGTCTCTTACAATAAAAAAGAACTGGAGTCCTCTTGTAATGAAAGTTTTGTCAATAATGAGAGGCAGTGCAGTCCACAAGTATTTGGGTATGCACACTGTGCCATTTCTGTTTGACTGCTTTTATTTGTGGAATTGGGTTGACTGTAACATGATCACACAAAAAGAGAGGGAAAGAGAGCTGTTGTCCTATTAAAAATAAAGAAAACTACTTGTAACACAAGAAAGAAAATTACCACAATTTTTTGGCAGAGACAATAGAGCATACAAACCCTTCTGAGCAAAGCACATTGACCTAGCCAGCCTATATAACGGAGTGTGCAGCCTTTGAAAATTACATGTTTAAGAACAGGAAATATAGAGACATTTAAAAAATGCTTGGGGAAATGGGCTCCAATTGGAATTTTTGTGGCTCTGAGGTCTTTTCAGGACTGTGTTCCTCCCTCCCTCCCTGACACCACCCAAGAGCTGCAGCTTTGTTTGCCAAGAATCTGACACCTACCCCTCATTTAAAGCTGTCAAAGTGTTCTCATGCTTATATAATTAAAATGAATTTCCAAAATAATTTAGATCCTAGAGCAACTGATAACAGAGCTTAAAAACGTTGTGACTGTCATGTGTGCTTTTCATTCTCCCATATTAATCTTTCTTTTGTTGAAAATATTGTCCTTTGGGAATGCTCTTGGAGCCTTCTCTGTTCTCGTTTTTTTCATTCATTCTCTGACAGTTGTTTCTAGATTGAAATAATTGTGCTAAGCAGTTACAACCTTATGCATTAAAAATATATATTTTCTTGAATGAACTTATAAAAGGTAGGAAAAATACAGGTAGCTTTTAGGATATTTTATGTGTCATCATGCAATATGGCTCAAAAGCTTTGTTAAACAGGGAGAAAAGGCAAGACCACAGCGTTCTCTTATTGTATATGTTTAGAAACACTGTACATTGAAGCTCTGGCCTAAGCGTTTTGGTATTTTTCAGCCAAGCACAGATCAGACTTTACATTGCACAAGTCTCATCACCCAATCTTCTCAAAATTCGTCACTACAGTTCTCAGTTTGAATCTCCTCTGGGCTGTCTCTCACAGCCTCAGGTGACCCTATTTCCCTCTCCTGTTACTAACACACCTCTCTCTACACACATTTAGAATATGACCCCGTTCAGGGTGAAAGAATTAGGAGTTTCTCTTTCGCTCCAGATTTAGAAGTGTTGCAGAAAACAAACAAAAAAAAAGACAAGGAAGATTAATCTCATAGAGCTAAAGACAGAAAGAAAAGCCTAACTTGCTATTTGTGAGCCTTTGAGAACAAGCTGATGAAGGCATCAGACCATAATTCTGTTTCCTGCTACCCTAATCATCTCCAAGTCTTCTAGAGTACCAGAGCTGAGTTAGGAACTGGTGAATGGAGGGGGAAAGCTATTTTCTATAAAGGGAACTGTCTTTCCTTAGCAGATTTTACTGCCTTGGGTTGGCTCAGATAATATGCTGTATGTTTAATACTAATCTGATACAGTGGCCTTTTGTATTGTATCTTTTAAAATCTCCATGAACAGAGGTGAACAGATCTTTTGGTGCTTCAAATAAGAAAGACAAAAACAAAGATTACTGGTTATTTATATTGGGGCAATAAAGGGTTGAACAAGAAAAAATTAAATTAGTCTTCCATTCCCTTCTTCTTTACTCTTTAAAAATAACTTAAGATAGAAAAGAATTTATGTTGGGTAAAAATGAGGTACTTAGTGAGTACCTTACACTTTCTATCCCCCCCCTTTTTTTTTTTTGGCATTCCACACCCTGCACATTCAAAATGTATAATGTTGCCAGAAGCATCTAACTTCTAGCTGTAATACTTTGACAGCAATTCCAATGCAAAAGCCTTGTTGGACTATTCCATGCACCTCATTTTCATAAAATGTTAAAAGCCAACAGTTGATCACCTCATTGTCCAGAATTTAAAAGAGGAGAAGTCTATCTCTTTTCTGTTAGACCAGGAAGAGCAAAATGAGAACAATTAGGACTTGGGGAAGGAGGGGGGCGGGGAGAGTTTTCAGGTTGTCCAATTGATCCTATGGCTCAGGTCTTCCTGTTGGGAGGTAACTCAATGAATTGAAGAAAGCTGTGTGGTATAACACTGTTTAAACATTTATTGAGCTTTTGGTCTGGTCTGCAGTAGTTGCAAATGGACTCTTCTGCAAAGCATGTTAGCATCTGTATGCTCTTAGAATCTTTATCAAGATATGGACTCAAACCCTGATAGATCTGGGAGTCCATGGATTTAAATCCAGCAAAAAGACACAGGGTGCATAGAGTAAAGGGAAGTCTGGAAATGAAGACAGCTAGATTTACCATGCCGAGTAAAAATTATTTCCCAAGAAATCCTGAGAGACATGAGAGAAATATTCCATATTTCTGTATCAAAGATAGTGGTGTATGCTCTTTCCTCTTATACACACACTATGTTACAGGATGTGAAGAAAAACAGTCTGTATTTCAAGACTAATTTCTGTGAGCCAGGAAGAAAGGATGATTTTGGACTGGTTACATGCAAGCAGACATGCCCTGATCATATATCCCCATGCACTCGTCTCTTCAGATTTGGGTCACTGTCAGTCACCAATGTGAGACATTCTTGCAATATACAGAGGGGAAAGGAGAATATTCCTTCCCTAGACTAATTAAAAAGATGCATGGGAAAATTAATTCTAATCAAATCTGGCCACCAGAATGATGCATGGAAAGTATTCCAATTATATCTAGGATAACGTATTTACAAACAAAATCCATGAAATTTTTTCTCCTTTTCTGTCCACTTTTTAGATGAAGCAGTTGGGACAGAGATGACTAAAGCACTCTCCAATATGAACTGCAGACAGCAATCCTGCTAATTCAGTTACATATGTCATAGTAACAGTTAGTGAAGAGCCCAGAAACTCACAGCATCCCCTGCTATTAACAGAAAATGACTGGTGAGATTTTATCTTTCCCTAAAAAAATTTCAGTTAAAATTTGATTTAAATTGACAGCCCAGGAGAATTAAGTTCAATTCATTCTTGTTTTCCATGTCGTTGAACTGATTGCTATCGAAGAAGGGAATAAGCCTGAACAAAGCACTACACAATAAATATGTGTGCAGTCAACTCTGGATTATCCATGGTTTGCTTATCCTGAGTAGTCAGTGCCTAGTGCCACACGAGTAATAAGTAGAGTAGACTATTCTCCTGGGCTCTGCTCTTCATGTCTTATCTATGTCTTTATTTTTGCACAGGCCATTGCATTTCATCCCGATCTATATTCCTCAAGCTGACTGAAATGAACTGTTTCCTTTACAGCATTACTTTAATTAGTTTTACTGCAATTTAATGTCTGGTACCAAACTGTTTCAGAAGTTAGAAGAATATCCTCAAAATATATTCTCAGTCCTAGTTACTGTTCAGTCTAGCTTTTTAAGTGGAAGGGAACCTTCTTCACTATTTTAAAAACAGGCTGAATTTGGTCTGTGCTGGTGTAGGATTACCAAGTATTATGAGCCTTATTCTCCTCAGTCTGTCTAAATCAAGGCTAAATCCTGTCAGGTCAAAGAAGGTAGAGAAACACAGACAAGAGAAACAGGAGTTTCGTGTGTAATTTTTTCCCCTTCAACTTCAAAAACGTGCCAGAGTGAGTCAGTTCCCCATTTTTACCAAAAAATTGTGTGGAAATGAATAATGTTGGTGTGATGCAAAGGACAATCACATCACATTTGCTGAGAAAAACAGAAAAGGGAAAGTGATAGCCAACTGCCACTGACGGAGATTCATTCCAAGGGCTGCGCATCTGGATCCTGCAGCTGCCAAACTCATAGTGACTGATTGCTTCCAATCCTGGAGTGATCAGAGGTTAAGAAACAGGAACAGCACCATGCCAGTACAATCAGAAAAGATATAGGTATTATGCTTAGGTAAGGAGCTGCATCATCTGTTTTTTCAGCATTCATAAGACATTTACTAACACGTGAATATCTAAACCTCTAGAAATGAGAATGATGAAGAAGGGTTTTTCAGGGGCCATTTTCTGAAATAACATACCTGCTGTTAGGACAGCAACATTATGTATGATCCTGCTTTCCGGTTTGAAGGAAATATGAATCCTCATTCTCTGTTTGACTGGCACAGCTTCATTGTTAGAGCTGGTCCCAAAATGTTCTCTCTCTCTTTTTCTCCCCTTCTGCTCATTTTCTTATACCTTAAGAATCTGTAATAAACCACCACATATTTCCAAAAAGAAGTCATCATTTCTCTACAGAAGCAATTGCCTCAAATTTAAAAATTAGTAAAAAGGAGGATGTGGTTTTTTTTTTTTTTCCAAATTACATTCAATCAAAAACTAAAGCAAAAGAAACAGGAGGGTTTTTTTTGAAAACTGATCAATTTTTAGCGTAATTAGAGTGACTTCTGATTTGTACTGCTATGAAATCTGAATCAGACCATGAGACTGATCTTGTAGCTTTTACAGTGTACATTCATGCTGCTATTTCAGAGGAATTAGAGACATTATATATGAGATTTTTTTAGGGTTTTCTTTCTTTTCTAAATCAGTGCAGTTGCCTACAAACATATATTAATCACATCTGGTGACTAGGGACATATTTTTATTAATGAGTATGTACTTTTGCAAACTAAATACATACTCTCAAACACTGATGTCTTTTTTTTTTTTCTCAACTGGATAAGAAATAGTCAAGTGTTCTCAGTGTGACTGAAACACATTTGTACGAGTGCATTGCCAGAGTCTGAAAGTTAAACGTTTTGAAATGGGAGTACATCTTTCAGTAATACCTTAAACAGTCAGAAGTCTCATCTAGGAATCAAGAGGAAAACACACAAGTATTGAGTATGTCTAGCTATTAGTAATTCCCAGACTTCGTTCAATTGGTTTGATATTTCTCTGTGATGGCACCAACTGCAAGATCCTACTCTAAGGATTGGAATTGTTGCATCTAGATGTCTGTACAGCTTTTGCAATGTTTCTACCTTATACTATTTTCTCTACCATGCCCTTACATTTGTGCTGCATAAAACCAAACAGTTTTGAATATAATTTACAAACTGTGTACAGTGGGAAGTACACAGAAGCACATGTGAAAAATGAGGACAGCGATATTAGATAAGAAGCAGTACAACACCCTAGAATCATACTGAGTTGAAAGGCACCCATCAGGATCATCAAGTCCAACTCCTGGTGCTGTACAGGACACTCCAAGAATCACAACACGTGCCTGAGAGCGTTGTCCAAACGGTTCTTGAACTCAGACAGCTTTGGTGCTGTGGTCACTTCCCTGACTTAAAGAGGGCTCTGTAGTGAATCAGTGTCAAAGTTATCAAAATAATACTAGGTATAGACACAGAATTTAAGGAAATATAGCTGATTATGCAAGTAGAAATTAGGAGATTTTTTTTAGGTTGGTTTACGCACTTGTACAGTTTGCTTGGTTCATTTCATTTTGCAGGATTATCTGATTTCCAATATTTAAAAGGGTAATAATGATTAATTAGTTTTATCCTTACCACATGAACTTGAGGTAGGGAAACATTATCCTGATTTAAAGACAAAGATGTATAAACTAAGTTACATACATCAGATCAGCTGGCATATGTGTCACAAGATGGCATTTTTGTCATGTCTTCAGGGCCTTAGTTTGGCTAATTTGGCTAAACCAAAGAACACATTTTAGTATTTCAGGAAGTTTTTGGTTTATTGGTTAGTTGGTAAGTTTATCCACATTCAGATTGCTAATTTGTAGTTGTGATGAATTGGTGGAGAGAATTAAAATTTATGATGTCTTTTCTAAGGGACAAGACATCCCTTGTCTAAGGGATTTTCTGATATTTTTGGTTTAAAATCTCGGGTAAATCCTGGCATGCACAATACCAATATTTATTCCTGTTTAACTAGAGGAGGACTCAGAATGGATGAGCATTTAAAAAGTTGTATAATCTGAAAACAGGATAGAAGTAGCATGAGGTACTACAGAAAAGTGGATACTGTGTGTGCTTTGATTGGATTGAGGAGTCTAAACATGAAGTGGACCTACAGCAGCTAAGGTCAAGCAGGCACAAGTTATATGAGCTACTTTAGGCATAGCTTCTAGGACTGGGATATTCCATTAGTGCAGTATACATGGGAGACTATTTGGGTCAATGCCCTTGCCCGTGGCAGGTGGAGGTTTTTTGGCTCATGAGAGATCTTCAGGACTGTGCAACCAATCGCTAAGGATCCTCACTTATTTCTAAACCATGAGTTCTTGTAAAGAGACATCCTCAGTTTCAGGACCAAGTGTCGTAAGAGAACAAACCAGTATTTCTCAGAGGTATCACTTTTCAATAGTCTGCGTTCATACTGTAAGTCAGAATTATTTGACTACTTATGCCAAACCTGTTTGCTTTCTGTTCTCCTACCAGACGTCTACTTTTTTCCTAAAAATTGTATTCTTTTACTCTAATTTCTAACTAGTTTTGTAAAAAAACACTTTCTGGGGCAAGTTTAAGGCAGATTAATGTACTTCTATAAAATTACATCAAAGAATAGATAGGGTTGTTAGGCAGCATTGTATTTCCTAAAAATAAAGTCTATCACAAGTTAAAGAACCCAAGAAAGCAAATATTTAGAATCTCCAGCAGTTTTTTCAAAGCAATAAAAGATACCTTCTAGACAACCAATCACAGTATTTTTTTACCCTCCTGTGGATCTTTGCTAGAGATAGGTTTGGTTCTATCTTCATCCATGGAAGTGAATAGAGTCAAAGGCATTCATGATCGAAATTGCAATAGTTGCTGTAACCTGACACCAAATACTCTCTACGGCCTTTCCCAACAACACAACATAAAGCAAAATGTAGCTAATTAGCCTCCATGGTTTCCTGTCTGCTTCAAAGGTCAGTTGCTTGATGCCCTTGATTAATAGTACTTCTTCCCTGCATCCATATTATGGTCTTTCCTTCTGCTTCTTCCTTCTGATATTTGTTAATGTCGGTGTCCCTACTGTTTCAGAAAAATGAGAAAAATGGGGATTATTTTGAAGAGGTGATCGCTGAAGAAGAAGTCATCACCTGGTTTTGATTATCATCAGCTGCATGTGAAGGCCATCTCTGGTCTTTGCAGATGGTGAAACAGCTCCCATTGTACACATCGACTGAAGCAGAATTTGACTCAGTGAATTTAGCAAGAGGGTTGTATTTTGTCTTTTTTTTGTTCATTGATTACATAGTGGAGTTTGCCCCATAAATTACGTGTTAAATTGTGTTTATGGTCAGAAGAATAACTGTAGAAATGGTGTGTATGCAACAGAACTGCATCATGTTTGCACAGAGTAACATATGCTTTGTTTTTTGAACATAAATAGACCTTTTCTTTTTCTCTTTATTTCACAGAAACTGATCCAGCTAGGGGACAATAGGCTTGTTTCTTTCATGATCCATGCATTATCAACACAATTGTTAAATGTTTACAGTCACAGATTTTTATTTAATACAGAAAAAAGGAATGAAATTAGAAAGAAAAAGAAAACAGCTTACATTTCAATTTCTATTTCATAGACAGAGACTATTTCTCAATTGTATTTTCTATCTTTGGCTGGAAATCTCATACACATTAAACAATAAAATCTCACCTTGAGGTAAAGCGTAGATGCAGATGACTTTAAACTGAAAATAGATCTAATTTAGAAATGAGATGGGGACAGTTTTCATCATATTGCTTTTCAGAGCAAACTCCAGTTTTTAGAATAATTTCATGAGGGCATTTTAGGATGTTTAGTTTTTATTACTCTTTTAAGTCTTTTGGACTACCACCTGTGTTCCTGGTGTAATTACTTTAATCCAGTTCTAGAGATCAGTTTTTTCTCGTTACCCTTCAGTGCCTTCAGACCAGGAACACTTAAACCAAAAACATGGAAAGTTGATGGCTGTCTAGTAACAATACTCCACAATTTGCTGTGCAAAATTCACATCCTATTTCTCTGACAAGGGAGGGAGTTCAGACTGGCTGGCAGGGACATCTAATCTGAAACAGATTTCCTTCCTGTTCAACACTTACGGGATGAGCTCACATGAAAAAATCTAATAGTGCTTGATCACTCATTAGTTCAGCAACCTGCTTAACTGCACCAAGTGACAGTCTTTCTTGTATAAGGTTGGCACAAAGCTCAGAGTATAAAACACATTTAAGACCAGCATGACCTATTATCCCTTTTGCTGCATTTTCTCAAAGCTCACTTTAAAATTAGAAAAAATTTATTTGCATTGGGTTTTTATTTTCCCAATCCTGCCTCCACAAGCAGTTTCAGGGTTCAAGAGGATATTTGTTGATTGAAGCATGCACATTAAACCTTACAAAACATTTAAAATGGCCAAACAGACAAAAAATCCAACCCATGGTAACTTAAGAACTATGCAGAGAAATCCTTTTCATGGGATGCTTCAAGCATTTTCTATATTAACATTTGTCTAAAAAAAGAGGAGCACGAACTTTTTAACGTTAATTATAAAGCGTCCAGGAAATCTTTTTTTCTTCATCTGAAGGAAGACTTTTCTGGACATTTTCTGTGTCTTAAAAGACGCCAGCATAGGGTGCAGGCAGTGTAATTTCTGATTTGATTAGGTAAGACTTTACCTTTCAGCAAAACTGTATAGGCGTGTACTAATACATTTACCTTGAGGCATGTAAATATCACACCTAGTTCCTTTGCAATCTGAACATTAACTGAAAATGAAATAAACCATCCTTCAAGTGGGAAAAAGGCAGGATGTTTGCATGAAAGTAATAACTTCAGGGAATGTTATGTATAAGTAACTTTCCATTCTTAAGTCAAATACTGTTTTACTGACTACATGTGGATAAAAGAACTCTTGAATCAAAGTTAAATTTGGGTGGGGATCCTCATAAATTTATTGCAAATTGAACATGATGGTAGAAGTGTGCTGCTTCCTTTTAACTTTTCTAAATGTCCTCATGAAGTGTTTCGGTAAGCTAAGTCCCTTGGTACATGTTTAGGACCAGCGCTTCTGCAAGCATTTGATCTTGAATTCAGTGTTTAGTTCTGCTGAAGGTTAATGGGTGCATTTTCTGTTTCCAGTTGGGGCACATCATCTTACAAGCATAAGCAGTGGGGGGTGGGGGTAGTGGAATGAAGCAAAACCAACGAAATTAAAACCTCTTCCAAGAAAAAAGTGATGAAAACCCACTTTGGAGTGAAAAGAAAAGAAATTTTTTGATACCTGAGTTTTTTTTCTGTATTTTAAACAGGAAGAGTTTTAGATTTGCCTATATACAAGAATGCCAGATTGAAAAATACTTGATATGCTTCCCAACAGGAGAAAGATATAAGCCAGATTTATTAACTGCTAAATAAACCTTATCTTCTTTTTTTTTTTTCACATTCCAACCAAGTGTATGAAGATCAGATATAACTAGGGGCTTCATCAAATACAACAAAAAATTCCTGTATTTGTCTTTTCTTCACAGATTTTCATGAATGTGACTGCTTTAATTAATAATAAGTAAAAATCTGCTAGGAAGGAAGTTAAAAGGGACCTCTCTGAACCACAGATTAGGTTTAGCAATCCCATTTATAAATTTGGTAATTCTTCCCTCAGTATTACAAAAACCGGCAGCACACGTTTTTGGTGTTTGGTTTTTTTTTTTTTTAATTTAGAAGTTTCTGATTTGGCACTAATTTAGTTCTTTGGGCAGCCTAATTTAAGATGTTATAAGAATCTAAAATTTGTGGTGACATATATTAATTCTCCACATGCTCGGAACAATTCTTAGAGGCTAACTGTATGGTTTCACAATCATAAATGTAGAACCTCAGTTTCTTTGAGATATGTTTAAATACAGTGTCAGCTACATGTTTTTAAGATATATACTAATTACTAAATGTCTACTAAATATCTACTAAACATAGCCACTGAATACATTTAGGAGATTTTTAGCAGTCTTAAAACTTGTTCATTTTCACACCGTGTGACTATCAGGAAAAGAAAGGCATTATTTAGAAGCCATGGATTGTGTATGACTATCCTTACACGGGTGCAATATTTTCTTGAGAATCTGAATGTGTGAAAATTAGGAGTGTGAGAGGGAATAGTAGAATTGAGAACTTTAGAACAAATAAGTCAAGTCCCTCTATATAAAAAAATCATGAGAATGGCTTAATTACCCGAAGAACAAATATCACATTTGTAATTGTTTAAATAATGTTTTGTATATGCCTATAATTTTATTAGTTATATTTAGACTCTTCTTTAAAGACAGGCTTTCTCTTTTCATTTAGGAAATCTGAAAATGAAGTTTACCAAAGGTCAAAATTTGTCTATTAATCTTTCTTTTGTGGCATTGATACTACATAAAAATCAGCAAATGAAAGACACTGTTCTAGTACTATTAATTTTTATGAATCCACTATGCTTTTATGGTTTTAAAACTGAAACTCCTGAAAATTATTATCTTTACTTTCATTTTTACTAAATAATGTTTGTACAGTACATTACAATAACCTATTACATATATATTTATCTCCAAAATGTATTTCTAATAGATAAGTCTTTGGGAAAGGAATGGAGAAGGGTGGTTGTGTTCATATTTTATTATTTTTATTTTAATGACAAGGGTTCTTTCTTTTAGGAAGGACAATTGTACTTTGAAGTCTGGTTCTATATTAACTCTTTCCCATGGAAATAATTTGAAAATAATAACTCTTGATAATTTAGGTTAAGACAGAGTGATTTTTAGATGAATTTTGAACACTGCCATAGTTCAGGGGTTTGGCACATAAAAGCTGGTAGAAAAATACTTCTCAGATATTAAAAAAGTCTTTTAAAATCCTGTGATATTCTCATCCAGATTTGTCAGATACTGTAATGCACATTTACACTTTACCAATATTACTAACCCTGACTCTTCACTTTTTTGGTGTGTGCCTCCAGACTAATCCATGTGCACCTGATTAACAACAAAAAAAGACCTGAAGTGTTGAATCTGCCTTGACGCTATGTTCACAGTGAGTTCTATAACAGCACCAATCGATTTTCATTTCTGCTTTAGTTCATGAGAGAAGGATAAAAAGGTTTTCAAAGAAGCTTTGGAAACTGTATTTCTGGTTGTATTTCACAAGTAAAACATTTTGCTCTATGTCAGTTGCATCAACATCAACTCAACTTTGCAGCAAATTCTTCTGAAGTTCTCAGGGTGTTTTTTTACCCATTGGTATTTCTGAAATTCAAATGACAGTGCCAGCTAATCCAGGCCATTCCGTAGCACATGTAAATATTATGCATTTGTCAACTCTACTAGCATCTCACCTTCAACAGGTATTCTGCCCTCCCTTCTGTTCCAGGTGAAGGCTTACTGTCAATACAATCTCTGTCATCAGAGCATTCTCTGCTTGCACAATTGCACACTAGACTACTTATTTTACTGAGGTTTGTTTACCTCTGGGTACAAAATTCTTTTGGGTGTGATAACAAATTCCATATATACATATTTGGAATGTTCTTCTGATGGTGGCTTATTTGCTAATGTGACATTCCAGAGGAATGGTTATTGGTTTCATACATTGTGGACAAATATCACGTGCAATCATCAGTTTGTTTCAAGCTGACTTTTGACCTGCCTACTGAGCTCCTACATCAAGTAGTTCTTTTTATTCTGGGCTCCTTAAGTACTTGAAATCCACTGAACACGCAAAAAAATAACAAAATTCAGTTAGCATGCATGCACAAGTTTCCTTTTTTTTTTTTTTTTTAATTAAGTACTCCAACTTACTTCAAAAGTAGCACAAATATGCAAGTCAACTTTATGATTAATAGCTTCAGACTCTAATGCTTTTATTTTTGGTCTTCATGGAGAATCTACTATTTCCACTGAGATTTTTTCAACAACTTCAGCTGTATTTAAAGTTAATGAGCTTTTTCAATTAAAGCTTCAGATATTTAGCCCTTGGATAACATTTAGATGAACCAGGGTGTATCTAATTATGTTGGGTGAATTCTTAAGAGGCTCTGCATATGATTCATTCATAACAAGCACATTTTATTTTGTGGGCACATAGTGGACTTCAATCTAAACTGAATGTAAATCACCCGTGTGAAAACAGCATTACCAATAGGTCTGAGAGTTTGAGGAATGACTACACTAGCAAATGTCCTTGAGAGTGTACAACATCAACCTTCCTGAGTGGCAGAGACTGCCACTCAGGGTAAAAACTAAACAAAGAGAAGGCTGGGTAAAGATTTAAGAATACTGTCCAAAATGGGCAAAACATATCTGAAAAGAACACTGAAATCTTACTACTTGCTTATAGAAACTAGCGGTGAAATCAATAAAGGAATTAAACTAAAACTTCCACCACTTTAACATGATAAAAAAGGGGATATGGGGAAAACTGTATGGTTTTCAAATTGTGTACTTTGGTCCAGATATACGTGGGGAGGAAACACGGCTTTACACATTGAAGTCTCTGGGAACTGATGTCTTCGACTTTCCTGTGAGAGTCCTTTGTTTCTAATCACTATAGCAGGCTCCTGGGTGTAGAAATCTCCACACAAAATAGTCTGACTAGTCTAGAAAAACTGGCATATCAGATTAAATTGTTGACTTTCATTCAGGGCAGACATTTAAATCTGTGTTGTGTGTGTCTTTTAGAACCTTGAGAATATCACTGATGGGGTCCCATTCTTTGCATTCACCACCTGCAAAATAAGAATGGCCTTACATCTCTATATAAAGCAGCAATTGTGAGGATATTTGCTGAAGGAAAGAGCTTGCCACAAGGAATTAATGAGATAAATACCAATCTAAGCAAACCAAATAGTATTAAACTACAAATTTTATTACCATACTGGGATTTTAAACCTGGGGAGCTGCTGAGCAATAGCCCAGGTATTCAGCTCCCTAAAGATATAAAGCAGAAAGGCTTTGGAAGATAAAATCTGAGTTCAGGTTTCAGTTACTTCCTAGAGCAGTGCTATCCAGTTGTATGGTGTAGAAATGCCTTCAAATAACAACTTTAAAAAGCCATGACACTCTTCTGTAATTCTGTGTTCTAAATTCACAAATACAGATGTCTCAGCACCTTTATCTTTTCCTTTTTCACATGCACGGTTTTCTCGGCTTTGTTCTGTGTCTGTTTGGAGGTTGGCTAGAGGTTGGTTAGACAGACTTAGCACACTCGGGGTAGTCTCTGACTTCAACTGGCTGGGCAAACTTGTTGATGGGGTAGCCTCTCTGTATAGAAAGGGAAATGAGTTGAAATTGCTTCTCCTCCAGACAGAAAAGTCGATGGAAACACAATATCTTCTGTCTTTATCAAAGTCTCTGAAGCTGACCACTGCCTGCAAAACTGGTAGATGTGATGACTAAGACAGACCAAGAGACAGAACAATGTGATTGTGCAGGGTTTTTCCCCAGGCACTCCTGATATAAAGAATGTAAAGGCAGAGAAACAATTTCAGTGGCCATAATCAAGATCTGACTGAAAAACTACACCAAAGTATATGATCTCTCTCTGTTCTCCACCCAATCCTGCTCAAGAAAAAGAGAAACAGCACCAAGGTACTGTTCTGAAGTCAGCACTTGTACTGTAGGTTTCTGATACTACTGCAGTGAATGATTAAAAAAGAAGTTTCTCTCCTTGTGACTGAAGCCTCAGCCTAAACCAGAACAAAGGTGACAGCTGTTTCTTCAAGATTATTCTGGTAATATATCTGATTCAAAAAAGAAAAAAAAAAAAAAGCCACCTTCTCCCCCAGCAAATGTGGCATTAAAGGGGAAATTTAGCAAAATGCCAACCAGAACTTGACAAAACTGTGAATCTAAAGCTATTTGCCCTGGAAAGAAAAATATCCACCATGTTCTCAGCACTGAAGCATAAAATGGCTTTTTTCTTTCCATCCAAATTTCCTGCAGGTTTTGTTTCAGTTTAATTTGTTTTACTAAAAACAAAGTAGCAGAAACCTTATAGAGGACAAAATCCCCACAATTTCTTATTATTTGTGTTTTGCGAATTTTCTGTGTGTAGCATAATCCAAATCCAACATCATCCTTCTGTTTTTGTCTTCCGAATACTAGAGTCAATGTCATTATAGCTGACTTCTCACTGCTAGGTAACTAAGCCATTTGTCCCTTGGCAGACATGGACACCAGGGAGTCATCTTCAGGGACAGCCCCAATGCACAGGCAATGTATGTGTTGGGCAAGCCTCCATCCCGGCCAGTTAACCAAGATGCAGCACTTGAGTGCACTCTGGATGCCAGACTGGGCTTAGGTGTTGTGAGGAAATTCCTCACACAAACTATTTTTGAAAAGCCACAGCATTCATTTGTATCTTTGGCCATAGTTGCTGATTTGGCTTTTTTAAATGCTTCGTGTGACTTGATTGCTTTTAGTAGCTACTCGGCTTTAACTGCACCAGAAGCAGAAATAGATTAAAACAGCAAGCACAGTTGGAGCTACAACAAATTGAGAAAGGTGCTTTAAGAACTTACCAAGATACCTTTGTCATTGGTTTTTGGGCTTCTGTCCCAATGACTTCAGCTTGAAAGCATTAAAATGAGTTCCTTATACATGCTTTGCAGGTGATGGGGTTTTTTTGAGCTTTAATTTGCTGTTTGATTTGCCCCGGGATTTTCAGGTGTTGCATGAGGGAGTAAAGAACAGAAAGTACCTCAGTTCGTGTTGTCAGCCACTGGATGATGGCCACAGCATTATTAAACCATCCAAGCATGCTGGGTCTCAACCACAAAATTTAATTTTCCCTACTGCAGGGACTAATCAACTACCAGAGGCACTAAGTCCTGAGGAAACTGGTTTTATCTGTATTTTTTTTCTTTCAAAGACTGAAGCGCAGTTAATTTTACAGTTTTGTCTATCCTCAGGCTTACAAACAATGACAGAAATGCAGCTTGATGAGAAACAGATAAAAACTGGAATTTATGCTTACACTATGACATAAATTAAAGAAAGATGAAAGGTTTAAATAATTAACAGCACCTCTGTAAGTCAGATAGAAAGACCAAAGATTCCCTTAGCTGAAAGGGAAAAAAAGGCTGAAAGGGGAATAAAGCACACTGAGTGCTATCAGCAGCTACCTCTTGCTTTGTGTGAAACTGAAAAGGAAAGTTGGTTCTTTATGCAATTGCTTGTTTCCGCAAAACCACCTCTGCTGACAAACTAAATTCTCATTTCTGAGTCTTCAGAAGGCATTTAGAAAGATATACACATTTGTATCTCAAATTCAGTATTCCAAAGAGGTATTTGTCATGGATTCACTGCATAATAATCCTTTAGCTTCTTGAGCAGTTGCTAAAATACTGTCTTTTTTCAGGAACTCCATGTATATGTTCTCCACCCCACAAATGTAACTAGGCAATTGAACCATTTATGTTTCATTTTCTGAGAAGTATAGGGTTTCACGCTAAGAAGGTAAACCTGTGAAGGAAGTAAAGAGAGCAAGGAAAGCAAAGAAATACAGCAGCTCACCACCACCTCAGCATTCATCTGTATTGTTTTTAATCATAGAAACTGTGTCTTGGAGTTCTTCCAAGAAAGGGGAGTGGGGGGAAGCTCCAATGAAATAAAGGTACCTTAAAATCTAACAATATTGGAGATAAAGGCTGTAGTATTCACATGTTAAATTTATCAGAAAAAGATGGTTGCAAGGAGCAGTTCATGTGACTAAGAATTCTTTCAAAATGAAGGTTGTTCAGGTTTTATAGGAAACATTAGCTTAAAAAAAATTTGGAAATAGAAGAAAGTTCCAGCCAAAACAATTATAAATATTCTTAATTGCCTGGAAATAATTTGTCATAAAAAATTGGACTGAGATACATTTATAGGAAAGCTTCAGATGCATTGATGTTGTAATGCCTTTTAGGAGCCCAGCATATTTTTGCACAGTGTTCCAATAACACGTTACAAAAAAGGATATGACTTTCACTTTTATCATCTGCCTCCCTTCCTCACTCCATTCTCTCCTCCACTTTTTTCACTTCACTTTTCTCCTTTCTTTTTTTCTTTTTCATTTTGCAGGGCAGGGGGGAGCATAAAATAACTGGAAGACTCAGTAACTGCTACTCAGTATATTTTATTATTTCAGGAATTCGTTCCAAGCTGGGCTGTAATTACATTTAAAACTTGAGAATAATGGGCTATTGACATGTATATAGTTTTAGAAATATAAGGCCTCATTTTCTCAGCTGGAATTTCCCTACAATGTGCATTTGCATTACATTAGAGGTGCTCTTTCTAAAAAGAGCATAGCCTGCATTCAGACATTTTGACATTATCTGGGTCAGAGGCAACATTTAAAAGCAATAGCCCTACATCTACTATGAATCTCTTACAAGCACACACAATGCATTAGTGAAAATAAGGGGAAAACTGAGAAGTTCTCCATATTAAGCCATAGTTTATGACATACCTGCCTGCACCAGACATTAATCTCCAGGAGATAGATTGTCATGGTCATGGTCCCCTGCTCCACTCCAATTGCATATACATTACCTAAATTGAAATCTGCACTTCTTCACACCATGTGTAGTTTGATGTGGCCAGAAATGGTAGAATGCATAAACGAGTGGTTTTCATGGTGCATAAAATCATCTCCATTTTCCACGTATTTACCTACACATATAGCAGCTGCAAGTTTTTCCTTCTGGCTTAACAATGAGGACTTTATTCTCTCTCAGCTTAGCTGACATCCAGCTAGCTTGTCAGGCTCAAAATTGCACGGCACTGATTAAGCATGTAAGCAACTCAGTACCTTTCTTGTTCCCAGAAGTGCATAAGACATAAGGAAAAAGGAATGCAGAAGTTTTTCACCTGTTATAATTGTTTCATAAAGGCCCGTACAATGTATTCTTTGTCATCTTTGAAGAATGGGTCATTTATGATGGTAATGCTTACACAAGTGTGTTTTATGAATAGAAAGATCTGCGTAATTGGTGTGGCATTACAAGTGAAAACCCATGGAGGTTGCACAAGATATATTTAACTTTCTAATTCACCACTTGCAAGATTTCCAGATATCAGATGTTTAATTTGTCCTTCATTGACATATTGCATTCTAATGAAAAGGGCTCCAGATTAGTACCATTCCACTGTAATTACTGAGATATTAAAGCCAGTGTAAAGTATGGGGTTTTCTTGCTTCCTCTTTTCATGTTTCATTTCTAACACTTCACCCCACTCCCAATTTCTATTACCATCGCAAATTTCCCTTCCTTCAAATTCTCCAATTTAATATTCTTCCTCTCCTTCTTTCTCAAAAACCTGACATTACTTTTGCTTCTCCCTCAGTACTTGGCCATTTCTAACCCTTC